>CM049842.1:13761724-14399224 GCA_027422415.1 Schizothorax lantsangensis | reverse complement strand
AAGTAGTTTTGAGAAGAATCAAGCCTTTTTTTTTTTTTTTTTTTTTTTGGACTGATCCGAAATCCATAATGATTATAATGTCCCATTATATGCCACATATAACAATATGCCATAACAAAATAATGTAGCTAATTTAATTTAAAAAGTAAGTTGCTTTAAATCACAGTTCTCAGTATACTAGTAGTTCATTTTATGTTCACTTTTGAACAAGAGTTGAACAAGTTGAAATACATTTAAAAAATACGCAATTCTTAGTTCAATTTACTTGAGCCAAATAAGTATATCTATATATTTTTTTATAAATTAGCTTTTTTCCCCCAAATCAATCATGCTAACTATGCTAAATGTCATGGATTTATGTTTGCTTTTGTATAGCTATCACACAGCTATAGAGCAAGAGAGAGAAAGAAAGAAAGAGCGCATATGGAAATGATCACAGAGATGTGATGGTTAGACGGAAGTGGGGCTTTATGATGGAGAGGAGCCTACTGGAGTTTGTTCTGGTACGTCTCTATCTACGGCCTGCTTTGGGACGAGGAGAGGGAGGGAAAAACGCTTGAGACAGCACAACGTCTCAGCGGCAGCAGCAGCAGAGATAGTGTGCGTGCTTTATGGTAGATTGCTCTGCCATACGTGTTCACAGTGTATAGACGTATAGGACATTCCGCTCGGAAAATACTTTAAGCTCAGAAACAGATCACTCCCATTACACTGACCTCCTGCCGCAACCCCACAACGACGCTCCTTTGGCTTCCCCTAGCCTCATAAGTGCACTCACACACACACACATTTCACAATACTCTCATTACACACTTTCTCAAAGCGGAATGAAAAAAGGTGATAACATATGTCATCCCGCAGACGTTTGCAATTTCCGACAAATATGCAGATGTACAAGCGATATTGCTTTGGGTCGTGCACCGCGTGTTGAGGTTATTGTTACTCTACTGTTAAAACTGTTGAACTGCTTTAGTTCGCTGTGCTTTGGGGGAGAAAATCTGGATCATATCTAGAGGGAACACGCAGTCACCGTGTCTTTCTCACGGGCCGTAATCCAACTTAAAAAATGAACACTCACACATACACCTCTGCAGGGTAAAATCTGGGCTCGGCTACAGGAGAACGAGGGGGGAAGTGTGGGATGATTGGTCTGATTAACAGTTAAATGGATCCAGAGGGCAGCACATCACTAAGAGTATTGTTACCCTATTTATATAACAAAACACATCCTGCACTTAGATAAGAGAACACACACATGCTGTTTATCTCGTTCTTTGTTTTTTGGATGTTATTCGGTGAACGCAGATCAGGATCGCAGAAAGCCTTTCAGGTCTGCGGTGAGGCAAGTTTAAACTGTTAGAGTGGCATAGTGCCAGGTCAGGTTGGCACCTCATAAACTGCTGGAAGTGAATAGAGGTACATATGTGTGTATGTGTGTATGTGTGTGTGTGTGTGTGTGCACGCACGTAGGTGGATGAAATTTAGCTCTCAGAGATTATGGTTCAGCTGTAATTTTACCTTTTATTTTAATGCTTTATTTTGCTAATGGGGTTTCATGTTTAAGCAGCGTTAATGACATGGAGACACCTCCTGAATGAAAAACCTGTGTGTGCAGCGAGTTATTCATGAACCATTGCTTTTTCTTTTATGAAACTGGCAGTCAAACGCACGCACGCACGCACGCACGCACGCACGCACGCACGCACGCACGCACGCACGCACGCACGCACGCACGCACGCACGCACGCACGCACGCACGCACGCACACACACACACACACACACACACACACACACACACACACACTCTCTCTCTTTCAGAATATGTGAAGCAGGCTTTTATTATAGGAACTTTGTTCTCTGAAAGAACATTTCTTTCTTTTTCATATTTTTCCTTTAAGTCTGTCTGTTTTTGTTCACTTTTATTTGTCTTTTGTTCTTCTCTCTATTCGGAGGATCAAGTGTAGTTGTGCTGTCTTTCTGTCTGCGGATCTGTTTGCACTAACTCTAAATCAAACTAAATAAATACTAGAAAAAGTTTTCTGATCAGATCTGTTTTAAATCTAAAAACTTTTTTGCTAAATGAAAAAGGACATATAGGCAGATTTAATGATTTCAGCTGTTTGGAAAAATGACAGAAATCCTGCTTCCGTATCTAAAGATTACCATCACACACTCACTCACACACACACACACACACACATACACACATAATTGACTGAGTCTTTGCACCTGTTGTTAAAGTGGCTTGGAGGATCCATAGCTAGTCACGTCAACTTAGATCCTCTGATACAGTCAGTCATGTCTCTTCTAGAGGACAAATCTGTGTAGGTCTTCTTTTGTGAATTCCCTGGTTGTCCAAAGCACACTCTCTCTGTTTTTTTTTTTGCTACACTTGAGTATGCCAAATGTCGGAAAATGTCAAAAAATATTCTAGAACCTGCTTAAAAACAACTTCAAATAATTGGATTTTAGTTTAAAAAAATGTAATTAAAATAAAAAGTAACTTTAATTAAAATCTAAAAAATGCATTAAAAAATATCCGTAAAGGGTGCAGTTGTTGCCTTAAAGTGAACATCTAAAAATTAAAATGCAGTCATTTATTCACCGTGATTTGCATTTCTTCTTCTTCTGTGGAACACAAAATAAAATATTTAAAAAAATATCCCAGTGTTTTTTTTTTTTAAGTGCTCTTACAGTGAAAATCAGTTTGGTCTAATGTTGTCTTTGTATGGACAAAAACACCTCAAACTTTCTTCAAAATATATTTTTTTGTGTTCCATATGAAAGAAAACCATACAGGTTTATAATGACTATAATTGAACACAGAATTTGCACAGTTTTGGGTGAACTATCCCTTTAAGGGATTATTTCTACTTGATCTGCCACTTGAAATTCATTTTGCTCATTTAATTGAATAGTTTGTTCAGTTATATTAAATACAATTTAAGGCACTCAATTTAAGGCGCTCTCTTTCTTTCTTTATATTTCAGAATCAGAATCAGAATGAGCTTTATTGCCAGGTACTGTATGTTTACACATACGAGGAATTTGTTTTCGTGACAGGAGCTTCCACAGTGCAACAGAATGACAGTGACAGATCAAAAACACAGATAATAAAAGAATAAAATAGAACAAGTAAATAGGGAATAACAATATACTGTACAAATTGACATTTGTATGTACAGGTATATTACAATAGACAGTCATTTCTATCCTCGCCCTTTCTCAGTTTTGCACCGTTTGCCCATTTTTCATTGTACGGTTTAGTTGGAGCAATTCTGAACACTTTCTTTTAAAGATTAAGATGTCTTCCAAGAACATGTCTATCTTCTGCCTTGCTATATTCATATGTGACTGTATTTGTATATGTCAGTCCTAAATCAAACACAGCAGCATGACCAACTCCTGCTGATCTAACGCAGCGATACACACACACACACACACACACACACACACACACACACACACACACACACACACACACACACACACACACACACACACACACACACACACACACACAGAGTCAAACACACACTCAGGGGCCAAAGCCCAGGGAAGCGGAACAATTGCTGGCCTCTAGAAATCATTTAGAAACTCTTTTACATCATTTCTGACCAAAATAAGCAGTAGAAGTGCATTTAATAGTGTTCACATCTGTGTGTCTGTGTGTGTGTCATACCAATGAAAAAACAAACACAGCCATTTTTTCCCCTCTTTTATGCTCGACTGCAGAGCGACGCAATTCTAATCCGGACTCACACGGTCATGAAACTACAGGAATTTGGTGCGAGTTTAATGCTGGACACAGACACACTCACATCTGTGGCCTGTTACTGAAAGCAGAGAGGTTATTTCAACAGGGTAATGGAAATAATGGCCACCAACACACGTATGCTGACACAAAACACATTTACACACACACACACACACACACACACACACACACACACACACACACAGCAGGAGGAGGGTTAGGAGGTACAGTGCCTCATGCTGACCTGTGTCAGTGTGATGAGGTGCAGTCATAAAGATAAAGATGGAATTTGAATCGGAGTGGATCCACAGGATAAGTCTGTGTGTGGGTATGCGAGAGAGAGAGAGAGAGAGAGAGAGAGAGAGAGAGAGTGTTTCGCTATATGAAAAGGCCAAATTTCTGAAAATGTCATTACAAATATACTAAAACCTCCTAAAGACAACTCATAAAGAGCATTTTTATTATCAAATAGATGTAATTAAAAATGAATCTACATTGAAAATGCCAATATTTTTGTAAAGGGTTCAGTTAAAATGACTTATGTTGGTCAGTTGGTACAATTTAATATTTGACTCAGTTACATTTAATACTAATATTATATTACATATATAAATATAAACCAAAAAAGTCTTGTCAGGTAATTCAAAATGAACATGAACTGAAATAAACTCAAGTCATAAATATTACATACTGTATGTAATATATTATTAGTATTAAATTATATTTAATACAACTGAGTCAAGTATATGTGTATACACACACACACACACACACACGCACACAAAATTGATCCATCCGTCAGAATTTTTTTCTTTTATATGAGCATTTTTTTTCAGGCTCCAATGTTTAGGTTCAATTTAGGTTTAGGTTCAATTTCACTTTAATTGCAATGAAAAGGTTATAAGTCTGTTATTGCCATATTTTCAAAAATGTACAATATTATTTTCATAGGAGCCTGATAAAAATGCACATTTAAAAGAAAGATCTCAGATAGATTTAGAGGTTTATAAATATATGAATAAATAAATTAACAACACTAATTTAAATACACTATGTTACACCAACAAAATATAATTATAATAATACTGAATATGATACAGGAGATTTAGGTAGACATCTGTTACTTCAACTAGTCTGGCAAGACAAATCTCTCCCTGCGAGTTCAGGGTTAATAATTTTAATGTAAAATGAGGTGCTCATAAAACATGTTCAATCATGTGATCCAGCCCTTAGGTGTCGTAACACCTTAAAGCAACAGACAATGAACGTAATCCCACAGCCCATGAATCACAACTCACAGTCTGGGGAATTATTAGGTATTATTCCACCGTGGTTAAAGTCTTATGATGTACTCTGTTCAGCACTAACAGAGACTTTCATGTGGCGTCTTTAGTTGCTTTACAGTCACCAGTTGATTTGGTGTTGTAATGGGCGTACTGCTTATTTATGTTGTATGACTTCTCCAGATGGGTCAGTGATTCAGAGCCTTGATATCATAAGACCTCTGCCGTTAAATCTTCCACAGATTTCACACCCTCCCCTCAAAATATGCAGCTGTGGGGGATTATATGAAGAACGAAGAGGCTGATCAGAGTCTCTAGCATGATGCAACCGGCAGTGTAAAAATACAACAGCTCTTGATTGGTTTGTTTAATAGATTCATTGGGAAAACAAAAGGCCGACATGATGAGACTACACCCACGTGGGAAAGACGCCCTCGGCTGATATCAAAGGAGCGGCGAGCCAACAGAGGATTGGCAGAACTCTGGGTTGCACCCAATGATTGTGTGTCTGACACAGATGCCAAACGTTGTGTTTACCCCACGCTGAGCGCCATCCATCAGCCGCACCAGAGCTCTTCAGTGGCCTCCACCCACAATGACAAAGAGTCGTGGTGAGCATTGCTAAATATCTCTGAACTGGCTGTGATGTGAAATGTGTGTGTGTGAGTGCTCCAAAATGAGAGTAAAAACACTTCTACAAACCTGCGCTAAGTGGAAAGGAGACAAAGATGTCTTCAGTGACTCATAATTTATCTCTCAAGTGAGTCATTGTTCATTTTGGAGAAAAGGGGAGAGGATGAAAAATTAGTTCATGACACAATATGCATTTAAACTGCAATCCTATTGCTGTATGCAGCATTTATGGGCCAAGCGAAGACAATGCATAAAATTTTAAGGATGTTTAATTCAAAACTCTCTAATTATACTGAGGCAGGGCATCAACAAGCAGAAATCCTGTCATTAATGCCAACGTGCCAATTAGAGCGTATGTCAGCCACCTTAAACTGCTAACTGAGCTGCTATGGGAAAACAGCAAGAGACAATAAAAACTAGTTTATGATTTGCCCTGAAACACTCAGATCACCACAAATGACTGTATGACTGTGCTGCCTGGATTACAGGAGCTGTAACTACATAAACTGCATTTCTCACAAGCTTATCATCTAATTGTAATGAAAGCTTACAGTTATACTGTTAAATGTTATATCTATGCACGTTCATTATTTTAATTTGTAAATTATGACTCTTTATAAAAAAAGTTAATAACATTATAACAGCTCATTAGTTAAAATAGTTATATAATTAACATTATTATATAATGTTTGCATTACATAAAATCTGACTTAATGAAACTTATAAAGTTAATCTTTAATAAAAAAGATTACACATTCTTATATAACAATACATAGAACAAAGAAAGACACCTGTGGTACAGTTTCATACATATTATATATATTTTTTCCATTGACTTCTGTTATTTATGGAGACGATAATATTTTTCATCCTAATCCTAACCTGCACAGACACTTTTTTGCATTTTACATGTGCTTTAAAATATAATTTATTGTGTTTATTAAGTCATTTTCATTTGGGCCTCACAATGTGATTTCAGATTTGAATATGTTTGTGGAGACATTTGGTCCCCAACAATGCAGCCAAATTCTGAACCCATCCACACTCTCTCTCTCTCTCTCTCTCACACACACACACACACACACACACACACACAAAGCGACAAGTATGACAGAGTGATGATATTTGAGGAAACTCTCAGAGGCAATAAAAGGGAAAATGAGTTCCATTGCACAAAATCATCATGATTCTCTCTCTCTCTCCCTCTCTTTCGATCTTAATCTCTTCCAAGTAGAAAGCAGCAGAGGTGGCAGAATAATGAGCTCTTACCTAGTTTGAAAGTCCCTCTCACACACATACACATACACAGACACACACAGTCCCTGCCTCGGCCTTGGCTGCAGTTGACAGAGACTTCAACAGCAGTGAGAAATATCAGTCTTCACTCCTAAACGCATATAAAAAGATCTGGAAGCTCTTTTCACTGTCACATAGTGTGTGTGTGTGTGTGTGTGTGTGTGTGTGTGTGTGCATTATACACACCTTAACCCATCTGCTTGCCAGACACTACACAGAACCCACTGCAGAAATAACTTAAGACTAAATGAAAATAAATGCCCCTCATCATTCTCCATCATCAAATATATAACCTCTCTCTCTCTCTTCCTCTGAGTGTGATGGGAGTTCATGGATGTTATGCTTTCTCTTAGGACTACATCAATCAGCCCTGACCCGCCTGGTGGGCTCAGAGTGTGTGCTTGTGTTTTATCTTCAACAGTTTGCATCTTCTGAGATATCACAGAGAGGAGGGAGAGTGGGAGAGGTTATTTAAACAGAGAGACAGAGAGAGACTACAGTATGTGTACAGTATGTGCAGGTTGAGTCAGCACTTGTGCATTTTTTCTATGAAATTACTGAACGCGTGTGTGTGTGTGTGAACACGAACGGATTACTCATGTTCTGTTCATTCCTCTGCTGTTTGTGACTGTTAATCAGACACGTCTTAACTGAACCTGCAATTTTGTAATTAGTTTGCAATAGAGAACTAAAAAGGAAAAGTTCACACTCTGCTTTGTAATAACTTGTCTGAAATCCAGACTTGCACTGAACATTTACTTTGTTGTTTTAGTAAATGGTGCCTATAGAGAAACAGAAATATCATAAACGGTGGCTGGCTGCCAAGGACTAAACACCTGTCAGCAACAATCACATGTGTCATACCTTTTCACATGCCTCCTATGATTTTTCAGCCAGATGGATTTCCCCTGAATTTGCAACTAGACAACACATATGGAAAACTAAGTTAAAGGGGTCACGAAATACATAAAACATTTTTTTTATGATGCCTCCTAAGGTGAGCTTATAATCTTAGTACATTTTCTTCCATTAAAAACAGTCATAATTCAGATATAAAGTCATTTTCTACTCTGAATTTAGCCCTCTGAGTTGAATCTGTATTAGTTACTGTATTTTTACTATAACAGCCAACATGATTAACTGATTGTGAAAAAATGTAGTATATAGCGTATTTAGAACTACTGCCGTAATTGCTACTGAGCACACAATGCAATGATCTCCCTATTGCAACGTAATTTCTCCAATCTCACAAATACTTTCATCATACCGAACATGGTGAAAACACAATGTAATTAAGATAATTGTTGAGCAGCATAAATTTTCATTGATTATAATGGAAATTTTCCAGTCAAATCACTGATAGACTCATGCTGATCTTGAATTGTCTGCTCCAGTGAGAGAATGACTTTGATCACTCTCTGTATAGAAAATAATCACAATATAACAGATGGTTTTCATGCTGCTAACAGCAAAAGTGTGAAGTTGATTGTTAAGCTTTGGCTTAATTCACTAATACATTAACAGCAGTAAACCACTTGCAACAAAGAACATCTGTATATGAGGCTTTATATATTACACCAATCCTATGTCATGATGGTCATGAAATGCACTTTCAGATTTTCAAATGATTTCTCTAGGTTAGTTTATAAAGTTTGCAATTATTATAATTTTTTTTAACAAAACGGTATTGCTTTTCCTTACAGTAATGTTGCTCTTGTGATTGATGGACAGCCATAAATTGTTCAGAACAGATGTCATTCATTACATATGACAATTGCACATGTTAAGGGGCATGTTGAGGAGAACTGTGATGTAAAAAACAAAACAAAACAAAAAAACGGGTATTTTAGAAGTGTAGAAACAAATAATTAATATTTTAAACTAGGAAGTTAGTATTGCGTTTTTAAACTAGCAATATGTTTTTACTGTAGAGTAACTTCTTATATGAGTAAATATCAAAAACATTTTGATTCTCTATTTCATGGCCCTTTAAAGATAAAAATTGTGAAAAATCACCATTCACATGTCTAAATTTACTCAGCCTAAGAGTTGCATCTTCCAAGTACAGATCATTGCTTTCAAATTTAAATTCTGTCATCATTGGCACAAAATATAGTTATATTTCAAATGCAAAAATAAAAATACATGAGATAATTGGCTGTCAATTTCAGTTGTAATTTTTTGCTTGCTTCATTAAAAAGTCTTCACTGACATTTCTTTTGCAACTAGCTTTCTAAGCAACCTATTTTACCAATATTACAAGCAAGAGTGCTAAACCTGCAATTTTGTTATTAGTTTGCTATACAGAACTAAAAGAAAGTGAACCCTCACAGTTGTACTGATATTCAGATCAAAAGCATGATTGCAAGTTTATTCTTGCTTTTACCCAATAGTAGTACAAACAAGTAGTGCTGTCAAACGATGAATCACATCCAAAATAAAAGTGTATATATGTGTTTACTGTGTATATTTATTATGTATATATAAATACAAACATGTGCATGTATATATTTAAGAAAAATATGTTATGTTTTTATATTAAATATATTGATATATAATATAAAATATAAGAATATGAATATATAAATGTATATACATGTAAATATTTTCAAAATATATACCGTATGTGTGTGTATTTATATATACATAATAAATATACACAGTACACGCATACATGTATTATGTAAACAAAAACTTTTATTTTGAATATGATTAATCGTGATTAATCATTTGACAGCACTACAAACAAGAAGTTAATACCGAGTAACGTACATCTGATACTTAATATGAGAGTTAGTTTGTCCATTTGTCCCCTTTTGGAAACAATATTTCCAAACTTTGGGCAACACACAGACTTTACATTCCTGAATCAACCAGTAATTTGAATGATTTGCTTGATTGAATAATTCAATGGCTCATTTATACAGCTAGCCACTTGCTTTATTCCTGAATAAATCGGTGTATTTAACCGATCAATATTAAGAATCAAAAATAACTGTTGTATAAAATAGACAAACTATCTAAAACAGAAAAGGTTACTTTAGGTTCATGCACATTTAAATTCTGAGGAAGTGACATTTGAATCCACATTCAGCTTTGTCTGTTTCCTTTTAGTTACAGTTGTGAGCCAAATAAAAGAACTGCAGAGATGGCTGTGGAACACCTGTGGTGCGTCTGTATGTTATATGCCCATTGCACGGGAGGCTTCTCACTTTACGGCACACTCAGGAGTCTGTCTTGATGAATTGTCTGTGTAAATCAGAGCGGCATAAGTTAGAAACATCTGTGGCATGAAGATCTAACCAGCACAACTTCCTTACTGTCAATGAAACAGTGGCATTCGCATACTCACAGAGGATACCAATAACAACTTTCTGATGATCTTTTGATGAAATATGCAGCAGGCTGAAGTGATGTAAACTTTGTTTATAGTACAGCCTGCTACGGATTTCATCAAAAGTTTTGATTTCCTCAAAACTTTGTTTACATCGCTTCAGCCTGCTGCAAATTTCACTTTGTTTACATCACTGCAGAAATGTGTTTTGATGTGTGGTGTGATGAATTAATATGTTCCTGCTTAACTAAGAAGTTTGTCATTCGAGAGCAGCATTTTAGTGTACCGACATAACACGCAATAGAATCAAAAACTGTAAGGTTTGTCATAGTTGCAGCCTAGAAGATATCACCCAAGCCGTGCTGCGCATTCAAGCAGAATTGGCTCGAATCTGGCTTCCAACATGTAGGCCTACTCATCATTTCCTGCTTCTATTCTCTCAAAATGGGCTAAAATAAAAAGTAGATTCTGTGTGACACAGAGACTTTACACAGACATTACAGTAATAAATTCACATGAAAGGCCACGGTGGGTAATGAGAACCACAGTATCCTGCAAGCAGATGGCTCAAAAACATCATATCCCACAGAGAGAGATAAAGAATTCAAAGCCTTTTTAAACACCTGCTTCAGTTCAACCCACAATTGCTCAGTTTTAGCACATCACCAACTGAGCTAATCAGAGTCTGTGCCCAGAGAGGTGTTTACGAACACCGCGCTTCCGAAAAACATCTAATCAGAAGCAGAAAGGATGAACACATGTACGGACATTCCTAAACATGTATGGACATTGTGTTAACACACTCTGTCAGAATGGTAGCTTCATGTTATTAAACAGCTCTCTGGAATACTTGATTCCGATTGGTTAAATCACTGCATTCAGCGGTCGAATATTTCTTAAAATTCACCGTCGTCCATGGCAATTTCTCATCTTTTTTAACGCATTTCATACTCTCCATCTCGATTCATACAAATGCAACTGCACAATCACGTTAAGTGAAAATCACCTGTTGCAGTAGGGCTTCGCGATAAATCATATTTTATCGTGATCACAATTTCTGCTTTTTTTTTGATTAAGCATAATTGTTTACCCATTGGTTATTTATCGTAAAAATACTTCATTTGATATTTGCTTCATCTTGCACCGGTAACAAGCCAGCTTATTGATTGCGGTTGCCAGATATCAAGAGTTTGATGATCTGAAAACAACAGCAAACATGTAAGTTTGGAGATATTTTGCTTAAATTAGAGTGTAACACATCCAATCTGTTTTCTTTCATGTGCTTGTTTGAGCTGAATCTGCAAGCAATTATCTGCATTAGTGATGAACTGAAATAAATCAAAATACTAACCTGGACTATACCGTTTGTGATTTCAGTTGCTGAATAAATACACGCAACCTCTGAATTACAATGCAAATAAATTTTTGTTGTTGTTTTAAGAGAAACAGTTTTAAAATGTTGGAGTTAATATTAGGAATTTCTCTGGTTTTGCTTCTGAAAGAACCTTTTTTTATATAATGTAAAGAGTCTATTAATTTATATGATAAATATAATACATTAGGAAACTAGATGTGATCAAATAAACCATGGTAATTGATGTTCTCTTGATTTATGCTTATGTAAAAGTGTAATAATTCTGATTAAATGTACTCTAAAATTCTAAAATGACAATAATAGTGATTAATAATAATTGTGATTATAATTTTTGCTCAAAATTATTATTATCAGTTTAATCATTATTGTGCAGGCTTATGTTGCAGTGTTCGTCTCACTGCTAGGCTGATTGTTTTGTTCAATGTAGGGTTGTCGCAATATATCAGCTTCGACAAACAACATGATATATATAAAAAAAATGAAATATTGATATTGTTAATACTGTACATGCTATAATATCATAATTAATCCAGCGCCAGTAACTCTCTGGTTGGCACGCTAACATTGTAGGAGGCGATATTGCACCTTAACGCTGGTTGCCACCCGTCATAAAATAGAAAAAAGTGAGTGTATAGCTAATATTGCTGCCAATAATCATGTTGGAGGAGATGACAGACGAAAGTGAGACACTCTACCCCCCCAAAAAAGTTAGCTCACCAGTGTGGGAGTTTTTGGATCGTGCAAAAAAAGACGGGGTGTTAAACACTCCAGGAATGCCAATCGACAGTAAGTTCTTTTTGTACGCTTTTGTGCATATGGTTACAAACTCTCTCTCCACTTCCATACACTCTTATTTTGAGTGTGATTCTAATAAAGTAAAAAATGTTTTGTTAAATCAAAATTTCTAAATATGTTGCGATAATATCAATAATGTGAAATCTTTTTGGCCATGATAATCTTTAAGCGTAAATCTGATATTGTGCCAGTCCTAGTACAATGTAATAAATCTTTTTTTTAGCAGAATCTTTTAGATAATATATAAGAATATAAAATTATATAAACTCAAAAATGTAATGTCCATGTATTTATCGATTTCTCAAGTAGCTGTGTAAGCATGATAATATACATAAAGTAGCGATAATATTATCCCTTATACTGTATATATGGGCGACCAAGGTGATTATCCTCGTGAGGTGATGTGAATATTTTATTTGCGGCTTACTTCCTTAAGTGACTGTATTGCCACCCAGTGAAATCATCAGAACATTTAAACCTTGTTCTCTTTTATCTGAACCTGTCAGGGCTGAACTGAACTCAGAAGGGCTGCTCTTACTGATCTGGGAGCAGTTTGCTTTGATATTCATCACTGGGTTGTCAGCAGAATGTGTCAGGCTTCTGTCTGCTCCCTCAGAGCCACTGTTTGCTTCACTTGACTTCAAACGAGCGAGCCCAAAAATACAAAATACACACAAGACAAATAAGCCAAGAAAAGGACAGAAGGACAAGGAGACTGTTACAAAAGACCCGCTGTCATGCGACTCCCCATGCTGTGTAAGGTCTGTAAAAAGCTGTCTAACCTGTACAATACTGTGCCAAGTCTGTCAATACCTTTGATCTACGAAGTCTGTGAAATAATTAAATTAGTGACACATGTGCTGTCACTAAAAAAAATCACAATGTAATGCCCATTAAATGGAAAATCTGAACTTCCTAAGGTTTTTTTTAAACTCTGGAAACAGAAATATCTGACAGCACTGAAACGCTTCTGCTCCATTATTAATAAAGTGTTGCAGGAATGTTATACTGTGCCTGCAGCAATGATGAGGAGGTAAGAATAGTTGACACACTTTTGCAAAAGTCTGATCGTTTCCTCTAGAGGGACACTGGGACATCTCGTACACACACACACACACACACACACACACACACAGAGACCTCTTTTCCCCCGGTCTGTTTGCCTGTGTGAGTAGGGAAGATCTCATTAGACCTTGATAACTGGGCATTCTGGCACACAGTGTATACAGGTGCGTGTGTAAACGCTAACTTGCTTTCATCAGGAGTATTTTTGCTCACTCAGTTCTAGGTGAATGCGTATTCCATTAATATTAATACACTCATTTGCTTGCCTGAGTGGGACCCAATATGGCATCGCTCATTTAATAATTAATTGGAGCTTTTGCATATTCATGAGTATGTCATTCCAAAGCACAAGGTTTTGAAAGCCAACAGATGCCACTTTGAGCTTGTTTACCTCTTAATTCAGGCCACTGAGATAAATTCTCCCATTTTAGTCAATGAGTTGATCTGCCTGAATGGTACAAACCTAAAAGGCGAGACGAGAGAGAGCGAGAGAGAGGACTGTGTGAGTCTTTGAAACATCAAACTCTTATTAGAGCTTGAAATGACAGTTTGAAATGTGACTGACAGTTTGACATACTGGAGTTGCCATGGTGACAGAGAACAAGACAGAGACAGATTCTTTTGAGTAATCACTTAAGAGGGTGTTTAATTAAAGTGACAGATTTCTGTAAAATATTAAAAGAGAGATGTGATTCATTTCAGAACCTCGCCAGCGTGTTTGAGTCACGGAGGTGACACGAACAAGAAAAAAATCTGTGGCACGGCACATGCTGTTTGATTCTTTGGTCCTGGACAAATTCCCAAACTTCAAACATCCCAGTTGGGATTCTGGCAAACAAAAAAAATAGAGCGGTCTGTCGGGCCGGGGTAGTCCAGACTGCGTTTGCTTACTTTGATGTGATCCCCAAAACTTGCATATGCCGAGAGAATGTGTGTGTAACTCTTCCAAGAGTCATGCCGTGGGCTCTTGGCTCCGTGTTAGGGCTGATTAAATGATGATCGGAGAGTTTTAACACTTAGGCCTGTGCTGCTTCTGCTGCTGGTTCGTTCTCTGAAGCCAATTAAAACAAAGCAGCAGATAATTACTCCCCCCATGGGCTTTAATACCAGGGTGTGTGAGAATGCTGATTAACTGCCCAAGTAACATCCCTGAGTGTGAGTGAGGGCTTGTGAGATTTTATCCTCTTTGTTCCTTGCTGATTGCAGCGGTATTGGTGTGAAAATAATGGGGATGTTCAATTGGTTATGAGGTGTGCTGTGGAGGCAACGCTACTTTGTTCTCTCGCTCCCTCTCATGCACTTTCTGAGCTGATGGAAATCATTTATTACCTGTTGTTCAGGAATGCTCTCCATGTTAAAGCACATGTGCAGCCTTATTCAATAAGCCTTTCTAAGGTATTTTATGCACTCCCTTAACCCTAATTAGATTCAATGATTACATCCTCTTCCCCATGAGGAAAGAACGTTGGATTCTATAGAGAACATTGCGCTACCATAACTACATCTATGATCGCTCTGTCTTGATTAAGTCCCCAGGCTCCGGCCATCAAACTAGCCTTACATGTGCTTTTGCACTGTGGAAACTTTATGACTGGCATATATTACATGCAGGATGTTGGATTGTCAGGTACGCTGATGCCCGTTGTCACCCTATTTTCCATATTTCCCAGGGATTTTGGCTCACCACCTGGCTTAAGCTCAAACTACAAATGCATGTCTGGTTGCAGAAGTTTGATGCATATTTAAAAGGATAATTCAGCCAAAAATGAAAGTTCTGTCATTATTTTCTCACCCTCATTTTGTTCCAAACCTTAAAGGCAAGGTCACACTACACTTTTCATTCTACTTTCAACACTTTTCATTCACATGCATGCAAATTCTTTCCAAAGTTGAAGTTTGGTAAACTCTGCTCTGTGAATTTGTATCAAGTGAAGACAGCTTACCTGATTTAAAAAATGGAAACTTTAAATCTGCAGAAATGTAGTGTTGCAGTAAAATGGATTAGATTGAATATTTTCACATTTTGGATGTAATATATGTTGAATTATGTTTTTAAAGATGCCGCAGGGTGGGATGTCATATTACCACCGTTGCAGTGTCAGCAGAAATTTAGTATGCCTAAAAAGTCTGTTACAACAACTTTATAGTGTTATTTTTCTCACTTGAGAATTCAAAGAATCTTTATGTAGCTTATTTCCATAAAAAGTTCATAGCGATCAGGTCACATCAGGCGATCTCCAAAAAAAGTGCAGTACACCATAAAATTAGGCCAGACATCTCGCTGCTTGATGCACATGCTGAAAGCTACAATTTTGGTCTGTTTGTCACATTACGCTTTGCATGGCTTCAGAAGACTTGGAATATTGCACGCCGTCTGGCCTAGATTCTTCAAAATTCAGAACAACATGAGGGTGAGAAAAATAATGAAAACAGAAGTGCCATTTTTAAGTGCATTATTCCTTTGATTTCAAGGTTCATTTTTCACCTTCAAACAAAAATTCAGTCATCATTTACTCATCTTCATGTCGTACCAAACTCTTCATTTTCATCCTTCAAAGCAAAACACAAAAAAATGTTTGAAGAATGTTTCAGCTGTTTTTGACATTACAATGAATGTCAATGAGGTGCAGAATTTTTGAAATAAATTCAGACGTACCTTTGAACTAATTTCTCTGTGTTGTGTGCATACAAGAGCTCTGAATCCTGTTTGTTAAAAGGCAAGGTTTATTTAACAACCCTCTCATATATAATTAACAATCAAATATGAATTCAAATCTCAATAAACACTTTAATTCAGTTGAACTTATTCCACTGACCTTTTCTACTTTAACTTAAGCAAGAGACTAGCCAGCACTCAAACATGATTTTAGTTTAGTTTAGTTACTATGAAAGCTTTTGAAATTTCCTTTGACACCAACTCAGTGACACCCTAGACCTGCTCTCTCACACACACATACACACACACACCTCTCTCTAGTCATGCAAGCTTTCTTTAATAATCGGTTGGGCAGAGAAGATCCAGTCTCTAATATGTTGTGATTTCTTTCTGCCCGGGGAAAACTGACCTTTCTCCTTCGTTCTTGTTTTGTATTACATGTTTTTTTCTTCCACGTTTTTGTATCAGATGAAGAGCAAAGAAAGGGGAGGGCAAGGAAGAGATGGAAAGAAAGAGTAAACTTAACATAAATGAGCTAAAACATGACGAGATAAATTCATTTGAGAGTATTCCCATCTATGATAAACCAAATCTGTCAGATTAAATTCAAAAGCTGATCATCCTCATTCTCATTGGCATGGCTAGACGTTTGAATGTTTTTGATTAGCTCTTTGTTGTATAGACTCATTTCTTTGTCTATTTTCATTATTGTTATTTTAAGCCATCAGGATGGAATTTGTTTAATGTAGTTGCTCATTAGTAGGGTAATTATGCGTGTTTAATATTGGTGCTGATTGGCCCCCTAACCCCTCACTTCCTGCCAGCATTTAAACACTTCGCCTGTCAATCAATTAATCTATTTTGAGAACTAATGGCAGTGTAATTACCATAATTAACCCCGAGAGAGGGTGGGAGAACAGAGAACGACAGAAATAAAGAAGGACATCTGTACACTGATCCTCCATGTTCCTTTCTCAGCCCTGTTTGAATCTCTGGAAGACGTATTTTCATTGGCTAGTAAATGCAGCATCACCACATAATCTATAGTCAATGCTAATCACGGTCATTACATTCCCTTTCTTCACTTGTCTTGAAGCACAAGTGGCTCCTATTGATTTTCACGGGAGCCTGTCACCTTAATACTTGGTGATGAACTTGTGTTTTGTTCCAGTGCCACTGAACACACAAATCTATTGTTCACCAGTGACATATCACATATAAAGGCTTTCAAATGGTTTTGTGAACTTCCTACATTCCCTTCTGCATTCTAGGTGGGTCTATTCCCAAATTTGATATGAATTCTTTCAAGCTTAATGCTTCTGGCTAAAAGCCTGACATTGAGAGGGTATGCTTGGTGTGCTTTTAAGGAACATTGTGTGTGTGTGTGTGTGTGTTCATGCAGGGCCTCTGGGATTGTCCTGCTGTTGGACACGAGCAATGAAATCCCTACTCAATTATACAAGTACAGCCTCCGGACACAAGGACACATAGACACACACGCCAGAGCCATATTGCATTAACCCTTATCAGACCCCATCCTCTCTAATATTAACCCTTCAGTGCTCACTTTCAGTTCATTAATGCCTCCAGGCCAAACCGCCGTCCCACTGACATTACAACTGCCACCTCTACCTCACTATGATCACATACACTCACACACACAACACCTGAATGAAGCTACGCTACATGGAGCGTATACACTAACATTTAAAACTTTGAGGTCGGTAGGTTTTCTTTTGAATGTTTTTAAAAGAAGTCTCTTATGCTCACCAATGCTGCATTTCTTTGATCAAAAATACAGTGAAAACCGTAATATTGTGATATTATTACAATTACAATAAAAAGTTTTATATTGTTTTATATTATTTACATTGATGGCAAAGCTGAATTTCTCCAGTCTTCAGTGTCACATGATCCTTCAGAAATCATTCTAATATGCTGATTTGGTGCTCAAGACACATTTTCTATTATTATCAATGTTTGAAACAGTTTCCATTTTTATGGAAACATTTATGTACTGTTTCCTTTAATGAACAGAACATTCAAAAGAATGTTACATTTCTGTAACAAAATTTAATGCATCTTTATTGATAATTAATTTAAATAATTTCTTAAAACAACAACTTTTAAAGGTACTATTTATATTTTGAATACTGTTAAAATATTACAAAAATACATTAAGAATGATGTTAATAAACTATGCATGCAAATTTTTTTTTATTTGCATGCATTATTATCTGCAATAAACAATATTTTTTATATCTTTTGTATTGTTTACAATATTGTTTATTTGCAGGCTCTGTTTGCTCTGGTTTTCTGTTAAAAGCTTTTCTTAACAGCATAACAGTATTGAGCCTAATTTATACAGAAAGCAAATGTGCTTGCAGCGAAAAGAATGACAAGGATTTAAAGTCTCAGTGCAGCCTGAGTGCAAAAGTCATGACAAAACTAATGAATTTGAACTAAATATTTTAAATGTTTTTTTTCTACTGCTAATTAATTGTCGATATGTAAAATGAGATGATAAGGCAACTAGACAAGGCTCACTTTGTTATGGATCACAGAGAAATTCAGAAACTGCCCTGCTGCCCAACACATATTATCACTCTTAGAATTATTACATTTCTTTGCCAAAAGCAACAAGCAGAGTCCTGCTCAAACGAACATGAACAGACTGCAATTTTAATGTTGCCAAAAGCATGCTCTGTCGAATCAGCAATAACCTGCTCAGAGACACTAACTCACACACATACACACACTGATGACTTCAGCTATTAATTATTAAAGCCTCATAGATGCTTATGTATAACTATAACACACACGTTTGATCCACTGTATCAGTGTCCTCTCTCTCTCTGCTAAGGCCTTTATTTAGTAAATAAATGAAAGAAAATCATATTCATATGTTAGAATTGCATGCAATCCACACCGCCTTGGGCCTTTCTACTTAAACCATCCGACAGACAGAAATCGTGCTGAAAACTGCCTCTAGAAAGAGAAGGTCAGAGATCTGTAGCAGCTTGCAGAGAAAAATGTCTGCAGAGATCAGAAAACTCTCCCTACCCTCACCAGCTCCGACTGTTTCCTAGAAAACGGTTTCACTTCTCATTTGCATCAGTTTTGATGAGATGAACATTAGAACAAAACATCCATAAAAGAGAGAAAGAGAGAGAGGGTGATTGAAAAAGCGCTCGCATCTGCAGAGGTTATGCTAAATGAAGGTTAAATTGGTTTCGCTTGTCACAGCGCATAAACAGCTGAGGATCCACTGCAGGGCACTTAGAAAATCCCAAACACACACACACACACACACACACACACACATACACACACAACTGACTGAATTTCATTATTTTAACATCTAATCAATTCTACACAGATATTTCTATACAGATGCCGCATATTCATCATCCTAATCATCGTTACAGAGAACAAATGTGTGTATACAAACACCCAGCATGCCCATCTGTGAATGAGCCCTTATGAAAGCCCAGCTGCGTGGAGAGGCGGAGATGGGGGCATTTCTTCTGAAAAGCTTTCAAACTATCCAAATCCAGACACATCCATTACCGACAGAATCCGTCAACCCGTCATGTGATTTGGCTTTGACAGTACATTATTTTAGGCTTCGTCTCCAATGAGAAATATCATTAATCTTGCAGAGCTTAGAATATTGTCCATCAAAACATCTCCGGAGTCATCAGATATTTTGTCGGGCTTAAGCATTCCGGGCTTTGTCTCAAGGTCGGTGTGTGTGAGGGTGCATAATCACTGTTCCTAAGTGCCCTAGAGAGGGATGTCAGCTCTAAACACTCAAACAGATACTGGCAGTGTGTTTACCCGCTAAAACATTCCTTAATGTGTTCGCAGAGAAACAAGCACATTCTCCAAAACCCTCCTACCGACAGTCAAGCCCTTAATCTCATGTCTTCCACCGTATTCCTCTAAAAGGTGAAACTTGTTTTGACACAAACACACACAGCGAGCGAAACAAATCAGCTCTCCGCGTTTATCAAATAAGGCCAGTAACTGCTGTTTGTAGACTGATTAAAATAATCAGCACCTGCTTTAAAGTATCAACGGTATGAACGTGAAGGATTTAATTCAGTTTGACTGTCTTTATGGACTCCTTCACGGCTGATATGAATAGAATACAACAGAATATGGCTACAGAATGTTACGTGTCATGACAACCTATACAACAACAGCAGCAGTGGTGTATTGCACTGTAAAGGTGCTTGTGTGGTACCTCAAAGCCTTCATTCCCAGCATATATTTCATACCCTTGATAATCAGCTTGGCTCTGTCCCACCATGGAGCTGTATCCTAGAGGCATGCCAATCTGGATTTTGATCTGGATTAGGCATCATGTCAGCTGCATTCCTGAAAGTGAATTGCACTATGTGCAGCGCTGGCTTGTCAAGGTCACCTGGCTGTTGCGTAAGATACAAACATAAACTGATTTCGAGTATATCATAATACACGTGTTGCTGCTTCTCGACTATATTGCTCAAATCATAACAGATTAGTTGATACCTGGGTTCAATTTGGGTTTGTTATGTACAGGCTTTCCTGTAGCTCAAATGGTAGAGCATGGCGCTAGCAACGCCAAGATCATGGGTTCGATTCCCAGGGAAAGCAAGAGTTGATAAAATGTAAAACTGTAACTTGAATGCAATGTAAGTCGCTTTGGATAAAAGCGTCTGCTAAATGTAAAATGCATAAATGTTATTTACATAAAATATTCTAGGGGGGTTTTGTTGAGGGATGTTTTCCTCACTGTTCATTAAATCTGACTGAGAACACAATCATGCATTATACATCGATTATGCTGGAAGAATGACTTGGATTTTGCACACAGACTCGTTACAATGACACACATATTTTTAAGCATTATCACGCAAGCAGGAGCGCTGTCGTTCTGTAAAAAAATCAGCAGAATGGCTGCTGTGATTCAGCAGTATCAGCTGTGTTGGTATTCAGACTAACATCATGACTGAGAGTTGATATTTCTTTGATACAACAGTTAGAAACTGATTAACTTACAGTTTAGACAAAATATTGCCAGTTACCTTGTCTGTTTTTGTTCCACTGATGAAAATGGTTTCAGACAAAGAAAAATCAGCTGCTGCACGTCTCAAGGAACACAGCTGTGGAATTTTGTTCCTGAATTAATCAGTGTTATTGAACGAATAGAGTAAATGATTTGTTGAGTCACTCATAAATAGAGATTGTGTCCAAAATTTTAGGCAGCTGGCTTGTTGCCTTGTTACCTTATCAATGACTTTAAGGGAAACATATCATGATCATGTTTAAAGGGGTCATCAGATGCGACATGCACTTTTACAAGTAATTTGAACTGAAATGTGTGTACACATCCACCCTATAATGATAAAAAAAATAAAAATAAAAAAAAATATGTGATGTATTGTCAAGTATGGTGACCCATACTCGAAATTGGTCCTCTGCATTTAACCCATCCAAGTGCACACACACAGCAGTGAGTAATGAACAAACACACACACTGTGAACACACACCCGGAGCAGTGGGCAGCCATTGCTCCAGCACCCAGGGAGCAATTGGGGGTTCGGTGCCTTGCTCAAGGGCACCTCAGTCATGGTATTGAAGGAGGAGAGAGTGCTGTTCATTCACAATCACCACCTTCAATCCCTGAGATTCGAACCTGCAACCTTTGGATTACAAGTCTGACTCTCTAACCATTAGGCCACGACTTCCCCACTCATAAAGATCCACCCAGTGTTTTTTTTAATCTCGTTAAATCATTTCCCCTTTCTCAAATCAAGCCATTCTCAGATGCCTGTCTGTGTGACGTCACGCAGACCCAGGACCTCCCACGATTGTTGATTGACACTAGCGTTTTACCTTAGACCCGCCCTGAGTGAGCTTTCATCAGTCTGCCATTGTTTCGATGCCGGAGCAGCAGTAGACAAGAATGGCTCCTAAGCGATTGAGGTGTTCTGTTGTTGGATGTAATAATGAATGAATGAATGATGCATTTAAAAAGGGTGTTGTTTTACACTACCATTGAGAAATTTTAACCAAAGACTTTTCATTAAGACCCTAAAGAATCATATTAACTTGTGGAAAATGGGCACCCAAGGACCCCTTCAAGTTCTGTAATCGGGTCCCCAATGCATCTACCAAACCAGAAAATGTGAAAAAGAACAACACAGTAATTTTTTTTGGTTAGACTTTTTTTTTTTGCAAGCTTGTGAAAAAAAAGAGCACGTTGGATTTCGCTCCCCCATGATGCAGAAAGATCTTATTATAATATTACGCCACGCCGAAAGTTTGAGCAAAGCATGCTAACTGTTCTGTCTTTGGCTGCACTGATGAGCACAGAACACTATTTAGGGTCCCAGCCTCAGAGGAGACAAGAGAACAGTCGATTTATTTATTTATTTACTATCGATTACGCTGCTTACAGATTACGCTGTCGATTACGCTGCACACAGATCTAATACAAACATGCGATTTCTTTCCCAGCTGTTTACCTTCACAGATATAACCGTCTGTTTTTGTAACTTGTGTGTTTTTAACAAACTTGTGTGCATTTGACAGTATAAGCACAATAAGACATGAAAGAGAACTTAATTTAGTATTCACATGCTGTGTGACTTTCTGTTCGCATGCTTCGGATGTGTGCACTCAGAAAACCGTATCTCAGAATATTAATATGGTTTAAAACGCATGATTAAAAGAGATGTTTTTTTTAGCAGAGTATCTGAGGAAGGAGCTGTAAAGGTACAGCCCTATTCTAGAAAAGGGGGTGGGGAGCAGCAGCTCATTTACATTTAAAGGGACATGCACTATAACAGCATGTTTCCGCTTCCACTCAAAATAGACATTTTCAAAATGATATAACAAATGATCTGTGGGATATTTTGTGCTGAAACTTTACAGACACATTCTGGGGACACCTGAGACTAATTTTACATATTGTAAAAATGCAGTGCAGTGTTAATGTTCAAACTGTGTACTTGCAATGTTTTAATTGGCTGACAATAATAAATATTTGTATTAGGAATGAAACTGACTTGTTTTTTTAATGTATTTTAATGTTGGTCATAATGGTGGTACTTGGAAAGCCAAATATTTTCTGAGGTGGTACTTGGTGTAAAAAGTTTGAGAACCACTGATCTACATCAAAATAGAAACAGCTTAGGTGATGACTTAGATGATCAACAACCACAACTTTCAGATGCTATTTTATCATTTAGATCAACTGCCACAGAATGCTGCCTTCAAATCAGATGAAGGTATCTCAGGAGTCAGAACAGGATGTATAACATGCAAAAGTCACTAAAAACCACTGATGCACAGATGTACAGAGCCCCTCACATGACAAGTGGGGAACAAAAAAAGATATTGTGGCCATGACTTTCAATTTGTTCCCATTAGTTCCTTCATTTCACTTCAATCGGGGCCATGATTTAATTTAATTAAGGAACGAATTAGTATAACATGCATGATTTAACTAAAACAAGGGAACAAATTAAGGCAAAGTCACCATTAATAAGTTGTGGGTACTAATTCTTAATTTAGTGGCTACAATATTTATTTTTCCTGCCTGGCATATGTTAGCAGTGCTGTTATTGTTTAATTGAATAAAGCAGAAATAAAATAAAATATAAATATTAAAAAATGTTTTAAAAAACTTAAAAATCAGAGATGTTGCCAGGAAACTGAAATAAAATAAGCTGAAGTACTAAATTTACCCACACTAAAATGCAAATAAATAAAGCTAAATAAAATAATATTTTAAAAAGCAAAAAGGAATTAAAAAAAAAAAACATAAAATGTCTAAAACTTAAACTAAAATAAAAAAAACTAACAAATTCAAAATACTATAACAATACAAATAATAATAAAATAACAATGTGTTGTTATTCATCCCAGTGTTGCTGATTTGTTAAATAAGTGTACTTCGAATGTCGCTCAGCCAATAAAATTGGAGGACCGGACCTAGCTGTTGTATAGTTATTAGACAGGTGCAACAGGGGTTCGTGGCACTATGAACACAAAGGACAATGTGATTATGTCTCTATGTAGTGCTAGGATAACACAGTGTATAGTGCATGTAGACTGGAAGCTCTTTATCACGGTTACATTTGTGCTGAGTTAATGTATCAAACTCCACTGAGAGCTGCTCAGATATTTCTTCCTAGAGGTTTTCCCATGAAAGCCATTTTGATAACAACTGTGAGTGCAATGTTACATCAGGGCAGCACCTCTAAAGTCCTCTGAGCCTTATACACATGTCTTTCTCTCTGCATAAATATCAGAAATATGTCCTTTCTGCATTAGAGACAGTGACCCTGCACACACACACACACACACACACACACACACACACACACACACACACAACACACTCAGGCAATGTTTTCCGCTTTCAGCAGTGCTGGACGGAGACTTAATTCTCAATGTGAATATTTTATGGCTCTCTGAGCTGCTAATGCCAGCCAAGAGGAGATATGCTTCTAAACCGCACACAAAATACACTCTCTACTTCTCGCTGTGTTATCTCCAGGAAATCAGCATATGGTATTATCACTTCCTTTTCTGACTGATATTTACTAATTAATGAGAAAGACAGAAAGATAAGAGAGAGAGAGAGAAATTATCCTCTTTTGCTTGGCATAGAAATTAATCGAAATGTGTTATTTGATATCAGCATTCCAGTGAATCTAACATGGGGCGGTGGGGACTTTCCATTGATTTCCTTTGTTTGGACCCTAACACGTATCCCTCACATAAACCATTTTTTCATTTTTACATTTTTAGTATGTTTTCTGTTAATCTGTTTTCCTCGTTGGCTGGTCCACACAATGTAGGCAGAACCTGACTCCCACACACATATGCTAACCGAGCTATGCAAATGAGGACATTCCCTAGATTTCAGTTGTTAAAATAAAATAAATAACTGTTTCAATACAGTAAATCTAATAAATCAGACTTAAACCCTGAACCTAAAATAATACTTTCAGGATTTTTGTTTCATCGCCTTTTGATGATCCCTCAAATCCCCAGATATAGAGAGATACACACATACAAAAGTGTAAGTGTGTCACTATATTCAATATCTTTTATTTTTTGAGGATTTTCCCTAAAAATATTCTCTATACTTATTCTATTTTTTCTATTTTGTATTCTGTCATCACATATATAAATTAATATGAATGGATGAAAAAATATTTCAATATTTCATTATACCCAAGAAGTTTTTCCTGTTCCTACCACAGAGTAAAAAAATAATAATATTTACTGTAATTGTAAAGTTCTCACATTTGAAACTTTTTATTTTACATATCATTACTATTTCACAACTATATTTCTCGTAATTATTTTTATATCTCACAATTTGAGACATAATGTATATAAAAGGACCATATGACAGAAATATATTATTTAATGTATATACTATATATATATATAATATTATATATAATGTAATGATAGTACTACTACTAATAATAACAATTATTACTAAAAGGAATAACTACCAGAAAATTATTTACCAGAATTTATTTACCAGAAACATGCAAATACACAACACAGTATTTCTGAAAAATAAATAAATAAATAAATTAATTAATTAATAAAATCAATTAATTATAGATGCTTTTGATTACTGAAATTTAATGAAACCATTAAAATGGAATACAGAAAATTTATGGAAAACAAAGAACTTGGTTAAAAATAAGATCAATAAAAATAAATAAAACATTTCATAGCACCTTAAAAAAATTAATTTTTGTTAAACTTTTAATAAATTGCTGTTAAATGTGTAAGTTTAATGAATGTCTAATTAAGTAATTAGACATGCTTTTGATTAATAACATTTAATTTAACCATTAAAACAGAGTCTAGAAACATTTTAATGAAAAAAAAAACAGAATCCCAAAAAAAAGAAAAAAAAAGAAAAGGATTTTGGGAAAAATAAAATGGAATTTGGGAAAAAATAAAACGGATTTCATAGGGCCCTACAAAGACATACAGTGATATACACTTACAAACACACAAAGACTCCCACTATGCTACATTTCTTGCTGGCGTTTGCAAAATCCTGTAAACCAGTAGCGCCATTAGCACTGCATAGAAACTGAGAGGAATATGAATATTTGTCATATGAGAAGGGAGGAAAGCAGATGGCTGATTGACTTACGAGTGTCAGCAAGTACAGGTTAAGCATGAACACACACGTACAGAGGTATATGTGTTAGTGCTACAGGAAGTTATAATGGTGGGTAACTATGAAAACACTGTAATCAGCTAATCAAAGCCCTTGACACACACACACACACACACACACACACACACCCTCTACAGTAGGCCTAAAAGCACATTCAGCCTAATCAAGGTCTTTATGTAACCCAGATATGCCTCTGTTTCAGGCACCCAATATCCATCACACACACACACACACGCCGTGTGGCTACTGTAGAGTCAGGCTCTGTTCTCTCTCTGTGTATCTCAATGATTCTGAGCATATAATGAAGATAAATGAGTATTGCCAGACCACCGCGCTCCCTTGCTCACTGTCGCTCCTGTTCTGCTCTGGGAGAGAAGGAACGGGGCCCACTACTGTGGTTGTGGCTGGCATTTGCCAAAAATCATCTCTCGGACTCAGAGGGAAAGATTAATTTATTCTAAATAAGTGCACATTGATTTTTATAGCTGTGTTCTGTGCAAGGGAATAAAGTCTGTGAGTCATTATAGTAACTCATAGAGGAAAGTATGTCACACACACACACACACACACACACACACACACACACACACACAAACTGATGAAGGCAAATAAAAACAGGCTCACATAACATTCATCACCACATAAACACATCTGCCTCTACGCCAATCCCCCCCCCCCCCCCCCCCGCCCCCGCCCCCGCGTGAGCAGCGCACCTTTGTGTACCCTTTATGTCTCTTAGCTCAGCTCTCTTTCTTTGTCTTATCATTCCATCCACCTACAGTAAGATTATAAGCCATGATAAATGTACTTTAATTCACAGACGCTTTGATATTGCTTTTCACTGGCCAGAGGCTGACAAACACACAGCAGCACAGCAGTATTACAACACCGCGGCTGATAATATCTTTCAAGATGAGATGAATGATTAATACCCCAAATAAACGAACAAGTAGTAGGCAGATCGGGGTTTTTTTGCACCCGCTGGCAAGCGCTCAGCACATCTCCAGTACTTCACTCTGGCCCTTGAACACAATACAAATAATGCAATTAGGTTTGATGCGTTTATGCTTTCGGTCTGTCTAATCTAATACAACAACTGTTCCTGTCGAGCCACTCAGGGCCTGGCGAATGCAATTCAAATGTCTCGCCAATGGGTTTGTTTTTACTTCGATTAATTGTGGCCGGTTAGATTCTCATGTCTCATGTTCAGAGAACGTGTGATCTTGTTTTTAATTTGAAATTCAGTGCTTGGAAGAAGGAATGAAGGAGCGTTAACAGAACATTTAATGCATCTTTCGACTCATGTCGTGATAATGACTCACCACAAGCAAATAATATGCAAAAATATTCAACTATGAAGTCATCACATTTTTTAAATTCGTGTGACAAGCACACAGAACAAGAGAGGCAGATGAAACAGACCTCATGAAAGGCCGCTTCCCTCTGAAAAAGTGAACCAAACAGAACTCTTTTATGTGTTTTCATCTCATTGGTGGCTACGGAGAGGTGAGATATGAATATTAATTCACATCAAAGTCAAAAACCACTCCTTTTTATCCAGTAAACGCAACATTAACAGATGAATTATGGATCAACTCAAATTTACCCAGAGTTCATCATGTTCCAGCTCTCTGTGTAAAAGGCTTACAGTTGTCCAACAGATTTCTTCAGTAATCTCATCCAGAGCTGACGTATGCTCCTGACCCGCTTCCTCTTTGACTACTGACCCACTTTTACACACACACACACACACACACACACACACACACACACACACACACACACACACACATGGGTCACTTGGAATTAACACAACTTAGATCATTTCAGATTTACTCAGCATCTCCTCGCAGCAAAAACACAAATGTTGCCTCCTGCGCTCTTGTGTTCCATTTTTGGAAGATGGCTTAAAAACATTTGGTCAACTCCACGCATCCACCGACACCACACACACACAATCTCTCTCTCTCTCTCCCTGGGGCACTAGAATACCAGGTTGCCCTGGTTACTGATTCTATGGGATGCCAGCCTGATCTGATGGAACAGAATTAAAGTGGCTTTTGTCTGAACCAACACCAGAGGCCACACACACACACACACACACACACACACACACACACACACACACACACACATGATAGAACACACACACACACACACACATACAGTATATAAATAAAACACAAGCACACAAACAAACTTGAAATAATTATAAATTCCACATGTTGTGCACATAACGTTTGACCATTTTTTTAATTTTCTGTCCCCTCTCTCTCTCTCTCTCTCTGAAGAAATGACTCATGCATGAGGTTACAGAGAGACTGTGTGCAGACCGAAATAGAAAAGTGAATCAAATTGGCCTGTGTGAGTCAGTATTATGTCCTGTCCCTTCACATTGGACATTCTCACACTCGTAGTCAAAAGAATCTTCTATAATTGCTTTGGTTTTTAGATTCTCCATTTCCAAAACAGCTGACATATCCGCATGCAAAGAAACTTAAAACCTCCACAATTCAGATCCTGACAGAAGCATTGGATCTGCAAGCGCAGTTATTGTATATTCATACTGCTAATAGTGCAGTGTGCAGCTGCTGGCTAGCTGATGACAAGCTCTCCAGTTAAATCTCCAGAGTTCTATCTAGTTAAGCATAGCCATTAATATCCTGTTTCATATAGCATAATGGGATGCCTGCATTACAGGATTCAAGGAACTCTACTCCTCACATGGTTCACGGTGCTTTTCATCATTCACACCGTCTAAAAATGATGCATTTCTCTTCCTCTTGAGATGAGGGTTTTTAAGCATCAAAAGAAAGCAGGTTCATCACTAAAAATCCACCCATTTGCAATATAACGTGTTACTTCAGGTCATGTATGGAAGCCTGTTTCTGCCTCAGAGTACAAAATAAGACAGGTAACTGTGAGATGATAAAGTTGCAAATAAAGTTGCAATTGTGAGATGTTGTTGCAACTACAAGAAGTCATTTCTCTTTTTTTCAACTGTAGGTAGAATAAATAAATGAATAAATAAACTTTTTTTTAAAAGAAATATGAAAAAATAAAGAAATAATATAAAAGTTTGTATTAAATATTTAACTAAATAAAAACAGTTACATCATGTATAACACGATATGTAACAAAATCATAATTGTGAAAGTTAAATAACGACATGTTTATTCTGTGGCAGGAACATACATTTAATTATATTCATTTGTATATATACACTCACATATACACACACACACAAATTAATATCAATAAATGCATAATTATGATAAATATGTATATAACAATTTATAACAAATACTTCAGTATCGGACATTATTACCAAAGTAAGCATCATTCAAAAATAGCAGAGGGGCAGTTTTAAGCTGTCTATTGTGGATCAATGGAGAAAAGGAATTAAAAGAAAATGGAAAGAGAAAGAATCGATTTGTCTGACTGCAGGAAATCTGTCCAAACAAACAGGTGGAAGTACTAAATTACCACTGTCCTAAGAGAACCTCAGACACCAGACAACAGGGCCATCTTGGGTAAACCAAGAGCCAGTCAGTGCCATGGTAATATCTGAGCATGTGTGAGCGGAGGAGTGTGAACGCTGTGTGTGTGTGTGTGTGTGATATTCAGGCCTCGCAAACAAATTCTCTTTTATCTTTTTATGTTCCAGCCTCATCAGTGATCAATCTGTGTGGAGTGAGAGAGGGTTTTTAATGACATCTTCCAGATGAGGAATGGCGTGAGTGTGTGAAATGCATCTGTGTGCTTCTGTTTGATTGTGTGTGTGTAATGGAGAGAGAGAAATGTGATTATGATGCTGGATGAGGATCAGGCTTAATATGGCTGCATCAACAAGAGACAATAAAGAGCTATAGAGGTTGGAGAGGCAGGGACGGGGGCTGTATTTTAATAAATGAAAGTATTACTGTAATAATGCTGATCTGCTTAATCATTCCCCAATAATCTTTTCTATCTGGCTGTACGTATTGCTGCTAACACCTGTGTAGGTCCAGTGGAGAGAAGGATACACTAGTTTCTCTTACCACAAGTGTTGACATGTTATTTGAGCTAAAAGAGTCTAATGTTAGTAAGCAAATGAAAATGTAATTTACGTATATACAGTAGAATCACTAAAACAGTATATATCGTATATGTACATAAAAGATGCATATTCATACATAATGAAGATACAATAAAAAAATCTACAGCAGTAGTAAGATTACAGATTACATAAAGAATAGGAAATATGAAAAATGCAAAAAAGAATAAAAAAATGTAATAAATGCAAAAGTAAGTAAGGCGGAAGATAATTAAATTGCCTGTGGAAATGCCCTAAAAAACAAGTTCCTATTCCTATTGAGATTGGTTCGTAGCTCTCATAGGTCTACAACTTCAATTCATAAGAAGCTTTCACACTGGGTATAGGAGCTCAGTTATAGGAACGAATTCCCTGAGAACGAAATTTTCCCTTAGGGACATTTTCCTGGTTGCATTCACACTGCCAATAAACTCTGAAGTAACGTAAGCTAGCCGACAGCAACAGCAACATTTAAGTGCAGCATTCAACAGTCAGGTAACCCTTTAATGCTGTTCAATGCTGTTTTTCATGTTGAGTTAGTTTGTGGAGTAAATACATTTAAACTGTGTCTATGAGACAAACTACAGGAGCGAGGTGAGCCGCCTGGCCGGGTGGTGCAGTGACAACAATCTCTCTCTGAATGTGGAGAAGACGAAGGAGATTGTCGTTGACTTCAGGAGAGCGCACTCTCTGCATGCTCCTCTGACCATCAATGGTGCGACCGTGGAGAGAGTGAGCAGCACCAAGTTCCTGGGTGTACACATCACAGAGGACCTCTCCTGGACCAACAACACAGTGGCACTGGCCAAGAAAGCACAACAGCGTCTCTACTTCTTCCGCAAACTCAGAAGAGCCAGAGCCCCGGCCCCCATCATGTGCACCTTCTACAGAGGCACCATCGAGAGCATTCTAACTAGCTGCATCACTGTGTGGTATGGCGCCTGCAACGCGTCCTGCCGCAAGTCCCTTCAACGGATAGTGAGAGCAGCTGAGAAGATCGTTGGTGTCTCTCTCCCCTCCCTCCAGGACATCTACAGCACCCGTCTCACCCGCAAAGCCCTCTGCATTGCAGGTGATACCACCCACCCGACACACAGCTTCTTCAGTCTGCTACCATCAGGGAGGAGACTGCGGAGTCTCCAGGCCAGGACCAACAGACTGAAGGACAGCTTCATCCACCAGGCTGTCAGGAAGCTGAACTCCCTCCCGTCCTTGCCCCCCCTCCCCTCTCTTACACCACGCACCACTGAACTGTATATTTGTGCGTTCTACTGTTAGTGTTTAGTGTTATCTGTATGCACCAGGGAGTAAGAGAGTAACGCAATTTCAATTCTCTGTATGTATGCACGGTACATGTGGCAGAATTGACAATAAAGCTGACTTTGACTTGACTTTGACTTTGACTTTTTAAAAACGGTGGGTGCCGGTGTTTCATATGGCATACGTTCAGCCAGGGGCGGACTGGAACAAAATTTCAGGCCAGGAAATCTCACTCTCATCCAGGCCATCCCATACAGAACAACACATTTTGAAACCGGACAACAAGATTTTTTGTATGGCCATCATCATCATTGCTTAAAAAATTTCAATTCCTAGGCTGGGGCCGTGCAAAATAATTAAAGGTTATCTTTTGAACTTCCATTTTCCTTTTTAGTCTCTTCATTTTGCCTGACATTTCTATGTCTCGCATGTGTATGTTTATTTTTTTCACTAATTTTCTTGCACCTGTCACTTTTCCATCAACACATCTCCACCTTGTTGCAAAACAGCCACCTCATTGTAATTTGTTTGCACATTTATTTTAGAAAAAATTAAGTATTACATTATTGTTTTATCTTGTCAAAATTAGCACAATAATAGCTACATCTTGAATATATCTTTATAGAAAAATCTTAAAATTGAATATGTTTTTGCATTATCATGGGTCATGTTTTGTCCAAAGGAAAATTAGCCATGGTATTATTAGACCTATGGTAAAAGTAACCATGTTTTTAGTGGATTGATTTTTATTTGTATAACCAGAGTTTTACTACAAATACCATGGTGAATCTATATCGTGTAGCAAAACCATTATTAATTTGTGGTTGCCATGGTTTAACTATAGTAACCATGTTTTTGGTTTTATTTTTAGTAAAACCACGGTTAATTTTCCTAAGGGTTGTGTTGTTGTCTGCCATAACTCCTCCTAAACCCGTGTGAATATTTGTCTGCTAAATTCCTTCTCTTTACAATAGTTATTATGTCCTTTTGTTAAGTTTGCAGTAATTGACTGCTACTGCTAACATTTGCTAGCAGTTTAATGTTTAACTAAGTAAAGATAAACAAAGATAAAACTACAATAGTCTATGTACGGATGTAACTGACCTGCACTTGAAGCCCTGAACAGGACAGTTAAGCCTCTCTGCTCCACCTGGGCGCTTCTACTCCATTCTTGAGTCTCGCATCCTTTTGGCGGACGCACGGAGGCGTGGAGCGCACGCGAGGCGAATCGTTTTGCCAGTCAAGACTAACCGATTCATGATATATTAGAGTTTTATTTTGAATGGCGAATTCGGAAATAATCACTTTAGTACATTCGGCAGGCAACAAAAACAACAATATTAAAAAATAATAATAATAAATAATAATAAAAAAATAAATGTAGGGCAGCGGGCCAAATTTGCTGCCAGGCCACCGGGAATTCTCCCGGTGCTGCCGATGGCCAGTCCGCCCCTGCGTTTAGCCAATCAGCATACACATATATCACTAGTATTTCCTATTGTGCTGGGTTAGACCTGACTCTGGAGCTAATTCCCCCCCCCCCCCCCCATAAGGCATTCCTATAAAATGTTTCCCAGTTTCTTTGGTACGAACATGGCAAAAAGCAGGCACTTCCACCAATAGTTATAGGAACTATGAAAATGTTCTTCTGGCACTATAGTAACTGAAAGCTCATTAGCAATCTTTCACTTGTGTTTTAGGTCTCTTGATGGTTTGAGTGAGCTACAGGATCTGCAGGAGTATTTAGAAATCATATTGCTGAGGCATAAAGACCCAACATCATAAAGACATTGAAAAATGAATGAAAACTTTGGGTTATAGATCACAGAGAAGTGCTTTATGAGCAGAGATAAGTTTGGTTTTAGAATAGAACACTAAATATCTTTTGAAGAATATCTTGGCCACTCTTTTCAGTATAAAGAAAGTGAACACATGACAAAGAGCACCATAAAAGTATTAAAATGTGATCCATACTGTGTTATATCTCAAGTCTTCTGAAGTCATACAGTACACTATTTTTGTGTCATGACAGATGTCTGATTCATGAACAAATTTTTCTTTTCAAGTCACATCTTTTCAATAAATCAGTTTGCTCTAAATGATTCTTTCACCAATCAAACTGATTCAGTTCTCAAATTCAACACACTGACTCAGTACAGGTTCAGTGTTTACAGCTCACTGGAGAGGAGAATGAACAAATTTCAGTCTGTAACTCTTCTATAACTTTACAAGACTTGGAATATAACACTTCAGTCATATGGATCACATTTATAATATTTTTCTGGTGCTCTTTGTCATGAATTCACTTTCTTTATATTGAAAAGTGTGGCTAAGATACTCTTCAATTCTTCTGTGATTTTGTGTTCTATCCTAAAGCCAGACTTTAGAAGTATGAGCTGTATGAGCAAGGTTAACAATATTTTCACTCTTCTGTGTTCTTTTAGAAACTTAACTGCCCAAGTCCTCATCTACTTTTATTTTATATCACAAAGAGAATCAACTATTTAGGTTCCACTGAACAAAGAAAATCATACAGACATACAGAACAACATAAGTGGTTGAGTAAGGTCATGACAGTAGTTTCATTGATCAATGAACTATTCCTTTAGGTTAGGGTTAGGAGGAAATGTACAAAGTCCTATATGTGGTCCAAATACAGAGTGCAAATTCCGACACGAGTGCGGCATCAGATAACTTTATGCATTATACACTTATATTTTAAGGGTCTAATGTATTCAGTAGCAGACTGACTCTTGTAACTCTACATCATTTTTCAGTGGCATGTATAATTCGCACACATGCATGTGTATGAGTTCCTGTCAGCGAACTTTCTCAGGTGTGAAATGACTTTCTCAACATCAAATGAGAGGAAAATATGGAGAGAAACACCTTTCACTCAGTGGATAAGCACCAGTGCACCTCATTACGAGCATTTGTGAGTGAGTCTGAATGTGTGTGTGTGTGTGTGTGTGTGTGCTCTAAGTAGTTTGGGCAAAAATAAGAGTTTGATACAGAATTATTAAAATAAAACAGAAATGCACTAAAACAGAGTGCAAAAAAGCAGGACACAGAGAGAAGAAAACTGTGGAGGATACAGATGGAAAGATGGAGAGGTGAGAAGTGGAGTTAGATTGAAAGAAAAAGAGAAGAAAGAGGGGGAGGCGGAAAGTGGAATGAAAGAAAGAGAGACGCCTTGTCATTTGTCTCACGGTTGACAATTTTTCACTATGAAGGGAAAGGACCAATTAGGTTAATTAAATGTTCCTGTGTAGTGTTCACCATGAAATATTTAGCTAACCATTTAGCTGTGTGTGTGTGTGTGTGTGTGTTGATCTACAGGTCAGAGTCAGGTAATGGTTAAATGAGTGTAATAGGGCTTTTAATCAGCCCTTCCTGACAACAAGATAGACTCAAATCACAAGCAAAACACTTATTATTTGAGCTAATATCACCACTACTCACACAGCCTTGCCCTTGGCGACGAGTGTTTGATTTTAGAGATGAATGTGTTTTTATAGGGAGGGTGGGCTGGGAAGTCACATCACTTGGGGCATTGCGACATTCTTTAACCTCAATGTAACATAAACAAAAGTTGCTTATAAATATATGGCAAAAAATATGTTATATGAAAATATTTCATAAAATAGTATAATAGTATCAAAGAAATGAACACCTTATAAAAGAAGGACACTTTAAATTGATAAAAAGTGATGGTAAAGACATGTATAATGTTACTAATGATTTCTATTTATAATTTAATTTCTATGTATTTCTATTTATGATTTAATAAATGCTGCTCTTTTGAACTTCAATATTGCAAAACTATTAAGCAGCACAACTGTCTTCAACATTGATAATAATAAGAAATGTTTCTTCAGCACCAGATCAGCATATTAGAATTAATGTTGCTAAAATGCTGAAATATAATAGGAACACGTTAAAAATATTTTACACATTTTGAATAATGAATAGAGAAGATTTATTAAATATCTCACAACTTTTACTGTGTTATGATCAAATAAATTCATCTCATGGCTCAGCAAAATCACCAATTTTTGAAGGGTGATATAATTTCTAGAGTTTTCTAGTAAACATTATTTTAAAAACAAAATATTGCACACAATATTTAGACATTTAATGTGCATAAACAATCTAATATTATACACATACAGAATATTAATGTACTTTTTTTTAAATTTGCGGACTTGTTCTTATTTTATAACAGCCATTTCTGCAGTGCTGAATAATAAAGGTTTAGTCTCAGAATATCTGCTGCAACATAGTTCAGTGACTGAGGCACAGAATCGCACCACATGCAGGGGAGGGAAAAAACAAAGTCTTTATCAACTGATTATGTTCTACCTCTATAACAGGAAAGAAGACATCCAGATATGATGCTCTTCTTTCTCTCTTGCTCAGTTTAAGATGTTTCTGTCTGTTTCCTTTGCCAAGGATGTGTGCCTAGAATTATCTGCTTCTCTCTTCCTCCTTGAATATAAATGAAGGAGTTTTTTTCTCCTTCATACTCTCTTCTTCTGATTTGGCATTTGCCTGCTCACCCCATCTATGAGGTCTCACCTCATAAAATAGACACTGCTTGAAAGAGAGCGAGACAGAGAGTATCTTAGGAATGTTCTTTTTCTTTCAGGCAGAATACAACATGAAATTCACACAGTTTAGATGCACAGTTCGACTTGCAATTCCATCACACATGCAAACGCTTTTTGTCTTGTTCTGTCTTGTTTTCTCTTCCCACTGCCATTCCTACAAACACACTATGATGAGAAAAAACCACACAGTGGAGAAATCAAAATTCTGTGCATTCTTTTGAGATATTTTTAGAATGCATATTTAGAGATTTGAAATACCTCCATCGCAGGCGGATTTCAGCGAATAACTCCAAAAACTTCTAGTACACCACAAGCGACAGCTAAATATGTCACGCAATGAATCAGATAAATCAGTTGCAAGATAAAGCAGGAAGTGCACAAATACAGATACCTCTGTTTATCTGCTCCTTCTGCCCTTGAGGGGTTAATCTCACAAGCTTTATCTCAGTGAAAGAGTTGATGTAGATGATTACCTTAAGAGCAGCAGCTCAAGAAAGTGAGTGAGGTATTTAAACTTATCATCTTTGACTTCTAATCTTTGACCAAGAGAACAGACATGCAAGTCGCATATTTGCACAACCTTTTGTTGTTTATCTGAGCTTTCTAATGATTTAACCCTTTCTTCTGAGTTAAATCTTTCAGAAAAAAAACTATCAGTAGGGCTCCAGTACACCTTTGTTAAATTAAACTCGAAACATGTTCATTGTAACTCATACTGAATATCATTTAGCATTATCACAGTCAAACTTATAATGATGAGTCACTTCAAACTTTTAAACTAAAAATAATTAATACTGCCAGTGAAAAACAACTACTTAAGTAGCTTTTCTCTTTAATGAGACACCTGAGCTTGTTTGTCTTTTGCAAGTTTTGACCTATCATATAAACTTTCTTAGAGAAAAACTTAACAGCAAATATATTTATATTTTTATAAATAAAACCCAGATGGATGTTTAACAAAAGTAGAGACATTTACAGGCTTTTTTTTTTTTTTTGGTGGAATGTAATTATTACTAAAGCTCTGTAAGTATGAATTATGACAAAGAGATAAATACACCATTATATGCATGTTTAGATGACCATCGGAGGGTCCCAATAGCAGGGCAGTGTCAGAAACACCTGTTACATGCAGTATGCAATTCAATAAATAGCAAGATTTTTATTTTTTTCATTTTTGATTATCTTTATTATCTCACCAGTGCTTTTGTAAGTGATTTGAGACAGCAAGACAATACAACTGAAAATTGGAATTGTGAATTATATACTATATAATCACATATTTTACTATGAGTGTTAACCACATCATTTGCATTAAGCAACACTTACAACACATTTTATCTGGAAAAAAAAAAGATGTTTCTGTTTTTATTTGAAAAAAAAAAAATTATATCAAAGGGTCAAATCTTTCCAAATGTCCCCGGGCGTACACATATCCCTGCTTGAGAGTCACTGACTTAAGGTTTAGTATTTGAGGAACAGATGTCAGTGCTGTTCACATGTTCACAGGTGGAGAGAGGAGGAGTGAAGAAAGACAGAGTGAAAGAGAGGAGGGAGTGCTGGACAAATAGACACTAAACAGTGACATTTTGGACATGCCGTTTACTGAGTGATTTATTAGTGTAATAAAGAAATTACCCCAATTATACACACAAACACTAACACACACACACACACACTGCATGAGGGCCTGCCATATTGAAACACTCATGCCGAGAAATGGCCGAGTAGGAGTAAAGAATCACACAATTACACACATTTACACACAACACACAATTATCATTTATATAAGCTGGAATGAAATGCCTGAAAATCTTCCAGTGAAAGCTCTGGAATCATAATATGCTCTTTTGTAATCCAATCTGGATTAGTTTATCTGACACAACAAAAGTCTCTTCAGGAGTAATCATGGACAAAGATTGTATCAGTGTGTGTGTGTGTGTGTGTGTGTTCTCTATCTCTGTGCCCACATGGCCAGACGTATTTCTGAGCCGCCATTAAAACACCAGAGAAAAGGTCAAGCAAGAGAGAGAGACGGCTGGAAAGAATTGAGGTGGATGTAGACAATAAAGAGCATTAAGAGGGAACAAAATAAAGATGGACAGCATGAGAAAATGCAGAGTTGGAGGATAAAAGGAGGGGAGAGACAGAGAGATGAAAGTATGGAGTGATGAGGTTCATCATGTTGATCCATTGAACCTGATTGATCTTTTTGTCCAGACACTCAGCCTGAATAATGGAGTCTAATGCGTGTATGTGAGTGTGTATGTGTGTGTTTGTGTGTGCGCAGCTCTAATAAGTGGATTTAAATTGGATAAGCTTACCCATGAGTGCCCTATCCTCAGGGATAGTGAAGTGAAAATACTACATTATGCTTGTTTTTTTATATTGTGTAACTCACAAATTATTCAGATTCAGATGCGGAAAGCAGCAGTAATTTTCACAAAATGTAACATTGGTAATAGCTTACAGCACAATTCACGCACTATAACCACATCAGGTATGAGAAATTCAGTCTATCACAGTATAATGGACTGTTTTAGTATGATCAACATGGATATTTAAAAAAGTTTTGATGGTTATGTAAAAGTGTTCCTTATGTAATTTTATTTTTGTTGTTGTTGTTGTTGCAAAGTAGCATATGTTTTCTTTGATATGTTATCTTTGGCACAATTTGGTAGCTAATGATAAGATTAATGAAACATTAAAGATTTACATTCACATTAAAGTTTTTTCAGTTACTGTTACAGTTACACATCCTAGTGTTGTGACTGTAACATTGTCAGTTGTGTACTTCTACGATAATTTAAGTATATCTGACTATCTGACCAGGTAAATTCTTTGCATTTTAGGCTAAATATTCTTTGAATAAATACGCAAAAAACAAAAAAGTGCAGTGTTACAATCATGCTCTCTATGTACATGGCTTATACAAAGCAATGAGACAATGAATGCGAGAAAATCAAAAAGAAATCATCACTGGAATTGTTATATAATATATATTATGTTATATAATGCTGCTACTTTGAGTGGATAATTTTACTTTCTGTAACTGTTATCTGTTTGGTTAGCTGGTCTGGTCAGGGTTTTCTGGTTAGGGGTCAGGGCCGGGGGATTACAAGTTAATTAAGTTAAGAAAAAAAAACAATAGAAATGTGTTGTGCTAGGATGTCTTTGACAGTTGACGGTTATCAATGTTTAGATTGTTAGTGGTGAGATTGCTGCTGTAGTGGCCTTCTCACTGTCACTAAGTGTCTGTTTTGTGTTTTTTCAGCTACCTGTGCTTGTCATTTCCATTAACCCAATTTGTACACTTTATCATTCATTGCTTTGCTAATTGAAGCGTCTTTGTTTTTTTAACTCTTTTAATATAGAGGTCAATGACAAACAAGGTTAGATGAGATGATGAAAAGGAGAAACCCTTTTTTAAAATCTAGTTAAAGTGCACCAACTTCTCAGAAACACAATTTGTGAAAGAATGTTTATACCATAAAAACTTTATGACTCTTTCATGACTTTGCAATGTTAAGTGGCGTAATTATCAAATAAAAAGTAATAGGACTATTTTCCTTTCACCTTGAACATACTTGAGAGTACACATATCATTTTCACTTATAAAATATACCTATGGAAAAAAAAAAAAATCATTACTTTTAGTAGTTTTCTTGTGGTTACTCCACCTAGTCTGACCTTACCTTTTACAAAGGTCAAAATATCTAATACAGCGTTTTCCCATACATTGATTTATTTGTGGCGGCACCCAGAATATCAAAACTGACCGCCACAAATAGATTTTCCAAAAGGCTTTGACTTCGTTGACTTCGAAACCCATTGCGGGTGTTTTTATATCACTGTATTTCTGAAGGAAACTGACTGTCTACAGAAAATGTTGGATGTAATGTTCATTTCATCTTGCATGTAATGTCTGACAAAGCAGTGTTTGTGAGCGGAGCTCTGTTTGTGTACAGCCGTTACCAGGGAAACCTCTATTTCTCCCGCTCTAAGCGCCTCCTGCTGGCACAGAATGAATTTGCATATATATGCTGCCACAAATTGAGTCAAATCAACGGAAACACTGTAATATACATATTTTAAAAAAAAAAACTGCCATGATGGTCTACAGGGGTCCTCTGACTCCTCTCTGTGACATAATTTTCTGTTTTATGGTTTTACTCTAAAATGATAACAAAATGGCTTCCTGATATGTTGGATAAAAGTTTCCATGTGCTTCGCTGCTTATTTTTTTAAAGTAATGATAATAAAACAACATGCCAAGCTATGCATGCCAAAGCATTTTTTTCTGTCTCAATTTTAGCCATTTAAGGAGACAGTATCTTATTTGTTTGCAATCTCTGAATAGCTACTCCCCCAAATATGTATATTCAAGTCATTGTATGCATTGCATTATTTTATGCATTTTGATAACTAGCTTAATTGACCCATAGGCTATTTTACGTCCCCATATTACTGCCTAATTTGGCAGTTTCTTCACATTTCCAAAAGAATCGACAGGTCTGCCAGTTTTCTTTTATCAGCAGTATTAACGTTGTGATAATCTATTCAAGATGTTAATAATGTCATAGAATACTAGATGTCTGTTTTAAAATGAAAACTTCACAGATTAAATTCACCTGGCTCAAGCTTTTACTACAACAGCAAACTTTAACTGATTGAAGCGTGAATTTTTTCCCCCACTGCAATCCCAAAATATTTTTGATGAGTCACATTTGACCTATTTAGCTTTAGCCCAGGGCTGTTGCTACCGTTCAGCACTGCTCTAACATGCACCCTCTGACATCCTTCAGCGTCTCCTTACGCCGTCTGAGGAATGTGACTCTCTCTCTCCTTCTCATTTCCTTTTGTTAGGCGGAGAAAACAGAGCGGTTGAAATTCAGTATTCCTCCCAGAGAAGAACACAAAACTACAGCGTAGCTTCACCCTGCACATAGATGAGAGGGGAAAGAGTGAGAGGTCAAATTATTTGATCTAAGAGTTCTGAGAGCGTAAGTGAGAGTGAATGGAAGATACAGCATCTAAATGAGCTTTGTTCTTCCCATATGGCTTTAATTGTGTAGCTGGGAAACAGTAGTTTAGATGATCACATTGTTTGCACATAGTAAATTAATGCTCTGACTCCTCTCCAAAAATAACATTAGAGCTGGCACTGGTCGGCAGCGGAGCCTTCAGGCCCAAAATACAATAATACACACAGGAAACCTTCTTCACGCTTCAGTGCAAACACATACGATGGCAGCCTGACTGCCTGTCAGAGATGAATTAAAACTGAGGAGTGTCTATCAGATATGGACGAGACTGAATGTTTTTTGGTTGAATTATTTGCCAGGAATGGTGTAAAATGGAAGTTTGTTTGTGAGAATCTCAAGGTCTCTCTCTCTCTTGCTCTGTATATGTTACACTGGATTTGCTGGCATCAGAATGCAGATCAGATTCAGTTGAAGTAAACACCAGTTGAAGTCAATGACAGCTTGAAGAAGGCGGTGTGTGTTAAAGACATATGAAGTAAAAATTTTTTACACAATTTTCCCTCTTAAACCATGCTTGCTAGTGCCAGAAACATACTTATTTTCCATTCTTCATACTTAAGTATTTTATATTTACAAAAATAAATTCTTGGGGTTTTTATTTAAAAAAAAAACATTTTATGAAATTAACCGTAAGGGGACGGCTGTATCGCCGGTGATACCAACTCGTTTTTTTTAAGACCAGTGCAAAAGACATTAAAAATACTCCGTCGATTTTGGTCGTACAGATAAGTCAATTGAAACTTTGAAGTGTTTATTTTTAAAGTTCGCCCAAAAATGAAAATTCTGTCATTAATTACTCACCTTCATGTGGTACTCCTGTAAATGCGTAGCGGAGACTTACATGGAAGAGGGGAATTGTTGAATAAAGTTGTTATTTTTTGTTTCCTTTGTGCACAAAAATATTCTCGTAGCTTTATAAAATTACGGTTGAACCACTGATGTCACATGGACAATTTTAACAATGTCCTTACTACCTTTCTGGGCTTTGAACGTGGTAGTACCGTTTCTGTCCAGTCAGGCCCCGTCCACACGGAGACGCTGTTTAGCTGTATACGGTTACATTTTGTATTGTATAGGTGCTTCGTCCTGACGGATCCGCCGTTTTGGGAAAGTGAAACTGATATTTTTTTTAAACCGGGTCCCAGAGTGGATAAATCTGAAAATTACGCCCTTGCGTTTTCGTGTGTACAGCGAATCCGTATATTTTCTGAAACGATGATGTCATCACCCCGCGTCTCGCCCCTAGTCAGACACCGCTATGTCATGTAACAGCAACAAAAACATGAACAAACACTGAACAATTGTCTTTTTATTAACTAACATTAACACAGATTAATAAATGTATTGTTCCATGTTCGTTTGTATACCACACGCAAGGTTTATGTGCATAGTCCAAGTCTTCTTCTCCGTTTTTAGTGTATCTCTGTGGCAGAATTACAGCGCCACATGCTGGTCTGGCATGTATACTACATCGTTTTGTGTCAGTTTGGTGGTTTCGTGTGGATGCAGATATTTCTTGAGATGAGGGGAAAAAAAGATCGGATAGGGAAAGCTCTGGCTTCGTGTGGACGAAGGCGAGTAATTAATGACAGAATTTTCATTTTTTGGGTGAACTATCCCTTTAAGTTTTGTGTCTTGTGTTTTGTGTCTTGTGTCTACAAATGTTAGTATATGCTTCTCTTCTTTTCACTTTTGGCAGTTATATACATCAAAAAATTACTTCTTGAAAAAAATACATATATAAATCAGTAAAAAAAAAAAAAATCTATATTTTTCAATGAATAAGGTGAGCAAATGATTCAAGTGAGTCATTCATGAAGACAGTCCCATGTTTCATTCCTGAATAACTCAGTGCTCGTAAACTAACTAACCATCTACACAAATGATTCAATGACTTACTTATAAAGACAGTCCCTTGTTTCATTCCTGAATGAATTCCTGAAGCTGTTTTTAAACAAATCGCTTGAGAAAAATTGAGAAAAACTTTCCTGTAGCTCAAATGGTAGAGCATGGCGCTAGCAACGCCAAGATCATGGGTTCGATTCCCAGGGAAAGCAAGAGCTGATAAAATGTAAAAACTGTAAATTGAATGCAATGTAAGTCGCTTTGGATAAAAGCGTCTGCTAAATGCATAAATGTAAATGTAAATGTAAAAAGATTCAGTGACACAATTAAAGTCTGCGTCAACCAGAAGTTGCGGCCAAATTTATTTCAGTATGGTGACTAAAACGGAATATTGAATAGAGGAGCGGGGTTTTATTTTTGTGCTCTTCCTCTCATCTCTCACTCGAAGCAAACTAACGGTTGGAGGGTGTGGTTAGGCATATTCTGCCCAAGCCGCCAAACTTACATCATCAGAGAAGGAATGCCATTGCAGAGCAGAAGCAAATGTTCAGATTTTGATTAAAGATTATCAAGACATACAATTTTTTTCAGTGGATTAACTTGCACGGATTAATTGTTCACTTTAGGACTAGCAATGTGTGCTAACAAAATAAATATTGTAAATTTTGATTTCATGTGGACTTTAAAGATGGTCACTTATGTCGCCACCTACTGGTGTAACAATGTAACCTGCACAAAGAGTCACTGAAAAATTCCCATTACAAATACACAGACAGTCTTTTGGGAACAAACACAGTCAAGTAGAGTGACACAAACTAGAAAAACCCAGTGCTGCTGCTAAATATCAATTTTTGGAACAACGCTTGGACAATTAAACTCAAGGACAGGGACTGTTGTATAACAGCAAATATGTCAACACATGCAAGAAAACTGCACTCCTCAAATGACGTGATAAAATATTTAATCCAGAGCAAAGGAATGTGAGGTTTATGTTCACTGTGAATGTAGAAGAGGTACAAATTAATCATGTGAACTCTTCATCAAGGTTGCTCTTCTAAAGAAATGTTTTTTTGAGGGCCTCTCACATATGAACTCTTCATTACTGGCCCTCTCAAATACGAACCCTTCAGCACAGACACTCTCTTTTACATTAACTCTTCATTACAGGTCCTCAGCTCTCATACATGAACTCTTCATCATATCAGCAGATGCTAATGAGTTCTACAGAACTTAAAACAGTCAGGGTCCAACATTTGAATCTGATTGGTCCAGGATGGAGAGTGGACAGGAATTTCCTGAATTTGAATTGATGTAGCAAACAGGATGCAGAACTGTAAATGAAATTAAAGGACGTATAATTAAAATGAACTAAAACAGACTAAAATTGAACTAAAATTGATTGAAATTGTTTTTACATTTATAAAAAAATTAATAGAATATTTAAAATGATAATTTATTTCAGATTGATTATATATATATATATATATATATATATATATATATATTTATATTAAAATGGTATTTACATAATATATATTTTAAATTCATTTTTAAAGTGAAGTATATAATACAAAATGGATATAATTGTTACAGATCGGTCAGGCTCGCTCCCCAGCCAATCACAGCGCACTCCCTCTCCTGAGTACTGATCACCCACACCTGTCCCTCATCATCACACTCATCAAGTCCGGTATAAAAGCACACACCTCAGCAGTCAGGATTGTCCGATCTCGTAAATACGTAGTGGACTCTACCCTTGGTATCGTAACCTAACATTCCAGTTTACCTACCTGTTTCACTTACCTGCTATCTCCTTCTCCAGTAGTGTCATCCAGCTCCTATCACCCGCTGAGGTGTGTGCTTCTCATCATCCTGGTCTCCATCTCCTCCACTTCCATGAAAGCCTGTAATGCAAGGAAAGTAGCATTACTCATTGGATCCTTCCTATTGAACTTTTCTGAGTTGGCATACTCACCCGAAGTCTCTCTTCACTCCACCAAAGCTCTCCTGTTCACTAATAAATTCCCCTGTGATTTACTTACCTTCGTGTCTGACCAGTATATGTTACAGAAGATCAGACCCACACAGAATTGACAGGATAAGCGCTCACGACCCCTTCCAAGACCTCGTGGATTCCCTCAGAAAAGTATTACTCAACCAACCAGCACAACCGGCACCCTCTGCTCCGGTTCCACCTCCTTCCGTCAACACCACCAGCTCTCCTTCACACACCGTGTTCGCCAGTCCCATGGCCCGACCAGCGCCCTTCTCTGGCGCGGCGGAGGAGTGCAATGGCTTCCTATTACAATGCTCTCTGACCATCGAGCTCCAACCCCATATGTTCATCACAGAACATTCTAAAATTGCTTTTATTTCCTCTCTGACAGGCCCCGCACTTCAATGGGCGGAAACAATTTGGAACCAGGCCGGTCCAGCCACCCAATCATTCACTAGTTTCATTGCCCATTTTCGAGAGGTTTTTGGTAAAATAGCAGGAGATTCATCTATCGGTGAGCAACTATATCAGTTAAGACAAGGTTCTATGTCCATTAACCAGTATTCGCTCAAGTTCAGAACTCTAGTGGCCGCCAGCAGTTGGAACGAGCAAGCTCTCATTACGGTCTATCGTCAAGGACTGGATCCGAAACTTCGACTGCACCTAGCACCTAGTAGGAGCGGTGCTTTCACAGCAGCAGGGGACTCCTCCCAAACTCCATCCATGCGCCTTCTTCTCCCGGAAACTCAGCCCGGCGGAAAATAATTATGACATCTGTAACCGAGAACTGCTAGCAATCAAACTCGCTCTAGAGGAATGGAGGCACTGGTTGGAGGGAGCTGCACATCCCTTTCTGGTTCTTACTGACCATAAGAACTTGCAGTACCTCCGGGATGCAAAACGTCTCAATCTACGTCAGGCTAGATGGGCTTTGTTCTTCACCCGGTTTAATTTCAAAATTTCCTATCGTCCAGGCCCAAGAAATGTTAAGGCGGATGCTCTGTCCCGTATCTACGCACCCGAGGAGGTGCAGGAGGAACCAGAGAGGATCATCCCTGCAGAGCTCATCACCAGCCCCATTCAATGGACTTCGCCACCAGTCGCCTCCGAAAACCCACCTGCCATTCCGCCGGGCTATCCACCTGATCATCAGTATGTACTCAGGACTCAACGCACGCCCCTTATTCACTCCACTCACACATCACTGGGCACTGGCCACCCAGGGGTCAACAACACTCTCTCGTTGCTACGAGACCGCTTCTGGTGGCCCAACATGGCCAGGGATGTGAGAAGGTTCGTGCAGGGCTGCCCAGACTGCGCCATCTCCAAGAGTCCCCGTCATCTTCCAGCCGGTAAACTCCTTCCATTACCCATACCCAACCGCCCATGGTCACACCTATGAGTAGACTTCATCACAGACCTACCTGCCTCAGATGGTAACACTTGCATCCTCGTCATCATTGACCGCTTCTCAAAGTTCTGCCGTCTCATCCCCCTCACAGGCCTTCCCACAGCACTTCAAACAGCAGAACTTTTCAATAGAGTTTTCAGATATTATGGCATTCCTGAAGACATTGTGTCAGACAGAGGTTCACAGTTTATTTCATGGATTTGGAAGGCTTTCTTTTCTCTCCTAGGTGTGACCGTAAGCCTCTCCTCAGGCTATCACCTGCAGTCAAATGGGCAAACCGAGCGGAAAATCCAGGAGGTAGGGCGCTTCCTGAGAACCTTCTGCCACGGCCACCAGGACTCTTGGAACCAGTTTCTAGGCTGGGCCGAGTACGCCCAGAAATCTCTACGACAGCCCTCCACTGGACTCACTCCCTTCCAGTGCGTACTCGGTTTCCAGCCTCCCCTATTCCCCTGGTCGGGGGAACCATCGGATGTCCCCGCGGTCGACTACTGGTTCCGAGAGAGAGAGTCTGGGACGCAGCTCACCATCAGCTGCAGCAGGCAGTGCGCAGGCAAAGGATGACAGCAGACGTCCGGAGATTAGCTACATCCACATATCAACCGGGACAAAAGGTATGGCTGTCTACCGGGGACATCAGACTGCACCTGCCCTGCCGGAAACTCAGTCCCAGATTTGTTGGCCCCTTCACCAGCCTGGAGCAGATAAATCCCGTCACCTACAAACACCAATTACCTCCACAATATAAGATTCACCCCACATTCCACGTGTCACTGCTTAAACCTTTCTCTCCTCCTGTTTCCCCAGAGCCTGGCCTGACAGAAGAACCCCCTCTCCCGCTTATCTTGGAGGAAGGCGCCGTCTACAAGGTAAAGGAGATCCTGGAATCCCGGCGCCGTGGTGGTAAATTGGAGTACCTGGTCGACTGGGAGGGTTATGGCCCTGAGGAATGCTCATGGGTTCCTAGAGAGGACATCCTTGATCCAGCACTACTCGAAGAGTTCCATACGGTACACCCAAACCGTCCAGCACCCCGGGGACGGGGTAGACCACCACGACGCCGGGGTCGGCCCTCAGGAGCGGGCCGTGGAGAGGGGGGTACTGTTACAGATCGGTCAGGCTCGCTCCCCAGCCAATCACAGCGCACTCCCTCTCCTGAGTACTGATCACCCACACCTGTCCCTCATCACACTCATCAAGTCCGGTATAAAAGCACACACCTCAGCAGTCAGGATTGTCCGATCTCGTAAATACGTAGTGGACTCTACCCTTGGTATCGTAACCTAACATTCCAGTTTACCTACCTGTTTCACTTACCTGCTATCTCCTTCTCCAGTAGTGTCATTCAGCTCCAGCTCCTATCACCCGCTGAGGTGTGTGCTTCTCATCATCCTGGTCTCCATCTCCTCCACTTCCATGAAAGCCTGTAATGCAAGGAAAGTAGCGTTACTCATTGGATCCTTCCTATTGAACTTTTCTGAGTTGGCATACTCACCCGAAGTCTCTCTTCACTCCACCAAAGCTCTCCTGTTCACTAATAAATTCCCCTGTGATTTACTTACCTTCATGTCTGACCAGTATATGTTACAATAATAAGCAATATGTATTATTTTAAATGAAAATAGAGGGGTTAATTGATCAAGACAGAGGCTGAATTCAAACAAGGTGTTGTTTCTCTTTCTTCCTCTGTTCCTCTCATTCAGTTTTTCTTTTCTTTCTCAGTAAATACATATGAAGTCAGCTTTGTTTTATCAGTTTGATTCATCTTTGTCTTTCTACTGATCAAAACCACCTGTGGGGAAAAAAAACACTAATCTGAACTGGATGTTTACAAAAAAAACAATGTGTGTGTGCGTGCATATTTTGGCAATGGTAATTACTGATGGATTCACTCAAGGCCTATCCAATTCAATTTCTCCATCTCCTCTTGGCCTGATGTGAATCTAAGATATGGTATATGTTTGTGTGTGTGTGTGAGTGTATGTGCCATATTTTCACTCTCCCTCTATTCCTCCTTTTCCTTTTTCAATTGTCTATGCATACAAGAGTGAGTGTGTGTGTGTGTGTGTGTGTGTGTGTTTTTTTCTGTCCTCTGTCGCTCTCCATCTCTCTCACCTTCCTCTTGCCAGAGCGCTGATGACAGCTACAGCGCCATACGGCTTTTCTTCACATTTCCCATGTATTTTTAATAAAGAGGCTTATGCTTCTGTTTACAATCAGATTGTGTTCCACACCTGCGTGCTCGCACACACATGACGAGGCCCAGCCACTTGGGAAGGTGTAAAGCTGATAGGTTTAAGGGAGGAGAGATAGAGATCTCTGACTAATCTGAACCCTGTTGGCAGGAGGGTTAACCTGTAGATGAGAATCTCTCTCCACTCACTGCTTTGAGGCCTGCCATTTAGATCTGCTTCCCCAGCTGTGTGTTCATAAATGATTCAATTAAGCTCAGCTCTGATCTGATCCAAGATTAATCTGAATGCTCCGAGATAAAACATTCCGAAGCTCAATGAGAAAAAAACTATATGTATGTCCCTTGATTCATTGACGGATGTACAAATAGATGGAAGCAGAGATTGGAAATTTGCATAAAAATGTATGGGATGTTTAATTAACCGTCTGTACACACAGCAGGGTTGGCCAACATCCAGAACTGAATAACTGGCTTCCTTTCAATTCATGACTTGGAATATGATGTGAATTGACCTCAACTCACAGGATGTTAAATTAGAATTGGAATCTAAATGGCTGGAATGACTGTTCATTTTGACTCATTATGCCCATTTAAATAATCCCTGATTGCAATGCAAAACAAAGATGAAAGCTAATTGAATTTTTTTCATATAATTATCTTAATATGTAAAATATGTTTTTTCTCAACTGATTTGGGCTGTTTCTTTAAACAATTCAATACTGTCAAAACCATTTTATTTTTCCAGTACTAAACAATTTCCATCACATTTAACATTTTGAGCTATACCAAAAAAGGGTACCAATAATAAACATGCAGTGCATAGTTAATTAATTCTGTGATATTCCAGATATAATGCTATCCAGAATTTACATTTATTAATTTAGCAGATGCTTTTATCCAAAGTGATATATGAAGAATATAACAGGCATTTCATCCTAAGGAGGCAGCAAGTTTCAAACATTGTTAAGAAAAGTACAAGCTAAAACAGGGGGTCAGGATTGGATGCCTTAAGAATTGAATTAAAATGAATTGGATTGAGAATTAATGACCGATCACCACGGCCTGTAAAGTCAACGTTCAAATGAATGGAAGTAGCCAATATGTTTTGATAACATGTTTATGGGTAATTCATACTGAAAAACATTATTAAACACTGCACTTCCTTTATTTGAATATATTTGACATTTTAACTCTACTTCCATAAAGGGGTCATGAACTAAGAAATCAAAATTCACTTAATCTTAATCTTTTGACATATTAGAGGTCATTGTACTATAAAAACACCCTGTAAGTTTCAGAACTCAAAACTTTATTTTTAGTCTAAAAACAGCTTATATTGAAGCCAATCTGACAGGTTGTGCAATGTGCCACTTTATGATGTAAAAGTATTGCTAAACACCACCTCCACAGAAGAAGATCAACACCGGCTTCTACATCACAGCCTGTTTAGCCCTGCCCACCTATTCGCGTACGCAGGTCTACACAGAAATGAAAGGATACAGTGCCAAGTTGTGGAAAACCACAGTCTTTGCATTGCCTTCCTTCAGATCCCAACATTAGGAAAGAGTGGATTAACTTTATTTTTAATGAAGTTCCAGACTGCATCAGTAAGTCACTTCACTTCATTTTACAACAGATTCGTTTACAAACAAGGCACAGTTCGATGTGGGATTTTCAGAAAGATTGAAACTAAAAGACAATGCGGTGCTGACTATACTGGATCCAACAGTAATGTCGCACCACAAAAGAGCGAGTAACTGTTATTACATGGTCACTATTGCTTAGTCTGTTATTACAGATCATTTGATTTGAGTATTTATGCGTTTTTAACCTAAATCACAGCAGTCATAAGTGGGCCTCAGAGAACAGTACAAAATAATAAAAAAGGCAGTTCATGAACCCTTAAATTCAAATTACACTTCTCAATCCAGTTTACTACCAATTGAAGTACAATTCAAATTCAATTAAAATTCAGGAATTGAGATGGAATTTAAAATCCACTGTAAATTAAATTCTACAAGGCACCCAAGCCTGACAAGTAGAGGAAGAAATCTATGCATTCATTAGTAGTCCATGAAAAATGCAGCTCATTTCTAATATGATAATTTCTTTCTCTCCCCCGGGTTCTGGGTTCAGTATCGTTTAAACGGCTTTAGTGTTTAGCGTAGCGGCAGAAAAAACCATCTGCCTTCAGGCATATAAGTTAACAAAGCAAGCAGCCCCCATTCTCTCGCTCTCTGATGTCTAAATGGGCATAAAGAGATATTACACAGCACATTATCATCCCTGTTATGAATCAACATGGATGAACTAAATTTCGCTCTCGATAACGGTGGTAGCCCCGAAGAGTTACAATTCATAACCATGGCACAGGAGGAGACAGATTGAATGACGGAAAGAAGGAAGGATGGATGGATGGATGGATGGATGGATGGATGGATGGCTAGGTGTATTGTATAAAACACTTGGCCCAATTCAGTTCATAAAGGACAAATCACCTCAGCTCATTGTATTCACTCTCGCATTCATCTGTTTTCCTGCCAACGCAATTGAGCTCAGAGAAACTGGAATCCGGACAGATCCATTCCGGCTCTAAGCCGCCGGTCACTGGCTCCCCTCCACATTTATAATGTGGACTAGCGGATCAAAGCGCTGAAAGTGTGTGTATGAGTGTATGTGTCTTGGTCAGAGGCCCCTAAGGGTCCTCGCTGAGCCTGAGGTGGCCAGTGCATGCCTGAGAAATGGGGGTGAGATTTCACGGAGCATGAGAGGCTTTAGACTGTTTGCTTTGCCACAGAGTTATTGCGAACATATGTGATACACACACACACACACACACACACGCACACACTCGTGCAAGATGCTGAAGGCATTCGAAAGCTCTGTGGTGGGACAGTGATATAATCGTTCTCCGTCCGGTCTCCTGTGGACATAGACGAAGAATCCTAATGATATGAAATGAGAAGAATTCGCTCACATCTTAGAATATCAGTGAGGACTGACATATTTTATTAGTCAAATTTAAACTCCGATATAAATCTTTCCCTTGTGATACTATGCCTTTAATAATATTATAAAATCAAATATTTTGACCCATCTATTTCAGTCCTCATCAAACACAGAGCCTAAGGTCATCGCCGCTATTTACTGCAGGAAAACAACATTAATCTGTCAGGGTTCACCGTGAGAGCGCACACGGACAGACATTTGTGCATACAACTCTCATTCATCTCCAGAATCGCAGTCCCACTCTGCCACAACTTCTGTTTGTGTAGGGACTTTATGTGTTTGGATGGGCAAAACACTGGGATCATGAAGAGAAGAGCTGACAGAAATAAAGAAGGGAAGAGGGAGAGACATAGAGAGGGAGAAAGAGCCTGTCCAGCCTGTATGTGGGGGCTTACTGCTCTCAGCAAGTGCTGACCACTACAGCCAAATAAAACTTGCCGAACCCTGCAAGATGTTTTCTTTAATGTTTATGCTCTCTCTCATTTGGCCACATCCATACCCCCCGTTTCAATGGTTTCTACAGGAACAAAGATGTTAACTGTCTCAGAGGCCACTAGTAAAACAGAAATCAGGATGCGGACTTTATGACACCATTGTTACTTTTGCAGAAAGCAAACAGCTGTTAGAGCTCTGGGTCATGGTGGCTTGACGGCGAAGGGTCTGGACTGCTAACTCAAAGGTTGCAGGCTCCGTTTCAAGTAGGGCTGAGCCAGCAGCCAGAGGGCTGGGGTTAGGTTTTGGTTGTGTTATGAATTACCATTAGCCCTTGTAAATGCAGGATGTTTTAAACTGTTCATGCATAATAAGTATGTGCGTATGGCTCTTTTCCAAAACCCAGCGAGCTGCCTGCGTAGGCAGCGCTTTAAGGCATCATGGGAACGCTTTAGACATGAAGCCTGGTACAAAAGTTAGGCAGGCTTCTGAGATAACTCCATTAGACTAAATTATGCACTTTATAAAAGTGCATAATGCATTGCAGTTAAAAAGATCCATCCAAAATTGCAGGGAAATGTCATAGATACACTTGGAATTCATTCAATACTGAAAAGTACCTATAAAAATAGTTTGGACTTATTAAAAAATTACTATTTCACTCAATATTTGTATTTTTGTGCTTAGTAGAGTTTCACATTTTTAGCTTAACAACATGCCAAACTCTACTGAAAGTGTCAAAAGCGCTATTTGCATGAAGTACTGCTGCTGTTTATGTAGTGTGCTCCAAATAGGTCATTTAAGAGGTTCCATTTCAGTTAGTATGCTGCCCTAGAAGGCAGCTATAGGCAGTAGTCAGTGAGGCAACACACAAGGTTTTTGGAACAGAGCCGGTGTGTGGGAGTGTGTGTGGGCCACTACCCAGGAAGTCCAGTTTGCTGACTAGCAAAGAAACCATGGACTAAAAATAAACAAACACAAACAATAAAGTCAGCACAAACATTCAGAAAGATTTGTGAACAAGCAGGAATGTGAAGTGCTTGAATAATTACCTCATTAATCCTTCAGTTATATTTTGGAAAATGTACTTGACTCAAGTAGGCCTGTTACTGAAGTACTGTGTACTTTGCTCAATTATATTTCCAAGACAAACATGATACAAGTTCTTTACAATTTCCAAAACCTCCAAAGTACAAGTACATTCTTTGAAGGTCATCATGACTTGAATCTCTTTTTGTCCATTTTACTGAACTAACAAACTAATTTAATTACACTCCCGGCTGAAATTATAGCCAATGACATTCAATTAATTGTAAGTTCTACTTGGAAAGAACTACACTCATTTGTCCTTTTGACGAGACATAACATCAGTCAAGTAAGACATTTTAATTGTAGACAATGTTGAAGATGAATGGACATGACACAAATGTGAATGCAGTTGATGATCGGTCTACATTCAAATTGTAGTGAAATAATAATATGAAATAATATTCAGTATTTTTTTATCAAATAGATACAGCCTTGATGGGCATAATAAACTTCTTTAATAAACTTTACTGATCCCAAACTTTTGAATGGCAGTGTATTATACTGTAAAGAAAAAAAAAAGTTTTCTCAGGTAACCTAAAATGTACATCATTTAGTCAAGAGTCAAATCAAATATAAATAGCACATTAAAGTTAAAAGTTACACACTTTTTTGTGTGCGTGCTGTACAGGTATGGTATAAAGAATGTGTTTGCTCAGTTGGCCGAAATGTCCGCCCAATAGAGAAAAGTTTTGCTCAGCAAAAAAAAAAACAGAGGGAACATTGCTCACAATTATGTTCCTTCTTAAAGAAAAATGGTATCTGGGAGGATTTCCAGTCAGGATTTAGACCGGATCATAGTACTGAGACTGCTCTCATTAGAGTTACAAATGACCTGCTCTTATCATCTGATCGTGGTTGTACCTCTCTATTAGTGCTACTGGATCTTAGCGCTGCGTTCGACACTATCGACCACAACATTCTTATTTATAGACTAGAAAACTTTGTTGGCATTAGTGGAAGTGCATTAGCATGGTTCAAATCGTACTTATCTGACCGCCATCAATTCGTAGCAGTGAATGAAGAGGTATCAATCACAAGTGCAGTATGGAGTACCTCAAGGCTCAGTACTAGGGCCGTTACTTTTCACGCTTTACATGTAACCCTTGGGAGATATCATCAGTAAACACAGTGTTAGCTTTCACTGCTGATGATACTCAGCTCTATATTTCTTCGCGGCCTGGTGAAATACACCAAACTAACGGAATACATAGTCGATACAAAAAACTGGATGGTGAGTAATTTCTTACTGCTAAATTCTGAAAAAAACAGAGATGTTAATTATCGGACCTAAAACCGTAATAACCTAGAACACTGTCTAACACTTGATGGCTGCTCTGTAAATTCTTCATCATCAGTCAGGAACCTAGGTGTACTATTTGATAGCAATCTTTCCTTTGACAGCCACGTTTCTAGCATTTGTAAAACTGCATTTTTCCATCTTAAAATATATCTAAATTGAGACCTATGCTCTCAATGTCAAATGCAGAAATGTTAATTCATGCATTTATAACCTCAAGGTTAGATTATTGTAATGCTTTATTGGGTGGTTGTTCTGCACACTTAATAAACAAACTCCAGATGGTCCAAAATGCAGCAGCTAGAGTCCTTAACTAGAATCAGGAAGTATGACCACATTAGCCCGGTTCTGTCAACTGGTTCCCTATTAAACATTGTATAGACTTTCAAATCTTGTTAATTACTTATAACGCCCTGAATGGTTTAGCTCCTCAGTACTTGAGCGAGCTCTTATTGCATTGTAGTCCTCCACGTCCGCTGTGTTCTCAAAACTCTGGCCATTTGATAATACCTGGCATATCAAAATCAACTGCGGGCGGCAGATCCTTTTCCTATTTAGCGCCCAAACTCTGGAACAATCTACCTAACACTGTTTTCGGGAAGCAGACACACTCCGTCAGTTTAAATCTAGATTAAAGACCCATCTCTTTAACCTGGCGTACAAATAACACACTAATACACTTCTAATATTCAAATCCATTAAAGGATTGTTAGGCTGCATTAATTAGGTCAACCGGAACCGGGAACACTTCCCATAACACCCAATGTACTTGTTACATCATAAGAAGAATGGCATCTACGCTAATATTAGTCTGTTTCTTTCTTATTCCAAGATCACCGTTGCCACCCGGATCCATTCCGTATCCAGATCGGATGGTGGATCAGCACCTAGAGATGACCTCTGCAGCTCTGAACGTCAGCAGAGACCAGGACACCTAGATGAACCCCAGAGACAGATCCCCAGTGAAGACCTTGTCTCCTAGACGGACATCAGGACAAGACCACAGGAACCAGATGAGTCCTCTATACACAATCTGACTTTGCTGCACAATTGACAATGAATTGACTCAGAGCTAACTTTTAATTTAGGGCCCATGTAATCTATTTGATTTTCCCCTAAATTCTGTTTTCCCTTTTATTTTTATGGATTCTGTTTCATGATTCAATACAAATGTATCATAAAACATGATGTATAATTAAATGAATTAATAAAACTTTAACAATTTAATCAATCTTTTAAATTGTATTGAAAACATAATTAATTTACAACAAATCATTGCATTTTTATTTTTTGTCAAATAAGATGCTGCACAAAAACACTGTATATATGTATAACTGTATAAATTAATGAAAGAATTAATAAAAAATACCTTTGTTGTATATATTCCTTACAACTTTTATTATTACTATTACTTGAGAATTACATTTTAGTATACAACAGTAATATGTGTGTCATAATTTCTTCAAGTTAAATCAGAATTTTATTTTGACTTGTCGTGAAGGTCTTTCAGTTTTACTTTCAGTTTCAGTGTGTCTTGGTGTTTTTCTCAAAGTAAACGCTGAAGTGAAGTGCTGAAGTGACTTCAAGTGAAATTAAGTTAATGTGTTCATGTCCTCATATATTGAGATGCAGACACTGAAATCACCGTCAGCACTGTGTGTGTTTGTGTATCAGACAAAACCGTGCCTTTCATTCACACAGAGACACGCGGAACATGCTGAGACTATTAGCGACAAGCACTGACTGGCTGTTGTCGTATTTATTTCTACTGTTATATTAATCCATATCAAATAAAAAACATCCAGAGCTTATCATTGTTATCAACATAAATGTTTTCGCAACTCAATATGATATCGATTTACTTGGGCAGCGTGAGAGTGTGAGACAGAGGCTGCGTCCGAAATCATATACTAACTCACTTGAGTAGGTACTTATAAATATAATCTGATTAGGTAAATGTAATCTGGAAGTACTACATTCGTCATGTTCTTTCTATCACGTGACCTACCAGCGTCAGTTACGTTGCTTAGCTGCCATTCATAAATCCTCTCCCGCGGCCTCATGGGATAGTAAAGTGTCCATCGTATGCACACTTCAGAATCATGCCAGAAGTAATAAGTCATCTGGGTACTTTTTGCCAACTCTTTCATGAGTGCTGTGAATTCGGTCATATTTTTTTTGTCACATACTGTTTTCGCCTACTATATAGTAAGGAAGTATGCAGTTTCAGATGCAGCCAGAGACTGAAAGCGTGTCTCACGCCAAATGTGTGAGAGTAAGCAACGCTGGATAAACCAACATATACAAATGTTCAAGAATGAGTCCTTTCATTAAAGAGCTCTCTCGTCAGAAATAACACCACCAAATTGAGCCTTTCTCTCCTCACCACATCACAGATGAGTAGATTTTAGTCACATAGGATATAACGCTCTCAGGGGAGTCATTTCAACTAGCCAATGCAAACACATGCTTAAAAAAAGCGCACAGTTTCACTTCTTTGAACAATTATATTAACACACACACAGGCATATCATATCACCTGTCAATCTTCAGAGGCTGTAATATAGAAGTGTTTTTCTTCAGTATGGCCATAAACTTCACTGCACTCCACAGGGTGTTATCACAACACTAAATTGACCAGAGGGGTCACTTACACACACACAAGCTGGTAACTTTAATATATTGCTGATGACAGCTTGCACATGTAAATGTATACACAGACACTCACATGGACAATGAGGATGTCCAACATGTCTCTGATACCCTGAGGAGGATAGTTTCCTCACAAAGATACACACATACTTTACCACATGTCCACGATGGGTGCAAAGCGAGAAAGACAGGAGAGGAAGTCTTCCATAAGCCTCACATTCCTCACTGAGAGCAGCGATAGAGTGGTTTCATTTCCACAGAGAACAATTTCCTGTCAGGAATTATACACACACACACACCACTGGCTATGCATTAGGGAATCACCTTACACACAGCGGACCAAAAATCCTCTCAGTGGAAAAATAACCGTTTCGTCTCAGTAAGAGAGTGTTTAATGCCTTTTTGAATTGTCCTGCACATATTTGGACTGCAGTGTTCAGAGACCATGAAATCTAAAGGATAACAATGATTTTCTCTCATTGATGTGCTAAAGGATTGTGAAGAAAAATCCTGAGAATCTTTACTCTAGCATCTGAAAATCGCTTAAGCAAAAATGTCTGACATGTGTGATCACCAGGATCTTTGGGAGATGTGAGATGAAAGGTTTCCTATACTGATCTTGAGGTCACAGTAAGAGTGCACAAGCACACACACACACACACACACACACACACACACACACACACACACACACACACCAAGCAGGATAAAGTAAAAGTTGAAAAAACAGGATAACATTCAAAAACATCACCACACACAATAATAATAACGGATATCCTGCTTTTGAAATCTAAATTTAACCACACAATATTTAATTAATCAAAAAATTCACCTCCTATTGTTGAAAGATCTAATAGATATTAACACAGACCCATAGAATAACATGGACAAGCTAGTCTAAACAATCATATTATTGATACTTAGTCTGACTCCAGCATACAAAACATTAACAACTGTATTAATATATTATTATGATTTAAAAATACAATTATAACCATTGTTAAATTATTTTATTTAAAAAAATAATAAAAAGCTAGAACATACATCTAATGTATATACACTACTGTTTAAATGTTTAAGGCCAGTAAAAGATTTTTTTAAATTTTATTCAGAAAAGATTAATAAAATTTATCAGAAATTACAGTAAAACATTTTGTTTCAATACATATCATTTTAAAATACTAATATTTAAAATAATTTAATATGATATATATTTAATATATTTAATAAACATTATGATTTTTTTTCATAATTTAAAATATATTTTAAATGTTTTTTTTTCGTTCTATTCATCAAAGAATCTTGAATGAAAATGTATTACAGTTTCCACAAGAATATTAAGCAGTTGTTAATAATAATATGAAATGTTTCTTGGGCACCAAATTAGCATTTTAGAATGATTTCTGAAGGATCATTTGGCATTTGAGAAATGGCTGCTGAAAATTCAGATTAGACAGAGGAATAAATTACATTTTAAAACATATTACAATAGAAAATAGTTACCTATATAGTATTTCATAATATTACTTTTATGTTCAGTTTTATTGTATTTTGGATCAAATAAATGTAGTGATGGTGAGCACAAGCATTTTTTTTTATCAACCTATAATGATAGTGTGTGTCTCTCTGTGTGTGTGTGTGTATACACATACATTTTTTTTCACCATGCCACAAAAAGCAAGAGAAAAATATGAAGACATGTCAGGGTGTGTTATAGTAACAGACCTCCAGAAATTCGCCATGTTTACCTTATTGTAAGTAACCCAAACATTTCCTTTGTGAAATATGGGTATTTCTCATGAGGATAAAGTGATATGGGTATTTCACAACAGGAACCTTCGGGTTTAGACAAATTCAGGTTACTTTGAATAATTAGCATTCCGTTGCTGAGGCTGAGACTGCCAGCATTATCTGTGTTTTATTGTCTTTATTCTTTTGTTTCATTTTGAACAGAGCCCATAATGACTAAGGACAATACTAAACCAGAGAGAGAAAGAGTCAGAGTAATTCAGATTCCTTTCCTCTGTATTCATGCTGTGGTTTGTAAATCAAATCCAGCATGTTCATCTGTTCTGCTGCGAGAGTGTGTGTTTGCTGATTGATTGAACTGGGGCACTCTAGAAGTAACACACTGTATCATTACTGTATTAAGTTTTTATTTAATAACCACAGACCATTATTACATAAATTAATTATTGATTAACTATTGGATTTCTATCATCTCATGAAGCTTTATGCACAATTACAATGAATTACAATTATGGATACTGCTACAAATTAATCTCAATGTGTGTGTGTGTGTAAGTGCATGTGTGTGTTCTCATTAGAACTGTAGGAAAAGAGCAGCTGTCCACATTACGCCTCAGTTCCAGCCTATTTCACACAGCTGTGTTAACAACACAGAGAAAGAGAGAATGTTACATTCCGCCCATGTCAGTTGGACTACATAAAGAAATATCACAGCTCTTGGTGTGCATGTGTGTAAGCGTACACACACACGCATCGGCTCCTCCACAAACACAGCCTGTCTGCGAGATGTGACTTGTCTTAGAATCGCCCACGTGGCATCCTAATAGAGAGCAACATGTAACCACACACTCTTCCTCAGACACACACTCTCTCTCGTTCTCTCAAATATACATCTGATTGCAAACATACATACAAACACTTATTTTGAAGACTCGTAATAACATGTCTGTCATAGATTGAATAAATATAATTTCAAATTAGACCACAGGTCTGAGCCAGGCCGAAGTCTCTAGACAGATTTAGTCTAGTAAATGACACAGTAAGCAGATGCGCTAACAGCTATTTAAATACAGTTTGAGACCCACATGATATGAATGCTTCTTTTTAGAAGTGACTATGCATCTTGATTTTCAATACTTCTGTTATAATCCATTTATCTATCCATCCATCCATCCATCCATCCATCCATCTCTCCATCTAACACAATATTTAAGGTTTTATCCACATATTTATTCTAATTTATAGAAGTAATCGTTTCCATCTTTAAAATCTATAAACCTCTGTGCATTAGTGAACACATTATGAAAACCTTCCACGGTTATACAAAATCTTCTAAACTGTGATGTGTTTATATGCTCCTTTGGGAAATTTGCACATTGTAAATATTTACGAGTTATGCCTGGCATCTCGATGTCTAATTTTATTCGTTCTCTCTTTCTCTCACACACAGATAATTTACATTTGGGAAAGACAATTTGTAAATTATGTTTGTGTGTATGCTGATAGAAAAGTAATACATTTGTAAAAATGAGTTAAATGCTCTAGTGGATACATTATCTTTTTTCATTTTTTTTATCTGGGTTTGTGATTATCTAGTAAAGTAGATGTTTTAGGATGTTTTTAAAATGGTTTTGAGAGATGTTGAATATTTATGTTATGGCGATTATGTAACAAGAGGTTAAACTTAAATCAAATGCAAGAAATTCTAAATTAAATGCTCTGGTTAAAGGTTTATGATGTGCTGAATTTATAATCTTTTAAGATAAATTCAGTAAAATTATCAGAAGCATTGTGTAAAAATCTGCTGTTGAGGAGAATTTCTACATTTGGTAATGATTGCCATTCAGAGTTTACGCTCTAAATCCACTTTGGTTTGGCTGGTGTGAAACCTATTTTTTGCATCCGTGTGTGGATTAAATATTCAATCTCTCGTCAACATAAAAATGTCATTCTCAAAGTGATCCCATATGGACCCTGGTTTCGTTTTACATATAAAAGCAGTCCCACCCAAACGTCTATAGCTCAGTAAATAAATTGCTGAAAAGTTGAACTTCATGAATAAAGTGTTAAAATCCAAAATCGTTCCATCTCACAATCACAAAGGATCACATTACAGAAAGTAACAAAATAGCTAACAATTCACTATGTGAAAACGATATGGAAGCTAACACTGGTAAGCACTATTACTGCTATAGTGGCTTAAACTCAAAAAGTACTCCACCCAAAAGTATGTCATCATTTACTCAACCTCATGTCATTCTAAACCTGTATATGACTTTCTTATGTGGAACAAAGTATATTTTGAGAAATGTATTTATTAAAAAAAAAAAAGTCATACAGGTTTAAAATGAGGGTGCACAATGACAGAATTTTAAAATTATGAAATTACATATCTCACTATTTATTATTTAGTGAGTACATCCCACCTCCTTCTTTGACCAACAAATGAACAACCTGCATAGACAGTCATTTATTTGATATTTAAGCTGGCTTAGTTCAGTTTTAAACTGGTTCAAATCAAAGTAAACTGAAATATGCAATGCCTGTGATCCCTTTGTGGTTTTGCAGCATACTTTTGCGTCAGTGTGTATGTTCTGTATTCAGTAGCGTGTTTGATTGTAATTACTGCTAACCACCAAAAGGAGTATTTATTTTATTACTCTCATCACTGTCATGATCCGGATCCCAATGAGTTCGTTCTGGAGCTACGCACGGGCACGCACACAAAATGAACAAAGTTTATTGAACGTTCAGAAGTTTAAAAGTTGAGTGAGAAAAAGATTCCTCGTAGCTTTTTGTCCAGCAGAATCTTGAACCCATTTTGAAAACGTCGCTGTTCTAGAATGTCAGGGATCGCTGTCTCTCAGCCAATCATCTTGCTAAAGAACCACAGAAAGGTTTGAATTCAGCCATGCCTGCATGGATACCCTGAACATCTGGCCAGCAGAGAGGCCCCTGTGATTACACTGCTTGCAATACGCACCGCAGACAAACTCACTCTGAGCTTAGAGAGAATGTGTGAGCCCTGACAGGAGGTGGGGGGAGGGGGTGGACACAACAGGAGAGAAAACGAGAGAAGGACAGAGAGAGAAGCAAGAATTAGCAGGCCAAAGGGAGGAGTGAACGGCAGCTGTAGTGTGGTACTGATCACCGAGCTCATGTGAAAGGCTCATGTGTTTGGCCGCAGCTCGCTTTCAGCTCTCCTGAGGAATGCTGGGAGATCTGAGGCTCTTTGGAAGCTTTCCAGACGTTCACACAGCTCAAATTGAACGCTGTAAAACCTTGCACAGTAAGCATTCTGAAACATATTCCTTTACAAGGATTGGGAAAGGTCCCCACGAGGTGGGATTCAGCAGGGAGAGAATAGAGGGGAACCCCCACAGACATCAGAGAGCAACTCCAAGACCACTGGGGTGAACAGAGATGGTCTGCTCTTTCCATTCAACGCTGTGTTGCACAAAGAGAAACATATTTGAGCATGTTGTATGATGAAAAAAGTGTGGCTGGCTATACTAAAGAATAAAAGAAAGTTTGCAATACTGGATTTAAAGTGAACGTCGTGCACTTGTTTGGAAAGTGTGTCCTGCGGGCTGCACTTTGATAAATGTTGCGTCTGATTATTCATCAACAAAAAGTCATTGTTCACATCCTCCAAAAAGAAAAAAAAAATCAGGATTTATGGTTTTTCATTACTTCAACCATCACACCATACATCACTGTTAAACAAAAAATGTGTTTGAAAAATTGATCTTGAATCAAAATAATGTTTTCCAAATGGTCCTTTTTTGGTTCTATCTTGGCTGAAAGCTTATATCAGAGAAGAAAGTTTTTATACTTTTCCAGCAGGCATCCAAGTTAGCCTGAGAGTCAAACTGTTGATCATATAAAGTTTTCTTGGATTTAGAAATCCTCTACTAAACATTTTTCTGCAACAGTTTAATATATGCTTTGCAGGAGTTAACAGCAAAAAAGGGATAACTACTTATTGGTCATTTAATGAATGCTTTCTCTCCTTTCAACTAGTTTACATCAACCAATTGACCCTTCGCAGGGAGCTTGATTGACAGGCAATCTGACCAATCATAATGCAGAATCTGCCATTTTTAGGGCCCTATGATTTCCATGATGCAGAAAATGCAGATGGAATCATCTAATCTAGTCATAAAAATGGAATTTACTGCAACCCATCATAATAAAAGTTTGGTTAACTTGAAACTGACAGAAATGTATTAGCCTACTTACAGTAATTATACTACTACTACTACTGATAAAATTATCATCAAAATATTATTTTTAAGTAATATTTACCAGAAAAATTATTTACCAGAATTTATTTAGCAGAAAAATGTAAGTACACAATATTTCTTAAAAAAATAAAATAATAATAATAACAACAATGCATTACTTAAAAAAAATAAAATAAAAAAAATACATTAATTGGAGATGCTTTTGAATATTAAAATGTAATGAAACCATTAAAATGCAATCCAGAAAAGTAATGGAAAACACAGAAGTTGGTAAAAATAAAACTGAATTTGAGAAGAAAAAAAATAATTCATAGGGCCTTAAAATTTAATTTTTTGTTAAACTTTTATAAATTGCTGTTAAATTGTGTAAGTTTCAGGATTTCAATTAATTAGACATGCTTTTTGATTAATACATTTTAATTTAACCATTAAAACGGAGTATAGAAGAATTAAAACTGAAAAAAAAGGAATTTGGAAAAAAATAATGGAATTTGGGAACAAATAAAATGGATTTCATAGGGCCCTACATTTCATCTGACAAACAAATCAGACAAGAGAATAGATTAACTTCGGCACTGTGATCTGTCATGACACATTAAAGAGCCACAAAATGGTATTTATTGTTTGAATTTCTTAAAAAATGACAAAATTTGTATGCATGTCCCACACTAGTTCCCTCAGATAAGGCTTAAATCCAGGTGCACTATCACCATAGAAACTACTGGAGCAACTGAGGGGACCCACAACTGGCTAACACACTTACTATTTTTCATGTTGTGTTTGTCAAGACACCTGGAGGAAAGACACAAGAGAGTCGCTCCACTGCAAGTGAAAATCTTCTCTACTGTAAAAGAAAAAAACAACATTTCATTCAACATAAGAAACAAATATTTTCTGTTAAATGTTTCAAAGTGGAGGTTTCTTTCCAAACTGTTCAACATAAATCATCTATGGGAGAGATTTAAAAACAAAGTAAACTGATTCCAGCAAAAACTAACTTGATGCTGAATTTTAATGCCTCTCCTGTTTTGAAGGAACTGAAATGCAATCAATCTGGAATTAGTCTGTTATCATTGTTGAATAGTAAAAGTAAATCAAATAATAAAAAATATAAGTTGCATATGCATATGATTAGACTGATTATATAAAAGTAACAATTTCCAAATTAAAAATGGTTAATTACTATATCAATAAGATAAAAAAAGATGCTCTAATATTGTGTAATTTCAGTCAGCAGTTAAAGCTTGCATGACATGTCCTTTCAGATCAGAAAGGAGGCAGTTGATCTTTTATTAAAACTGACAAAACACCTCAGACTTCACTGTGATGTTTCCCTCAGGAGCAGCAAGATACCTCACATCAGTTTCTGGGACGCTACTTCGAAATACTCAAGTACTTCAACAACAGTCAAGCTATTCTTTAGAGAAAAGCAGTTTGCTACATTAAAGATATTAAATAAAAGAAGCTAACTACTTTAAAGCTATTTAAGGCAGAAACATCTATTTTTAAAATATAAAACAGAAAAATAAATGGTAAAATAAACCAGATGATATTTTTGTTCCAGTACTGCCACATTTTTATCCTCAAACAATGAGGATCTCAATTAAATTGACAATTTAAGGCATTTGCACAGATTCATTTGCATCAAAAACACATAATATATTTATAATACATAACCAATCCAAAAACATAATTATGAACAGCAGCATTATATTAAATATTATGTTATTATTTTGATAAACATTCATATTATTCATTTGTTTTAATTTATACCGATCAAAAGTTTGGGGTCAATAAGATTGGTTAATTATTTCAAAATATGTCTCTTATGTTCTTCAAGGCTAAAAAATAATAAACATACAGTTGTATTGCAAAATACGATTACAATTTCAAATCACAGATTTCTATTTGATTATAAAATGTAATTTGTTCCAGTGATGGCAAAACTGAATTTCAGCTGCCATTACTCCAGTCTTCAGTGTCACATGATTCTTCAGAAATCCCCAAAAACATTTCCTATTATTATCAATGCTGGAAGGATTCTTTGACGAATAGAAAGTTCAAAAGAACAGCATTTATTTGAAATATTAATCTTTTGTAACATTATAAAAGTCTATATACGGCCCCTTTTAAACAGTTTAATGTATCCTTGTTGAATAAAAGTATTAATTTATAAAATCTTACTGACCCCAAACTTTTGAACAGTAGCGTATAATATTTATATTATTCATAAATAAACAATTTAATTTGAATATCATTAAAAATAATTCTCTAAAATGTATTTCACTCACCATTGCTTCATTTAAGAGAGCGAGTGGACAGTTTGCAAGCATGTCTGATTATACTAATTGAAAAAAGTAGTTTGTTACTGGAAAAACTGTAACACTACTGACAAATGCAATTATAGAGTTAACAGCATCGCTAGTTTTAGATACCTACTCCCCAATACTGCCTCACGCACTACAAACATAGGATGCAAATAATAATTCTACTGTACGAAACCTGTTCCGGTTCTTTGTGATTGGAAATGATACATGATAATGCTTCGCCTATGCTGAGTATATACAGTATGTGAATAACATAACCAGTGCATGTATGTCTGTGCATGTACTTGGGCATAAATGTCTCCTTGTGTCTTTTGATTAAATCTGAGACCATTATTACCAGAGAAAATTCCTCTGAATCCATTGTGTGAAAATCACGAGGAACCTTCTAGAGCAGATGAACTAATGTAGCACTCCAGTATCACTAGATCATCTCGAGATTTGGAGACTGAACACACAAAACCGTCACATGGGCCCCATTACCATCCATATTCACTGCTTTTAGAATTGCACGGTTGTTTGTCTTTATAGATTTCCAAGGCTAAATCTATTCCATCTTTGCTTTTCTCGTGAAAAATGAGTCGCTTTTGATGTCATCAATCAACAATTCTGCCTCTGACCCTCTTCAAAGGTCATTTGATATTTACAAAGTAATACTTCCTGTCTAATAACCCGCATCATTAAAAAAGGCTCACCCTGATGGCACATGCAATGGGAACGCTGGCATCTTAATTACAATCATCAAATCTTGCATTTTAAAACAGTATATGTGCACTCACTTTCTTTGCGTTTAAACAGTAAAGATGAGAACTACCTGTAGCAGAAGGGAAATCGCAGATGGAAAACATCACCTTTGGTCTAACGAGGAGAGAAGAAGACAGTCACAAGCATGCAAGGGGAGAAAGTGACTCATGCGGATGAGAGACCAGAAGAGAAAAGAGAAGGAAAGAGTCAGTTTTCACAAGGCAGAGGGAGGCTGTGGCGAGTTTAGGCCTGGTTTTGGAAACACTATAAAGACAAAGAGCCGTGCAACCCTAAAAATGCCTGTCTGTGACACGCACACTAAAGATTTTACACACACTCATGCATTTAGCAGATGCTGAAGCTTTGTGGCCTGTGTAAGTCCGGAAGTGCACGCATCTAAAGACTGATAGAGGTCACAAGGGTGAGTGCTTGTTGCTGCGCTTTTCACACATTTTAAAACCTTGAAGAGACATAATCTTGACCAAAACCTCTGGATTCTGGCATGTGTTAAATAGCTGAACTTTGACTTGATTCGTCTTATGAGGCAAAGTACGTCTGGCAGTGTCCATTGGCAAAACAAATGACCTTGTAAGAACCCTGTCAAATACCTCAGTCAACCTGGAGTTTGGAGAGTTCAGCTGGACTGGCTACACTGTAATAGTTTTTCATTTCATAACAAATATAAAATCACTGAACTGTTGAGAATTGAGCAGGAGCAGACAGAATCTGCAGACGGCTTTGGTTTAACGTTTTCTGCATGGATTTTGCGGAAGAAATCATGGAATTCTGTGGAATGGATTTAAATATGGTAAAATGTCTTATAACGCATATACTGTAGGTTCAATTTGTTATCTAGAACTAACAATGAACTATTTTTATGAACTATTTTTAACCTAGATTAAGCTTTTTTTCAACAAGGACACACTGAATTAAAAAGCAATAGAAAATAAATGTATTATGTCACAAAAGAAAAAATCTGTCCTTTTGAACTTTTTATTCATCAAAAAATCTGGAAAAAATATGTTAGGTTTTCCACAAAAATATTAAGCTGCACAGCTGTTTTCAACATTAATAACACTAAGAAATGTTACTTGAGGGCCAAATCAGCAACAATAAATCAAGTATTGAATACTAAATCAGTAATAATAGATGTTAAAACTTCAACTTTGCATTTACACTAATAAATAAATAATATTAATACCATTATATTTCACAATATTTCTGTTTTACTGTATTTATGGTCAAATAAATGCAGACTTGGTGAAAAAAGAGACTTCTTTCAATCGTATCATTAACCCCAATTATGACAGCAGTGTATATTGTTCATTGTTAATTTTGTTATACATGTATATTTTGTTGTACATTCAATGTCAATACTTAAAATGCTAAAAAATGTATACCGTATGTAGAAATTATCATTTATTAATCTAGGTTATTGTTCATTGCTATTTCAAGATAATGCATTATATAAGTGTAGGCCACTTGGTTGTATAGTGCTACTCAGAAAAAAATATATACAGTATATATATATATATATATACACACATACATACATTTTATTTATTTTTTTATAAAAAAAATATAATAATTCTCAGCAGCGAAATAACAGTCAAACAGGCGTCCTTCACTCATGTTCCGGTTGGTGATCAAGGTTGGCACGACCCTGTTCTGCTCAGCGCTCTAAGTGCTCTATCAGACAAAGTCAGGTTGTTGAGGCACAGTCCAGAAATGCTCACAGCTGTTTTGAATCGGTTACAAAGCGAATTTCAGTCCAAAGTGAACTGCACCAATTCCCCCTAGAACAACCTGAAGTTAAGTGCCTTGCTAAAGGGCACAACAGCGATAGAGCTCTCTCAGCATCGCTGTGGTTCAGAGGTTCACTCTACCTGGAATTCAACTCGCGACTTCTGCATTACCAGCCCAGAAGCTACTAACCTCTACCATGTCGGAGCTGCTCTCATTGGAAAGAGACTCATTGGAAAGATTTCACAGTGTTTCCTCATCCATGTCAGAGACACTCGACACAAAAAAATTGACCTGGTATGTGTGCACTGGTGTGTGTATGTGAGTGTTTATGTATATGCGGGAGGCTGCTCACGCTGAGGTAAATGGAGTGTGAAGACTTTTCCTCCCCAGACATTAGTGTCTGTCTCTATGAGATCTGATTACTCAGCTGCAACATACATGCATGCACACACAAACACACCCTTATAAACAGGAAGTCGGGTAGAGTTGTGGTGTCAGGGTGGATCTGTGGAGCCCAGGACACATGCATGTTGTTGTTTTTTATTTGCATCCAGACCTCACACATACACACAGGACACCCTCAGAGTTTTTCCACTTCATTTTAAAAGCGCTCTGTTTAATCTGGTGGTCTATTGCTTCAAAAATGAGTTTGACTCTCTAAGAGACCATCATTTCCAGCTAAACAGCCTGAACATCTCCCACTGGAAAGACAGGAAGCATTCTACTGGAAACCCCCAGAAAAAATGAAGTCAAAACATTTACTAACTCAAAGACTAAAGTATCCGTTCCACTCCCAAAAATCTCTCAACTTCAGGAATTTTGCATTTACACAATGGCAATATATCTTTAAGAAATTAAAACATTTATTCTGCCGGGTCAAACTCCAGCTGTTGGAACTGAGGACTGTCTAAGAAATGTGCACTGGGGATCAGCCTCAACTCTTTAGGGTTGGCAAATGTTTTATATACAACAATGAATACTGATTATAATTATAATATTGATCCAATATTTGTTCTTCCAGTTTTATGCAGCACGTTTTCTATTACACAACAGTTAGTTCCTGTCCACCAAGAGTGCTGATAGTGGTGGGGATTTTTCAGTAATTCTTTCTGCATATTATTACATCATTACACCAGCAGGTAGATGTCTTTATGAATGAGTCAATGAATCATTCAGCCAAACGATTCGTTAAAATACACTGACTCATTCAGGAATGAAACAAGCCACTGTTGTTATGAGTGAGTAATTGATAGATTCAGTCAAATGATTTATTCAAACACACTGATACTTTTAACAATTAAGTAACTGTCTTTATGACTTTAAAACTAGTTTTACTAAGGGATCAAAAAAAACGATAAACTGAAAATTGTGTGTTTCTAACGTAAATGACTAAATATTAACTTATTGGTTGAACTGTTGTATAAAAGCAATATCACACTTGCAATATAGGGCTGGATAAGGCAATACAGTTTATAACAATATACAGTATAGTTTGATGTTACGAGCATATCTAAAAAAAACAGCAGAGGACAGGAAAGTGCAAAATTGTCCTAAACATGAGACATGCTTTATATTAAGGGCTTCAAAAAAAACTTGTACCATAGTTGACGTGTACAGTTAAATATTCTATGTTTAATTCTTAAGACATCACAATATGAGTTGCTTTGGTTAGAAAGCATCTGACAAGAACAAAATAAAAAATTCACACAGAATAATCTGAACCAGCAACACATCCCACAACATTTTAATTTATGCATTAGGATACTGGATAATACAGCAAATATGGAAGAGATTTGTACAGAATAAATTTATAGACTGTTTTTGAGAGGAGTACAAGGTTTTATATATAGGGGATTTAGGGATGTAGACTGGACCATACAGGACTGTGAGAGAATCCATGTCAACTGTAAACCCTTAGAAACCTATTATGATATAGATCAATGTACTGAGACAGAGAGAAAGAGAAAGAGAGCAAGAGCAGCAGAGAAACAAATAGGACAGTTTGTTGCATTTTGTAGGTGAGACAAACACTATGGGGACACAAGAAAAATATGGAGTCAGCACAAACCCCACACAAACGCACACACACACACACACACACCAGCAGACAGAATTGGGGCGAGAAAAAGGAGGAGGCAGCAAGCAGAACTGATAGGAAAATGTCCTTATGAGGGAGGACACTATTCAGAGCAGTGTTCATTTCACCTCAGCAAATTAAACTTGCCACACTTATCAGATTAAACCAATAGTGAGACCACGTCAATAAATGAGACCACATTCAACATTTTTTAACCATCCTTAAGGCATTTCTTTTTGGGTTAATCTGAACACTGGACCAGAATCACTGACACACACAATCACACAGTGTCCGTTTGTCTGGATTATAACACTGCTGACACCCTGCCATTTAATACAGGCCTAAGGTCTGTGATCCTGCAACTGACAGTGAACTCATGGTTAGTGTTTATTTGCAGTCGGAGTACAGCTCCACGGTCTGCATCCTGTCTATTGTATTAAGCCACGCACACGTAAACCATTAGACCTTCAACTGTGTTCACCTGCAGAACAAAAGCAATGACTTTAGTGCAGTTGCACAAGCACAGATCTCAAATAAATATACAGATGAATCCATTACGTTGCACAAACTGAACACAATTCAGAGTTTATAAACTGGCTCCCGTTTTATTTATGAGATGAAGGATGTTGAATTGGAATTTGAATTGGAGTGAAAGGAAGATTACTTTTCTGAAATACTGAAAATTTAACAATTTAGTAACAATATATTTGGATATTAATATAAACATTTGGGGATTTTATTTTTTTCAGCATGGTCATTAAAATTTAAGTTAATTTAACTTAAAATATTGCCTTTCGTTTATTATTAATTTAATCTGTTTCTGGAAATACCCCATATATTGTGTGTTTAATTAATGGAAATTAAAAAGCAATTATTCTTTCTTCAAATTTCAGTTTTATTTTGATTCTACTTTATTCCTTTGAAATTGTAATTTTGAAGACATTTTCAATTTAATTCTGAATAGTGTGCAACAAAAACTTGCAAATTAAAATTCTGTTATCATTTGACAAACCTGTATGAAAGTGTTTCTGCCACTGGATAAAAATAAAAAAAAAAGTAATATAAACTTGCAATTCTGACTTTTTTCTCAGAATAGCGTGATAAAAACTCAACAATTGTGAGTTATAAAATCAGAATAGCAGGATATAAACTTGTAATTGCGAGATATAAAGTCAGAATTGTGAGATATAAACTCGCAATTGCGAGTTATAAAGTTCAATTCTGAGGGAAAAAAAGACTGATACATTGATATAAGTTTATATCTCACAATTGCGTGTTATAAAGTGAGAAAAAAAATCACAATTGCAAGAGGTAAATTTGCATTTCTGAGAAAAAAAAAAATCAGAATTGTGAGATAGTCACAGTTGTCCTTTTATATATTTTTTATTCAGTGGCAAAAATGGGCTATATAACTTACTTTCTTCTGTGGAACATAAAATAACATATTTTGGGGAATGTCTCTCAGTGTTTTTTGTCCATACAATGGAAGTCAATGATTGACTTTGGTTAACAATGTTCTTCAAAATATTGTTTATGTTGTTCCACAGAGGAAAGTAAGTCTCAGGTTAGGAACAAGATGAAGGTGAGTAAATGATGACAGAACTTACATTTTTGGGTTAACCTCTTTAATATGTGGTAAATCTACTGCAAACAAACAATCTGGCACAAAACTAATTGACTATACATGTAAATATGCTACATCAAACTATTTCTTCAAATCTAAAGTAATATTTGCCACAACAGTTTATCAAAACACTATTTTTTATGAAGACTGACATGAAAGTTGCCATCTCAAGCTTAGTCCAGCTAGCCAAAAGGCCACAAGTTAATATGCTCAGTTGCACTTGAGGGATTCTAGGGTCCATGGAGGAGTAATTTGATTCACAGATGAAGTTTAGCTCAAGATAAATGCAATTAATCAGCAGATTAAATGCAGTTAGCCCAATACTAATGCGGTTTAACCCAAGACCAAGTTTAATATGTCCAGAAAAACATCCATACTTGAATTAATGGAGCCTTGGAGCCAGTTGGTGTATTAGCATGACAGGGGATTAGCATGACGATATGTGAGCTGGCATGCTAATGCTGTAGTGACAGGCTATGGTCAGTTAGCATTAGCTAGCGCTAATGATACCTCACTGATGTGTGAAATGTAATTATATCGCAAGCGCATAATTTGCAATATTGCTCCATTTGGTACAGAATGCTTGTGTGTGTGTGTGTGTGTGTGTGTGCGCACGTGTTTTAAGCAGGTCCACTTATGTTACTGCGGTGCATCAAGCATGTGTGTTTCATCTGGACTCTGAACTGGGACAAGCTCTCTCTGTCTCTGTCATGATTGATTCATACCCTGGAGTGTTTGGGAGCCTGGTCAACAAACCATATGTTCCACGCAAATGTAACAAATCCTAGCTCAAATTAAAGTAATTCTTGATCAAAAACATAAAGCCCCTAAGTATTCTGGACAAAACAATCCTTTGCCCTAATGAATCCTTTGGCAAGCAGGACCTGACCCAAAAAATCTACTCACAAGTAATCAAGGTCCTCATGAATCCATTTGGATTTTGCATCATCTTATAGTAACATTAGCCATTCATAGAGCCTGGTTTAAATGAATCTTTAGCTAAATCAATCCAGCCCTACTGAAAACACAATGGGATAGCATGCTGGTGTTTTTGCCAGGTTTTTAAACTAGCAAAGACTTCCTAGGTCAGTTTTTTGAAAGCGATGAATAATTTTTTTCTAGCAGAAATGCATTAAACTGATCAAAAGTGACAGCAGACTATTTTACATTGCTACAAAAAAAAATCTATTTTACATAAATGTCAACTTATGGGTGGCACGGTGGTGCAGTGGGCAGCACTGTTGCCTCACAGCAAGACAGTCCCTTGATTCCCAGAGCCAGGAGGTCTTTCTGTGTTCTTTCTTTCTAGAGTTTGCATATTCTCCCCATGCACAATAAATAAAAGTAATAATAGAAAAATTTCTTCCTAAAACATACAAAAGTAAATAATTTTAAAATAAATTTAATCATATATTGAACTTTGTATAAAAATGTGTAAATAAAAAAATAAATATCAAAATAAATTAATGCATAAATTGATTAATTAAAAAAAAGGAAAAAATAAAGGGGAGAAAGTAATACAAAAATAAATTCATGACTTAATTTATTTAAAATTTTTATTGTACTGTATTTGCTTTAGCAAGCAATTTACTCCAGGTTTGGCCTTCCATGCATGTGAATGTGACACTGAAGACTGGAGTAATGGCTGCTGAAAATTCAGATTTGCCATCACAGAAATAAATGACATTTTAAAATAGATATCAATAGTTATTTTAGTTTAGCTACTTTGAATAATAATAATAATAATAGGCCTTCATTCAAAAACATTTTAAAAACTCGTAGCGACACTTTTGGATGGTTTTGTAGGTTAATATTAATTTATAAATATACCATTGTTCATTGAATTATGATTATTCTTAATACATTAATGTTCTACAGAATTATACAACTTGAAAGTGGCGAATTTAATAAGCGTATTTATAAATTACCATTACTGTAGATTAATACAGTAAATACTGTAAAATATTGTTCATTGTTGATTTATAAAATACATTAACCAATGTTAATGAATTAAACCAAATCACATACTTCGAAACACTCAGCCTAAGAAACACAATTAATGTATGAATAGACTATAAAACTAATTATGAATTCTGAACAAAGACATGTCCTCGGTGTCTCTTTCATTGAGAAACATGGTCTCTGTCTGCGCAAGTGTTTTTGGAGGGACTGTAGCCTGTTGAAAGCAGCTGGTGGTTAGGCTACCCTTGGCCCGTAGCCTGAAGCGCGTTGAATAACACATATACATACATTCACACACACATACACACTCTGCATTCCATCACTGATCATCTCTGCACATGCAAAATATCCTCCAGACACACTCAACAGAGCCTTAACCCAGCACCTGGCCTGCTATGTGTGTGTGTCAGGTCTTGGCCATTTGCAGAGACCTTAAACGTGAACACTGCACATGTCTTCTATATTATAACAGTCTGTGCCTATGGTTTTGGTCTCTATCGAGAAGTTCGAGTTAAAACAGAAAAAGATCTGGTTTGGTCCAGGTACTCGAACACAAACCTACTGCATATTCATCTCCACATCTTTTCGAATTGACCTTTGAGCAATCTGATGTACAGTAAATGATGCTTAAAAACGCTCAGCAGAAGTGTGCACGGTGCCTCGTGGTCCTCCTCCGTTCCCAGCACCTCCAGCCCATCAGGATCACTCCATCAGCAAGCCACTTACAGCTCATTTTCCATCCATCCTAAGCATATTTTCCTTCCCCTCCCTCCATTTATGTCTTTCATCCCTCAAACCATCTCTCCCTCACTTGCTTTCTATTATGCTCCTATCTTGTTCTGATAGTGCTCTATTCTTCCACTTTTTCCTTCTCTTTCTGTATTTTACTCTCATTACATTGCCAGTAGCTGAAGATGATGTTTGCAGGCTTGTGATCTTGACCCTAATATGCTAAATGTCTGTGCCTGCGGGGTCTGTCTCGTATCTCCCTTTTGCTCGTGGAGAGAAGGCAGAATCCAGATCTCAGCTAAAGCACATATCCAGATTACAAACACATAACGTTCCATTTAAGCCAGAGAGGTTAGCACGTCAGAGAATCCTTGGAGATAAAAGATGTGGACTGAAAAATCACTGTAGACACAGAGACATATTTGGTTACTTTATGCATGACTTCCGTTTTTTTTAAACATGAGATTGCTTTTAAGATTAGGCTACAGCCCGAAATGACTATGCAAAAGCTCCTAACAGATGCCAGCATAAATATAACATTGACTTCTGGAGGTTTTTCATGGGCACGGGCAAGTGTGACATTTATTTTAATTATTTTGCGTGATGTTCATGATGAATAAATGTAGCAGTTTCTATTAAAAAATAAATAAATACTGGCCCTAAACATTAAAATGGTAGTGTGCATATACAATAAATTATTATTACAATTAAATAGCAATTGATTAATATGTAAAAAGATAATAATTATATGAATTGTAATTACCAATGTTTTTAACAAGGTTAAAGATTGTCTATGGTAGATTGTCCCGTGGGAGTTGTAATATTCTCTGAAAAGCTGCTTTAAAACAATATTTATTGTAAGTCAATAAAAATTAAATAATAGAAATACAAATCAATTTTTAATTGATTTTTCTTCTATTCAAATTTATAAATCAGTGCAGACAATATTTTCCAGCTAATATTTTATTAGTGGCTTTAGGACAAATACAATATAAATGCCAGTTATTTAATATCTAAGCATGTTGACGTTATATTATCACACTTACAGCATTTGTTTTCTAACACAGTACAATTGGTTTGTTTTGAAATATGTAGCTTTGTTTATATTTTATAGAGGAGGTCCTTCACAAAGGGAACGTCATTTAGGGGTTTATTCACAAATAACAATTAAATAAAACACCTGTTAAGATTAATATATATATATATATATATACACACACACACACACACACACACACACACAAAATGGTGGTCAAAATTATTAGAACACTACTATTTCACTAGCTAAAAAATGGTTTTAAGTCAATTATTTATATCAGGTAGGATTCTTGAAGTCTCAGTTTGCTCTGTTTCTTCATGTCATTCCAGACAGACTGGATGATGATCAGATCAGATCTCTGTGTGGAGCACTGGCTGTTATTAGACTCCTTGTGCAAACAAAAATCTCACTGGATTATTACAATTAATGGCAAAATGAATGTTTGAAAATGTATACTGATATTTCCTACTGGCATACTACAGCAAAATATAGAAATAACTGACTTAAAACCATTTCATTTTTTAGCTGTTTAAAATACTAGTGTTCTAATAATTTTGGCCACCATACAGTATATTAGTAATCTTGTGTATAACACAATTATTTCCAGATGGCTCACATGAAATATAGATCCTCAAAAATGCATACATACACATATAATAATTACTAAATATAATAAATAAATAATAAATAAATATAAACCACCTATAAGCATGAATTTAATTATATAAATAAAGCACAAACACACACACACACACACACACACACACAATTACTTACATATTGCACATATTATTTAGCAATATACAATATTAATCTACAATATTTTTATCCTCATAAATCACAAAACCTTTTTCTGTTTAATAGAGGTATCAGTCTCTGCTTTATTGGACAGTTCTTGTTGTCAGATTCAAAAGAAATCATTATGATCCATTTTTTGTAATCCAATTCATGTTTGTTCTTCTATGTTGTGCATCAAGAAAACAGACTCCAATAATCAGTTCGGTAACAAACACTAATTGAGCGTTTCAAACTTTTGTGAGGGTTGTGTGTAGCAGTTTGATTTGAAAACACCGTGATGAGCAGAAATACACAAGAGACATGTAAATTCAGAGCTTTCCTACAGCATTACTTTAGAGAACTATATATGCTTTTGACAACATGTCATTGTTAAGCTCTCTTTTTGATCCGAGCAAAACACTCTGAAGTGCGCTGATTTACAACGCTTCCGCTTTCAGATCCCCCCATCGAATTCTACTCCAGAACCCCGGCGTGTTCTCACATTCTACCACACACCCCCACATCCCTAAAACTGTGAGCTTGTAAAAATCAATAACATGGAAAACACTGTCAAAAGAATCCAGACAACTCATAAAAGAAGACATCTTACAAAATGAAAAACAAACACAAGCAGCTGTTCAGCTAGCATGTGCTCGTAAACATCACACGCCGGCCCCGGAAAAAAAAAGGGGGTGACATCCACTTTTAGCCTTCCTTCGCCAAAAAAAATAAATAAATAAATAAATTATCAAGTGCTTGTTAAATACAAATCAGACATTCAATATCCCCGTATTTTCATTGCACTCTCTCTCTTTTATTTTGTCTCTCCAACACAAAAGCACACACACAAAGTTGGCTACGATCCAGACACACTATTACGGGAAATGCGAAGAGGAAACGGAGATCAATAGGCTAATCAATGAGACAGTGTGACAGAAAAAGGAGATGTGTGTGGGTGAGTGAAACACAAGAAGGGAGATTTAGAGGTGAATCCAACAAGCTTGTTAATGTTGTGCAGCTTTTAAAGGTACAAGCTGTTTTAGCCTAATAACAATCAAAATCAAGATAAACAGAGCACTTAATTAAACAGCCATATCTCCCCAGTGTCAATGAGAAAGAGATAGCATTAGCACTAGTTTGCTTGTTTATAAATTGATCTTCAGAAGAACAGAACTCTGAAGTGATACTGCTTAATTATCATCTTGTTTTAAAACTGCATACAAATCTAAAAATATGAACGTAAAGCTCTACTGCATAATGATCAGTGCACTGGAAAATTCACAGTAATGAATGCAGATTAATGAAGAAACCGCTTGTTTGGTTGTTCGTGGTGCATGAGATTTTAAACTGATACAATAAACTGAGATGTCTCAATAAACTGGTTATTAATGTGCAAATCCATCTAAATAATGGAGTAGACCAGGTAAGGGTGTATCAATCAGGTAATCCCAGGTAACTACCGGGTTCTATTGTAGCTAGGAGAGACAATGACGCACAGGCTAAACATAGAACTCAGGTGTGCACACTATCTGCCCTACCTGTCAGTGGTTACCATGGAAACACCTAGAGATAAATCACCTAACTTCCTGAGTTGAATGAGGTCACTATTTAGCCACTTTTGAAAGGACGTTAATGGGACAACCTCTGGTCCCTCTGGTGTTGTATGTTCCCCAGTCAACCTCATACCTGATGATGCAGCATTTCTCGTTCAATATGGGCAAATTGCGCCTTTCTACAGGAAATATAAGACACTGAGAAGTCAAAAAGTCAAATCAGTGGTGTGTATGTGTATGTGGAACACACTCAGTTGGATTTTCATTTCACTGAAGTGTCTCCCTTGTTGTAAACAGAAAAGAAACAGCATCTATATTATATTATTTTTATATATTATTTTATATTTTGAATTTTTATGTATATATATGTATATATATATATATATACACACACACACACACACATCAATTTCAAAAATGTATATTTTAATTATTTAAAGTTAATAATTTATCATTAATCAAAGTAAGCAATCATTCATTTATTATTATTAATTAATTCAATGATTTTAATGAAATAAATTGTGAATAAAAAAGAAGAATCATTACATGAATCACTAAACAAATCGGTGAACAAATCATAAGATCTTTTTGAGAAAGAATTCAACTAGGGGTGTAATGGTACACGTATTTGTACTGAAAATTTTCAGTACAGGTCTTTCGGTTCGGTACGCATGTGTACCGAACAAATACAGCATTGTTTTAACCACTGCATGAGTGGAACTTCATTGGAAACTTCTAGTTTTATATATTGTTACTTTTGATGAGAAACAAAGTCTCATCTTTCAAATTATGTAATTTTTTTTCAGGAAATTCAAACAATAAATGCTCTTTGATGTAGCGCGACAGATCGCTGTATAAACGTCTTCAGTTCAAACAGCAGCGCTGACCGCGATCATCCCCTCTTCTTTACTACTAGTTTTAACATGAAATAAATATGAATGAATATCCCATGCCTCATGTAATCGCTCAATCAGTGTTTCAACCTTGGAAAGACGTCAATAAAACAGCTTGTATTAACAAAATGTCATGTAGCATTTCATTTACCTCAGGCAAGTCATCAGTGTCCACAGTTCGTTAGTTTGCTAAAGAAATGAAGTCAAGAGAAGAGCATTTCATATTAGACTATATACTCATTAGATTTTACTTTACCTGTTAGTGATGTCTTATTTAATGTATGTTTAAATAAATCTGTTATGAAACAAGTTATGACAGCCACTTTGTAAATTAGAAATTTTATAATTTATAAACTCGTTTAAAAGCTGCATTATGTGCAATTTACATGGTTGCATACAATTTCTTTTTTTTAAAGTTGGGTGTTGATTATTATATTTAAAAATTAAGTAATTAAATTTAATATTGGGCTCTGTTGTTAATTGTAGCCCTATAGTTTACAGCACAAGTTGAGGTAGATTTTTATCCCTAAGAAAATTATAATTTAATTTATTTAAAGAGAGCAATTTATTCAGTAAATCACTGTTGAATAAAAAAAAGAAGCAAATTTATGTTTAGTTTTTTCCCCTGTTGTACCAAAACCATACCCTAACGTCAAAACCGAGGCACGTACCAAGCCGTCATGTTTGTGCGTTACACCCATAAATTCAAAATATTTTGCTGACTGCAAAGTGTGTGTTTGTCTCCATATGTTTCTTTCAAAATGTGTCAGTCATTTCACTGGGTTTTTGTGTGCGTTCTCTAGTTTCAGTGTGTCTGTGTGCCACATGGAGACTGCTGTTTGTGCTGATGTGTGTCTTAAGGGTATGTAGATCTGTTGGCACTGAAACTGCTAGCAGAGATTGAATGCCAGTGTGGACGTGTAGTCATTACCCTCTCCTGGCCTGGCAATGATGTGGTTAGTGTAGCGTAGCCTATAGCCTTGAGCTCTTACAGCACGACCTAACCATCAGAGCACCTGCACAAGCCAGCATGTCTCGTTGCCCGTAGCTCAAGCAGAACACTGAAGCTCTCATAATGCTCTTCTATCCTTCAGCTGCTCTGCGCTCTCAAAGTGAATACAGCTTCGGTCATACCTTTACAAAAGAGTGCCTTGACACAAACCATAATACTGCATATATGATTATTATATTCATATATAATGTTTGTTACATGGTATTTCAAAATAATTCAAAGAACACCCTATATAGAATGCCATATATAACTATGGTACATGTTTAAAGAAAAATGGAAATAACAGGATCAAAACCACACAAAAATACTCAAAAATGTGCTTTACATTTTCTACCTTAAGAGACACAAATGCCATGTTTTCTTCTAGAAATATCAATTGAACTAGATGCTAAATATTTTTCACATACAGTATGTTATTCATTGTATTGATATTCTAATAATTGTATTAAAAACTCTTATATTAATTAACAAATTTTTCTTACCAAAATTATAATGTGTTGCTTGTTCCCACATTATTGTAAAGTAATTCGAAAACAGTCACACTTTATTTTAAGGTCCAATTCCTGATATTATCAAACCATGAACTATGACTTTTGCCTAAATAAACTCCTAATTTGATGCTTATTAATAGCTAGTAAGGTAGTTGTTAAGTTTAGGTATTGGGTAAGATTAGGGATATAGAATATGTTTATGCATATGCAACTAGTTAATAGTGAGAATTAGTCTCTACAAAAACTATTTTAAAAAATAGGGTAACACTTAGTATAGGGACAAATTCTCAATATTAACTAATTGCTTATTAGCATGCCTATTATTAACATATTGGCTGTTTATTAGTACTTAGATAGCACATACTGTATTCTACATGACCACATTCTACATCCCTAATCCTACCCAATACCTAAACTTAACAACTACCTTACTAACTTTTAATAAGCAGAAAATTAGGAGTTTGAGGCAAAAGTCATAGTTAATGGTTTGCTAATAGCGAGAATTGGGCCTCAAATAAAGTGTGACCAAAAATAGATGAAAAATTCAAAGAAAAAAGAAACATGTTTTATTCAGTTAGTTGCCAAGGTAACATTTCTAATTTGTTTAATTAATATTAATATAATATTAATTGTTTAAATAATTATTAAATTACTAAACCTGACATGAAAAAAATAAATGGCAAATAAAAATGATTAAATGGCAAAAGCACATAAAATGACTAAAACTTAAATTATATTAAAATGCTAACTTAAAAGTGAATTAGAAATATTAATAAATACTAAAATAATATATAAATACGACTAAAACAGTAGCATGCAAACTTGTTAGTGCAAGATTTTCCCATCATAGACAATTTTACATTCTGTAAGAAATTTAAAATGATTTAAGTTTATCGGTAACTTTAAATTAATATGTGGTTCTAAGCTAACCTCTACTGAATGAAGGCTTGATTAACATTGTTCTGCTGCAACAAATGCATGTTCATTGTTTACAGCACTAAGTATTATTATACTGCATGAATCTGTGTTGACTGATTGAACATGAGTGGACATTTGTTGTCTGAACTCCTTACTTCTGACTATTAGCTATACCACCAAAGTCCTCAGCCTTTAATCTCAACCCTGCACCTTGCTAATACTGCCTAGAGCTGTACACCTAATCACACACACACACACACACACACACACACACACATACAAACACACTGTCTCTCTCACAAACACATGAAACAAACACTCTTTCTCAAGTGTCCAGCTTCATCTTCTTTCCACCTCACTTTCCATCACACACACACACACACACACACACACGTCTGACCTGTAGAGATAAGCTATGTGGTAAAGGTAAAATATTCCCTCTCTGAATGTTAAACAGCGGAGAGTTCCCCGGGAACATCATTTCTGAGAAGGCCAATCGCACCGGCAGACGAGTGGACAGAGTTATCAGAACAGACGTCAACTCAATTTTCTCTCGCATCTCCAACATAAAACACGACCCTTTTCAAGGTTAACTTGCTACGGTGTAATAAGTGTAACTGTGAACTCCATCTTACGGTAAGTCTTAGTTGACGGACTGAATATTTAGCCTCTGTGTGAGACGGCAGACTGATTCAATAAAGTGTGTCAAATATTTGAAGCTCGCATTTGACTTGCTGATGCGTTTGACAGACTAATGTCTGGGGAACCGCTGCTGGATATAAACCTAAAGCAAAGGATTTAACAGATCCGAACTCGAATTAGTAAACCTGAAACGAAGTGAAGAAGTGCTGACTCTAGAGCAGTTCAAAAGTGTAAAGCGTTGCCTCTAAAACGGAGGTCAACCATGTTAACAGATCCCAGATCAGTGTCAGTGACTTTCTTAGACTTCCTTCCTTCAGTGTAAAACACTCGACACGATGGCAAATAATAACACTGTGGCTTCGACAGGAAATCTGAAATTGGGTTAGTTTACATGCTATCAATGCAGTGCATTTGTGTCATAAACAGAGCGACCTGCCAAAAGTGCATTTTAGCGGGTGTGTTGACAGCATATACATATAATGCGTCCTCCAAACCAAATATTTACAGATAAGTCTGCTATTTGGAAGCACTGATGGACTTCGCTAGGGCATCATGACGTCTTGAACATCCCCAGACACGAAACACATAGAGGACAAACACACACACGCATACTGACAGTACAACACCAGATGGTTTCAGATGCTGTTTGTCCTTCATTTGGCCTCTGCAAGAGTTTACTGACTCTAAAACTGTTCACAAATATTTAGAAAGGGTAGCTGGCTGAAAAGTCTTGGAAAGAAAAACGGCATATTTATAATTAAAAATGTTCTATTAGTTTGCATAAGATCTGACCCAGCCCTCCTCGAACCCCTCTATCAGGCGTTTGTTTAAATAAAGCATGACAAATTGTAGAACAACAGATGCGCAGCACTGATAGCATAATGGAATCAGCCTATGACACGAAGGTTAAGACGAGACGTTCTTATCTGATGCCACATAAAGCCATTATTGATTTGATGGACGTACACGGAACTGCAGGGCTGTTGGATCATTTGAGCAGGAGCAGGTGTGGACTTTGGAAGGGAAAAAAAAAAAACACAATCAGCCAGACCAGAAGATTTCATAATACATGAGAGTCCAGTCTGGTAGTGTAGATTTCAGATAGATTGAGAGACACAGACGTATAGATAGATCGAAATAGAGGGCCAGACAAATGGAGGCATATACCAAGCTGCTTAACAACCTCATGTCTCTGTCTGTTTCAGTGGGAATAGTGCCAGAAAAGACCCCCATTACATATCATATCACATTTCATATGTAGGCGCTGACCTTTAACTACTTACGGTTAGGACTGAACACATTCCACCCATTCGGCAACAAAAATCTATTTATTTATTTTTTCTGGCCAGAATATATTCAAATATATGCTAAATATATGTTGTAAACAGCATAGCTTAAGGAAACATGTTTTTCAATTTGAAAATACAGTTTGTTTAAACCTTCAAATGCTTAAATATATTACATTAAAATACATTTTTTAAATATATTTGAAACAATATAGTTATACATTTAGTGGGGGAAAAATATAATATGGGCAAAAAATGTAAGTAAGTAAAACATATTTACAGTATGCAAACATTTTAGAATATACATCAGCAATATATATTTTTTGTCTATTTTGAAATATATTTAGGTAACAGTTTATTTTAAGGTGTCCTTGTTCAGTGTTGCCAAGTCCCGTGAAAACTGGGCTACTTTAACACTTTTTGTCGGAACCCCAACAAAAAACATGTATTTTACCCCCCGGAGCGTGATTTTTACCAGGGACCCCCCTCGAAACGCAATTGGGCTAGTTTTTTTTGTTGTTGTTGCAATTGGGTGGGTTTTGTTGTTAAAACCTGGCAACCCTATCCTTGTTACACGTTAATGTACTTACTATTATAATAACAATTAATTATGCATAATTATATGCAAGTAACCCTATAAGCCAAACCCTAATCCTAACCCTCACCATATAGTACGTACATGTAGCCTAGTTAATTAATATTACTCAGTACTTAATTGTATAATTACACTGTAACAAGGACACCTTAGAATAAAGTGTAACCTATATTTACTTTTTTTGCAGTTTGAATACATAAGCACTGCATTCTACACAAGCACGTCTCATTTGCATTCTAAATGTTTCAGACTGTAATTCGTTATGAACCGCCAAACCCTGACCCATGGACATTCCTGTCCTTCACAGCACAGAGCCACACATTCATAGCCTAATGTTACCCATGACTCAGTTATTAATAATGACTTCTCAAAAATGAGTTTAACAATTCCACCTAATTCCTTTGCGTATGAATAACGTTTGAAGACTACAGCCCACAGCGATTATTATTACGTATTTCTAGCTATTACAGCATGTCTAAGACAGATCAAACACGCGACCTGTCAAGCACACACGGCATGAGAGACAAAGTGTGTGCGTGTCTGAACCGCCGCAAATTATCCTCCACAACCCTAGAACATTAGAGAACGTGCTTTGATATTGCTTTGAGCCTAATATAGTCAGCAAACTCTCTAACCACAATGAATTTATTATTTCTGAAGAGGAAAAAAAATCCTCAAATGCAGAAATATTAGCTTATATACCGAGGCCGCTCTAAATCTCTGAGTCCCACCGCCATGACATTAATGACTCTCAGCTGAAGTTCAGGCCAGCGCTGATCTATCGTTCCGACCCCAAATGAAGACAATGTTTTTGGCTGTCCAGGTTTCATTTCTAATAGAAAACTATTGATTTAGCAATAAGAGGCATTCTGCTGCCATACAGGTGGTCTATGTATGACAGCATGATTTACGGCAGAGCATTAAAACTGTATCAATATTTTACTGCTTTGGGTTTTGATTCAGGACCATCATTTGGGCATTAATGTCTAAAAAGCTAAAACAGACAGAAAATAGCGGTCACTGTTTTGTTAGCTCTTTGTTCAAAGACAAAAACATTAAAGGTTGAAAAAAAGAATCATATTTCATAAATACGCTTTGCCTTATAAAAATCTCCTACACTCACACACAGAATAAATATGCCAGAAATGGAATACATAAATAAGCTAACATGAATATATACTCATGCACATTCAGACACACACTGTTTAGCCCCCAAAAAATATGTCAAATTGAGTGCCAGTTATTGACAAGTGTCACTTATACACACAAACATACTTTGGCCCCTGAAGGCAAGAGTGAGAATCAGGCACTGATGAGACTCTGACGGGGCTTGTGGCAACTTCTGCCGTTGGCAAATACTTAATATAGCAAACTGACATCAAGATTATTAGAGCGGATATTAAACAAACACATGCTCTTTCTTTGTCTACCTTGTGCTATATTTCACTCGAGCCAGGAGAAGCACAGAAGACATTAATTTAAAGACAAATACATTACATGCAAAGATCTACATACATACAAACATACAAAATATACTGACTTATATTAATACAACAGTCACAAAGACTCTCTATCCCACATGCACAAATGTTTCAAAGACATCTGATACAAAAACAGATCAAGGTCATTGTGTGTGTGTGTGTGTGTGTGTGTGTGTGTGTGTGGTGAAGATGATGTAAGTGTTTAAATAGGCAATTTCCTTCTCAAACAGTGGCTGTCCCATTTATTCAATGAGCTGCGGTCTCTCTCTCTCTCTCTCTCTGTCCTCTCGCTCCTCTATTAGGTTACAGTGCTGTGGCTTGTTGCTCTGTGTGCCTGTAATAATTGGGCAAGTAAATGTGTGATCATGCTCTCTTTACGGTCATCGTCCATTTCTCCATCACCGGACCGATAAACAAGTAATAGTATGCACACACACTGTTCCTGTGTTTAGTGGTGGCATGATCGATAGCCTTCATCATCGTCTTCATCATGGCTTTTTGTTGAATGAAACTGACCACACATGCCCCAAACATACTCAAACAAAAAACACATTTGTTTTTCTATCATGGTGGGGAATTTCCGCTGACTTCTATTGTTTTTACTGAGATAAACTTATTTGTATTTTCAGATGGTCATTATTTATCAAGTTTATCATAACAAAGACCATAAAGTAAAATACATTGTAACGACTCCAAAACTGTCACATTGAAATAAAAATGGCCAAAACAATAAATTTAATTGTTAGTTTTTAATACGGGGTGTATTATAATAAATGAATGCTTTTATTCAGCAAGGATGCATTAAATTGATCAAACGTGAATTCTGTTTCAAATAAATGCCATCCTTTTGAACTTTTCGATTCAAATAAGTCTGAAAAAAATTAATAAAATTAAGCAGCACAACTGCTTTCAACATTCCTAATAAGAAATGTTGCTTGAACATCAAATCGGTATATTAAAAAAATATATTTAAGGATCAAGTGACACTGAAGTCTGAAGTAATTGCTGCTGAAATTCTGCTGTCAAAGGAATAAATTACATTTTTAAATTTAAAATGTTTAATTAATGTTTAAAAATAAAAAAATGCATTTTTAATTGTAATAATATTTCAGAATATTACTGTTTATTTTTGAGTAAATAAATGCAGCCTTGGCAAGCATTACAAATCTTATCATCCCCAAATATTAATGTAGAACTAGAAACCATTACAATCAGCCACAATTAAATGCTATTAAACATTTTTACAAGGTACAGTTAAATGTATTAACTTTTTTTAAGTGCTAAACTACAAAAACCTAAAACTAAAAAACTTTAGTAATTTAATCAATTTCAAACTATTTTGGTCTCCACAATGTTGGCAATATCTGACCATACACACGTTTGACTTGCTGAAGGTGCTTATATTTTCTGTAGCCTAACCCAACATCTACCTCTAAATATTCACCTTACTGAAACTTTTTGAATTTTTAGATGTATTTGTTTTATAGTTAGTGACTTTATTAAGTTGTTTCCTCGTGGGGACAGATGGCTGGTCCAAACAATGTAGGTGATGTCAGGTTTGACTGTCTTTGCTGGGACATTTGGTACCTAGCAGCGCCTCAGTCACACGCACATACACACAATACCGGTTGTTAGTGTGTGGGATTATGGGTAATGTCAGCTCTACTTTTTTAATATTTATAAGCAGGAAGGAGAGGAAACGTCCTGGTGTGTCATAAAGCAGAGTGTCCAGACACCTCATAGCTGTCTGATAACCTGCCAACACCACAGCAAAAAGCCCTCGCACGCCTCTCTCGTTGCTTCTGCTTCTATTCTTCCCTCTCTCTCACACGATCTCACCTACAGCACACAATCCGTGCCTGTCATTCTCACTCAGACTAACTTTACCTTAAAAACATTAAATAAAACTTTTACTTGCAAGAACTCCTACTTCCAACTCTCCCTTACTGATGTTTAAAGAACTCTCAATGTTTAAATGATGTCTAATGAACGCAAAAGAACATGAGTTATCTTGTAAAATTAAGATGTTATTTTCTGTACTATAAAAGTGACTGATAACCATAACTGCCCCTGGAACCCCTCCACTTTGACTGTATGACACAGAGCACTCTGATAATATTTTGAGTTCAATGAAATAAAGTCATACAAGATATATCATATAAGGTCATGGGTGCAAGGAAAAAATTAAAGAAAAAAAGTCATTTTTTGGGTGAACTATGACTTCAGTGAAATTATATAAAATGTAATAAACGTCTAATGAGTTATATTAATATTAATAATGAATTATGAATTCTTATTGAATCAAGATCAAGATCAGGCAGACACAACACTGATTCTCTCATTCTTATGCTATCTTATTATCAATGACATCGTTATTAAGGGAATTTTATTATTTTTTTTCAAAAGTGAAATCATTTTCCAATTGTAATCAAATCATATATATATAATTAGGTCATTAGTCTATGGAAGCTTATGGAGGCAGGTTCTCTCAATGTCCCAAAGGTCCTGAAGTAAATGCAGACAACCTGACCCGTTACACTACTCTCCTTATGGTTAAATATTCATAAAGCAGCATTTATGAATCAATAGATTATTTATAAAAACTGACTCAGAAAATTCATGTAGTTAAAGTAGTGAGTGGGTGTGTATGTGTGTGTGTTTATACAGTATGTCAGCATTATTTCCCTAAATATAACAAAGCTTCATTTTGGGCACATACTCAGCTGGAAAAATAATTAATAAATAAAACATATTTTTAAAATGATTACTATAAAAAATAGAAAATATATATATTTTTTTTATAAAAACAGTTTGGGATATGGTTAGTATATAGTAATTAACTTTATGTATGAAAAAAGCTGGTATCACTTTAGTATTGGGACCAATTCTCACTATTAACTAGTTGCTTATTAGCATGCCTATTATTAACATATTATCATCTGATAATTAGTACTTATAAAGCATTTATTGTGCATGACAATATTATACATTCCTAATCCTAACCAATACCTCAACTTAACAACTACCTAACTATTAATAAGCAAATTATGAGTTTATTCAGGCAAAAGTCGTAGTCAATGGTTTGTCAATAGTGAGAATTGGGCCTTAAAATAAAGTGTGACCAAAAGGTTGTATGACATGTCTTCATTCAGTTGGCTAAGTAAGTTACCAATGCTGTGAGATAAAGTAAGACAAAACATGATTAAATGAAAAGAAAACTACATTTAGTACTTTGCAATAAAAAGTCAAATGTGTCTGGTGCTATAGTTTTTTTTTTAGCTGGCAAAGAGACCAGAGTTAAAATCAGGAATCCCTTTTTTTTAACAAACCAATCAAAATTCCATCAAGGTGGACAGCCAGTGATCACCATGCAGTTTAGTTTTGACATTTTGACATTTATATAAAACATCCTTGTGGTTCAAAAGGTATTTTTACAGCAACTCGGCTGAGTGGTGAATGTTGATTTCTCTTACAGAATTTTATAAAAAACACTTTTTAAACCTGTAGCTTTTTTTTTCTTTTCTTGAAAGTTGTTTTCAAAAACCATTTGGCACAAAAACCTGCATGACACATTTGAAGGATGGTAAAACCAATAATCACTTGCATACATTGTGAGGACCATCCAAATTAATGACTAGGCTAGAAAGCCAAAGGGTTTATGTGAGGGTTATAGGTTTAGGGGTTGTTGGGGGCAAGAAAATATCATTAACCTAGTATAACAACAACAGAAACCCCATCATGATAGAAAACAAATCTGAATGCATGTTTGTGTGTGAGAGGCAGAGGAAGAAAGAGAGATACAGATTTGAAATGACAAACTGCTCAGTGTGAGAAGTGAACGCTGGTGCAGCATGCTGTAAACCTCTCAGATATGACAAAGCGAGTGAATTTGCAGAATTAACAGTCCTGACAGAGAAGCTTGACTTCAGAGACACTGTCAGACTGACAGGACATCACCACAGCTCACCCTGCTGGCCACAGTAAAACCCTACAACCTCACAGCACACAAAATATCATGACTTTCACCATAACAGCTGACACCCTCTGATATCCTAAAATCCAAAGTCATCCTAATATCTGTAAAAATATTATTATTCAAATGACCATACTCTTTAACTGCAGTTCTACAGAGTTCATTCCTCTTCAGCCAGTTTAAAATACAACATATCAAGCATATTAAGGAGTGAATATAAATGAATCATCGTTATCTCAAACACTATCTCACTCACATATTCAACATGCTAGTATATTTAATATCATAATGCAATGTCTAGCGTTGGTTGAGTTTTTATTATTGCACAAATAAGTGCTTTGATATTAACACATATAATTGAACTCAATACAAAAAGTTATTTCAAACATTCAGAACAAATAACCTTTCATGTTATTGCAAACATGCACACATCTATTGATTTAGTAACCCTAAACCTAACAGAAAATTTACAAAAATAAAAATTATAAGAACATCCCCAAAAGGAGGTATTGTCAGATTTAGCTTACTTCTGGCTAATAATTTTATTTATTTATTAAAATATGTTTTGTCAGATTTAGATAGCTTCTAGGGACAAATTTGTCCTCAAACTACAGCTAAGTACATACATACACACAGCTCTGTGGTCTGGATATGATTTCCATGCTTTAGGAGTTTTGGAAGTTTTTGGAGGCCATGCCTGCTTAATTTCCTCTGAGGAAACACAAACCTTGACTCTAATCACACAAACACACACAAATACGTATAGAGACAAACACACACACACACACACGTAATCACTACCTCACTGCACACAATATTATACTGTTTATTCCAAAACAAACTACTAGAGAGAGAGTGCGAGTCAGAGCTGTGCCATAGGAGAGAAGAAAGACAAACAGAAAGAGTGATTACAAGTGAGTGAACAAGAAAGACAAAAGCAAAGGAAAAAGTAATATCCTGTTTGGCTGAGAAAAAAAAAAAAAAACATTAAAAAAAGACGAAGACCGAAGAATATACACACAGAGAGTTTCCACAGAAGAAAACGAGCCTTGATGACAGGCTTTTGTGCATTTATGATCCTTGGTAAGAATTTCTGTGTTTATATATTAATGTTTTTATTTTATAAATAAAGGAGGAGGTTGTATGTACGTGTATGTGGTTGTGTGGATGTATTTGTAGGGCAGCTAAAAGCAGGTACAAGGAGAAATTACCACACTCATTTATCACCTGTGTTGTCTGCCCTAAAGGCCAGCACCTAACACACACACACACACACACACACACACACGTCCTCAACACAAACTAGTTACAGGAACATCCAAAAACTTTCACACCAAACTTCGAGCCATGAGAACTCTCCATAAGAGTGGCTTATGAGAGGCTTATGCATCAAGATTAACAAATTCTACAAATTCGGTTTTCCTTCTGGAAAACATTAACAGTGACAACGTATTAAACGTTTGGTATTAAGTATGAAGCTCAACTCATTTCTCTCTTACTTTCCTTCCTTGGCACAGCAAATGTGATATTGTCTATTCATATTACTAACATGCTTGTTTAAAATCTTAGAAACTCAGCAAAGTTTTAATTAAATAAATATTATTATTCCATATTTTTATATATTATGCATTCTCTTGATTTAAGTTCGCAGTCACAGTTCTCTGTAGTTTTTGAGTTATTTGCAAAGACCGTTCAATCAGGTTTAGTTAAGCCATTTCTGTTCACTAAAACCTAAATTAATCATTAATATGTTTAATCCACTTTTGACATAAGGCTAGGACAAGTCTGTAATTAGCTAGTTAGACTGGTTAGAGAAGCTTGTATGCATGTATAGTGGGATTACCTCAAGATAAAAAACACTGAATTATCTGGAGATCATCTAGAGACCCCCGCCGAACCGTATCTAATTTAATCCAAATGCACTGAATTTTAAGTCAGAGGTTGGAAAACACTGTCTATGTTCTCAGGCAAGGCCATGTCTGGGTCTCCAAAGCATTTTTTCTATTTATATTAATTTCTTACCAACATGGCCTGCATAATTATACTGACCAGTATATACCGCTTTATAATATCCTGAATAATAACTCATTAACATGTTTCATAATACTAAACAGATCAGTAATTGATGCATTCAGAGAAGACCTAAAGTGTGCAATATATTATTACTATATCAGTATTACAACATATATAATTTACGGGTAACAGTCGAGATTAGACATGCTCATCTCCACTACATTGTTTTACATTGTAAATGTACCATTTACATTGTTGAAAAAATTGCTGTCATATAATATTAATCTTTAAAAACACTAATATTTTAATAACACTGATAAAAGCAATAGCTAAATTCACCTTTAATAGCACGAATAAATTTAATTCAATAGCAAACAGACCAAATACTGCAAAATTAAACAACTTGGCAGAACTTAACCATTACTACATGCTGTAAACTAAATGCAAGTACAGTCCCCCTGCAGCAACCCGACTTGCTCAAGGGCAAAGTTTTGATCTCAGTAAGTCTGCATCATGACTTACCTGAAATTAAATCTCCTCCCTTTGTGTTAATACACCAGATCATTAACCATCCGGCCGTGATCTGAGCAGAGACTTTGAGGTGGAAATATTTGGGCACTATGCTGGAAGACTAAAAACACACTGGAGGAAATTTGATTTATCTAATCTTTTATGGTGATCAGTCAGTCTGGAGGGAAGCGGAGAGTCAAACAGTTTTGGTTGGTACAGTTTTGCGCACAAGATTTATTGATTCTTCACTTTAACCGTACATTTAAGCCTCTGTGAAAATGTGTTCCTTCGAGTTATATGAACCAAGTGAATTATAAAGCAAAACATGAAAACAAACTTGAGGTTGCCTTCCGTGAAAGCATGTGTTTTAATGTGTTCACTACAGTCATGAAAAGTATGTTTATATATTACTATGGCTTTGATGTGTGCTCCAGATAATTTGCCAGCTATACTGTTGACACGATTAACATGCCACACGCATCTTCAAATATTATCACGTATTATTAAAAATGTATCATGTGCCAGATGTTCAGATTAAGAACATAACCACATTAAATACAAAGATTTCAGACTACAGACTATATTCAGTAGATACTCTCTGTGAATACAGATGACTCTGCAGGTTATTTTAAGGTGTTATCTAAGAGTATTATACACTTAACATATACATACATACACACACATTCAAATCCGTGTTTCCCCAGCCCGTCCTTAATACAGAGAGTCCATGAAGAGTACTTAGTCCCAGCAGACCCAACATCATCTGGGTCAAAGATTGAGTGAAAAACATGTGTTCCAAAGAGAAACACAGAAAGAGAGAGAAATGATGTTCAGATGTGAGCATACAAACCACTCACTGTGAGAGGACAGACAGATATGGATCAGCTGAAACTCAATCTGAACTGCATGTATTGAATTACATAAGAGATCTAAGAGACGTCTTTTGTTACCCCAAAGCAAAATACTTTCTTTCTTACACACACAAAACAGTCAACTCACCAGTCAATACACTAGCACTGGGACCATTAGGAGTCATGTTATAGATTGTCAGGCATGCTGTGATTCAAGAGCTTTTTAAAATAATAATAACTGTATAATTCAAAGAAAATACACTCACTCACTCACTTCGGATTGACATCTGATTCACACTTTAACTCTATATTAAACACACACACAGTCATCAATATTCTCTGTCAGACTATAATAACATGAAATTAAACATTTACAGTCTAAACAGTGCCACCTCCTCGGTTCCAATGAGAAAACTAAAATTCACACTTAATATTCAGTGCAGGTAATACGTGTGATGCATTCCTCTGAGGACTACGCTCTGGTCTTTGTGCTTTCTGAGAACGTGTGGATCTGATGGAGGGAGAGAATTGGTCTTGAAAAAATTAAGCAGCAAAAAGCTGCAAGCTGAAATATATCAGATGACATCCTAGTATGTCAAACATATGTTGTACACACCGACACACACATAGGCGCACCTCCTAAGCTTTGGTAAAGTTAGAGCATTTGAACGTCTCTGAAAACACACAAATATGCACCGTTGCTGGTTTCCTCATCTATTTTTTATATCGAAAAAAAAAAAAAGCACGAAGGGAGGTGTGAAAAAAGCTGTAATAGTGGCGGCGGGTTGAACTCTCCTGTGTACGCTCTAATACGGCACCATTTTCGCATATATTTTAACGCTGAAAACTGATCACTGGGGACCACAATGTGCTGAAAAACAGTCCAACTGACCACACACACAACATAAAAATATGTTCAATAGCTACAGAATTTTTTTTATTTTTTTATTTAGTTGGTCTAAAGTTAACTCACTCATTTTCATAGTGATCAACAGAGACCATATGAATGCTCACAATGCAATTAATTTTTTATTTAAATTTTTTTTGGTAAATCTTTAGTATAGGGACCAATTCTTACTATTAACTAGTAGCTTATTTACAATCCTATTATTAACATATTGGCTGTTTATTAGTACTTATACAGCACATCTTTTGCACAACCATATTCTACATCATTAATCCTATCCAATACCTAAACTTAACAACTACCTTACTAACTATTAATAAGCAGCAAATTAGGAGTTTATTAAGGCAAAGGTAGTAGGTAATGGTTTGTTAATAGCGAGAATTAAAATAAAGAAATGTTTTTATTAAATGTTCAAATTTTGATTACTTGAAATGTTTTATTTTATACTAAACATAACCTTTTTTACAGCTGAAGAATTAAAAAGACATGATGGACTGATTTTCTTGATATGGAATGATTCTCACAACAATTATGGAAACTGGATTCTGAAATAATGTGTTTCGAGTTTGGAGGCCTAAATATTTTGGAAATTAAATGAGTTTTAAATTGAAAATATGAATTATTTTGTGTGAAATCCGATCAAATAATCAACAAATGAAAAGTACATCATTTACAGATGAAGGACTCACTAAACAGCCCTCTGTGTTCGTGGGTGCAGGGCTTTGTAGATGAGTGCGTATTGTCCCTTTAAGAGCACAACTAGGTCGGCGGTCGCTGTGGCGTCGGCTGTGTCTGCGAGGCTAGTGATCTGATTGGTTGTGATTTGTGGGAGAGCTGATCTGATTGGTGGTGATGAGGTCTGTTTCACAGGGCCTGGCTCATGTGGGCCAGGTGTCAGAAAGCATCGTTTCCACGCCAACGCATTACAATGAGACTGGAACAAAAGGGCTGACGGCGCAACCTAGAGGGGGGGGGGGGACCGAGCGAAAGAATGGAGTTTAACTCCAGACTTGGCTGACATAATACTGAAAATGCAGATTAACCCCTACTTTCAAAAGTGGAGCAGAACCACAAGAGGTCAAACTTGCCTCACCTTGAAACCAGACGAAACAACCAGAAATCATCTACTACACGCTTCCTATCGAAAACACAGCAAACGTACGTTTAAGCTCTTTTACACTAATAATTCTTTCACACAAGGTCACAAACAAACAGCTAGGCCCAAACCCCACAGAAAAAGTAAGAAAACCTCATACTTCTATCAACATTGATGCCCTAACAACAACACTGTCACTCCTTAACTCATTATCCACGCTAAAACGCACAAGTATTTGGCTGTGTGTCTACACTTCCCTTGAAGTACGAAGATGTCATAAGTCTTAACCATGAGGACCATTTCAGCCCACTATCACACTGAAATATTCTTGCACTGCCCCCTAATGGTTCACTCCCACACTGCAAGGCACATGTCACCTCTCCACAACAGATGGGAGAGCGTTCTTTGAAATATTCTTTAGATATCACACATCCCATCTATACGAACCGGGATAGTCAGCTAATGCATGAAGTGACAGTGTAGAGGTAGGTGATAGTGTCATTATCACTTAAGAGATGTCATTGACAGGGTGAAGTTTATTTACTGTACAGTGATCAAGCAGAAGATCAATATGTGTGTGCGGGTGTGCGCATTCACACAGCGAGAGGATGGTTTAATTATCTAATCGTTTCTGTTGAACGATCGCTCATCCCCAGCGTGGCATTTAGAAGACAGGCATCAGAAACTCATTTTAATGCCTATTATTAGTGCACACAATACTGAGAGTAGGAGTGCAGAAGTGAGGAAGGGAGAAGGGTGGGCGGCTCTGTGAATGTCAGATTCTCTTTTATTAACGCTGGAATTTTGTAAATCTAATTTAATGTTTTTTCAGGTTCGGCTGTGGCACTTAACTCAGTCAGCACAAACACACGTGCACACACACACACACACACACACACACACACACACACATACAATGTCATTCAAAAGTTGGGGATGAGTAAGATGTTTTAATGTTTTTTAAAGAAGTTTCTTATGCTCATCAAGGCTGCATTTATATGATCAAAAATACAGAAAAAAAGTAATTTCATGAAATACTATTGCAATTTAAAATAACAGTTTTCTATTTTAATATACTTTAAAATATAATTTATTCCTATGAAGCAAAGCTGAGTTTTCAGCATCATTACTCCAGCCTTCAGTGTCAAATGATCCTTCAGGAATCATTCCAATATGCTGATTTATAATCAATGTTGGAAACAGTTATATAAATAAAAAAACAGTATATATATATATATATATAGAACAGTAAAACTTCAAAATAGAAATTTTGTGTTAAAATATACACTACTATTCAAAAGTCTGGGGCCAGTAAATTTTTTTAAAGAAATAAAAACTTTTATTCAGGAAGGACATGCTAAATGGATAAAAAGTGATAAGACTTATATTGTTAGAAAATAAATAATAATAATAAATAAAAAAAATAAATGCCGTTCTTTATTAAAAAAAAAAATAAAAAAATTATCACAGGTTCCAAAAAATGTTAAGCAGCACAACAGTTTCAACACTGATAATAAATCAGAATATTAGAATGATTTCTGAAAGATCATGTGACACTGAAGACTGGAGTAACGGCTGATGAAAATTCAGTTCTGTGTCACAGAAATATATTATATTTTATGTACATTAAAAAAAGGAATCCAATATTACAAATTGCAATAATATTTCTCAATATTACTGTTTTTCCTGTACATTTGATCAAACATAAGAGACTCCATTAAAAATCGTACTGATCCCAAGCTTTTGAATGGCAGTGTATATATAAATTTACTTAATTACTTGATTAACTTTATTTTTATACAGTTTTTACGAATGAGGACGTCCTCAAAAGGAGGTTTTGACAGCTTTTAATGTTATTTTTATACAGTTATAAATATTAATTTATAACTGGGTAAATATTATGTATTTTATTTTTAATTATTGTTATTGGTCGGCATTGAGATTACCTTTGATGTCATCTAACAGTTAAAGTTATTTAAAAGACAGTAATAATTCATACTGTACATTATAAGGATGTGATGCTTAAATTCATTTGTTACATTTAAAACTACTGATTTTAGTTTTTAGGTTTGCATTTTTAATTTATTTAGACTAAATAATATACATTTCAGTATTAGCCATAACATGAAAATAATGATCAGATTGTCAGATTTTTTTTTTTATTATCAGTGCATAATAACAGTAGCAAATACTGATTCAAAATGAACACTACTATTAACAGAAACTGTAACATGAACAACCACTTTCTCCCCTTAGTAATATCAATGCAACATGTTCAGATCAGTTACAGCTTATTTGACACCGCGTCCTGCATTGATTTGCTCATATATGCATTGATTTTCTCCTCTATTCAACTCAATACCCATGTCAGGAACAGAAGCTCCAAGCATCTGATCATCATTTAGCACGCTGGGACGATTCCCATCTCCCAGAGCACTGAAAGATCCAGTACTCATATTGAACTGAAACATTCAAAGCACTTGAGTTCCCTCATTTAATTGGTTCAAAAGGGTTTTGGTTCAGGAAAAACGTCTCTCAGCAGTAGTTCTCCAGTTTCAAATACACAACTAACAGCCTACTAACATAGATCAACACACACACATACATACAGACCAACTGACATACGCTAGGGACCACTGATCTCAACTACAACCGTTTAGTACTCATTCAGGGAGGATCTGAAAAACATTAAACCTTAATATAACCCTAATATTAATCTTGATGAAAACAGTTTCATTTCTCAGCAATAATGAAAGATCTCTAGAATAAACAAATAAACCAACCCTCATATATGCCAGCGGCTGTTTTTCTTCATAAGCAAGAGCATGAAAACAGTCCTGAACGGTAAGCTCTTTCATCTTGAAGAGAATGAAGAGTTTCTTATTCACGGATGCTTAAGCACCAAGTATAAACTGAGACAGACACTGCGACAACATTATTGTGCTGCCTTCGTGACTGCTTTTTTTATAATAAAAGAGCTTTTTTGCTTGAGATTTCAATATTCAGGTTTTACCTTTCGGCCCTCAGATTAATCAATGCATATCCACACAAGTTTATAAATAATGAAGAATCTGCAATGACCTCTCGGTGCAACCCAGATCATCAGATCAATTCACAAAAATGTGTGTGTGTTGATTTGTACAGTAGTCTGATTGTTGAATCCGGGGAGTGGAAAACTGATGATCATTCAATTAAACGTGCAGGTTACCATGTGTGTACGCGTATGTGTGTGTGTATGAAATGGGAATCAGAGGGAGTGTGTGTATGTGTGTGTGAATAATTATATCATGGTTGGATGCCTGTTCACTCACTGTGCAGCCAATGATGAGCTGATTAACAAGGATTTTAATTATTCACCAAAACAAGGTGCCCTTTCACACACACACTCAAACACAACAGTAGCAGACAGACGGTGGCATCCTGTGGCGCCATGGTTCTCTGCAGGCACTGAGATGTTCATTGTGCCCACCATTTTCTGTCTGAATTTATCAAATCACCACAAGAATATGATGTATGCATACGCATGTCACACAGAACTGAACACATATGCACGCACACAGACTAAAGCGCAAGGGAACGCAGCTGGCGAATCCTCTGGTGTAATTCGATTTTAGATGGGCTGCTGTATGGTAAAAAATATATATTTCTGTATATCTAAATGAACAATTCACTCACTTGATTCCCATCTGGGAAGTGTTGAGTAGAGATGGACTGGAGCAAATTTGTTTGTGAGAGACAACCAAATGAAATGAGCTTTGCTGAATGCTCGACTGCACATCATGACACTACAGAGGCTGAAATCATGATCCGGTGAAGACGTCAGCAGACAATTTTTTGAGTGCAATAGTGCAGCGAGAGCAAATGTTTAGGCGGTATTCTGGTAGCGGTGAGTTTTATTAAATGGGGTCTCGCTGAGCTCATCTGTTAGAAAAGATGTGCGAGTCTAAATGTGACTGAAGAGCTTCCTAAAGAGTTGTGTGAAGTTTTGGGGTGTCCAATTCTGTGGCTGTGGTTTTTGCTTCAAAGCAATGTGAATGACTGGAATATAGATTTGCTAGAACAGCAAAGTTCAGTGAAACTGCTTTCAACAGCTTTTGTAACCCATGTCTAAAACTGGATGGATGACAGTTCAGTTCATGAATATATTATCTAAGGCAGATGTGATGTGAATGAAATGAAAAATAAAAACAATGTTTTCTTGAATTAATCTAATTTATCATATTTAGATCATATTCACACTTTTCTCAGGGTGGGCAGAGTGGAACCAGAAACAAAAACTGCTGCTGTGATCAATTTGTTGCAGTCATAACGTTTTTAATTATAAATTAGGATTATTATTATACATTTTTAGGATAACAATACAAGTGAAAAGTTGAATTAACAGATTTTTTTTAAAAGAAAAAAAAAGTTAAAATGGTCAATCAAAAATATACTTAAATTTGATCTGTGACCTGGAAATATTCTTAATTTTTCTTGGTTTTAAACATAAATTAACTGTCTATGGTTCCCATGGAAATTTGGATCAAACTAAAATGCCAATTCTTCTAATGTAGAATTGGTGGAATTCTGGAAAAGCAGAAGAGTGAGACTGCATGCCACTTTAGCTGCCCTTCAACAAAGACATGGTATTACAGGTGTTTTGCAATTTTCAATGTCTTAATGAATTAATCCAATTACATTTATTTTTAGATCAAGTTAAAATAGTGACTCATAAATATACTTACATTTGATTTGTGACCTAGAAATAGTATTCATTTTTCATTGTTTAAAACATTAAAAAGACTAATTACATTTATGTGGTCTCAAAATGTCTATGGAAATTTGGATCAAACTGAAATTGAGTAATTCTGTGATTAGTTGAGGTGAACCCTGAGTGAACCAAACTCATAATTAGTTGGGACCACCCTGCCCCAGATTTAAGTGTAATGGATGGTATTGTTGTCTGAAATGTGGAGGTCAGAATAGGTGGGCTGAAGCAGAGCAACCAGGCATAACTGCTGGCATGGGTAGTCACTCAATGAAAGAAAACAAGAGGAACGCAGAATGGAGCTGGTTCTTCTAAATATATGCTACTAACTCCCTGAGTCCCTGATCTTAATGCCAGAAAGAGCTCAGGGCTGTAAGTCTGAAGACAGCAGACTTGCAGATTAGTCAAGACGTTCAGCCAAACACTAAAACAGATGTTACAATGCAGGGTTTCCCAAAAGTTGGCCCATGGCGTTCATCAGGACAAAGTCAAACTGCTGGCTATGTTGTTGACTACAACTACAACTAATCAGAGCAGGCTACTGTGTATCAACCATAAACACCACAACTATATAGTAGTTTTACTGTAGGTTTATTGACTGCAGTACAGTTTAAATTTGTTGAACATACTTTCAAATGAACAAGAAGCCATGAGGTGTATGTATGTGTATATATACACACAGTATATACACACACACACACACACACACAAAATCGTTGTGTTCTATAGAAGTAAATTCTTATGGAGGTTTGTATGACATTACAGTGAGCAAATAAAAGATAGAATTTTTTAAATAAATCACTTGGCCTTGGAAAAGGCATAACTGTTATTGATGGAGCTCTGTGGGTGGACAACACAAGGGTCTGTTAAGCAGACTAACTGCTGCACTCCCAGCACTAATAGCATTTCACTGCATTATTGATAAAGCAGTGCAGTGTGCCAAACTGTGCGAGAAAATAAAAGACACCATGGATACCGTGACATGGCTCATAAAATTTCCAGCCCATAACATCACTTCTCAACTTCTCTTCAGAGTCTTGCTGCAGGAAATGCAAAAGATTACAACCTTATGCTGCATAACAATGCTTGCTGGCTTATGGGCCGAATGTTGGAGAAAGAGTGTGAACTCAGAGAGACCTTTGTTCTTTTTAGGCAGCCTAGGCAAAAAGCCTACTGAGCTCTCATCTCAAAAAGCTTAATTTGCATAATTCTTTCAGCTCGCCTTTCCTGTAGTTCAAACAATAGAGCACTCTGCTACAGTACATTGGTTCAGTTCCCAGGGAACTCATAAACTGATAAATTGTGTACCTTGAATGCAATTTAAGTCTATTTGGATAAGAGGATTTGCCAAATGCATAAAAGTAAAGCTGGAGTGTTCGAATCAGATCCAGACAGAATCTGAAGCTGTCGTGTGAGCACTGAAAAAAAAGAACAAAACAAGGGACGCACACTAATGCATATGTTCATGACAAGACTGACAGAGGATTTCAAGGAGCATCAATCTCTTAAGTGAAATCCTCTGGTCTATGCAAACAGACGTTTTCCATTTCCATGGCCTGTAGACTGCTGAGGCCAAAAAGCCTGGAGGAAACATCTCTTCTTCTAGAGAATTCTTGGAATTCAATAAATCAAAGCAGAAGAGTGAGACTGGGTGAAACTTTCACTGCCATTCAACAAATAGGGGGTTTTACAGGTGTTTTGAATGGACAGCTAGGGCTAAGAGGGTCTTTTAGGCCTGCCCTCCTCCATTTGTCAAAGATTATAAAGCTTTATGCACTCTAGACCAGTGGTTCTCAACCCGCGGCCCTCACGAATCCAAATGCGGCCCACCATGCTGAAGTACAGTCATGTGCTGAACACAATTAAAAAATAACTTTGTTCATTTTATTAATTTTAGTTTTTACATTACTTTAAAAATTCTAAACAAATATAAGCTATAATGTTTTTGTTATGTAAAATAATTTAGTTTTTCATATATTATTTTCAACTGAGCATAATGTACTCTGTAATATGTTACGCATTAACGAACACTTACAAGCGCGGACTTTGGCAGAACAATTCAAATAGTTCAGAGCCATGTTCTGTAAAATGAGCATCAGAATGGACAAATTTGTAAGGGACAAAACGAAATGTGGAAAATGCCAGCGAAGGAACGCATCAAACAAGATCGTCGCAGCATCAGATGAAAGAGTGCTGGACTTTCGGTTTTGCCACTCCAAATGTTCAGGTAAAAATAAAACTCAAGTACTACGCAGCAATCATCCTTAAATACAGAAAAAAGGACTTTTTTTCCTGATTGTTTTCGATCAATCCTTTGCTTTGTTCAGATAAACTTAAAATTAAAAGACGATAGACAAAGTTTTAGTGGAAAAGAGTTTGAAAAGTCCTCGTCTCTGCCGCACAGCAGCGCTGAAGAAGTCTGCTAAACGCAGTCAGTTGTGCAGCGCGAGAGAGATTGAAAGCGGAGACGTGCAAGTGCAGAAAAGCCGGGTCTATTTCGTGCAAACTTGAACAAACTTCAACAGGTAAAGCTGTCAGCTCTGTGGAACTGGCAATATTGTCAACAATTCTCATTTATAATCATTACTAATATGGCTTCTTCTTATCGAGATCTCTATATGCTGTGTTCTGTTAATGCGTGACTTCATGTTGGTTATTTGAAGCGCACTTGCCATCAGTAATACAAAAAGCTTTGTGCTTTGTTACTTTTTAATAAACAAAATATAACTTTAAATGATGCCAAATTCATAAGAAATTCAAACAATACGGCTTTGGACTCTTTAATGCGGACCTCCAGCGTAACTTTCGGAGTATAAATACAAGTAGTCCGCGTCATGCTGTCCGTGTATCTCGGATTGCGCGCGCGGAAAGTATAACACAGGCTTAATGCGGCAGGCGCGATCTCTTTAGCGCCCAGTTAAAGCAGCAAGTGAACCCATTATATCTTTCTATGTACTCTATACGAAATTAACATGATTTAAACAAAAGAGGCTATTTTATAAGAGAGTACAGTACAACTTCTGAAATGTTTCATGTAAAATTTCAGTGTCATGGAAAACGTGTAAAGCTGTAAACATTGCACTGTAATAATACATTTACTCAGAATAACCACTCAGTGTCCATAAACTCATCAGTTAGCTAGAAAATAACTATAAAAAGCATTTTGCTATATTTATGCGCTATTGCATATTAATATTTTTACTTAATCTGCTGTCTAATGATTCACTCCTCTATAAAATTCATTTTCTAATGAAGAAAAACAGACTGAATGTGTGAAAGACAGAATTAGCTGCACTGAGGAGGGCCCAACTAATCAGTGGCCAAGTGATGCTTATGGTCCATGAATTGGTCAGATTCTGTGTAAGAACAATTCTTTGTGACTGTATATTTCAAGTTGGAAAAGACATTTAGTTCCCACTTTAAGTGAACCTTAGTTCCCAGGTTGACCTGATCATCTACAAGTGATTAAAATGCTGATAAAGTCAAGAAAAGATGAGACAAACACATGACAGAATGATTGAAATGTTAAAATGTAGGGAAAAAATGAAATAATAATAAAATAAAACCTTTTATTCTGCGGCACCTAAAAACATAATTTGGCGCCTAAGTTTTTCTCTAATAGGAGCCAATGGCTCCTTACTCGATTTTTTTGTCTGGAGCCCTTTGGAGAGAACCTCAGATTATTAAATTCGAAAATGCTTTCCATATTTTTGAATGGACAGTGTCGCGCGCTACGCTTCCGTGTTACAGGCTACAAGCAACTTCAGGGTCTTTTAGGCCAAAATTGGTCAGCTCCCGACAGCTCAGGTGTTTATTAATTTTGAGTAGAATTATTTATTTATTTATTTCAATAAATGTAATCGTTTAGATATCATAATATTTAGGCTATAAATAATATTATAAATCTGGTTGGTTTGTATTGATGAGTAATATGTAAATGGAATGCGTGCGGCCCGTAACTTGCACTTGGCTAGTGCGGCCCGGTGGAAAAAAAGGTTGAGAACCACTGCTCTAGACTGATGCATCAGGTACCAGTTGCGCTGTCCTGATCTCAACCATGCCAAAAATATTTTTTAACGAAATAAAAATAAATTGCATGGTCATGGAGACCCTTGTTATAAAACTTGCACACTGCAAGCTATAGAATTACCTGCTGGGTCACTGTTTCTACATTAATAACAATGTCCTCGAAGGCAAGAAATAAAATGCAAGGTAACCCACAGCTTCTTTGAGATTCAGTAGATTTTATCACAGTCTGACAAACCTGAACAGGGAAAGCAAAAGGGAATGCAAATGGTCTTTAGCCTCATGACTGTGAGGAGAGATGGCTTATTCTGGTATAACCCATTATGTTATTGACAATAACCATTAAATGACAGATTTTATTCTGATTTTATTGTCTAAAACACTAAAAGGCTTATTCATTCTGAGAAGAGCTAAAAATGACAATTGCCGGTGTTAAATTATAAGTGTTTTACAGATTTTAAGAACTTTCAGTGAGCATTAAATAATGGCAAAGGTAATCTAAATGTAAAAATAAGGGTTTAATTAATGAGTATGCACAATGAAATATCCAACAATTTAATTTTTTAAAAAATCTCTAATATTGACCATTATGGTACAGACCGATATACTGTACATCATGCAGTTGAGAACAAATCCTAAAAACCAGTAGGTTCTGCTCTTATCTTAATCATTTATGGGTTCTTCTCATACTGCAAAGATGATGCTATATTATTTTCATGATTCACAAAAACACACACACATATCCAGCTTCCATCATCCATTTTTAGCATCTCTCCTTCATTGTATTTCAGGAGGATTGATCTGCAGTGTCAGCAGTGACTCACATTTCATTCTCTCAAATGGGTAAAATATGATCAAAGGGAGGGAGAATATAATACGGCCAATAGAAGATACTCTACTGAGTAGACAATGAAATCAATTGCAGTGCGATCGAAGCTAAAATTAAGTTCTAAAGAAGACAAAAACTGACAAGAAGATTGAAAAGAGGAGTTGATTACTTTTCATTTAATACCTGCTTTCTTTCTAAAGTGCCTTACAATACCTCAATTGTCAGGCCGGCTTCAGGAGCAACACTGGGTTAAATGAGTTGCTTAAATGCACAATGGTGTCATCCATACCTGGGATCAAACTTTGACCTTTGTGTTTCCAGCTCAGATCCTTGATTGCTAGGCAAAAATCATAAAAAGCCTTTGAAACGAGCCTGAAACAAGAAGAAGCATTTATATATTGACTGGTTAATGCATGTTTTTACATTTACATATATTATAAGGATTTATTTAGAAAACTTTATAATGTGTAAATGTATAAGCTCACACAAGCAGTCTCAGTCTGTACTGTTGATCATCTTAAAAGTGTGAGCTGCAAAGAAGCTGAAAATGTAATTCCCCGTTAGGTGAAGGTCACAGAGATGAAGATGCTGTGCTTCTTTTTTGGAGTCAGAACGATCCCATACAAAGGAACATAAATCAGCTGCATTGACTGAGAAGAGCTAAAAACACACATAGTCCCACACATGGGACTTCTAATAGACTTAACATGAATGCCTGATCCTTACACCTGAGTGTGAGAGAGACAGAGAGAGATGAAGGTGAACAGAAGGACTGAGAGATGGAATGTGATCTTAATAACATGAGAGACAATGAGAAATATGATCTAAAGGGCCTTCAAAAAGTGTTCGGAAGTGTCATACAATAGCCCATAATAATGTTTTTGGATTTTTTTCAGAATAAATTAAATAGTCAAGTACATTTTTTGATTTAATCATGTTCTTGATATCTTTTTTTGTAATCCACATATGGCAAATTTACTAAATTAAACATAAATAACATAGATACATACTATCTACATGATGTCCCACAGATCCAATGATAATAAAACAGCCATTAAATGAAACTAGCCTTGTAAGATGGAAAAACTTTAAACTACTAATACACTTAGCATTTTTTTTGAGTGAGTGAGTAAGAGTGAAGTGACGTTTGGCGGTGACCCATACTCGGAATTTGTGCTCTGCATTTAACCCATCCAAGTGCACTGCACACACACAGCAGTGAAAACACACACACCCAGTGCAGTGGGAAGCTAATGCTGAGGTGCCCGGGGAGCTGTTGGGGGTTCGGTGCCTTGCTCAAGGGTCTCACCTCAGTCGTGGTATTGAAGGAGGAGAGAGCACTGGCTATTCACTCCCCCCACCGACAATTCCTGCCGGACCTGAGACTCGAACCCACGACCTTCAGGTTACAAGTCCGACTCTCTATCCATTAGGCCACGACTGCCCCAATCATGGCTTTTTTATATATATAAAAAAGGGGTATTCAAGTCCCAATATGCCCACATGTCCCAAATGGAAGAGAAATTAAGATTGAGAAAAAAGCAAATGCAAAGAGTCCTTAAAAGGATAGTCTTCATTTTCTCCCACCCTCATGTCATTTCTAACCTGTACGAATTTTTTAATAATGTGCTAGTCACTGCTTTCCATGCAATTGCTATGAATTGAGAATGGAGTCAAGCTTGTAAAATTTCCATTCAATTATCATCAGTTATCATTCCATAAAAGTAGTTCATACAGCTCATGCACTAGAGTCTTCTGAAAATGAAGTCATTTTTTGGTGAACTAATCCCTTTAGAGAAAACTTAAACTACTGCATAGTGTAATCTGAGTTGAAGAGAAACAATTTTGCTAAAATAGCTTACGAAGCTCAGCCAAAAGCAGAAAACGAAAAACGAATCAAAAAATGAAAAGCCTGTAAACCAGTAAAGTGGGTCTGATAGTAATAAGAACAAAAAATTGCTAACTCAACAGAACTCAAAGTTGCAATTATTACCGAAAGATAATTTTAAAAAAACTGAACTAGTAGAAATGTTAAAAAATAAATAAAAATAAAAATCTTTTAATATGTTCTCAACCTAAGAAGAGAAAAAATGTGCCAATGGATGGCAAAAACATAAATTCAATCCAAGTATGTGTGTGTTTGTGTATTTATTTGTGAAACAAAGAACAAGGCCAAAAACACAGATGATGAAGATGAGATAGGATGGGTTTCCTGAAAATGGAAAAGTGGAGGGTAGTCTGAGAGATGAGTGTGGTGAGATGAAAGGTCAACATCACTGCAAATGTCAGACAAACAAGGAATATTTTTAGAGGAGATATTCAGACAGACAGACACTGAAACAGAGACTATGATGCATCCACTCTGTATATTTTGATGCCACCGGTGCCAGTTTCAGCTATGATGTTCAGTGATTTGATGGAGAAGAACACTGTAAAGGTCATTTAGCGTAATCTGAATACAGTGGTGTTTATCTGAGCAACATCCATTTGAATACAAGATCTAGGCTGTCTTTCCTGTTTATGAATGAAGGCAGTAGCAATCAGAGGATGTTTTTTCTCTCGTTTGGCTCATGCAATCAAGTCCAGTTATGAGAGAGAATGAATCTGAGAAATGAAAGCAGTAATGTTATGACTTTCATCTTTCTCGCACACACACACAAGCTCAGAGGGATGCAGACCGGCTAATCTTAGCAGCTTTCCTTCCAAAAAAGAGACACAGAAACATAATCATGATTGCTGCCACAATTGTGCCTTTCAGACAGATTGTCTCTCCTCTCATCCTTTGAATAAAATTTTCTGTCATTTACTCTGCCTCTTTCTGTGTCCTCTCAAGTTATTATCTGCTTAGGCCTATCTTGTGGTAAGACTAGAAATCTCAGTTTCACACGCACGAATACAACCAGAACAAAGCCTTTCCTTTCAGTCAATTAAAAAAGAAATAAAACTCTGAAAAGACCTGTAAATGTTCCTTCAGTTCCTCGGTATCCAGATACAGTTTACAGACTATTTTGTTTTCAGCAATATTTTGTTTTGTTTGTGCTCAGCATGAGGTTCTGTCGATCTACCTGATATAGCACTGCCACCTAGTGATCAGCCAAATGAACTACACCACTGAGATCCAATGCATAACATTAATGTAGATGGCTTCTCACAGTAACTTAATATATGTCTTAAATATTTTTTAAAGTAATATTTACGAGCTACGTTTCTGGAGAAACTGTCATCATGGAGTCAATACTCAAAAGAGTCAAAATTGCTTGGTTGTCGCAGGTCACAATGAGATTTGTCCCTATTAATTGATTATTGTTTATGAATCAAAGATAAATGTAGAACATTTAGATTTTATCAATAATAAGAGGTACAAATACACATTATATAGTTAGATACAGTACACAGTAGATATAATGTTATGCCTCAGCACACACTGAAATTTGGCAATATTATATTATATAATTATTGTCAGAAATAGTTTACCCTGGCATATATGTTCAAAATAAAATTGTACTGGCCCTAGACTTTTAAATGGTAAGAAAGAAAGAAAGAAAGAAAGAAAGAAAGAAAGAAAGAAAGGAAGGACGTCATCTGATGTTTCTGATGTTTTTTAGAACTACACTGTTTGATTTTAAAAGAACTTTTATGCAGTTCTTTGCCATACAACAAGAGTTCATAGTGACCACTGCTGTCAAACAGTACAAACATGAACTTGTGTACTATAATCTTCTGAAGCTATAAACTAACTGTGTGCAGAACAGACAGAAATTTGGGTCGTTTTTCATGGAAAATCTTACCCTACATTTTAAATTGGCCAGGGCTCACTGAGCCCAGAGGTGGAGCTGCACAATAAGGCCCAGAGGTGGAGCTGTACATCAGGACTCATTTGAAGCTAAGGCAGAGCGGCACCACAGGACCCACTGAACCCAGAGGTAAAACTACACTATGGGGCCTACAGAGCCCAGAGGTTGAAAAAGCACTAAACACACAATGCCCAGTAGCAAAAGTTGCCCCATTGGGCATGCTGAGCCCAGACTGTAGCAATGGGCCCACAGAGCCCTGAGGTGGAGCTGCACCATGGGGCTCATTAAACCTGGAGGTGGAGCTGCAGACAAAGCCCAGTGTGTCTGTATAATCATAACTAACTTCCTTACCAGACTGAGCTCCAGAAGGCTTTGTGGAAGAGCGTCCCAAAAATTTCTGCAGTTTCATATACAGAGCCTGTCCATTTTCACTAGATTAACTTTTTCACCAAGTATATTCAAAATACCATATATAATATAATTAATCATGATGCGGTCTTCAGAAAACAGATATTTATGTGATACTATCATGTAAAATAAAAAACAAAGTTACATAAGAAGCTTGTGTTTATATTTGATGAAACTGATGGGAGCTGACTGCCTCGGAAAGCAGACGCTAGTGTTGAGGAATGATCCTCTCTAGAAGTGTTTACATATCTGGTCAAAGTGAATCTGCTTCCATCAACTTTCATCTGGAATACCTCCCAAACATTAGCAGCCAACCAAATTCCTCCCGAGTATGTAGGTTTGTTTACCTATTGAGCAAGGATTCGATAACAGACAGATCGACAAGTTCTTCACAAAGAGAATTTCTGATGAAAATCAGACCCACAAAATGATCCCATGCATTAAGACACCTTGACTCTACTCACTGAGAACAACACAGAGAACATTCACATCCTTCTATTACAAGAAGAAACAAGAATCAAAGCTTTTATGAGTTTAATTTAATTTAAAGTTTTTTTGATGTCACTGAAAACTCTGAGAACACACAACTGTGCAGTAAAAAGACCCTGGACTTACCTTAACTAAACCATTCATTATGGAAGGAAATCCAGAGCTATGTCAATTCAGATGCATGTACAGGACAGAAAGTCTCATCATCAACGTTGTTTACTCTGATGCTGATCTTGCTGATGTCCTAAAGAGGTCTTGGATGAGTTCAACCTAAATATTTAAAAACATTACCAGCAGATTACATGAGAGTATGGCCAACAATGATTGTTTTAGATTAATTTAGTAAAAAGAAAAAGAGTCAGAAAGACATTATGACCTACACTGCTTTTTAATTGCTTTCAATTATTTTCTTACTTGTTTATTTAAACTTTAGGGTGTTGAAATGTACACAGGGGCGCAGCTGCACATTTGCTGAGGGGTATACAAGATCATTGTTGATGCCCCCTGTGTATTGTATCCCCTAACACTAGCCCTCACAGAAAACTTGAGGTGATTTACTCACACATCCAGTTGTTTCTGATAACATGTTTGACTGCAAACCAGAATACATAACATGCTTGTCTAACATTAACCTCATCAAGGGTGGGGAGTACGATTACTGTTGACCTCCGGCAGCAAAACACAGTTTAAAATGTTTTTTTAAACCACACAAATAATATTCCTTATTTTTAGTTTAGCAGTTTTTGAAAGTTTTGTGATATTGTTTATTCATTTGCCTCAAAATTATTCATATTTTTGTATATTTGATATAAAATGGGGACATTGTATGAATAATTCACTTTAAAGAAGATCTGCATTTTTTACATTTTTATTCATGGAGACAATTCATAGCAAATGTGCCATACTTAGGTTTAAGATTTATGCCACCTGGTGGAAAACAAACACTTTTAAAATGAAAATGACATATTACCACTATAACCAGTAGATGGCTGCAAAGGATCACTCATTTGCTCATTTTGCCATTTCAACTCTCTGATAGTTTTTTTTTTATCACTTTTTGTTTCTGGATTTATATTTAAACATTATAAAATCACTATTACAGGGCTCCAGACAAAAAAATCGAGTAAGGAGCCATTGGCTCCTATAAGAGAAAAACTTAGGCGCCAAATTATTTTTTTTAGGTGCCGCAGAATAAAAGTGTTTTATTTTATTATTATCATTTTTTTTTTTTTCCTACATTTTAACATTTCAATCATTCTGTCATGTGTTTATGTCTCATCTTTTCTTGACTTTATCAGCATTTTAATCCATCTTGTAGATGATCAGGTCGACCTGGGAACTAAGGTTCACTTAAAGTGGGAACTAAATGTCTTTTCCAACTTGAAATATACAGTCACAAAGAATTGTTCGTTACACAGAATCTGTACCAATATCATGGACCATAAGCATCACTTGGCCACTGAGTGTAGTTTGGGCTCCTCCTCAGTGCATCCTATAAATGTTGTCATGTCTTTCACACATTCAGTCTGTTTTTCTTCATTAGTAAAATGCAATTTTTAGGAGGAGTTGAATCTTAGACAGCAGATTAATTAAAAATATGAATATGCAATAGCATTAATATAGCAAAATGCTCCTCTTTATAGAATTTTTCTAGCTAACTGATATAGACACTGAGTGGGTATTCTGAGTAAATGTATTATTACAATCATGTTTACAAGCTTTACGCGTTTTCCTCAGTTTGAAACACTGAAGAGCTTTGTTTACTGTAGGCTCTCTTATAAAATAGCCTACCTTTTGATGTTAAATATGTTCATTTCATACTATATAGTACATAGAAAGATATAATGGGTTTCAGGGCCGCTGCTGGCCAAATGGGTGCCCTAAGCGGGATTGTATTGTTCTGCCCCCTCCCTTAAAATTATGGAAGTAAAAAAATAAAAATAAAAATAACACCTCTATAGGGGTCAAAATAGAACTTTGATAAAATATAAAAGTAAATAAATAAATAAATTGTAATTAAATTGTATTGTTTAAATAGCTTTGTTGTATAGACATTTATTAGCCTACCTAAGTTGTCTGATTTTATGTCTCAAGCATTTCACACAAAAGAAAAGGGTTGGACACATGGTTAATTTTTGTAAGGGTTGTGATGATGTTTTTTGTGAAGTTATCATCTTTGATAAAATATAAAAGTAAATAAATTGCAAAAGGTAAATGTATTATGAATACAATGCGGATATGAATCCTGTTTAACACAGTAATTAAGGCCTTTGGCTTTACACATGGTTAATTTTTGTAAGGGTTTTCCTGGTTATAATGGGACTTGTACCCTGTTGGTTTTAATGGAAACACCCTGTTGGTCTCTGCTGAATGGTCACCTTCTATTAGCTGTAAGTGTAACAGCAGTTTACATGTATTAAACATGCGATTCATGGTATTAATGGTTGTTTTTTCAGAACATTGTAAGGTCATTTTCTGTTGTTGGCTTAGTTTTTTTCCCACAAAAATATTGTTGTAAGTGGGGCGGGGCCGAATAGCCGGTGGAGTTAATGATGATGAGCGACACCTGCACCACTCACCGGTTGATCCCACGGAGGAGCTCCGGAAGGATAAAAGGAGGAGCGACGACAGTGGAAGACGAGAGAGGACCAGGCCTGGATTTTAATTTGTTTTTGTGTTGCGGCAGTCGTCCGTGAGGGGCTGCCGCTTTACTTTTATGTTTGTTGATTTGTTTATTAAAGTATTTTGAATGTTCGCCGGTTCCCGCCTCCTTCTTCCCGATCTACGAACTTTGTCACAATTGTCTTAATACTTCTTTGTATATTATTATTTGAAGTAACAAAACCATGGTTAATTTGCGGTTACCATGTCTAGAAGGACCATGATTATTTTATTTTTTTCGTGTTAAAACCATGGCTAACTTTCGTTAGGGAATATGGAAACTCAGAGAGAATATTAGATGCGTTGGTGATGGTGAAATTATTACCGACATTAAAACACGTTATTAACCTCAAAATCCAAAAAAGTTTCACAGGATTATGAAAGTAGCCTATCTACACACTATCTAAAGACTAAGACGAGGTCTTCCTCTTTTTTTTTTTTTTTTTCTGGCGCCGGATTTCAGATGTCTTTTCAGGGCATAGTTGTCCATCAATTATGATAATTTGCATTCAGCCACGACCGGTGTTGTGCCGAAATCTGCACCCTGCCAGATTATGCCCCCCCCTAGTATTGGTAGGTTTAGGAGTAGGTGTGTGGGAGGGGTTAGGATTAGGGGTGGGGTTGGGATTAGGCAATCAGGTAGCGATTTCAACGAGGGGATGCATAATCTGGCAGGGGTGCAGATTCCAGACGGATACACGGACAGCGTGGACGCGGACTACTTGTATTTATACTACCGAAAGTGTATGCTGGAGGTCCGCATTAAAGAGCGCCAAAACAGTATTGGTTGAATTTCATTATGAATTTGGCATCATTTTAAAGCTTATATTTTGTTTATTAAAAAGTAACAAAGCACAAAGCTTTTTGCGATTACTGGATGGCAGGTGCGCTTCAAATAACCAACATGAAGTCCAGGCATTAACAGAACACAGCATATAGAGATCTCGATAAGAAGAAGCCATATTAGTAATGATTATAAATGAGAATTGTTGACAATATTGCCAGTATCCACAGAGCTGACAGCTTTACCTGTTGAAGTTTGTTCAAGTTGTGCACGAAATAGACATGTCTTTTCTGCACTTGCACGTCTCCATCATTTCAATCTCTCTCGCGCTGCACAACTGAGCTGCGTTTCAGCAGACTGTGTGCGTCAGCGCTGCTGTGCGGCAGAGACGAGGACTGTTTGAAACTTTTTTCCACTAAAACTTTGATGCGTATCGTCTTTTAATTTTAAGTTTAATACGTGAACAAAGCAAAAGATGTGATCGCAAAACAATCAGGAAAAAAGTCCTTACATGCAAATTTTTATGTCATAACATGTAAATATATATAGTCGCCAGTGGCGACCTCAGCAAAAACTTCACTCGCAAATTAATATTTTTGGTCGCAAATGCGACCGTTTTAGTCGCAGTCTGGAGCCCTGATTATTATAACATTTAAAAATATTTCCCCCCAAAGTTCAGCACTGTTTTATACAGATTATTAAGTAGAAAGATTTTAAAAAAAAATAATATCATCTGCATAAATCACACAAATGAACTATTTGGAATTAAAAATGGTGATTTGCAGTGAAAGGTGACTAGTTTTCATCCCTGTTAACAATCTCCTCAGTTTCTCTCGAACGGAAATCGAAAGGTCATTAAGACACCAAGACTTTTTTATTTTTTGAGAGATAGAGATACTCAGAAATGAACTGATATTGACCTGAATAACTTAGCCCTCTCAGGCAACAACATTAAATGTTGCTTGATTTAATGGATTACATTTAATAAAATAATAGATTAATCTTACCAATCTTTCTTTGTTAAAGGGATAGTTCACCCAAAAATGAAAATTCTGTCATCATTTACTCACCCTCGAGTAGTTCCAAACCTGTATGAATGTCTTTGTTCTGCTGAACACAAAGGAAGATATTTTAAAGAATGTTTGTAACCAGGCTGTTTTGGGGCACCATTGACTTCCATAGTAGGAAAAAAATATATACTATGGAAGTCAATGGTGCCCCAGAACTGCTCTGTTTCCCACATTCTTCAGAATATCTTCCTTTGTGTTCAGCAGAACAAAGACATTCATACAGGTTTGGAACTACTTGAGGGTGAGTAAATGATGACAGAATTTTCATTTTTGGGTGAACTATCCCTTTAACTTCGACATTGCTGTCCTCATTTTAATGCATTGCTTTTCATTTTCACTTTGTTTTTTTCTGTTCTGCAAACAAGAACTTTTCCCTCCTCTGTTCATTTTGGTCACGTGACTGTGCCTCGAAAGGTGAACAGCTAATATGTGCTCATTTGATTTTAAAATACATATTTGAACTCATGCTGTACCCACATTAGACAAGTTGTTTTGGAAAATGGATGGATGGATAGATTAGTTGCAGGCGCCACCTTTTGGCGAGCTGATATTCCAGAAAATGAAAACACTCCTGCTTGTGTGAAATTTGTTTAATTATGTTCTAAACAAGAACTCATACAGGGGCAATTCATATCTTGAATAGTGATGTTCGATTCTTGAACAAATCATTCTTTTGAGCCAGTTCTCAGGAAGTAACCGGTTAGTATCGAGCCGGTGTGGTTACAAATAAGTCCCCCCTCGAAATCCGGTCTCCATTAGGACCCAAAGAGATCCCATTGGCTCACCGGTTCACAAAATCGAACTGAATCAAACTTTAGTTCCAGGTTGATGATGCAAGACGCACAGCCGATGTAGCACGTCCAACACAAAAATAACCAGATGAGCCGTTTTAACCAACTGTCGAAGTTTGCCGAGGATTACGGACGATTCTGATGAGTGAGTTGAAGATACAGTGCAAGCCTGAGGCACGTAGGCTACTGGAAATATGCTAATTATGATTACTGTTATTAATTAAAATTTTATTAAAACCTGCAAAAACCTTTCTGTCGAGAGGTGTAAATAAATTTTAGGCTACTATAGTTTATTGTGCATGCAGATTATATTTTAAGTTGTTTAAGCGAAATCAAGGAGTTTATAGGTTTATTCTTACTTTATACATGTAGGACATATCAGCGTTTGTGCATCAATGTCTGTAATGTAGGGCTGTAGGTGCAAAACTTTGAGTTATCTTATCCAAGTTGTAGGCTAGTCAATATTGGTCAATCGTATCTGACATAAAGGCAATAATTAGCAATATACAAATATATTTTTTTATTTGAATTTTCTATGTGTTGACGCAAATGACATTATTTGAATGTTTCATCAATACAACATGGCACTGAGTTGTTAAAAAAAGAGAAGGGTAGTGACATTACTTGATGACGTCAGGAACCGATGAATCGGCTTTTTGAAAAGAACTGGTTTGCGGAAATTAATCGGACTTTGCATCACTAATCTTGAAATTTAGGGGCCATTTTTATTCCTTTTGGTGGCATTTTCGAGTTTGACCTTGCATGACACTATTGAGCCTACACCAACACCAGACTAGCTTGCTTGTTGTTAAGCTGGAGGGCTAGCACAAGTGAACCTGGTTGTATTTAGATATTTTATTAATACCCTTAAATTAACCATGGTTTTACTATAGTAAAAGTGTAGTAACCATGTTTTTTGGAGTATTCATTACCATTTGTATAACCGTAGTTTTACTACAAATACCATGGTTAAACTGGTTAGTCTAGTAAAACCATGGTTAATTTGTGCCTACCACGGTTTAACTATAGTAACTATGGTTAATTTACATAAGGGTAGTCGTTTAATTTCACATCAGTGACAAACAGATATGTTTAATAAGGTAAACACGATAGTTACCTGCTGAGGCAGGTCAGGGAGGGAGACGTGGATACTTGATTGTGTGCGCGGTCTTCTGCTTGTAACGGTCTTCACGAGATCTCGCGATAAGTGTTGTGGAGAACGTGATATCCTTATTTGATTGAATGATTCATCTTTTTTTTTTTTAAGTTTAGGGGCAAATACTCTAGTTCAGTCCACAAGTTGACACAGTGAAAATGTTAAGTTGAATGAACAAATTCAGAAACGGTTGTGTCAACTTTCAAAAAATTAATTGAAACAACTAAACTGCGAAATCATTTTTTACAGTGTAGCAGTGCATGGCGTCTATGAAAATCGTCACAAGGGGGAGAGGCTCGTGCTGTCTCGCAGAATTAGAACTCAAATGTAGTTGTCGGGCACACGCTTAATTGAGAATTAATGCCATGGGCCAAACGAAAATAATAAAAATAAAAATGTTGAAAAAAGGGGCATCTAGTCATAGACTAAAGGGCAGGTGCCTGAGCACCAATTGGGGTCTATCTTTGTGTGTCCCTTTTAATGATAATGAAAAACACTTGCTCACACAAGACATTCTTGCTCGCTGATTTATAAATGACATTACAGCTAATAAAAAGAAATTAACAAATAAAGCAATTAATAAAACAATTAAACCCTGCAGCTAAATCATTCCTTATCTCATTAGGTTAGGTACAAAGAGGAATTTAAAGGCTTATAATTTTTCAGTTCAAATATCACAGATAATGTCATAGTCGTTTTCTGCTGATGTCTGTCTGGCTGTAGTGACAAAGATAGGCTCTTCCCAGTCTATGATCAAACAGGAGACTCAAAAATTAAAGCTGCTTTAGACAGGACCATCTAAATTACAAACATGAAGAAACTCATGTATGTTGGGCAGTAAAAATCCTCTTGTCCCATGTGTGTTTGTTTATGGTATACAGAGCATTTGTTTTCAACTATAAATTCACAATGTAAAAGTTAAGGACACAAGGGAAATTAAAAACAAGCCCACATAGAACACAAATCAATTCTGCTAGTGAGTTTGTGTTTATGTCTGAGGAAGAACGAGGAGTCTGAGAGAGTTTATTTGTGTTCGGACAGACAGGAAGAGGTTATATGTTGTGTCTTTGAGGTTTTTATTTGATGTCTGATATATTGTGATGTTCTTGTTGTTTTATATATCTAAATATATTAAATATGTATCAGAGAAGCACAGTGTGACAGTGTTTGAGCATGGATGTCAGATTACAACTCTCAAGGACGTAACTACACCATCTGGTTACAAAAAGCCTCTTTGAGGTGCCTGCACGAGTAGGCCTAACAGTCATTGAGAAGAAAGCTAACAGATACATTTCTATAGCTATTGGTGACTGAAACATCAACTTTTTCCTCTCGCTTTTTGTGTTAATTTCTTAATTCTGATTCGCTTTAAAGCATTCTTCATTATACATTGCTAGACACAGACATTATGAACTCCCTTAGGCTTTCTGCAAATGTTAAACCCATTAAAATGGAAGACTGAGAGTGAGATCATTAGAATGTTTTACCTTTCTACTTTACGCAGAAATCCGGCTTCAGTACTAATCACTGGAGTACAGCTAATCCCTTAATTGTGATCATGTGTTTTTCATTATGATGGCCACTAGAGGGCATGTTGAGATCATCATTTCTAAAGTCTTCACTGATGGTTCTGACATCAAAGGATACAGCTGCTAAATGTCATACAATCTGATAAAATGGAATTAAATTAACTGGCTTTTCCCTTTCAAATGAAATTCAGTTACAGAGCTTTTCCTGAGCTCTGAATTTCCAAAGATCGTTGGAAATTTCTGTCAAAATGTCCTAAAGCTGCAGGAGCAAAGATCAGAGAGTTTGTTGTTGTTGTGTGAATAGCCGTGGTAACTGGTTATATATAAAAAAAAGCAGTGTAAACGTTCAAAATTTGTGATGCCTGAAGAAGATAACAGTTTGGGATCGGAACAATAAAATGGTAGGCTTAGGTAGAAAATTACAATTGTTATTTTTGCCTGAATTTCTGAAATAATCAAATCTTTAGAGGGACCTCTCTTCTGTGTGTCTGTCATACACATCTGACTGTGCTCAGTCTCTACCCTGGGAATTTCATCTTTATCTGTCTGCCATGAAGTAAACTTCTACCCACTGACAGTCTCCACGCACACACACACACACACACACACACACACACACACACACAGATACCAGGACACCGATTACCGCAGTAATGTTACTGCCTGAGGAAAAATTCAGGTTAAACTCAAATAAACGCACAGTACAGCAGATAGACTGAAGTAACTGATCCCTAATTCAGCACACACCTCAACACTGACTATAAAAATGAAACATATACAATGAAATTAACACTTTTGTTTGGCAAAGATGCATTACATTGATCAAAAGTGACTTGACACGAAATAATTTTACATTTCAAATAAAAAAAAATTCTTAGAACATCAAGGGAAAAAAAAATTCTACAAAGATGTTAAGCAGCACAATTGTTTTCAACATTGATAATAATAATAAATGTTTCTTCAGCACCAGATAAGCTTATTAGAATGATTTCTTAAGGATCATGTGACACTGAAGACTGGAGTAATTGCAGCTGAAAATTCAGCTTTGCATCACGGAAATAAATTACATTTTAAAATATGTTGAAATAGAAAATGTACTTGTAATAATATTTCACAATATTACTGTATTTTTATCAAATAAATGCAGCCTTGGAGAGTGTAGGAGACATCTTTCAAAAACATAAAAAATAATTATAAAATATTATTTTGAATTAAAGAAATGTACATTTGCTCAGAATTAAAGCAATATACATAAATATTGACCTACTAGCTCGCAGAAACACACATCTTTCCCTCAAACCAAAGAACAATTTCTCGCCCTGTCAACACTCATACTGTCCCACATCAACATGCTTCTATCTGCACTAACACCTACAACCCCCATCAATAACACACACACATCATTGTCAGCGTGAACTTGAAGACTTCCTTTAAACTTTAAAAAATCCCTTGATATTCATGAAGATGCTCATACTCCACCTCTCTAAACCCTCACACACATATAGCCCGTACTTCAATGATTCATGTCACACACTGTGATAACTCCACATCTGCTTTCAATACAAGACACTACAGAGAACCCTTTAGGGGCTTAAATTACTAGCTGGTTTTTAATTAAAAGTTAACAGGGCAAAGACAATAAGACACACTCTGACTGGAGGAGCCGTGGGACAGCAGGAGCAAGTGTGTATTAATCTGACTCGCTGCAGCGTCCACTATTGAAAAAGTTCTTGTGGCCTCCCGCTGTCTTGTGTTGGCAGCTCTCCCGAGCCCATGAGGAGAGACAGGCTGGACCGATCCCTGCTCTGCAGCGTGATGTGGAGCTCACTGGAGTGTTTGAGCGTGAGATTGTCTTGAGGAGCCATGTGTCAGATTTATTAAACAAATCAAGGGCACAAATTGAAACGCCGGCCCACAGAAGCAGCTGCAGTCTGTTTAACATGTAGTTCATTGCAGTTTGTAATTTATCACGGGATCTTTGCAAGACACCATTGAAACTGATTAAAATGATCACACATTAACCTTTACCCACACGCAGGCCTGTAGAACCCTACTGGGAGATTAGCCTGTTATATTCATGTCGCATGTCCCACTGGGTTAATGCTTGGAAAAATTTGAATATAGGCCTGTGTATTGTTTACTAGCACAGGAAGTGTACACACACTCTCTCATATAAGTGATTCTTTTCTATTTGTGAACCGAATTCACACCTGACGACATGACAAGTCAAAAGGTCTAAAGTAATTACTCTAAGTAAGATCTACTAAATTAAATATCACATCACATCACAATGCCATCATGTCATTAACAACATGCAAACATAACTTGTCTCAAATTTCTACATACTGTAGAAATTGCATTTTGAACATTTTGGAATAAAATGGCTGACTCACAAGGCTAATTTTATAACTGCCATTTTATGTGTCATAAATACACACAATTAAAAAAATTCACTCTCTTTGCATAATTTGACAAATTTACAGCTTAACTGGAAATTATGTGGAAAAATATTGCTCGCAAGTGACATTTAACTCAATTTCTCTTTGTTTTCTTCACACATCATGTCATATTTCATTCTAAGCACACTCTTTATGGACACTGTTGTTTCTGCAGTCAAGTACACTGAAATATTTTGATATAAAATAAATATAACACTAAAATAAAAAGAAATTATAGATAAATAGATAAATAATTTAAAGACAAAAACTATCTAAATGATTTGTTAAGTTTGCCCTCTCCGCTGGATAAACTTTTACAATGTATAAATAATTTTTTATATAATTCTTATTAAAATTTATATATATTTCAAAATGTAATTAATGTAAAATACTAAATCAACCATTCTGTTTAAAATTTAATTTTAACAATTTTAATTCAATAACTGATGATAAAACAGACAAAGTAGAATTCCAGTGAAAGAGATTTATCTGAAACGTAAAATTAGTCATATGAATATTCAAATATTTAATTACCCATGTTTTAATTGAAGATGTCATAATAGCAACACTATGAATGCCATTTTAACCTATAGGCTTTAATGAAAGCAAAGATGTCTGAAATGTACCCTTCCCCCAAGAGTCTAATTTTATCGTTTTACTTTAAAAAATAATGATAATAATAAAAACTATAACTTTTACTTTACAATCTAAAAACTTTTCTGTCCATAAATCCCTCAATGATAAATGAGGGGGCCTAATGGTTAGAGAGTCAAACTTGAAACTCTTGAAGGTTGCGGGTTCGAGTCTCAGTACTGGCAGGGATTGTAGGTGGGGGGAGTGAATGTACAGCGCTCTCTTCCACCCTTAATACCACGACTGAGGTGAGACCATTGAGCAAGGCACCGAACCCCCCAAAATGGTGTGTGTGTGTGTGTTCACTACTCCCTGCTGTGTGTGTGCACTTGGATGGGTTACATGCAGAGCACAAATTCCAAGTATTGGACACCATACTTGGTCATGTCACATCCTTTCCTTAAATATACATAATTGATATTCAATACAATCACATAGATCGCTATTTTCCAGAGACACAAAATAAGACCAGTTAACCTTAAAACTGTTTCAACTGACTAAATCTTGCAAATTTTGATATTCAAATGAAATGACAAAATGAAAATTAGAGTAGGCATTCATCAAAAGAGCTGAGATGAGATTTTGTGTTGTCTATGATCAAAAGAAAAATTTAAGGGGGTAGGTGTGTCATCTTGCCCCGGTGGGCATCTCACACCATCTTACCCTATAAAATATCTGAAGTTTAAAAAACGGTCAAGTATGTTGCTGCAGAAAATCTGTTCACCACCAAAAAAACTCTCAGAAAGAATAAAATCCCGAGCAACCTGTTTGTAAATCAAATAACGCTGGCTATTTTCTGTTACCAACAATTTATCAAAATTTTAACACATTTTCTCACTTAAAATGAACAATTTATTCTTCAGTGAGGCATTCACAGCAAGACTTCATGCCTAATTTTTCTCATTACACCACCAAACAACTGCCAACACATAGCATCTCTAATTACAGGACAGAAGTTTTAAGAAGCATCTAATGAAGACATTTAAAAACAAACCTTCATTTGCATATGTTCTTTGTCCTATTTACAACACATTAAAAATAATTACCACTAATGTTCTCGTATTACTGCTACACTGATTATGTTATGAAAAGACAAAGATGTCATATGTAGCGTAACCCGACACAGATGATAATCCAGCCTTCCATTCTCCAAACTGCTTATCCTATTTAGCGTCATTTCTATATATATATATATATATATATATATAAAACAAAAAACTATCCTAATCTAGTCATATGCCAGCAGCAGCCGAGTCCTCGATCTGTTCATTAGACGGTTTGGTATGATTGTCTAGTGAGGGGGCGATTAACTGCACCTGTGCAGGTACAATGTCTCACTGGGGTCTGTGCAGGTGTGAAGTAATGCTCATGTACTGTTCAGTGATCCAGAATCTGATCATTAATCACGGACCACACAGGACTGAGAAACACTGGCCCAGCCATACAGATACACATATCTTTCTTCCTGCAGGTGCACATCATCACTCTTCAGAGGTTCTGTCCACATGGCACTTCCAGTGATTTGCTTGATCGATCTTGCTCACAAAACTGAACAGAACAACTGAACTGAACATGTGTGAATGTGACCATGACACATGCTGGGTTGAAGGACAGTTACACAAAAACGCTATTGCAAACATTACACAAACACAGTAGCCTTGAAATTAAATGTCTGAGAAGTTTAATTCCCACAAACTCTGTAAATGCCTGTATCTAATACAAGATAAAAATAAAAATAAAAAAGATGACAGCTGACGTAATAAAATTAATTTGTTTTTATTGAATGAAAAATAGCATGAAAATGATTTTTACCATTTAAACATTTAAATGAATCTATAAAAAAAAAAAAAAAAAAAAACTGTTCCTCCCTTCATACACACAACTGTACAAAGACACACTCTCTCCAGTAGCTACATGCAGACAACTCATTCATTTGCTCGGTCTCTCTCATTTACACACAATCTTCATTTGAACTGGTTGTCAATGAGAGTTCCCTTCATCTTGGCTTTCTTCGCCTCAAGCTCCGCCTGTGTGGAGAGAAGCAGCGTTCAGATTACAAATGAAATCAGTCTAAACCTGTTCAAATCAATACCACATTATCATTTAATTCAGTCACTGATACCACATCCTCTAACTGAACTTTTCTCTGTGGATTTCAAAAATGGTATATGGTAGCCTTACCATTCACTTCACACATTATTATAAGTAACTGTCATTTATTTTCTCTCAAAAGAATCATTCATGTACAAATCACATTAACAGAGCTTGTGTGAGTATGTGCAATAGCTAAAACTAACTGCAAAAAGAAACTCAGCATCTCCCGCAGTCTTACTCTTGCCTAGATCTGCAAAACTTGCTCTACTCCTCTCAGCTGTAGCTTTAATATCATGTGCAGAAATTCCCAGAGTGAAGTTCTACAGCTCAACTGGACTTGATTTATGGGTTTTGTGTCTGCACAGCAGTGTTTCAAACAAAATGGGAACAGGGAAGTCCCCTGCCCATCCCCACACAGTCCATAAATATAAGTATATATGGAAAAATATGACAACTACGTGAAATAACTTTTCTATACTAAAATATTCATAGTAAAATCTTTTTTGTATGTGTAGAAATTAAAATGTAATACATTCTTGTGTTGGCAAATTTTTAGCAGCCATTACTCCAGTCTTCAGTCTCACATGATCACAGTTATTTTGAAGGAAAAAAAAAAACCTTTCCACAAAAAAATGTAAGCTGGAAACTGCTTTTGAATTGTAATAATTTTTCACAATATCCCTTTTTTTACTTATCTTTCATCAAATAAATGCAGCATTGGTGAATATAGGGCACTTCTTTCGAAAACATAAAAAATCTTAATTACACTGACATTTGACTAGTAGTATGTGTGTTTAGTCATAAGCCATATGTTGTGATTATCATATGAAGTTCATTTAGCAAACAATCTGTCTGACTGGATCACAATGATAACTTTTGAGTTTGTTGTTCATGAATCAAATCACACTAGTCAAGCTGTACATTTGTTATTGAGTGCAGCTAAAAAGACAACGCAATTTAAACAAGTTTTCTTGCTGTTTTACAGTACACAGTTTTTAATAGCAGGTGAAAAAGGGCCTCAATCTGTGTTCGTGACCAGGCTTCAGAATGGCCTAATGTGTGTTTACAGTGTGACTCAAGAACTTGTGTGTGCTTATCTCCACACTTTTTAAGATAATCAAATACAAGCCTTCAGCTGCTTAACCAACCCACTTTAAAGAGCTGCCAAGGTCAATAAGATTAAGAGAGTGTGTGTGTGTGTGAGGGGTCTCTGTCATCTTGAACTCTAAATTCATTAGCTGTGCAGACTATATTAAAGTTTCAATCTGCCTGAAGCATGAATTTACATTGCCTTTTCTTTCATCTTCCTGTGTGTGCTCTTACCAGCTCCTGAAGTCGTCTCTTGCTCATTCCTTTCCTCTCCAGCTGTTTCTCAATCACTTTGGCATTCTGGGCATAGGAATCCGCCACCTCCCGCTGTAGGATAAACCAATCACAATCAATCACAGCTCTTCAACAAAGAGAGATGATGTAAGGGATGAGTCAGGCCAGATAGGCAGCTGATGAACTTAAACTCACCGCTTCAATCTCTTCCTCTTCTTCATCGATCGTTGAAACAGTAACAGAGCTGAACTTGCCCATGTCTTTGGTGCGTTTTGTCATCATAACCTACAATGCATACAAATGCATATTACACGAACTTGTTCTGCTATTCTCTCACATTTTTTCGAATAAAAACGTGGTGCCTTACCCTGACTTTCTTCGGCGCCTCTTGTTTCTGGCTGTATACGCTTGTGTTGCCAAATCCCTGACCGAACTTCACCAGCGCTCCATCCACGATGAACGTCGCTGGAGTGCTTTTCATCTGATGCTGATAGAACAAGAGCAGACCACACCTGCACAGAACACCCAAAAACAGTTCAAACACATTAAAAAACAGCTGATTTCTCAAACTTGAGACACTTTCGGTGTTGATTTATGAGAAAAGTCAAGATTAGCTGACTCAGACAGTAATCAAACTTGCTAAAAATTCTGAGATCACACATAATTAGCACATTTCACAAGCAAACTGCCACTGCTGCAATCATTCTCAAAGCCTTGACGTCAGCCTCTCGGGCACAGCATGACAGAGTCGTCATGGTCACACAGGAAACTCGGGACTGACTGTTGTGCATGCTTATTTATGGACAGGAGATAATATGACTGGAAAAGACCACGGCTGAACTTGCCCATGTCTTTGGTGCATTTTGTCATCATAACCTACAATGCATACAAATGCATTGTAGGTTGCACAAATGCACAAATGCAATTTATGACTGAGTCATAAATTGTGAGACTAAGGTTATGCATCATCCTGAAGGGGATTATTTATGACTACATTATACAGTATATTACAAACCTGCTAACCAAATAAATAAATGGACATGGAATACTGATTCAACCATTTTATTACACTTCTGTTCAAAAGTTTGGGGTTGTGAGATTTTTGAATATTTTCTGGAATATTTTAAAAGAAGCCTCATATGCTCACCAAGGCTGTATTTACCAAAAATACATTAAAAACAGAAAATTTGTGAAAAATTACAATTTAAAGTAATTATATTACTACAATTTAAAATAAATGTCTTCTATTTAATATACTTAAAAAAAAAAAAAAAATTCTTTAGTGTCACATGATTCTTCAGAAATCATTCTAATATGCTGATTTGGTGCAAACATTTATTATTATTCTCAGTGGTTTTTGATCCATTTTATGCATCCTTGCTGAATAAAAACACAAATTTAAAATAAAAAAATCTTAATGAACCAAACTTTTGAATGGTAGTGTATGGTAAAGTTTGGCCATTAGCCAATATGAAATATTTGACCACAGAATGGTGCGACTGACTAATCAAAATCAAGTATTCCAGAGAGCCATGGCTTGTAATAAGTTATTACTGAATAAACTGAATGCTATTTAACCAAGTGATGTATAATTGTTTTTGTATGTAACACACTTCATGCTGTGGACAGTTTAATATCACACATTCTGTATGCCTGCTGTATCTTCTGTGCATTGTGAAATGAGTATGCGGGCTTACTTACTTCCCACATTTTTTGCGAAACTGTCTTTCGATGCCCTCTGACCTGCAGAGAGACATACAGCGGTTAGTGAATCTTAATCAATGTCTCAATGAACAACTTCAACACAAACTTACAGACACACACACACATACCTTTTCAAGTACACCGTCTCATCTTCCTCCATGTTGCAGAACTTGTGGGCGTGTTTTGCTGCATCAATCACTCTGGCTTTGTCCCGTGGTCTCATGGGTAATTTCTCTATCTGACAGTCTAAAAAGGAACACGTGGGCTTAATTATCTCTCTCTTTACTTCTCACACAAAGCACACACACTGCAGAGCCAACAGACAAAACCTACTCTTGTAAAGCAGAAAGGTGATGCCTTATTGACCAGTATGATCTCACTGACCTTTCCTCGTAGATATCATCTAGAACGTTCAGATGACTGCAATATTAGTCTGTGCTGATTGTACACAAAGCTGTATTGAATTCTAAGTTACATTTAGTTGAAATTCACCATAATGTAGCTAAGAATATACATTTTTCCAAACAATTCTGTCATCATTTATTCGCCCTCACATCATTGCAAAGCTGTATGACTTACTTTCTTTTACAGAACACAAAGAAGATATTTTTAAGAAAGCTAAAAACTGTTTTGAGGACCACTGACTTCCACGGTTCGGACAAAAAGTTTCACATAAGAAAGAAAGTCATACAGGTTTGGACACTTTAAAAATGATTCAGCTTCATGACATTTAATTTCCAACCAATTTAATGAACATAAATAGCACAGAGAGCAGGTTTAATCACACTCATTTCATTTCTAGAAGGAAATCATATGAATAACACCATATGAATGAAAAGCAAAAACACAGGATGATAATTATCCTTAGCTTCTCATTATATTTCAACTAAATGTGTTATTTCTCATTATCACACTCTTGCTGAGGTGAAGAAGTCTGGAAAAGGCAGTGATCACAAGGAAAAACAAGTCATAAATTTACCTCAGGATATCATGCAGTGAGATAAATATAATACATAACTAAGGCCTGGTTTCACAGACAGGGCTTAGACTAAGCTAGGATTAGGCCATTGTTCATTTAGGACATTTAAGTAATTTTTTATAAATGTGCCTTAGAAAAAAACATTACTGGTGTGCATCTTGAGACAAAACAAAGGCACTGATATATTTTAAGATCAGTCAGTGCAAGTTTCTTTCAGTTGAAACAGCTCAGACTTACATTTTAGTTTGGGGCTAGGCTAAGCCTTGTCTGTGAAACCGGGGATATATTATACTCATGCAATATATATTATTAATATAATATATTATCAATAAATGTAATAAGACAAGTAATTCATCACGTTCTGTGTAACATTATTATATATGTCACATGTAATACATACATACACAAACACACACACAGGCCTATAACGCAACTTGCTACATTTCTGGGCCTGGGAACATTTCAGTGTTTTTGCTGTCTATGGAGGGTCAGAGAGCTCTTGGATGTCAGCAAAAATATCTTAATTTATGTTCCGAAGATGAACAAAGGTCTTAAGGGTTTGGAATGACATGAGGGTGAGTAATTAATGACCAAATTTTCACTTTTGGGTGAACTATCCCTTTAAGAAACAATATTTTGGTTGCCAGCCTAGTCTAAACCATAAACTAATAGATATATTAAACCAAGTGTATATCTGCTGAATGCAAGAGTTTGACATTTAGACATATTCTGGAACAGGACTCAGATGAACACAGATGCTCCTGTGCTTTGGGACACACTAAAAACCTGAGCATCTCATATCACGTCCACAGGCCAAAGTAGAGGACAACACATTTTGAAGTGCCAGGTGTATAAAATGACACCTATCCAACAATATTCACAGCATAAGTGAGGCTGAGTGGGACAAAGCCCTGTTGTGTGAAATATCAGTCCGCCTGCTCTAAAAGCATTTCCCTGTTCACACGTTCAACTGAGTTCAGGTGCAGACACATATGTGTGAGAACACAGTGAGGTTAGAGGACAAATCTGAACAGTGTTAAGGATTTGATTCAAACCATTGATTGAAATCATCTGAATCAGTTAAAAAAGATTCTTTCAGTGACCCTTTCAACCGTAGTCTCAGCCTCAGACGTCACGCCCATGGACCGTTGGCTGAACGTCTGATGCATATGGCACACAAAAGTGGAAACACTTCAAGAGTTTCGAAGTTGTCATCGGATTGGTTGAATTATACGCCAAACCCCCTCACGAAAGAAGAAAGCCGTCGTGCTTACAACTGTGACGACAAGCGCTTATCAGGATCAACTAAACGCTGGATTTTCAAAAGTATGTGAACAATTTAAATTTCGCGGCACAGAATCTTTAAAATACGTCAGAGAGTTTTACATACCAGTCTATTATTGTGGCGACATTTCCATGCCCCGAAACGTGACACTGAATGAAACAAACTGTGATTGGATGTTTGACATGTCAGTCAAATGACCTCATGGGCGGGCCTTGGCCAATTAAAGCTGCCATGGATTCCAGACCTTCAGCCGTCAGTCTGAAGATCTGGCTACGCAAGACTATTTCAACCGTCACACTGTTACGCCAGTAGGTGGTGACAAGTGACTGTCTTTATGAATGAGTCATTGAATCATTTACTGAACCAAAAAGAGTAATTTAGATTTGAAAGAAGCAATTAGGGCTGTGCAATTAATCGAATTCGATTCTCATGCGCATCTCGTCAGTAAAGCCGGTTCCGTGATTGGCACTAAATCTCCATCACCTGTTTTCAAATTGAGCGGCAGTTAATACACAGAGCCGTAGTTCACTGACAAGTTAGGCAATTTCGCGTTCATAATCGAATCCGATTCATCTGCGATTATGAACGCGATATCGCGTAGCTTGTCAGTGAACTACGGCTCTGTGTATTAACTGCCGCTGCGTTTGAAAACAGGTGATGGAGATTTACTGCCAATCACGGAACCGGCTTTACTGACGAGATGCGCGTGAGAATCGAATTCAATTAATTGCACAGCCCTAGAAGCAATATGATAACTGATTTATAATACAGTTGCACGATTAATCATTAAAAGGTCCCGATCTTGATTCAAACACCCACACAATCTTATTTCTAAAAATTAATTTTAAAAATTAAGAATAAATAAAGGTTACATAAAAGAAATTGTGCAATCAGTTGGACTTAGCACAGTGCTCATTTAGTAAATGTACAGCTAAACAGATGTGTTTTGAGTCTGGATTTAAATGTGGCTACCGTTTCAGCACATCTGATCTCTTCTGGAAGCTGGTTTCAACTGTAAGTGGCATAATAGTTAAAAGCAGACTCCCCTTATTTTGAGTGCACCCTTTGTTTTTCTAACTGACTTGATCCTAATGATCTGAATGGTCTGTTTTATATTCAGTAAGCATATCTGCAATGTATTGAGGCCCCACACCACTGAGTGATTTATAAAGGAGTTATAATATTAAATTCTAAATAAAACTGGAAGCCAAAGTAAAGACCCGAGGACAGGTGTGATATGCTCAGATTTTCTGGTTCTAGTCAGAATCCTGGAAGCAGCGTTCATTAGCTGTCTAATGGTCTTTTTGGGAAGTCTGGTGAGGAGTCCATTGCAATAGTCCACCCTTCTGGTGATAAAGGCATGAACAAGTTTCTCCATTCTTGCAGTATTTTTGAGATAATTCGTTCAAAAGCCCTGATTCGTTTATAACCGAAACACCACCAAATCTGCACTCTGCGCACACATATACAGACACACACGTTTGTTTCTGTGAATTGTGGGGACTTTCAATGAACTTCTATTACTTTTATACTGACCAAACGATATTTTCTATCCCCTAACCCTACCCCTTACAGAAAACCTCTTTGCATTGTTAAACTTTCAGATAAACATAATTTACTATTTAAAAAAAAAAAAAAAATCCCTCGTCAATGTCAAAAATTTCAGATTTTACTATCCTCAATGTAGCATAAACAAGTACACACACACACACACACACACACACACACACACACACACACAGAGAGAGAGAGAGAGAGAGACGAATCTAGAAAGCTCTCGTTATAATCAGTGACGCTGTCCACACCGCAAGCGTTCAATTTTGTCGTATCGCTAAAAGTGAACATGGGGCGAGACCATATTAAGCACTGGAAACACGATGATTTCTTAAACTTCAGTTAGTCTGATAGCTGGTGAGTGTTCGCTGAATGTAAACAGTGAATTAAGTTACTGGACGGCTGTTGAAACTTGGGCTACTCACCCAGAACAAGGACCATCTGGCCACAAAGGCAGTAATACACGTGCAGTGGTTTCTCCCCGTCATCATACTCCTCCCTGTCACGGGTGTCCGAGCACACCACACTCCGAGACACCACTTTGGGCATATTTAATCTTCGTTTACTTTCTTTTTAAGTTCAGAACGTATTTTCAGGCTTGTTTACTCCCCTGTTGTCGCCCGGTGATGACGTCGCACGGCCCTGTGACGTTAGTTAGGGAGACCCGCGCATCTTTGGCCTGGTTTCCTCTAGATGGCGCTGTGGATATTAAAAAGTACTAGAATCGTGCGCGGAAAATCTTCTGTCTGTAAACTGGTTATGAGTCATGACATAACAATAAAACACAGATTAAAGTGAGTTCTAACGATGAGAGAAGTCGTTTTCGCTGATACAGTGAATTATTTATCATTTGTTATACTACTATCTACTACTACTACTAATAGCTATATATTTATATTATAAAGAGTCTTTCTCACACTCAAAGCGCGAAATTTAATAATTTCTTCAAACAACTTAAGGGTAAGGCATTCCTTGTAGGCAGACCATTCATAATCTAGGGCCATAATACAGGGGTGTTCAAACTTGGTCCTGGAGGGCCAGTGTCCTGCAGAGTTTAGCTCACACCAACACACCTGAACCAGCTAATCAAGGTCTTACTAGGCAGACTAGAAACTTCCAGGCAGGTGTGTGCCCTCCAGGACCGTGTTTGGACACCCCTGCCATATAAATAATATGGCCTCTGTGAGGACACATCTCTGTATTGCATAGGCTAGCCATTAGTCCAGGTTAGTTCCATTAGTCCAAGTATACTTGGAAGTTATGTTTACTTTATCCTTGTAACAAGTGACTTTTTAATTTGGTAACAATGTCTAACCCTCATCTTGAGAGAATCACTGAACTTAAATGCTCCTCGTCATTACCCATCTAATTTTATTCCTCATTTTTACTTTATCTCGCATAATTGCGTAATTTACGTTATATTATTTATTATTTGACACTTTCTTTTTATTTTTTTATTTTTTTTACTTAGCGCTCCTAATTGATGTTATTTTATTTTATTTATTATTATTTGTATTTGTTTTTGTAATTGTGATTTCTCATGTGTGCAGATTTTCTGGATTTCCAGTTTGTGATTTTTGCTAATTTAGAAAGATCTTCACTATATAGTAGTTTTTACAATTTATAATAAATAAAAGACAACCTTAGTGTTTCTGCCTGTTACATAGAAAAATATACACATGCACATTTCTGTTGTCAACATTAAAAAGACTCCCTACCTTACAAAGTCTTAACAGCAAAGTAGCGACGCCTTAAATAATAGACAGAGCATTTTCCTTACGCAAACACACGCGTGTGAGTGTATGTTAGGAATCATGCTGGTTTGGCAGAGAGTGTGTTTCCATGTCCAAGTGCTATCAGTGTGATATAGATGTGAGTTTCTCTCTCTCGCTCTCTCTCTCTCTCTCTCTCTGTGTGTGTGTGTGTGTCTCCATTGCTCAGATCTGCAACTAGCAGCCTAGGAGATACACACTCACTTGTCTCTCAGAGCACCACGCATCATGCTTCCTCCTCTCCTCCTTTCCTCTCTCTCCTTTTCCCTGGCTTTTCTTTCAGGTAAGACCCACTTCTGTTTTTTTTTACCCCGTCTCTTCATCTCTAACTGTATCTCACAGTATCTTTCTCATTCTGAACACAGGTAACCGCATGGCTATCTGGTCTCAGGAGATACTCTCAAGCATTGCTTTCCTCTGCTTGCTATTTTCTCCCTTTCATTCATTCATATAGTGTTTGTGGTGGACTTATTACTGGTCAAAGAATGTGTAAATGATAACCTGTGCAGATGAATGAGAGAATTAATCATCTGTTGAATGAGCCGCTCTGTTAGTTAATGGGTTGCACTTTTCAAAGAAGCTTTATCAGTATGAGTCGAGAATGATTTTATAAATGTGATTGAATGAATATAAATGTGATAATGAGCTTTTCCCAATGTAAATGAGCTTCAGTCAGTTGGATCTGCCTTTTGGGATCAGACCTTTTAATTAATATAATTAGAGGTTTTATATTAATGCCTGTCTATGGTAAGATCTTGTGAAATACTGATAAGTTGGTTCTCCTTTTATCTGGCACTTTTGTGAAGGGATAGTCTGCAGAAATGACTTGCACATATGCATTTTAATTTTAGTTTTAGTGCGTGTAAAGAAGTGTTCGATGATCTGATACAGTATGTGCGCTTCCTGGGAGTTTGTGTTTTCCGTGTAGCTTTTATAGATATGCTGTAATTGTTTGGTCTTTTTTCATTATGAGAAACTCATCCTGTTTTAGATCAGATGGTGGACATAAGAGTATCTCCTAAGACAGGTGGAAGTGTGTGTGTGTGTGAGAGAGAGAGAGAGAGAGAGAGAATGAGAGAGGGTGTGTTGAATTATTAAGGAGAAGTCAGAAGATTGATGGACGCAGACACACATGCAAGTGTGTGTGTCACACATGCAGTTCCCCAAAGTGCTGGAAAGCAACACCATATTTATTCCCTTGTCAGGAGATTCTCATGTTTTTATATTCTGTGATATGACCTGTGGCATCTCTCATGATTCATAATCTATAGTGTTTTGGGTCATGGACAGACACAAGTATGAATCAAGAATTCAATATTCTCTCAAGGACTGGAGGACGTACGCATCCTTCTACGACACTCTCACCTCATGGTTGTTGAAATCCTTCTGTTGGCTTGCAGTGTTTTGTTCTGCTTATTAAAATTACTCTAATTTATGTGAGAAGATTGGTATGCATATCTACAGTACCATATGAGTTTATTTATTGAATCTATTGGTATCAGTCAGTATTGAATATTTAATTGTGCATTCTCATTTCCCCTATTTTGAAATTTAGTTTACCTCTGCTGTTATCAAATAATTAATAAACTTAAAGTAAAATCTTCAAAAGTAATAATAATGTAATAACACATAAATTATGTCGTGAAGCCTAAATTCACTTTACTAAAGCTTAAAATGTTTTAGTTTTACTTTTTTAAACAAAATAGTCTAACATTTTTATTCTGCTCATTTATTGGTTATTAGTAATGACATGAAAACAACTATCAGTGTTTATATTGGCCAGAATTGTATTATCGGTTTAGCCCTATGTGTATACATAGTTATCTTGTTCATTTTTTTTTTTGAAAGATAACACAGATGTTAATTAATGCTAAATACATCTGTAGATGTTTCACTTTTTCTTTGGGGTTTACGTGACCTTCTAAAACCATTAATCAGTTGGGGAGTCTCTCCTTAGAGAACAGCAGCTTATGTTCTTTGGTATTTAGAAATCTTGTTTGATGAGGTCATTTCTTATACCTGTCTCCAGAAGAGCACATAGAGTTTATGTTTGTATTTTGAAGAACATTTTTTTAATGGTAGCATCTGACTTTAAATTATTTCATAACAGATTTAATTAGCCTTGAAGGTAGGATGAATTCTTAATAGATGCCTGTACTAAGGCAAAGAGGAATGAGTCATATAGGGTAGAGGAGCATGAAGTGTCCATGAGCAGAATGTAGTCGTTTGAAAATAATCTCATGCACAGTTAAATGGCAAAAGAAACTGATAAAGAAGTATTTTCCAGGTTGAAATCAGCCTCAACCCAGAAATACGCTGAATTGAGCAATTTAAAAAAAGAAAGCAAGAAAGAAACATTGATGACGAAAAAAGAGATGAATGGAAATATAAATCTGCTAAATAGCAGCAAAAGGAAAAACTACCACTCAGTCAAGGTGTTAAGAATTTCAGACTTTAAAAAAGGACAGTGCCAGAAAAAAGATGACATCAATAGAATATTCCCAAGAAGAATGGATTTAGGATTCCCAATTTTTTAAGGAACCCAAAATGCATGTGTGCTATTTATATAACAATTGTCCCAGCTCTGAGAAAGAATTTAATTTGATTTGTGTTTAACAATAGGTAGGCTAATTAAATTGAATGTGGCATCCAATCAATCAGCTTAAATGTATCAGTCTTTTTTTATAGTGGCTATATGGGCACTCTCAGAAAAAGGTGCTAAAACTGTATGTAAGTACAACATGAGTAAAACATAGCTTTACACTGGGGCGGTATCCTCAAAGGGACATCTTTTTACTTTATTTATTAACCTGTGAACAGTTCATACCAGTACCTTAAAGGTACATGATCACTACTCTAAGGTCATAATGTGAACATTTTAGAGGTAGATATAGGTACAAAGTTGTCTCTTTAAGGATACTGCCCCCATGGCAAACTGTTTTTTCCACATTTTTTATGATTGTGGGTCAAAACATTTGCACGGAATTAAATGTATCTCCCTTAAGGTGATAAACTAGAGATAGTTAGCCTCTGGACTGCATGTGTGTGTGTGATAGAGAGAGAGCGTTGCAAACACACCTTTCAGTTTCAGACTCACACATCAAGTTGGATTTATTTTTCTTGTCTCACACATCTTCTTTAGTTATGATGAGAAGTTGATAATGCAGGTCATCTGTGCATGTGCACGCAGATGTGTTTTCATTTGTGTTTGAGAGATTTCAAGAAGGAAACAGAACGGTGCTGGAGAGGTGAGCTAATTGGGTAGTGCGCAGTTCAGGGCAGACGGACTTATCATGTACGTGACTGACTTACTGTCCGATAATGATGGCAGAGCTGTGAGTATATTGGCAAGGTATTCAAGAGGATTATTCAAGTGTTTATGTGTGTGTGTTAATGATGGAGAGAGACTGAGGATTGTGGCTGACCCTTAGATTTGATGGGGATGCGTAGAGGTGTCTGTGCTACATGACAGCAGCTCCCCGGGGCTTCACATAGACCAACCACTGCTTTATATTCATCCTGCAGACAGAAAGAGAGACAGTCCATTGACTGGAACATAACGTAGATGAAAAGCAGAATGAGGAATGCGGGATGGACAGTGACTAATGGTTTCAGTCAAAGAGTCAAAGAATGAAAGCAAACGAAATGCCACTGATTTCTATGATGTCATCAAGACTATTGTCAGGGGGAGACAACGTTGTCTTGTTCCGGGCCGTGATGAGAAGGACCCACTAAGACTCTATGGTATATCATACTCACTGTGGGCTAAAGGAATCTTACCCATAAATATGTTATCTCCGACTGTGTGAATTTTAACAGTGACCCAGCATCAGAAATGAGTTACAAAGAAGTGAATTAATAAATGAAGAGCTCAATAGCACACTACACACCATCTAAATGTGTTTGCAACATTGGAAAATATGTTCATACAGTTAATATTAATGAAACAAATACTGCATAAATAAATATAAAGAAAATGGCATAGATTAGTGGTTCTCAACTATGGGGCTGTCAAAGTCTGAGAACCACTGCTTTAGAAGTTTTTCTTATATTATAAGATGGTATATTATATTCATAATTTTATAACTATTTCATAATTAAGTGCTCATATGTTCATTTAAAAACAGTAATTAAAAAAGAATTGCCTTACATTCTGATGTACAATAATACAGACACGATCATGTTCTTCAGTCATGTATTGGCAGATATTATCCTCCAGATGTCTCACACAGTTATTCAATTGAAATATTATAAATAAACCTGAAGCACCCATCTCTGTTTAATCTCCCATTTCCATCAATGGAAACTTCTCAGTCCAAATGCAAAAAAATAAATAAAAATGTCTGGGCACCCTGCAGAGCAGAGAGAGCTTTGAGAGCTTTTACTTTAAGAGCTTAATAGAAATACTAAATTTATTTTCCTCGCATGATTCCAGCTCAATAACTGTTTTTATTTTATTTTCAATATACTGTAATCCTGGCTGGTAGACTTTTGTTGTGTTACTTTAATATGATCTTTTATTGGAAATAGCAGATACAACTGGTTTGAAGCCTGCTCATTGGTAGGGGTTGCATATCTCAGGTTTGAATGTAAAGATTTACATATTGAAAACTGATTATAAGGTAAGATTTCACTCTTGTTCAGAACCTTACATTTCCGAGGTGTTACATCACAGCCATTGGTTTGAGACATACAATGTGATGCTGTCATGAGGCTGAGAGGTCACGCGAGTGGTGGCAGGGTTACCACTAACCAAGTCTTCCATCAGTCACGTGACCTACCTGCATCGTGAACTCTGACCTCCAGAAGTGCAACGAAAGGGACGACAACAACATTCGCACACATTTCAGTCGGGCATCATTTCTAAGCATCAAATACACTGTAACAACAATATATGTTTTGCAAGGGATTTGATATTTTATACCATTTGAAGATTTATTTGCCAATTGAAGATGTGTATGTATCTCTCATATACCACATCCACAAAAAAGACAGCTGGAAGGTGAACACTGAACAAACAACATGTACATTGCTGCGAAACAGGCAAGGTTTAAACTTAAAAAAAACCCAGCAAGGACAGGGACTCATTTGATAAATGAATCAGTTTTGCTGGTTGATTGATTAAGTCAGGACTGTTTGAAATGCTGCTCTCGGCTGGATTTTATTCATTCTGGAAAACATATTCTCAAATTTTCATGGCAATTATATTTATTTATGGGTTATTCTGGTTTTTTTTCCTGACAGGAATTAAAATGTACTTAATTTAACAATCAAAATGTCTAAGCATATGTTGGCATTACCAATGTCAATGGATGTGTTTGTGTGTATGTAGATTCTTCAGGTTCTGATATGTGTCCGTTGGGTCAGTTTCCGTGTGGGAATCTGTCAATGTGTTTGCCTCAACCACAGCACTGCAACGGGCACCAGGACTGTCCTAATGGAGCAGACGAAGAGAACTGCGGTAAGACTGTGGGCAAGACATACAGACAATAGATTGTATACAAATGCATGCACACTAATGCACGTGTGCAGACATATCCACATTATATTGTCATAAACACACACATGCAGAGCTGGGTAGATTACTTTGAAATTGTAGTCCTTTGACTACAATATTCATTTTAAAATCTCACCGTACTTCAAGTAAATATATTAGGTGAAAGATGTGACAAAAAAGTTTGGTAATGCCTGCATTACATGTAAATAAGAAAAAACGTGAACTAGAAGACTGAATTTATATAAGCGGTAGGCTATTTTAGAAAGTAACATTTAAAAAAAATGAAAGAAAAGGAATTAGGGAGAAGCAATAAATTGTGAATAATTTATTGCTATTGTGTAAATAATAGCAATTATAAATTGCAATTAATAATAGCAATTACTATAAACATGCATAGCTTTCCTGTAGCTCAAATGGTAGAGCATGGCGCTAGAAACGGCAAGATCATGGGTTCGATTCCCAGGGAAAGCAAGAGCTGATAAACTGTAACTTGAATGCAATGTAAGTCGCTTTGGATAAAAGCGTCTGCTAAATGCATAAATGTAATAATATGTAATCCATAAAAAAGTAACTGTAGTCTGATTACGAGGAAATTAAAATTAAATTTATTCCAAGGTACGTTAATTTTGAAACCTGATCCAGATAACATGTAATCAGTTACTACCCAGCTCTGCACACATGCACACAGAAATATGAACATTCAAAATACGTAAGTGACAATATCAGAATATGTGTGTGTGTGTTTCAGTGGATAACAGCGGTTGGCCCCATCTGTTTGATGCCTTCATGAAAACAAGGGTCCAGGAGTCGAAAGAGTGCAGTAAGTATTCTCATTTGTCCTCCCTCTTTTCCTCTTCTTTTGTTGTCTTTTTCTCTGTCTGTATTGCTTTGAATGTATTTGTGAATTGTTTAAAGGATAAACATTCATAAAGATTACCTACACAATCATTAAAGGCTGATTATGTTGTGTTTAATCCAGCAGCACAATATTTCTCTGCTATACAAAAATGACAGTGAGGTGTGAGCGTGGCTTTCTGTTCACAGTTATCATTTGTTTTTTAAGCTTTATTTATTTGCCAGTGCAGGGATTTCAATATAATTTGTATAATACTCCTCTTAGAAACAAAGGTGTGTAAACCCATTAATGTGAGATGGGTTTGATACTTAACTCTCGGTTAGATGGAACAGATCCTTTGAATGTTATCACTGGGTATTATCAATAGGTGTTATAAATTGATGCTAACACTAGCCCCCGGTTTCACAAACAAGGCTTAAGCCTAGTCCTGGACTAAAATGTAAGTATGAGCTGTTTCAACTGAAAGAAACTTGCACTGACTGATCTTAAAACATATCAGTGCCTTTGTTGTCACGGTGCACACACGAGGGAGGAACAGGAACACGCAGACAAGGATATAAACTCAAATAATGGCCTCCATGGCCACTAAACAAGGAGCCGCCTGCCCCAGATGAGTCTCCATGGACAAGACAAGGTAAGTTTAAAATGTTCCTGTGGGCACAACAAGACAAACACACGGCACTCCTGGCCGTGACATGTGGACTTGATCCACGGGGCTAGGGATAGCGGCGGCAGGTGTTGTGCCGAATTCTGCACCCCTGCCAGATTATGCACCCCCTCGTTGAAATCGCTACCTGATTGCCTAATCCCAACCCCACCCCTAATCCTAACCCCTCCCCCACACCTACTCCTAAACCTACCAATACTAGGGGGTGCATAATCTGGCAGGGTGCAAAATTCGGCACAACACCCGCCGAACTCCCACGCCGACTTGCAGTGGGCTATGGCGGGAATAACGAGCGGCGACTTCCATGCCGCGGGACAAACTACGGTGGCCTATAAGTGCAAAACAAATCACAATTCTGAAAACAAAATAACAAATTACAAACGCAAATGCAAATATAAAAAACAAAATAACAATTCAGAAAACACAACAACAATCCCAAAAACATTATAACAAGTCAGAAAACACAATGACAAATCCGAAAACAAAACAACAAGTCAGAAAACACAACGACAAATCAGACAAACCGGAAGAGGTAGGTATAGTTTGAGACAGCGCCATTGGTTTGGGAATAGATTACTCACTGCTGACTGGATGAGACATCTGTCAATCAAGGTACAGGAAGAACCAGAAGAAGCACAGCAGAGTCAACTGAAGCATCAGCTCCAGTGGCACAGATGGTAAATCCTGTGTTATGTCTTTTTGACGCGATCGACCAGTGGTTCGATCCCACCTTTGGCCGAACTTTTTTTTTTCTCTCCCTTTTCAAATCTCATATCGCATCGTAAAGGCATTTATTTTCAATAAAAATGAAGGAAATAATCAAAAAGTTGAAAATAAAGTATCGGGTAGGGTTAGGGTAGGTGCAGAGAGGGCTTTATATTGTACCAATAAGGCGGCATCCATTTAATAATTTGAATTAAAATTATAATTTACACTCAATACCTCATTATTGCATACTGTTTTATAATGTACTACAATACTGAAGTGCAGATAATTGCCACTATTTGCAACAAGTAACGTTAGTATACATAGCAGAACATCCTGCTATTTTAACATAGTGTAAAACCCTACCCGATACTTTATTTTCAACTTTTTGATTATAACAATATAATTTTTATTGAAAATAAATGCCTTTACGATGCGATATGAAAAGGGAGAGAAAAAAAAAAGTTCGGCCAAAGGTGGGATCGAACCACTGGTCGATCACGTCAAAAAGACATGACACAGGATTTACCTTCTGCACCACTGGAGCTGATGCTTCAGTTGACTCTGCTGTGCTTCTTCTGGTTCTGTATACCTTGATTGACAGATGTCTCATCCAGTCAGCAGTGAGTAATCTATTCCCAAACCAATGGCGCTGTCTCAAACTATACCTACCTCTTCCGGTTTGTCTGATTTGTCGTGTTTTCTGACTTGTTATTTTGTTTTCGAATTTGTCATTGTGTTTTCTGACTTGTTATAATGTTTTCGGAATTGTTGTTGTGTTTTCTTAATTGTTATTTTGTTTTTTATATTTGCATTTGCGTTTGTAATTTGTTATTTTGTTTTCTGAATCGTGATTTGTTTTGCACTTATAGGCCACCATAACAAACAGACAGGAACAAAATAAAAACTTTTCAAAAAACAGAAAACAAAACGAGGTGAAGGGGCGCCGCTTACGGTTAGGTCTGGTCTTCTCTCATGGTGCACACACGAGGGAAGAACAGGAACACGCAGACCAGGATATAAACTCAAATAATAATATTTAATGAGGACATCAAGGCAGGACAGAGAGACAGGATACACCGGGAAGTAACGAGTAGACCAGACAAAATCAAACTCAAAAGACAGGAACTAAATACACAGGGTAATTAACACATTCACATAAACACAGCTGGAACATAATTAACTCATAATGACATGAAACAAGGACAGGAAACAAACCAAATATGGACACATGAGGCGGGAACACATGACACACACAACAGAACCCTGACATTTGTTTTGTCTTTAGATGCACACCAGTAATGTTTTTTTCTAAGGCACGTTTATAAAAATGACTTAAATGTCCTAATTGAACAATGGCCTAATCCTGGCTTAGTCTAAGCCCTGTCTGTGAAACTGGGCCTAGATGTTATTGTGTGGCTTTATCATAGGGTGTTAGGCTATTTGGTATTAGAATTAAGTTTATTTATTTATTTAAATTTTCTTATTTGCCTTTATTGAACAGGACAGTCAAAAATGAGAACATAATGCGCACTTCCTCTTATTTTAAATCATATTTCTCTGATATGTTTGAAAGGAAAAGGGGTCTTTTTTATTCCCTTGAGAACTGCTGTGAAATTCTAGCAAACACTCTAATTTTATGCTTTTATTCCCTTTGCTAATCTTTTAAATTTGTAGAAATGTATTTCTAAAATAACCCCATATGACACTTCTCAAATGATAGAACTATATATATATGCCTCTTACAGTGCAGCTTCAAGAACTCATTGAGTTGTTTGTCCCTCTTTCATCTTTGAGTGCCAGAAAGAAGGACACGGACAGGCAATGTGTTTACTTTGGTGAATTTATTGGACACGCTTCATTGTCTCACTTCTGAAGATCAATTTGCTTTCAAAAAATGCAAACAACAAACTGTTTCAAACTCTGCAATAAACCAATCTGTCACACTTCTGATTTGATTATAAAAACTTCTAAGCAAATTGGCCTAAATTAAAACCTCACCAAAAAGAGATACATTTGCCTGGATGAAAGGGAGGGAATGAAAAAAAGGAGAAATACATTTTTATAATAAACTCGACAACTTACAAAATATTATTTAATGAGTTTTGCTGGCTACAATAAACTGCAGAGAGAAAGAGTGAAAAAATGAAAATGTGTTAAACAGAACTGCAATATAAACTTCAGCTAAAGCTAATGTTAAATAAGCTCAGCTTTTCAAAGAAAGAAAGAAGCTCAGCTTCAAGTTCAGCTAATGTTTCATTGTCCCTGTAACTGTGCAATTAAAATGTAGTGATGCATCAGTAATGGCTTTTTGTTTTTAAACCTATGTAAATATAGGCCAGGCTTAAAACGCACACCAGAGAATGGCTGTTTGCCAGCCATGTGAGTGTGAGCAGAGGGCAAAAGTGATGACCTGTATTCAGTGAAGACCTGCCACAGTTCTTGAGTATCCACTCTTAATGCAAGAGGTGTTACTGCAGTGTAGCGTGTGGAAAAGGACAGGGCCCGAGGGTAGAAGAGCCAGGTTCAGGTTGTTTTATTGAGGGAGCAATGCCAAAGTTTTGCTCGGGGACAGTTATCTTGGAGTCTGATGATCCGACACGCTCTCTCGACAGACTGCAATCAGATTGGGCTAAATGAAGTCACCAGGAAGGTCATACATACTGATTTGTGCTTTTGTGTTTACGCCAGCTCTATAATGGATGAGAATCAAAACATTTCTGCAAAACTTTCTTCCTTAAAACTCAGTCTTTCTTTCTGTTGACCAAGTGAAGCCATTTAACTGAAAGGTTCTTGGCCCACCTATAAGCTCTCTGAAGTTAACAAAGGGTTTGGTTTCCACCAATTACTTTTGGCTGGCAAGAGAGCTGGTGCAGTGTTAATAGACTGACCTTAGTGGCATGAACTCAAATTCAGATCATTTGAACATTATTACCCAACAGTACCAGGGTAGGAGTGAGAGAAAAACTAGAAGAAAGCTTTTAGAGATCGATAGGAGAAAAGGGTGATGGTGGTGACGTCTAATTCCAAGGGAATAATACTTATTATTAGCTTGGTGCCTGCTCTCGACCATCACCTATCACTGAAGACACCAGCAGGGATTTTAAAGACAACACAGGCAACTAATTTAATTTTGTAGAACACATGTGTCAAACTCAGCTCCTGGAGGGTCTCTGTCCTGCAGAGTTTAGCTCCAGCCCTAATTAAACACACCTCCAGCGAATCAAGTCTTTAGGAGTGCCAGAAACTTCCAGGCTGGCGTGTTGGAGTTGGTTGCAGCTAAACTCTGGAGTCGAGTTTGACACGTGTTCTAGAAAAGTGAACTCCTAAATATGACAATTCCCCTGCAAGGACTTAGTATCAAAAAAAAAAAAATTCTTGTAATCTCATTTAATTTCATTAAAAAAATGACATTTAACATTTGCATTTTTTCTTTGAACTTTTCCACACACACCCGTTTGAAAATCCCTCGTTAATACAGTCATTCAGTAGTACAGCAAAACTGTCACATACTGTACTGTCAGTGGATAGCAGATTGGTCTTTCTAACTGCAGATGTTATGCAGCACTTAACGGGGTTTCCTCCTTGTTATGCATGTCTCTCCAGAGCTTTGGGCTTAATGGCAAGCGATAGACTGCTGCTGCTTTCTGAAAGAAACTGTCCTATGTGGGCTGAGTGGCGATCCCAGGGGGTTGATATTGCTCACAACACTATACTGTAAAACCTTAGTTGAAACAAGGCAGAGTTCTGTAGAGGTTGATCATGTTGGTACAGCTAATTTTAAGTGTGCAGACCTAATGATCTTAAAAGAAGATCCTTTGCATCCTTTTTGCAGACCGTTTTGTATTTTGAGGTATTATGCAGTTTAACTGACTGAAAAAAAATCCTCTGTACTTTTAAGTTTCAACCACAGATGGCGATAAAGAGACCCAAGTTCTGTAGTGCAGCTTTCATTAAAAACCACTCTATATTTAAGCCTCTATCTCTGCTTGTCTCATGTGTTCTACATGCAGATTGATTTCCAATAGCTGATGGTGCATGTTTCTTTAAAACCAAATACACTGTTTAAACTGATCAACGATAAATACTGTGGCCCTATTCAATATTATAGCACTCCAGAGTTAAGGAGATTGTCTTCATTTACTTACTCTCATGGCATTCCAAACCTGTATGTTCTTCTGCAGAACACAACATTTAAACATATATTTAAAAGAATGTTTCAACCGTTTTTGTCCATACAATCAAAGTCAGTGAGGTTTTAACCAATACTGGACTCCATTTACAGTACTTTCATTGTATGGACAGAGAAAAGTTTTTGAGTAGCTTTTTTTTTTCTGAGCAAAGTTATGTAATTATTGCCACAATATATTCACATTCAAGCAATCACCCTCAATTCTTGCAATAAATTTGATCATATCTGAACCTTAATACAGATGTGGGTGATAATAGAATGTTGGAAATGTTCAGGTTGTGGCTGCCAAAATATTCTCAGTCTGAGCCTTTTTTTCAATAAATACACACGGGACAATAAATATAGACTGTATAGTGCACAATAGACAAAGCAGCTAATGTAACATCATGTAATGATGACAGAGCAAATAAGTACAGTAAGTGTCACAATTTTATGAGTGAGGAAGATCTTTGTGGTAGATTATTAATTATTAAATGGTTTGTGGTATAAATGATGCAATGTATGTGCAATATATGGAATCTATGCAGGCATGACATGCAGGGTTGGTGAATTCTGACTGCCTGTGGAAAGAAAATGCTCACATAGATGTTCCTTAGACTTGGGTCTTGACAGATAAATGGGGTCTTTCCGTAGGGTGCAAAGCGGGTCACAGTGATGTACTGGCCAGTATTTACTATCCGTTACAAGGCTTTCCTGTCAGCACCAACACAACATCCATAGGCCAGAGAGTGAGTCTGTCAGAACAACTATCTCTGTACAAGCCCCATGAAGCACCAGCGGGAAAAGTTTCTGTGTGGAGTTTGTTGATTAGGGTCTGAGGTAAGATCGTGTTGAAAGCTGAACTGAAATCAGTGCATCCTGACGTAGGGGGTCTTTATTTTCCAGGTGACCGAGTGTGAGATGGATAGCGGTTGTTAAGGCATTCTCGGTTGAGTGGTTATAGGCATTCTAGAGAGGGTTCAGAAGAGCTGGGATGGAGGCTTTGATATTTGCCCTGACCTGCCGCTCTAAGCAGTTCATAACAATGGAAGTGAGCACCACAGGGGGATCTTCATTCAGGAACCTTTCACTGGAATAATGATGGTAGATTTGAAGCAGAGGAGGATGAAGTACACAAATCCTGTATACACCAGTTGAAATGTCTGCTTACAATAAGTACATTCAAAAGTTTATTCAAGACTTTGTACATTGTACAAGTACTTGTTAATAAGGACTACTGTTTAGTTAGTCGATAAAGGCGAATGTCGGTGATGCAGCTCAGTTCAACATTATTATGAATTATTATGAGTCAGAACCACTGACCTATACGTATGATCTATTATAGATCAGTGGTCAGCAGCACACTCTAAAAAACATTTGAGCTCTAAAAAAACATTTTTACTTCTGTTTCTTTGTTCATTTTGAAACGGGCTAGTCCAAACAGCAATATGTTCAATTGAGAGTCGCTCCAACAGGATCACTGAATCAATGAGTTATTAACTGCTGCATTCAGATCAATTAAATTCAATGATGAATCATTAAATGCGATTTGTGAATCCATCCAACCGATTCATTAAAATAGAATGCTTAATTCATGAATTGGACATTGCTTTCGCATCTTGGATCGGGTCATGATTTTTTCAGTTCTGAGTAACAGTGATGGTATGTTTTATTCCAATGTTACCCAAGATATTAGTTTATCCTCTGGAATGCTTTTTTCAATCCCAAACAAACACTTACCAGTACTAAATAAAACAAAACCCACAGGAAATAATGCTTTTCCTGACTGTTGAGGTTAGGTGAGACAGATACAGCTGTCTCAAGAGCCTGAATGTGTTAGAAAATGATTGTTTCAGTCTCGCTGGGGGATTAAGCTGTGGATGTCTCAAATGTGTTGAGTGGGTTGAAAGAGCTGAAACTATCTTCTCTGTCAAAACTCTATGAGCCATAATGGACAAACAATATGTGGGTAGACCAACTATAACAGTGTTTTTGTAATGAATGCTTCAAAATTCTGAATCATATCTAATAGATTTTTCTGTTTCTTTTCTTTGACACATTGAAAATATTTTGTTTTTGATGAGATGTGTAGTTTTCTTTTTTTACTTTTTTTATTATTAAGGCTTAAGAATCAAAACTAGTTAATGTGTTGAATTCTTTTTACAGAATAAACAAAATGTGTCAGTTTAACAAGAATAACAATTTAAAATGAGTGTGATGCACTTTTTATTTTATGAACTGAACAAGAATACAGCTGGAGCAGTTTAATGTATTAATGAAGAACGTGAAAGAGTTTGGGGGTATGACAGGACACTTTCCACAGTAAACCAGGATTTACCATTTAAATCATCCTTTCTCTCTCTCTCTCATTCTGTCACTCTCTTTGTTTTATTTTCAGTCTCTCTGATTTCAGCTTAACATCAATACACATTATGCAATTTAACTGGTGCAAGCATGAAACATAGCAGTTTATTTAACTAGGAAACAAAAGCTTTCAGATGGTCATGGTTGTGATGCCCTGCTGTTTTTAAATGGATTGAGCAAGGCATAAAAAGAACTGAGGCATAGATTTTTATACACTAATGGGTAACACAAAAGGGGTTTGAGACAAAAGCACGTTTTGTCATATTAATGGCAGGAGTTTATCTTTTTGGGAAGACATAAGGTAATCTGTCTCTGTCTCTTTCATGTATTCTGTCTTTATCAAATGATTTCTGAAGTATAATGTCAATAAGTCATTAGCACAGCACCTGTAGATGAAACATTATAACCTGTCTCATAATAGCAGATAAATACACACACAGACACACACACTGTCAATGAATTCTAATTATATACTTAGTACCTTTACAAGTACACATTACCCTTCTTATCTAAAACTAAATGAAATTGCCTAGCCAACCATATTCATTATTTATATGGAAATTCTTGCTTGGCAAATAGTACCATTCAGGATTTATTTTCAATGAGCAACATTCCTGTGGGAGTTTTAATGGCCTGTTTCTGTCTGTTTGTTTTCAGTGTTAGATGTCTATCCAGGTGTGTGTCATTGTGAGAGTCGGAAGGTGAACTGTAATGGCAAAAACCTCCTCCATGTACCTGTTGTATCCTCTAATGTAACTGCACTGTAAGTATAACAGAGAGCGAAAGACCTTCTCTTCCATAAAATATAAAAGCAAGACATGTCAGGTTTACTGGTTTCAGAGGGGATTTAGGTACTAACCAGTGGAACCCATAGGACCAGCAACTTTTTTTATTAATCAACAGTGAACAAGACACAAATCACTATATTTGTTTTCCAAATGTAATAGCTGCTATTTTCTTCCCACGCTGCCCTCAGAGAGCTGAACAGTAACAGGATCGAATCTCTCTCTCGTGATCTGTTCATCCGCTACAGACACCTGGAGAGACTGTGAGTGACACTTCATCCTTTCATCTCATCTTCTCCTCCCCTAATCCTTCTCTCTGTTATCTCTTCTAAGCTTTTTAAATTTCTGAGTCTCCTTGCCTTGAGCTCAAGTCATGATTTGTAAATAATGATTAGCTTTGCAATGATTAGTTTTCCATTTTCTCTAAAATGCCAAACAGAGAGGTTTCAGAATATGTATGTATGTGTTTACTTAAGGCTTCAAAACAACACTCCAACTAGGAAATTGGCTTGTTGGATTATAACTTTAAAAGGAACTGCAAAATTGTAGTGGAAACTGTAAGAGTAATAGTCTCTCCCTGATGTTAGCAAATCAAGCAATTCAAATTGAAGAGATTTAAATTTATATATGTATATATGGCTGACAGAAAGGTTAAAAAATAGCATATATATATATATATACATATTCTAATGACTTTTGCCTTAGTAGGAAATCTGCATCAGAATTTGAAGGCAGATGAGGGCAGAATATTGCGAATACTGGTTCCTCATATTAACCATCCAACCAAAACAAATATATTAGGAATAAAATTATGATATTTCTAGTTTGTATATTAAGCTTCAGATGGTACGATGGCATACAGAAGTGATAAGGGAAAAAATGCAAAATACAGTTTACATGGCCAACAATACACTTGCCATTGTCATGTGGAAATAAAATAATTTCAGACCCTCTCATGTGCATGATTATGTTCCATGCATGGACATAATAGCACCTGATTTTTTCAGACTCCTCTTTACCTTACATCTTTTCTTTCTGCTGACATAAAATCTCTTCTTCATTTGTCACTAAGTGCAGTGGAGGTTTTAAAGCTCAACTTCCTTTGTAGAGTTCAGACAGGATGACATTTTTATTGCCCATCAAAGTTCAACTGTGTAGCTCTCAATATAGCCAGACAACATTTCCTCTTAGACAGATGAAGAAAGACAGAGATAACCCCTCACAAGACATCTCATCAATTAATCATAATAAATGACAGACACTGCATAGAAAACTTCCCGATAAAGATAACCAGTATACGTTCATAGTTTGGTCTAAACAAACAAACAAGCAAAATTTCTCTTTGAAAGGTTTAGATATGTAGTACCACAGTAACTACAGATTAATAACAGATAGTATGTTTTGCATTTGATCTGCATGCCAGCTCTGTTAGTTCATTGATTGTGTAAGGATAGTTGTATTTTATATCTGATATGTTATGTTAAGGGAATTATTTGTATCCAATAAAGGGTTTATAAGTGTACTGATATGCACACTACCAATCAAACATTTGACGTTGGTTTTTGATGTTTTTGAAAGAATTCTCTAATGCTCACTAAGGTATCATTTATTCAATTTATTAAAATAGCTGTTTTCTATTTGAATATATTTTTAATATGTGATGGATTCCTATGATGGTAAAGCTGAATTTTCAGCAGTGGACTATTTTTTCAAATCATTCTAATATGTGGATTTAGTGCTCAAGAAACATTTCTTTTTAAAACTGTTGCTATTTAATTTTATCAAATAAAGTCTCTGATTAATGTAACTTTGATCAAATGAACAGCATTTACTTTAAACAAAAATCTTTTGTAACATTATAAATATATTTACTGTAAAAAAAAAATTAAAAAAAAAAACGAAATGGGATAATTTGCAGGAATGACTGGCTGACTGAATATTATACAAATTATTACTTAGCAATTAAATCAGGGGTAGGCAAGCCTGGAGAGCCGCCGTCCTGCAGAGTTGAAGAAAATCTCACCTGCCTGTAGCCTTAATAATCCTGAAGACATTGATTAGCTTGTTCAGGTGTGTTTGATTAGGGTTGGAGCTGAACTCTGCAGGACTGCGGCTCTCCAGGACCGAACTTGCCTACCCCTGAATTAAATAAACAAATGGAATATTGATTTAAGTAGAATCTATTTTATTATCTGAGAAGAACCATGAAATGCAATTAGAACCATGAAACCTGCACACTGTTGAATTGGATTCCAGGCACATGGCAACAAATTATACATTATTAAAAACTTTTATACAACAATATTTGACCGCAGGATGCTGCGATTGACTATTCATTTCTTTAGGGGTAAAACTTTCTTAATGAGGCGAAAAATACAGAGCGCACCTAGAGCGACACCTCAAACTGCAGTGAATATTCTCTCTCTCTCCACAGACATTTGGAAAGTAACAGTATAGAAATGATCTCCAAGAGGGCATTTTCAGGACTGATCTCTTTGCGTAAACTGTGAGTAATGTGTAAATGAATGGAATGACTGTGTGTGTGACTGTGCACAATTATATCAGTGACACATCATGTATAATGTGACATTGATCCTTCCCTGAGCTCCTGTTTAAATCATTGTGTAACTGTACATCACTGACTATCTGTCTACGTAATTATCAGCGTCACATCTGTTTCTTACTATCAGTCAGCCTGAGGCTTTCATCATCCACCCATTTATCCATGTAAAAGAAAAATAAGGGAAAGAAGGATGTAACAATGAGGATGGTGGATTAGGCTTGATTCAGGCAGAACAGATCCACGATCAAAGAATGAATTTTAATGCATCCTAATGCTGTTGTGTGTTTATGTATGCTTCAATGTGTACCTGGGCTCTTACTTTCAGAGATGTGCTTCAATACATACATAACTAATCAACATTAAACTTACACTAATCAGACAGCTAGCTAGGGGGAAGAGACCGAAAAGAAGGAAAGAGACAGTGGAGGAAGGAGGAACAGCAGTGATGGTCATACAGCAAATGGTCTTTGTAATGACACATTTAACAAAATCCATTTAAACATCAGACCTCCATTAATGTGGCCTTCTCTTTCTCTTTGTCTCATTCTGTCTCTCTCTTGTTTTTTGCAGTTTTTTGACTCAGAACAGAATTGCATCTCTGAAAGCAGGAATATTTAGTGACCTCAGTAATCTGGAGTGGCTGTAAGTAGAAAAACACAGACACACACACTCACATAGTGGATAAAATAGCATGATAGTGTGATTCGGCCGGGAATTGCAATCTCTCTCTCTCTTTCTTTGTCTCATTCTAATTTTTTGCATTTGTATCTTAAGTGCTTTTCCTCATAATTGATGGATTGTGCTCATTCTCTGTGAGAATGAATTTGCAGAATCATTCAAATGAATGTCTGCCCTTTCAGGGCTCAGACTTGGGGGTTTTGAGGAGATGGATATTTTCAGATGGTTCTCAGGGTCACTTTTTTGAATATATTGTAATCTGTAATTTTCATTATTTGATGTCTTTTTGTCTGTGTGTAGGATTCTGGATGAAAACAGAATATCCTCCCTGCGTCAGAAGTCTTTTGAAGGCCTGAAATCATTATTTTTCCTGTAAGGATGACCTGCTAATTTACCTTGACAGACATATCATATCATTCGATATATGCAAAGCTATTGTGCATAGGCCTATGAAAGAGTATGCCTGTTTTTCATATATTGTAAAGTGATTTCTTTGTTGATTGTACTGTATTGCTCAACAGTGAGTATGTATATCTATGTATTTTGCAGGTCTTTATTAAATAACTCTGTCGAACAATTTCCTAAAACTTCGATTTGCCTTGAGATGCCCCGTCTCAACTGGCTGTGAGTTACAAACATAATACTTAATTGTCTTGATATCTTAAAACAGTGGGTCTATGAAGTACATAATAAGGAACACTTAAACATGTCAATTATATAGGAAAATATCAAAGCTAATGGCTTTTATTTTAGAGAATGTAAGAGCACAAGTACACTTTTTAAAGCAAAACAACAGAAATATGTTTCTAACAATAGATGTACTATTAATGTAGATACCAATTAAGATTTTTTTTTTAAATGGACACATTCCGGTTGTCGAATATTAGTGGACCATGGCTCTAGTTATTGTGATGAACTACACCTGGTTACTCTGCTCAGGTTTCTATGTGAATTTGAGGGAATTGACTTTATACATCCACTAAAAAATCCAGTTGGCTAAGAATAATATCAAAAATGGCAAGAAAATTGAAGCAAGTTCTGAGAAATGGTTTGGCGTCATTTGTTTGTGGACGGGCTGCCTACATGTTACTCTTATCACTGGTTCCTCTGGTGTTAGAAATATTTCTATCTGGCTTTCGAGCTTTTCGACTTTCCGACTTTGTTGATGGTAAAATGTGGGCAGTAAGTGGGTCAGTTAATTTTGGAAGTACAAGCCTCTTATGAAGCTTTGTTTCAGTAAATGTTTATTTCTTTCACTGGCGAATAAGTTTTGAGTTCTGAGATTTACTCTATTTTTGTATCGTAATGAGCGAAAATTTGATTCCTCATAGTATGAATCCACTAAGTGTCCAAATATGTTTAGGGGCCATGTTTTTGTTTTTTCTAAACCAAAATCTTTATATTTAATAAAGAATAATGCATTTACATCACCCACTCTACACACTCTGGTGATCAACTGAAGGTGTGTGTTTCTGCAGGGAAATGGAGGGGAATAGAATTTCATCTCTCTGGGCGTCTAGTTTTAAGAACTGCTCCTCTCTTACTGTCTTGTGAGTATCCACAAACCATTCATACACATTAACATACAAAGTAAACGGCAGTGAGTGTTATGGGATCCAGGGTATTTATATTATAGACTGTTTATTTGTCACAGCTGAGTGTGGGAGAAGGGGACAGAAGTGGGACTCAACTACAGCTTCTACTGAGTCTCTCAGCTCGGCTGGAAACACTTACAAATAAATGCAGATTTAGGTTGAACTGAATAATTTAAGACCCGAGTAGATTAAAGACATCGGAAGTGAATAAATTACAATAATTAGTCATGTTTTAGATGTACATGTTGATATGCATCACGAATATCTGGTGCAGTGGTGTAAGGCCTTTGATTTGATCTGTCAGTGACATTTGAAGGACAGTCTGTCCTGAGGGACCGAGCCTGCAGCATCACGACCACATCTTCAACTACAGGCACTTTTATGACATATGCAGAAAATATGCCATAAATGACTTAATTTTACTTTAATGCATGTAAGTTGAACTTTTATTAGTTGACAAATAAATTAATGTGAGTGTTTGCCACAAGCCCAAAAGTGCATATACAATAGTTAAAGAAACACTCAGGATGAAAATATACATTTCACTGAAGTGTAAATTAATATTCCAGAATCTGAGAGGCTGAATTCTCTCTTCTACTCGTACGGTATGTTACGGCTTCTCACATCGACTGAAGTGACAGTGTGTTTGTTGTCATATCTGATCCAGTTCAGTCACTCTGTTTCTCAATTCAAAGCGGTTTTAGCTATCAACACAGGCCAGATTTCTTCAAATATGTAAATATTTCATGTCTTTTGATACGTCCAGTGCTTTTCAGACCTAATCTGGGACTGTCAGTGTGCCCTTGTGTACTCAAGCATTATGGAAAATGTTTGCTATAGTTCCTGGAAGCATGAACCAGATGGATAGTTCTTAAGTGTGATCTTCAGACTCTCTTAAGACCCAGTAAAGAGGAAGAGCTGATTTACATATAGATGTATATGACTTCATTCTGCGGCACTGAAGGCCTTGGTGAATTGGGGTATATTTTTGAGGCAGTGCTACTATATATGTCTATTTTTCTTGTTTAGAGCATTGAGGAGAAACTGCATCAGCACCATTGAGGAGGGAACATTTGCAGACATGCAAAGATTGATAGACCTGTGAGTATACACACAAACACATGCACACAAGTAAATGGAGGCATTCATTCTACGGAGTCCCTAGATTACATTTTTTGTCATCATTTTTCAGCTCATTGCTTATATAAAATGTGCTCGCTGGAGAGAAAGAAAGAGATTGTATCTATGGGCCTTTTAAGAGTTAGTTCACCTTCAAATGAAAAGTCTGGCTCTTGTTCTCCTTTACTCACCCTTATGTTGTTCCAAACCCGTATTTCTTTCTTTCTTCTCCGGAACAGAAAAAAAAGGATGAAAAACAAAATATTTGCATGGCTTTCTCCCATACTCAAAAGTGTATAGAAATGAAAAGCAGAAAAGGGCTTAAAAAATAAAAACATTTATTCACAGCTAAGGTCGAGGCCAAGAGTTAGAGTCAATCAGTTAAGTTTTGCTCTTTCTTACAAAGCAATCATATGGAAACAAGTCACAACACATTGAAAACAAGTCGCAACACAACAGAATCAAACCACAACACAACGGAATCAAGCCATAACACAATGGAAACAAGTCGCAAAACACAATGGAAACAAGCCACAACACAGCGAAATTGTCCTATGTGTTGTGGTGATTTCGTTGTGTTGTGGAGATTTTGTTGTGTTGTGCTCTACTGGGCCACCATAGATCTATCCCCTTTAACAAATCCCCTTTACTTAAAAGTGTATAGAAATGAAAAGCAGAAAAGGGCAGAAGTTTGTATATATTCACAGCTAAGGTCGAGGCCAAGAGTTAGAGTCAATCAGTTAAGTTTTGCTCTTTCTTACAAAGCAATCATATGGAAACAAGCGCAACACAACGGAAACAAGCACAATGCAACAGAATCAAGCACAATGCAACGGAAACAAGCAGCAACACAACGAAATTAGCACAACACAATGGAAACAAGCACAATGTAACGGAAACAAGCAGCAACACAACAAAATTAGCACAACACAATGGAAACAAGTCACAACACAACGGAATCAAGCCACAACCCAACGGAAAAAAGTCGCAAAACACAATGGAAACAAGCCACAACACAGCGAAATTAGCACAACACAACAAAATTAGTCCTAAGTGTTGTGGTGATTTCGTTGTGTTGTGGAGATTTTGTTGTGTTGTGCTCTACTGGGCCACCATAGATCTATCCCCTTTAACAAATCTCTGCTGAGATTTGTGAGACAAAAAGAGAGACAGCTGCTCAAATAATCTCAGCCTGATAAGCACAAACCTTGGAACAGAGCTTCTATTTGAAGATCTTCTTTTTAGTTTTATTTATTTCATGAACGATTAAGTTGAAAAATGAGCCGCTGAACTTGCTTTGACTTGATTTACAGAGACGTGTCTATGAACCAGATCAAAGACCTGCCTCCATCTCTGTTCCAGAACCTCCAGAACCTCAAACAGCTGTGAGAGCCACATTCTCCACTTTTTTTTGTTGTAAATTGTGTTGTTTATAAGTTCTTGTTCCAAGCTTAAATGTTAAACCATATTTTTTAGAGATTTCTCAGTGGCACAATACTTCAGTGTTATTCGTTTTGTATTTGTGCTGATCTGACCAGCGATTCATTGATTGGTTGAAAGCCTCTTCAGACGAAGTGACAGGCCTTATGAATCACAGAAGCATCGATAACTATTTTACTGTTTGTGTGTCTCTGTGTGTTTGTTTCAGAAATATTTCCAACAATCCCCTGACACACATATACGACAATCAATTTGACAGTCTGGTGAATCTGCAATCACTGTGAGTAAACACAACATCACTTAAGTTATTATACTGATGCTGTGTAGTAGGGGCAATCTTATATTTATTCATGTGTGCACAATGTACGTAGAAATCCACATCATATTTACATGCCCTTCACGTTCGATGACTACTGGTCTCAGCATTTGATCAAGCTCAGACTGTTAATCAGAGAATAATTACATATCTAAAGTCACAGTGAATGAGCTCTTTATACATGCTCTGATTCAGGCAGTCAATTATGGTTACAAACACATATTATTTTAATCTTAAATGATGGGCTTCATTTTAAGGGCAGGGTTCCGAAGAATGGGTAAAAGTTAGGTTACATTGTGCCTGTTTTAATAAAGAACTTGCAGGTTTAACAAGCATTCAGGTGCTGTCAATGATCCTTGCATTTTCCACACAGTGTCTTGGAGTGAAGCAGCTCATTGTTGTCTTCACACTTCTGCTGTTTGAGCTCTGTAGACCTCGATTTACAGAAGTAGGACACATTCCTGGATCGATATCATATGTTGTTTCTGGAAATTCTTTTCTTTCAGCCAATTATAGCCTCAGGCATGTTTAATGCTTAGGACCAGGAGACACCTACAATACTTAGGTGACATAAAAATAGACCCAAATTAAACAACTGTTGACATAAAGTAAGATTAGAGCTGTAATATAAATGGGATCTCTTCTGAAACTTTGGAAGAGTGACATATCAGATTATGAGGATCTCAGCAGAAAAATCTGAGTAGCAGGACATAAAAAAAAAAAAAACTTTTAATAGCTAATTATTTTGACTTTAGGCAAATCCTAGAATCGCAGAGAATGTTGTTTTGCAGTCCACAGATGTAGATGGGCTGTTTAATGAGAGTCATGTTCAGGACTGCGGTATTCACCAGCCTTTTTGTTTGTTCCTGTATTCATTGATATTTTTCTGGGCATTATGCCAGTAATGATTCAGCTGGCTTTACTGGCCTACCATTCTTTGTTTTATCGGCTTTGAAAATGTACTTTTATTCTGGATAAAAAACATCTGATGAAGGTAAAATATGCATCTGTCTATTCTGTGTGCAGGAGTATGGAAGAGGTAGAGATTCCCAACATCAGCATCAGGATGTTCCGACCCCTAACTAACCTCACTCACATGTAAGCATACTAAAATTTACAATGAAATATATATTTTATAATATATATATATACATTTATAATTTTATCTTTTGTACTTTCTTTGTTCTACCTTTGTCTATTCCATATTTTTATTTTTATATATGTTGATGTGCTGGTGTGCCCTCTATGGAGAGTTATCAGTATGTTCCAGACTTTCACATTTGCGCTCAAATTCCTCGTACTTCATAGTCTCTCATGACATGAGTCAAGACAAACACAACAAAAACCTCCATTAAGTCAGTAAGTCACACAGCACGCCCTCTGAGCGAGATACAGAGAGAGGTCATTACTGTTGAATGTTCGCTGGATGGTAGCTGTCCGTTGCAGGGTGAATGATTACTGCATTTGAAAAGTCAAACCCGCTGGTAAATACAGCTCAACTTGAACTCTTGATTTTTTCACAGGTGACAAGATTGCCATGCTTCCCTCAGCTTGAGAATTATCTTTAACTTTTCTTCAATCAAATGCAATATCTCCAGAACAGATGTGTTCCCCTCCGGGGAAATGAAAATGAAATAAGTAGTAGAGTGTAGGCCTTCAGAGAGAGTTTTAAATGGAATGCCATCATTTCTTTATGAGGAAGCAGTCCCCTCCACACCAGCACTGAACAAAAGAGCCGCCGCATGCCGAGGAGAGATGCTGCACTGAAGTCTTTAGAGCTCTGAACCTTACGCTGAACCTGTCTGCACTTTGATGTGGAGATGAGGTTTTCGGGATTGTTATTTTGCAGATATCAGCTGCACTAGAAATTCACTTTTGATCTGAGAGAGGCCTACTCTAGCAGACTGTGACAGTAACAGAAGGTTAGCTCTGTTGATGAGTTTGATGAGGGGTAAATGTGAACAGAATTGTTTGGGTGTGCTGTAGTGATGCACACATGTTTTAAGAACAGACAGAGGAACAGATACTCTGCTTGGGCTGAAGTGTTTGATTGTGCAGCAGGGTAAAGTGTTCATTCAGGTATAAGGGCAGTGCCGATCCTAGACTTCTGGGGGCCCTACGCAAAACTGTGTCGAATGGGTGAAAGAATGGATGAAATGCATTTGTTCGTGTTTCACTCCGTCTCGAATCGCGCTCGAGAAACAGTATCTCTTCCGCGGCTCGGTACGCTTTCAACTCGTTTTTTTTTTTTTGTCTCGAGCCTTTGTCAATAGACTGATTTTTACGTAGAGAGGGTGATAGCACACCGCATTAAAAGAAATGATCATTCATGTTTTCATAACGGCTTGCCAAACTCAAAAACAAAACTAAAATTAAAACATCTTTGAGAGCAAGGGGGCCCCCTGATGTTTCGGGGGCCCTACGCAGCTTGCGTATTCTAGGAGGATCGGCTCTGTATAAGAGTTAGGTAAAGGTTTTTATTTAAACGTGTTCAAGCATGTTATATGTTTGCTTAATGGATTCTGTCATAATTTACTCATGTTCATTCTAAATTTTATTTTATCTGTGGAGCACACACACGCGCACACACACACACACACACACACACACAATAAATTTGTAGGTGTATGACGATTATTTTCCATATGCTTAAAACGAATAATAATAAAAGTGGTTCATATGACTTGTGTGATATATTCCAAGTTCTCAGAATCCAAATGAAAGCTTTGTGTAACACTGAAATTTAAGCCATAAATAGAGTCAAACAAAAGATCAGTGTTCACTGTTCAACAAACAAGTAGTCTTTTTTTAACTGGGTATTTCCAAATAAATATTTGTTCAATTGTTTATGAATCAGATTAATCTGTTTTTTGAATATTGTCTCAATGGTCACTGGTTAAAAGCTCAATGAGTGGATGATTTTCAAATGAGTCCTATTTAAATTTTCCATTTCGCAAAACTTTAGAAGTTGCATTGACTATTTTTTATCATACTTTTATGACACGTTTGTCATGACACAACCCCAGTCCTCCAGTCCTCAATCAACTTATTATACTGAAAAAAAAAAAAAATAGTAGTCAGGATACCTTTCTGGTTCCACAGAAGTCATAAAGGTTTGGAAAGACATGAGACATGAGTAAATAATGACAAAATTGTAATTGAGTGAAAAATTCCATTAACCATTTTTCAACCACACATATGCAATTACGTGTAAAGTAACTTTGCTTTTTCTCTTTTTATGTCATTTATGTGTTGGACCATTTCAGTTATTTTAAGCGTTTTGAATTCTGTGGATATTCTCCCAACGTGCGGAGCTGCAAACCAAACACAGACGGAATCTCATCCTTCGAGAATCTGCTGGCAAACATCATTCTGCGCGTGTTTGTCTGGGTCGTTGCCTTCATCATTTGCTTCGGAAACATCTTCGTCATCTGTCTGCGTTCCTGTATTGCTTCAGAGAATCAACATCACACAATGGCCATCAAATCCCTTTGCTGTGAGTCCATTATGCATCAAACATGAGCGTGACACAACCAATATGCAGCTTCTACTCAACCCCAGTGAAGCTCAAATGATCAATCAGTCAAAATTAATTTCATGCATTAAAAAGTGAGACAAAAACTTGCGGACTCAAAGTAGTTGTCTGACTACATCAGATAAGAGTGACATTTCTACACCTCCACAATACAATAACTTAAACACCTAAAGTCAACATAAAACAGCATTCACATGCCATTTATTTCTCTAATACTTAAAATTCAAAGAAAGTGTTCAACTAGAAAATAGATGTCGACTATGTTTTATCCATTAGGAATTGGTTGGATTATGGAAGACTTTCTATACCAGAATAAAGATTTAAGATTTTTCAATATATTCAAAATAAATATTTAATGCTCACCAAGGCTGTATTTATTTGATTAAAAACAAAACAGTCAAAAACAATAAATTTCAATAACTGTTTTGTTTATTCATGCAATATTTTTTATTTCATTTATTCCTCAAGATGAATTTTCAGCAGCCATTATTCCAGTCTTCACAGTCAATGATCCTTCAGAAATCATTCTAATATACTTATTTGCGGTTTAAAAAACATTTATTTACATTATTAAATATCTTTTATGTTGCAAACAGTTGTGCTGCCTTTTCAGGATTCTTTGATAAATAGAAAGCTCAAAAGAAAGCTCATTATTTAAATAAAATTGTAGCAAACAAAAAGTCTTTATCGTCCTTAATAAACTGCATCCTTTCTGAGTAATAGTGGCGGCCCACAAATTAATTAAAACAATAGAATTACATGAATTTTTTAATTTGGGGGAGTAGACAGGATTAAGCCTGACAAACATAAATAAAGTAAAAACCCCAAGATGACTCAAAGGAAAAAACTTCAGTTATAATGATAATGATAATAATAGCAGGTGCTGTTTCCCACAAAAGTGATTTGATTGAATACAAAAGTTTTCTTCTAATTAAGAGTCACAACAAGAGAGTTCAGATTCAATAGCATATTCACAAAAATAGTGGAGGAAAAGTTATTTTCACACAACAAAAGTGGCCAAAACATCTTACTGACCAAAAACTTTAGAATGTTTTAGGCTAACATTGATGAATAGTCAGGTCAGGTATGTGTATTACTATAGTAAATATGGATGTATTTGATTTTGTGTTGACATATATAATAATCTACTTATGTAAAAGTGAATCAAAGTTTGTAATGAAAAAGTCGTTTGTTTGCTTTTTGAAATGGCAGTGTGTGAATGCAGGGTCTAATTTGGGAAGTTCACAGGAGTCAGACAAACAGGTTTAAAGGGTCGTAGTTCCCTCTAATTGCAGCATTTACACACACACACGTGCCATTATACACACTCAGCTAATTATACACATCAACACACTCTGAAACTCACTAAATTATACATCTATGCAGTATCACAAGCTTTTAATATACATCAAAACACACACACTCTTTCCCGCCCGCTGGGCAGATAAATAATTACAACAGTTGGTAGACACACACACACACACACACAGAGAGAGAGAGAGAGCTTGCTGACTTATGTACGACCTCGCTGACACATGACACACACTTTCATTCAACGACAGAAATGGAAAGTGTTATTAGAAAAGGTTGGATCAGCTTGCAATATCTAGAGCTGTTCAGCTGAGGATCAGAGTCTGAGGACTAATCTGTGTCTCAGTGATGGAGAGAGATAGCAGACAGCGGGCTGAAAAGAGATGGATAGATGAACAGATGGCTGGAGAGGTGCAGTTTTTTTTTAACCCACATAGAGTTGAAAGGACATGTCTCTCTCTTAAATTATCAAAACCTGCCGCCCCCCTCAGATGAGAGACATGCCGAGAGAGGTAAGAGTTTTGCGATGTGGCTCTCCAGCTCTGGAGTTTCCCACTGGGTGACGTTGGCTAGAATATGTTTAGTAGTGGTGGTGGAAGTTGGAGGGGGAGGGTTTAGCTGTCTCTGTAGGCCTTACTCATTCAGCTGGGACTAGAATAACACAGTATCATTGCTTACTTGCAAAAAACCATTCACAGTGTGTGAAACGTCTCACCTTGGAGGCTCTGATTTTGATGAATGAAAACCGAAGTGGGGAGAGACATCTGTGAGAGAAAGAAAATGATTTGGAGCAGTGCAGTGAATGAAAGTGTGTGAGTGATTTGGTGCTTGTTAATTATTAGCTGAATCAACTGCTCAGCAGGTTTCTGGGACACACAAATAGAGAGAACTGCAAAAAAAAAACTGGCCTGACCACACACCGCCAGAAGTAAATATAGCACAAACAAATAGAACATGACTGACGGATGGATTATGAATAAACAGATGGATCAACATTATCTTAGTACTATTTATTTACTATTATAATGTTTAGTAATATTTTGAATTAGCATATATTTATTTTACTTTTCCATTTCAAGTTTAGTTTACATTTTAGTGATTTTTATGTGCTTTTGTCATTTTTTTTTTTTTTTTAAAATATATTTTTCTCTTTTTTATTTCGGATATATACATTTTAGTACTTCAACTTACGTTTTCATCAATATTTAGATTTTATTTTATTTCAGCTTTATTTAAATTACCAATTTGTATTTTTATTTTGTTTTAGTTAACAATAACAACATCTAAATGTATGTGCTCAATGTAGGGACCTATGAAATCTGTTTTATAATTTTTTTCCAAAATCTGTTTTTCTGTTTTATTTTTTCTGGATTCCATTTTTTTTCTGTTTAAGTTTTTCTGGACTCTGTTTTAATGGTTACATTAAATTGTATTAATCAAAAGGCATGTCTAATTGAAATCATGAAGCTTACACAATTTAACAGCAATTTATTAAAAGTTTAACAAAAAAAATACATTTTATGGCCCTACAAAATACATTTTATTTTTTTTCCTCAAATTCAGTTAAATTAATTAATTAATTACCAAATTCTGTGTTAGTCATTTAATTTTCTGGATTCCATTTTAATGGTTTAATTACATTTTAATAATCGAAAGCATCTTTAATTAATTGATTTAATTAAACTTATTTAATTAAACGTCATTTATTGTTATTATTTATTATTATTTGTGATTATTCCTTAAAAAATAATGTTTTATTATTGGTAGTAGTAGTACTATCATTACATTAAGTAATGTAGGCTATTTCTGCCACAGTTTCTTCAAGTTAAACCAAACTTTTATTTTGACGGATTGCCATGAGGACCTTTAAGTTTCTGTTTGTATATGATATGATGATAGTAGTTTTCAAAAGAAACTGTAAAATGCTCATGATTTTGCGGCTTAATATTCACAGACACAGCGTTTTAATTTAAGTGTACTGACTTTTGATTTATTCATTCAAAATTTGGTAAATTATGCCTTATACAGTAAATTCGAATTTTATGACTGGGCTATTGGATGGAGGATGACTGGATGGGCATTGATATATAGATTGATGAACAGGTGTTAAATCATATATTAAGATGTATTTGTTTATCTCTAATAGGTGCAGACTGTCTCATGGGTGTGTATCTGTTTTTCATCGGTGCCTTTGACATCAAGTACTGCGGCGAGTACAACCGTCATGCTCAGATATGGATGGAGAGCCTGTCTTGCCAGTTGATCGGCTCTCTGGCCATGTTGTCCACAGAGGTATCCGTCATGATGTTGACCTACATGACACTAGAGAAGTACCTGTGCATCGTCTTCCCATTCCAGCATTACCGTGCTGGACGAAAGCAGACCCTGTGCTCACTGACCTTCATCTGGTTGCTAGGATTTATCATTGCCGTTATTCCCTTCTGGGATAAACAGACCTTTGGGAATTTTTATGGGCGGAACGGAGTATGCTTCCCTCTTCACTCAGACCAGACAGAGAAACCTGGTGCCAGATGCTATTCTACAGCTATTTTTCTCGGTGAGGGCAGAGAGCATCGGAGTGTGTAAATGTTGTACTGTGTATGTTTGAGACCTGGATAAGCCAGTGAGTGTATTTGTGTCATTCTCTGGAGGTGACTTAGCTTTGAATTGGGCTTTGAATTGAATTGAGTTATCTAATCATTTTACTGCATTTCCCCAGAGATTCAACCATGCTCTTTTTTAATAAAGTAAGCTCAGAAAAAGATCCTCCCTGGTAGCAACTTCACTAAAAAAAAGGTCTATAATCACTATTTTTCTAGTTTTCCAACAAAAGTATCTAAACATCCTTAAGACATGATAAATCTCTTTGGAAAAACTGTATAAAATATTAGGATTTGTCTTCAGAGAATACATAATAAATTAAGTTGAATTAGCCTAAATATTTTTAATTTCCCCATCGTCATTTATTTATTTTTAAATGGAGTAAGAAAACTTAATTCAAAATGTGTCTAAAAACCTAACAAAACTCAAGTCTATTTTCCTTATATAACTTTAAAACTAAAATAATAATAATAAATTGCTTCCCAAGCAGATGTCTTATTTTGAGTATGTTTACAGGATAAAAAAACAAACAAACTGGAAATCAAGACAAAAATACTGTCATGCAAAACTGCACTAGCCCAAAGACAAAAGAAAAAAAAAAGTGGCTAATGTAAAAAAAAAATAATAATACTAAATTGGTGAAATGAGTCACATTCACATTTATTGAATAGCTTATTTAGTTCAACACTTTTAACTTGATGTTACTAAAGATTTATGTGTGTGTTTCTCTGTCAGGTCTGAATCTGCTGGCTTTCGTGGTGATTGTATTCTCCTACTCCAGTATGTTTTACTCCGTCCAGAAGACAGCGAAGTCAGCACGTCAAACAGTATTTGATCGAGAAGTCACAATCGCAAAGCGTTTTTTCTTCATTGTGTTCACTGATGCCATGTGCTGGATCCCCATCTTCCTCTTGAAGATACTATCACTACTAAGAGTACAGATCGCTGGTAAGCAAACACGTGTGATCACATATTACAAGCAGAAGCTAATATGTGTGAAAGAACACGCCGACAAGATATTATAAGTGTGTCACTTAACTCATAATTGCCGTGAACGCAGTTAGGCTGCACGTTAGCTAATGATCTTAATGAGGCAGCTCATTAATATTATACCATCGTGAAATAAGACCTGTGTATATTGCAAATCCTAGCCTGCTTTCCAGTTAATAAAACTGCAATTCCCCTGGTTTGTTCTTATGGATGTTTGATGGATAAAGAAGGATTTTTCAGAGCTTTACATTCTCTGATCTGGCTTCTCCACTAAATATTGATATTATTTTCTGCTTTGTGAACCTCAGCACATTGCACAAGCACATTTACCCAATTACTATAAATAAAAATAAATTGCATCACATGGACTGACATCTAAACACACATACATCCACACAAATTAAATATGAAACATTAATATTAAATATTAGAGTAGGTATACTATGAATTTTTAGGTTTGAATATAATGCACAAAGATGTCCCTTTAAGTGACAAGCTGTTGTACTCTTAGGTTAATGTATTTATCTATTTAAAATCAATAAAAGTTGCACAATTTGAAATGTTTTGTTTTTAACTAGTATGCTATCTTTTCTAGGGGGGTTACTGTTTTTAATATCCACATTACATTTGATGAATTGGTATTGATTGTTGCCAATTCCAATGAGACAATTTCATTGTTTTCCTTTATCCTGAATTTTAAGCCTGAATGAATCCAGATATAACTGTTTACTCCTTGTAAAAATCTGTTGACAATTGCCATTTACGAAACATGCGAGTTATGCAAGTAGCTGGTCTGAGCCGAGAGGCACATTTTGATTAGTAGATGGCTGAGGAGCCGAAGCCCTGGAGTCAGAGAAGATTAGACATTCAACCGCCATGAGCACCCATGAACACTTATCAGCTAGAATGGCTTTGCAGTTCTTCCCTTGGACAATACGGTTTAATCTGCACTTTCTTTTCTCTCTCTCTGTCTCCTCCAGGTACCCTCATTCTGTGGGTGGTGATTTTTATCCTTCCCATAAACAGCGCCCTGAACCCCATCCTGTACACTATCACAACCAGCGCCTTTCAGCAGCGACTCAAACAGTGTTTGAAATATCGCTGCCAGCAGACTAACTGACACAAACGCACACATACACACACTATGCACATGCTCTGAGATGAATATTCCATGTGGAATAAAAAGTTAATAGATGACAGGATAATGACCACACACAAGATGCTCTCATCCTCAGCACAAGCTAATAAGGCTTATAAGAGCCTGTAGGGTTGAAGTAATGAGAGCACACACGGCAACATTAACCAGCAGACCATCATAAACGATATATGCTTATGCAAGTAAAACCAAGCCTTATTTGAAAAACTAAGAAACGACATACATGCAAATCCAAGAGACTTCAACTGCCATATAAACCTAGAGCAGTGCGTGTACATGCAGGGTAAGCCAAATTCTGTGGCTGTCAGAGAATGCAGGGAGGAAACGTTTCGGGACGGACCCCGGCGGGCTGAGGATTGGAACCCTTCCGACTGATTTAATTGCATTTTTGTGTGCTTGTGCGGAACAAAGAGGCAGTTGCATTCAGTCAGGATAGAAAATGACCAAAAACTATATGGTGGAGGGGAAGAAATGAAAATCACACTAAAACCAATCCTAGCACTTCATCTGTGAAAAAAATACAAAGAAATACAGATCATTATGGTGTTCATGTTGGCATCAAAGGACAAATTTGTTCCAGATTGCTGTTATTAAGATTACATGAAGTTATTGTACAAGTCTATTATTTATGGAGCTCATGGCTTTCCTTTGTCTGCTGTAATTTGTCAGTTGTCTACAAAACGTAAAATGAATGTAACATCCAAATAATTGCAATGAATAAATTATAATTATTTCATTATATTTCATTGCTCCGGTTTGGCAGCACTATCTTCTGTTCCATTGCTCTGACGTATATATCTTAACACTAAATCAGCTTTTAAGAAAGATTTAGGATAGACTTCATTACCAGAGAGCAGCTTTACTAAATGAAGACGTTCATTGATCTCCCTGAACTGCACAGTCCTAAACAGCATCCCAGGACCATCATCTGTCTACTGAGCTGGATGAAGGTTTGGGGTTAGACTTTGTTTAGTCTCACAAAGTCAGACAGCATAAAGCCTGATCCAGATTTCAATGCATTCTGTTTAAAACCTGTTTACACAGGACTTGGTCTTAATTTGAAAAAAATGATTATTAGTTTGCATGCATAAGCCAAGGGTTCTTCAACACTGTCCTGCAAAGTTTAGCTCCAATTTTTCAGTATTCTTCAGTATTATTTGAAAATTATGAGCAGGCGTGTTTGATCAGGGTTGGATTATTTCACAGTCATCATGACTCAAAAACAAAGTGGAATATACAGCTCCATCCATCCATTTCACCAAACCACGGGGAATGGCCAGTCTATCGCAGGTCTAATATACATTCACACTCACATCTACAGGCAACTGAGTGTTTCCAGTTCACCTGTCATGCATGTCTTTAGATTGTGGGGAAATCTCTTATTTTATATGCTACAAAATGCCTTTAAACAAGAATTTGAATATGGAAATATGGAAAATCCAGTGACTACTTCATGCTCTTTGCTTCATCCCAGTACCTTGTAAGCATATTTTTGTTTCCATGCACTGAAATTACCTAAATGCCAACCTATCATATTTGTCTGCTATATGGATCAGACAGATCATATATGGGCATGCCATGTGAGGCTGAGACTAGGCTTTGTTTTGATCTCCCAGCTATTATTTTCAATGGGTCCTCAAATCGGCAGTGGAGGCTCATTTTAATAATGCATCTGTATAATGACCTTAGACTGATTTTAATGCTTATAATGTGGTATAAGTAACAGCTAATGCTACATTTGATCCAGTTACAAAAATCGATTCGGGTATATTATGACATAAACAGAATGTTACAAGAAATCCTTTCTAACAGGCCTGAAATGTGGCCTCAATGATTTTTTCTATCACCTGAGCCAGCCAAGCTATCAGACAATCTATTTATCTAATCGATACAACAGATACAACAATCAAGACAGAAGAGAGAAAAGAAGAGGGTGCAAGAGCAAGAAAGAGAGCGAGTGAAAACATCGCAGTAAATCAAAAACCAACCTCATCTGTGACCCTGTGAATAAAACCTGCAGAATGCATTTATGCTACCTGCCACATCAAGTGCTACAGGGAATTTTTTAAAGGGAGTCAAATTAATCTATTCTTTCTATGCGTTATGCTGTAATCTGTAGCAGGAGATAACACATAGGAGGAAGCACAAAAGAACAAGGAAATTAATTACTCTTCAGAAGACCGCTGGCCTGTGAATAGCTTTGAGCCAAGCTGCTTGAAAGAACAGGAAGCCACTTCGGTTTCTAGGCAGGTGATCAACAGGATGTTACATTACATTATACCTAATATAGGACATGCTTCATTATCCAAAGCCACTTTGAATTGGGAAACCCTCATCTGGGGTATCCTGGGTTTAGTGGGTAAGTGCCTTGCTTAAACGGACATTAGTCCTCATGAATTTAGCTTCTCAAGTATATACCTTGTTTAATCGATTTTTTTAGATATTTTTACTGGAAAACAAGATTTTTAAAAAAGCATTTAGGTTATTTATAAAATGATCCTGGTTAAAGCAGAGCTGCTGGAAAAATGAGTTGCAACAAGCACACTTGCTGGTAAGTTGAGGAAATTATTTTTTGAGGGGGACATTTCAGATGATCGCTCATGAATAGTCAGTAGTGGTATTTAATGTAGTGGTTATTTTATGTAGATAAAAGTTGGGTAAATTTGCACACATTTTTTTTGTTATTTTGGCATTGTCCTTCAACACATTGGATTTGAAAATATTAAAATCCTAGTATTTTCAAATCCAATGTGTTGAAGGACAATTTTTTTTGAGTTTGATGACCAAATAATGCTCTCATACTAAAGCTGAAAGTCTGCTTTAGTATGAGGGCATTATTTGTTCATCAAACTCAAAAAATCTGCAACCAAACCTAAATATGATTATGATTTTTAGATGCACAAGAACTTGTGCAATGAATGTTGGGTCTCTGAAAATGACAGTCTGTCAATTGGCTATAATTACTACATGGTTCACTTGATACATCTGGAAATACTCACAAATTTAAGAAAAATTAAGCTCTCACTTTTCTAATCTTTACCTCAACAAGCTCGACTAAACTCAAAACCTGTTTCTACACTGGGGCCCATGACATATACTGTACTAATTTGAGGTACTTGTAATTGAGTATTTTGAAGTTTGATGGTTTTTGCTACTATTGTATGGATCAGATTTTCATTCTGTGCTTCATGTATGAGTGTCTGAGGATGTTTTGAGCATCCAGTCATCATCCAGTGAAGTTTATCAAGCACTCATGGTCAGGTGTCCAGCCCTTCTTTTCTGGCTACTGTTGTGTTGAAATAATAATGCAATGACTATTTTTGAACACATTTATGCCTTTCTTGGCCTGCTTACTTCTTTCTTTCTCTGTTGGAGGTCAAATGAGTTTCTATGAAGACTGAGCATTCAAGGACTAACTCATCTACCCTTTCCCTGAACTATTGACCAAACTTTATTTCTTGGGTTAAATTGAGCAGTTGTTTGCGCTCATTGATATTCACTTGTGCATGTTATGTAAATGTTTTAACACAAGGTAACATTAGAATGTGAGCAGTTATGACCACAGAAGCAAGATAAATCTATTAATACATACATACTGTAAGTGCATTGTACATCATTACCTCCAAAACCAACACAGAAAAACCGATTAGCTCTCATAATTCCCCAAAACGCTACTATAAATGTAGTCAACATAATCAATGCACATTGTGCATTCACATTAACAGAAAATTTATGCAAATATATAACTGCTGCTGTTAGTCCCATTAAATCCATTCAATGAGACTGAAATCGCAGATTTGTTGAACTACAGTGCTGCTTGAAAGTTTGTGAACCCTTTAGAATTGTCTATATTTCTGCATAAATATGACCCAAAACATCATCAGATTTTCATATAAGTCCTGAAAGTAGACAAAGAGAACCAAATCAAACAAGTGAGAGAAAAATATTTTCTTTGTCATTTATTTATTGAGAAAAATGATCCAGTGTTACATACTGTATCTGTGCGTTGCAAAAGTATGTGAATCTTTGCTTTCAGTATCTGGTGTGACCCCCTTTTGCTGCAGTAACTGAAGGTAAAGTTTCTTGTAAATGCTGATCAGTCCTGCACAATAACATGTAGGAGTTTTAGCCCATTCCTTAGTGCAGAACCACTGAAACTCTGTGATGTTGGTGGGTTTCCTCCTATGAACTGCTTGCTTAGGTCCTTCCACAACATTTTAATTGGATTAAGGTCTGGACTTTCCAAAACATTAACTTTGTTCTTCTTTAACCATTCTTTGGTAGAATGACTTGTGTGCTTGGGGTTGTTGTCTTGCTGCATGACCCACGTTCTCTTGAGACTGTTCTTAAACAGATGTCCTGACGTTTTCCTTTAGTATTTGAATTCAGAATTCATTGTTCCATCAATGATGGCAGGCTGTCCTGGCCAAGATGCAGCAAAACAGGCCCAAGCCATGATACTACCACCACCATGTTTCACAGATGGGATAAGATTCTTAAGCTGGAATGCAGTGTGTTCTTTTCTCCGAACATAATAGCTTCTCATTTAAACCAATAAGTTCTATTTTGGTTTCATCCATCCATTAAACCTTTCTCCAATAGTCCTCTGGCTTGTCCACATGATCTTTAGCAAGCAATTTTCTTTTTGGAGAACAGTGGCTTTCTTCTTGCAACTCTGCCATGCACACCATGGTTGCTCAGTGTTCTCCTGATGGTGGACTCATGAACATTAACATTAGCCAATGTGAGAAAGGCCTTTAGTTGCTTAGAAGTTACCCTGGGAACTTTTGCAACCTTGCAGACTATTACACGTTCTGCTTTGGAGTGATCTTTGTTGGTCGACCACTTCTCGGGAAGGTAACAGTGGTCTTGAATTTCCTCCATTTTTACACAATCTGTCTGACTGTGGATTTGTGGAGTCCAAACTCTTTAGAGATGGTTTTGTAACCTTTTCTAGCCTGATGAGCAACATCAACTCTTTTTCCGAGGTCCTCAGTAATCTCCCTTGTTCATGACATGATTCACTTCCACAAACATGATCAGACTTTGATAGATCCCTGTTCTTTGAATAAAACAGGTCACGTACTGACATTTGATAGTCATTGCACTGACTGAAAACACCTCTGCACAGATGGACTCTAATTTCACCTTTAAATTAACTGCTAATCCAAGAGATTCACATACTTTTGCAATATTGAATTATTTTCCTGAATAAATAAATGACAAGGAAAATATTTTTATCTCATTTGTTTGATTCGGTTCTCTTTGTCTACTTTCAGGACTTGTATGAAAATCTGATGATGTTTTGGGTCATATTTATGCAGAAGTATAGACAATTCTAAGGGGTTTACAAACTTTCAAGCAGCACTGTATTTGTTGAACCACGTGATGTTCAACAAATCCTAAGTGCATTCTACATCATTACCGGTGTTGGTTTTGGAGGTAATGACATAGAATGCACTTAAAGTATGTATGTATTAATTCAACATTTATATAAGCATGTGCAAGTGAATATCAATGAGCACAAACAGCTGCTCAACGTAACCCAAGAAACAAGTTTGGTTAGTCTGGTTAGAGGTGGTAGTTAAATGATGTCAGCCTTTTTACAACTGCCAATGAGTGTAGACACGCTCTACTCTTTCTAAAACCTTGCCTCTTTGGCGTAACACTATTTAAGCAGACGCAAAACTCGCTATCATTTTTCAAGCGGGTTGAAACTCCTAACTCCCTCTAGCAATGAAACATTCTTATTTTTGTTGAAACTGTCGCTTTTCGTCTCTTTATTTATCATCCTATTATTTTAGGACGTTTAGCTGTGCATTTCGTTCTTAACAGTTCAAATCACGAGTCGTAGAAAAATGCTCCAAGATGGCCCATATAAACACGCCAAAGAGTTAACAGGCAGAGAATGAATCAAAACATTCTGATTGGCTAAACAAAGAATCCAAAAGCAACAGACAGGCGCTTTATTTTTCTATATTTACAGAAACGAGAGGTGTCACAGCTCGACGTGACCGTTATTTCAGTGATAACTTTCAGGGAATATAATTTAAAAAATCAACAAACAAAAAAATCACTAACAGCACCTGTAAATGATAAAATGGTCTGCTAATGCCATAAAAACAAAAACCTTTCTGCAGTTGACAGAACTTGAAATGTCTCTGTGAACAAATTAAATTTCCTTTAAAAACCCAACACACTGTGTATTGTATTTCTGGCCATTCCAAAAAAACATTTCACTCTCATGTAACATTAAAGGTGCTCGGGAACTGTCGCCTGTTAGGCCGTCTGCACAGCATAATTGGCCAATTTTAGACACTTTAATAATTAACGAGGCAAAAAATAAGGAGCACTTTATCTCCCCAGAGAAATGACAGCTCACAAGGAGTTTTCACTGTGACAGGGCAGACTGTCAGCCCACAGACTGTGACTCAGATGCAGTAATTACTCTGTATCAATCAAACAAATTTGGAATGAATACTGTAGAAAAGTAGCTTGTATAAATGGGAGTTCTCCATCACTTTCCCTAAAATACATTTACCGACATGTTTGCCAAACAAACCGGTGTCCTTAGGTGTCCAACACCTTGTGCCAGCAGGACACCATTGTGGTCTAAATGGATTGCTGCACACCGTAAGACACCTGTTAGCAGAATTAAATTCTGTTTTCAGGCTTAACACCTTGGATTGTATAAAAGGCAAACAGCAACACTGAAACTTTTTTGGAAAAGCTCCTTTATTCTAATTGCACCGGAGGCTAAATTGGCACGATACACAAGAGAGTATGACTGAAAATGAATCAAATCAACATTATTAGAAAATGACACCTGTGTTTAACACTGAATTATCTTTAAAAAAAAAAGAATTGAAACAATAAAATAAACAATATATGTAAATGGACTTCTGTACATCACAAAAAGCACACATAACCACATTGTGGCACTTGAACCATTTCACTTTGAGGCAGAAGGCTTATAACAACATACATGCAGTTATACTTTTAAATAAATAAAATACTAATATTACATAATGCCCTGGCGAAACGGCACAGATTTAATGACAGATATAATTTGAAAGACAAACACACCATTTTCTCTTTAGTTGCTCAAAGGCACAATTAAGAACAGTAATAAGGCGAATTATCTAATTATATCTCAAAAAAGATCTTTATCTCTAGAGAAATAGAAATGTAAAAGTAAAAATTTAAAGCTGTATTAAAGTCTTTTGAATATCATTCCCATGGATTCCATGCAGACTTTAAGTTATTAAAACTTCACAAATGAAGTTTGCCACATGCAAATGGCTGATGCAAATAAATAAAAGGGGGTAGGAGAAAAGGGATTGAGGTCACAAATATAACTATACTGTATCAGTGGAGAGGGAGTCATATTTGCTCAACAGCACCACAGCCTCTATGAGTCTGTCGTGTTGGACTGATGATGTACAGAATGCAAAGTACACAGGGAGCTTATAACAACAGACCCCGTGTCTTATAATGTTATACATGTTTGGTGATTGGCTGTTTCTCTTTGCCAGCTGGTCATTATCAGTGCCAGATGGCAAAATTCCTGTGCAATTAAAAAAAGCAAAACTTGTTTACATTTACCCTGAGAATGAATGAGCTGTCTGACAAGACCACACCGGATTATTAGACAAAGAATTTAAGGCATAACATGTCTACCGAGACACATTGCTTAAAACAAACAGATATAAACACTCACACAAACGAAACACACATACAAGATTAGACACAACGTCAACAGTATGATTGTGAGCATGAGCTTTTTCACATTAATCACTCACGGCTTTTAAAACCTCAACGGGTTTGTTTTTTTGCATAGTACAACTACTATTCTACACAGTACTGTCTTCTTTTTCATTCTTTCCCGAACTCATTAATAAACCAGTTAAAAAAAACATTCTCTACTATTCTTACTCTTCCACCTTCTGACTTGCGAGGCCAACTTGGTTTTGCACCTGTGCTCTCATAATTTTCATTCTTTATCATACAAAATAGTTTTAGATTTAAGCCAAGTGGGTTCAGAGTTTGGTCTCAGGTCCTCGTGCCGACAGAACAGGGAAAGAACTGCGTATTCTTGCAACCTCCATTGCACACAGATGACCGAACACTTTGTTATACCAATCAGGAGAGCGCCCCCTGTGGGACAGAAATACATAAGGTTAAAATGAATGAAATAATTGTAAACATAAGCCTGCTAATTTTGTTCAGTGTATTGAAGAGACTCAAAAAAAAAAGAAGCATGCTGTACTGTGTCTGAGTGAGGTAGCAAACCATCGTGTCTTACCGTAGATCAGCTCTGCAGTAATGTGTGAGCCGGGACCGCCCCATTCCACATGGCTCGATAAAGATGCGTGATGTCAAAAGCACGGCCCGTAATCCTGCCTCCAGCTGGACACTATCATGGTCCACAGAGGACGACACTAGAACACACACCCCTTTTGGTAGATCACACCAACGTCTGCAACACAAAATGCTACATTTAGGGTGCTTTCACACCTTTAGATTGATTGCTTTGTTCCTAAACAGGGATTAAAATTATTACAATGTTGCTTTTTTTTCTTGGTGTGGTTCACTTTCACATGGCAACGTTTCTAAATGGACCACAATTGTTAATACAAGTCACGTGCGAGTAATCTGTCCTCTCATTGGTCAAAGTTCCACGATTTATTTTCAGGAATTCCGCTCATAGCAGTTATCCGTCAGGATGGAATGACAACAGCTTCGAGGGCTTATTGTTGGGTTTTTGTAGCTGTCGTTATATTAATAAATTAATTTATCATTTTGAGCAGGAGTCCAGGATTCGTCGGGAAAACATTGTTAAAATGCACCTACTACAAAAAGCAATAAGAAGGCATTATAAAATTAAAAGGCGCGCTTTGATTTTGAATGGCGAAGATGTGCTCACCCACAGACACCGCCTACTGCTTTTCATGGAACTTACGTAATTACACATTATACATTGTGATATAGCCTGTTTCGTTGGTCCATTGGATCGGATTGCTTTCTCACTACAACTGAACCGCTCCAGAGCTCGTTTTCAATTGATCTGAGACCACCTCGTTCAGGCGATCTCGGACTGATTGTTTTGGCACGGATCCGAGTGCGATTGCCATGTTTACATATGCCCAAACAAACCGAGCTAAGGGGGGAAACGAGTCAGGTTCTGAAACAACGGGCCAGGTGTGAAACCATCCATAGATTCAGAACCAGGAGGCCAGGGCCCACTAGTACCCTTTTCCACCAGAATAGTTCACATTCCAGACCCAATTCTTGGGCCGGTGAACCGAAGCCTATTGCAAACTGGCCGTGTATTTCTACATACTTGAGAAACAAATTGTGTATCTGACAACAACCAAATGTCCTGGTGTTTTTTCAGGGAGTTTGGCACTTATGTACTGCTTTTCACAGTACTGGGATTCTAGATAACAACAGCTCTCATAACTGCTGGTACTCTCGTCTTTCCTTGCTGGAGAGATATTGAAACTGAAACTGCTGATTCAATTGCTCTCATGCATGCCAGGTGTCTCTCTCAAACTGTTGTGCAGAACAGTTCAAGAACTGGCATTGACTTGGAACCCACACCCGGTGGAAAAATGCAAGTCATTATTTTTGTTTTCTATGCGCATAAAAAGCATTATCGTAGATTCATAAAATGACGTTTGAATCGCTGATGTCACATGGACTATTTTCATGATGTCCTTACTATTTTATGAGCCTTGAACATGGTAGTTCCATTGCTGTCTATGCAGGGTCAGAAAGCTCTGGATTTAATCAAAAATAGCTTAATTTGTGTTCCAAAGATGAAAGAAGGTCTTATGTGTTTGGAACAACATAAGGGTGAGTAATTAATGACAGCATTTTTATTTTGGGGTGAACTATCCCTTTAATACAGTAGAAAATAATGAACATTAAAAAAAAAAAATCTATAACTTTAATTAAATGACATATAGTTCTGAAATCAATGAGTGAATTGTGGTTTCTTTATAACAAGCACTCAGGAATATATAGGATTTTTAATGGATTTTCCATCATAATTTGGAACAGACAATCCTAATGGGATCCCAAAACATCCTGCATAGAAATCGTGATCTTAGTCTTATTAAAGATTCTTATGTGATCCTATTAGGGGTCGAAATGACAAGAATTCTATAAGCAAACATGTACATTCAAGATTTCTGTTAGAAGTTTGTACGTTATGGATGCAGCACAATAAAGAACTAAACCGATTACACAAAAAAAAGTTTCCTGCAGCTGTGTACCTGAGCACTATGAAGTTTCTACGAGGATGTGGAGCCATGCTGTCTGTGATGTAATGCAAAACCTCTGTGTTGTTTTCCAAAGTCTCAATGACTCGACTGTGCAGAAGGTCTTCATCCCACAGGTGGCGCTCTCGCAGAACACGCTGCAGCACCACAGTCGGCGGGGCCTCTATCTCCACCGAAACGCGCCATAGACGCATCGGGTGCCCGTCTCCTACCTGCAAACAACATATCATTAAAATGATGAGGGTCATGCCAAAACTACAATGATGAATGCATAACACATAATAATACAGATGACTTTGAAAGTTCTGGAGGTGGTTCTTTAGCAACTGGAAAATGAGTTGATCAGAAGAGATTATGCATGTCTCACAGCGGACCACCACAATGAGCTCCATTAAAATGATCCTCAGACTGACCATTTCAGCAGGTGTGCTGATAGCAGATGGTCTAAGCCCTGGTTTGTGCCAACAGTTCTCACGGTGCTTGGGCATCTGATATTTTCAGGTTAAATCTAAGGGGCGGACTGCCACGTGCATTAAAATCTCATTCCCCTGAGTGTAAGTGACAAGAGACAAGAAGGGTACATCTGTCTACTGTGAGCAAGTACGCTTCAGCTTTCTTGACTTATAGTAACTGCCCAACTCTCTGACACACAGGGACAAAAACAAATGCTCTCTGCAATCTGACTAAAAAATCAATCCATTTTGAGTTGATTGCCTTGCAAAAGCCATATATTTTACACAATAAATAGGTGAAATCAAAATGGGTATTTTTTGTTAAGCAAAAGTCAATACATGTTTCTAAAAACAGTAAGCTATCCTCAGTGGCCTTATTTGCATCTCTACTGAAAGTGCCGAATATGACTGAAATTTGTTGACTTAATTACACAAATTAACACCTTTTCTTGTTATTCTGACATATTTTGTCTTGTATCAGAAGGCAGGACTGGAAATCTTTCCCAAGAGCTCATAAACACTGGAATTATCAGGAAGAATATAAAAACAGCAGGATTTCTAAGAGTTTTCAAAACTCTTATGTAACATCATAATACCAAAATTGAATTTGCTTTTGTTGTTCTGCAAAGTCTCCTTGTTGCTATAATCTGCTCTAAAACTATATAACTGAACTGTAAATAACATTCAGAGTGAACACTTAAGAAAGCTTATTAAAAACACGATCCATACAGATGTGTGATGGATGTGTTTTTTTAATGATTCAGACATCTGAGGTAATTTCTGAATGTTCACTAGAACAGCCAAAATCCATTAAGTGATTTCTGAACCATTACTGTCTTGTAGTTTATAGTTTTGCATGCCTGTCAAAATAAAAATATCTGAACCTCACAAACACAACATTCACATCAAAAGCAATTAATACCTTATTATGTTGTTTATGAGAAAAAAAGAAGCTGTCATGTATGGTGGTGGTTGAGGGAATTAAACCGAACACCTTCCAAGTCTTTTTAATGGAAATTTAAGAATTCAAGAAACTGTGCTATAGAAAATATTTATATCAAGCTGCAGGCGTCTTCCTCTAGAATAGCCATGTATGCTCATCAAACCACAGAACATTCTTCATTCTTGTTTTTCAGATTCCTTCTGGCAAACTGTAGATGTCATATGACTTTTTAACAGTGACTTTCTCCTCCTTCAGTGCCAACAGCTGTGACTGATGAAGTACTGTGGAAGCAGTCTCTCCAGTCCCAGCCACTGAAACCTGTAACGTTCATGCACAGTCACTGTGTTGAGGACAGCCTGCTGTAGGTAGATTGCTGTGCCACGCTCCTTTCCATTTCTTAATCATTTCTAAATTAATTTAACCACACTTCGATAGATATTCACTGACTTGGAAATGTGCTTGAAACCATCCTAGCCTCATGTTTTTCCATTCCTCTTTCAGAGTTGCTGAGAGTGCTCCTTTTTTCGTCACGGTCCAAGTGATGCCACAATATTGACTCACCAAACCGTTGCAGAGGTGCATTTATACTACAAACAACTGAAATCCCTTGACAATTTAATATAATTATTTTGATCATTTTTATAGAGGTTTAATTAAGGAGTATTCCTCTACTGCAAAAAGCTTTTTTAATCCACTGTGAATCAATGCTGAAACAGCATACCACGCAAGAGTCCAAGGGGGATGAAAACTGTTTACAAGCACCGTTTCCCTCTAAAGGATCCCAATGTAAGAAATGCGACCTGAAGTCTAGGTTGATATTAAAGGGTTAGTTCACCCAAAAATGAAAATTCTGTCATTAATTACCCTCACTGCAAGACCTTCGTTCATCTTCAGAAGACAAATTAAGATATTTTTGATGAAATCTGAGAGCTTTCTGACCCTGCATAGACAACAATGGAACTTCCACATTCAAGGCCCAGAAAGGTAGTAAGGACATCTTTAAAATAGTCCATGTGACATCAGCGGTTCAAATGTAATTTTATGAAGCTACGAGAAAACTTTGTGCACAAAGAAAATTTAATTAACAACTCTATTCAGCGATTTCTTCTCTTCCAAGGCAGAAACTTTATATCTTAATTTGTGTTCTGAAGATGAACGAATGTCTTATGGGTTTGGAAAGACATGAGGGTAAGTAATGACAGAATTTTAGTTTTTGGGTGAACTATCCCTTTAAAGTTGACATGAAATGAAAATCCACCCCATTTCCTAAACACTATGTTACTGATTTTATCGTGAACGATTAATCTATGCATGTTTCATTCTTTTATTTATTTGTTTTACATCTTAATTATTTGTCTTTAATATCTCCATCTTCCTAACAACAGTCTTCTCTCTGGTGACAAATGCCAGACTTCTCTAATCATTTAGTCCGGTTAAATTCCACCCGTCTTGCATTCGACCTTGTAGTCAAACTTGCTTCTGAGAGTATGTGTATCTCTACCTTTTTATAAGCCAGCTCAGTGTTGTCAGGTCCATGGGCATGGCGCCAGCCTTTACTCCGCTCAGATGCCTCTCTAAGAAGACACTGAATGTTGTCTTCTAGGTATGCCTGATAGTCCACAGGCTCGCCCAGGGCATTCACCCCGAGCCCATGGAGAGGCAGCGGCTGAGCATCAGCAGCCACATAAGAATTCCTAGACTGAAAAATCATTTCATGCGGGATCTGCAGAAAGAAACAGTGACAGAAAGCTGATCAGTGAAAAAGAGCTGCTCCCTGTTCCCACAAATGAATGGTTTGCCTGCAATGCGTGACATCAGAACTCAAACATCAGAAATTAAAAAGTGGTTACCTGGAATAGCTTCTTGCATTCTGTGATCATGTGACTAAGGCAGTGTGTGGCAGCCATGTTCTCACTCAGGTCCTTGTGGTCTGGCTTGGCTCCACCCTTCCTGCTCATGAGCCTGTAATCAAAACCAAACATAAGTAACAGTGACCATAGAAAAAAAGAGAGAAAAATTAAGATAGAAGCTGACGAGAATACAGGCAATGAGAGATGGGTAAGCATTTTCGACTACGAGTTGTTCTGGAAGATTAAGCATTCATTTCTCATTTAATTCTATTTCCTTTGACTTCTTATTATGCAAAGTAACTTTTCTTGTAAGGGACCTTGGCTGGTGCCATTATAAAGGCGAAACTTGACCCACACACACCTTGGTGAAGCTCCATCTTTCTTTGAGGCATTCAGGTGAAGTATGGAGGGTGCGAGACAAACAGCCAGACTCTCCGCAGTCATCTGGTTTTCCTGTGCAGAAGCAATGTCACTGAGGAAATAGAGCAACGTCTGTAGAACCTCTCTGTTCTCATCTGGCAGCAGGATCACGGCTGCCTGCACGACCTGTAAACGCTGCTCTGCTGGAACGACTACACACACATACACACCGGGGAGAGAGCTGTAGAGCTGATTGAAGCAATGATGCATTTGGCACATTTGGCACATAAAAAGAAAAAGTGAACTTGCAAACATTAAAAATATGTGTCACTTACACTGGTACACATGTAAAAAAGTGTCTGTAAGTTTGGAGGTGAGCACAGGTTCAGGCAGATCCCTAAAGTACTGTTTAATCAGGTCAGCCACATCGTAAGCTGATTGGCCCTGGTAGGTCACATGATCGGGGGAATTCTCATTGAGCTGCCTGAGGGCCTGGATTCGGGATTTAACCCCCGATTTACGGAATATTCCCACCTGTAGAGAAGAATTAGAGATAAGAAGTGGAAGGGGGGAAAAAAACAGTGTGGATGTGTGCTTTTGCTTACATACAGACCTTCTCTAGACACTGGCTGCGTAGGTATCTCATCGCCTGCTGGATGCTCTGAGGCAGAGGCTGACCAGTTCGCTGGACGTTTACGATCGGCGGAACTCCAAACACATGTTTATCTTTGTAATCTGGAACTTTGGAACGCTTCATAAACTTCGGAACCACCCTGACCAATGACAAAGAAATTTACATTTTTGATTAAGTATATACTGATATTATTATGTACTATATTCATGCATAGATAAGAAAAGGAGGTTTAAAAAGCACAATAGTACAATAATCCAATATATGGATGTCCAGAAGGAAACTGCAAGGTCATATCATTCAAAAATCACAGTGACAGGATGTAGTAAGTGAGCAAGACCAAAATGGAATTGCAGTAAGTATATATAAACCCTGTGAAAATTGAATCTGTTTGCTGCCTATGACACTGACACCAGCCTTTGACTGTGGGGTGTGTGAGAATGGACAAAAGAGGAAAGATAATGCCTCCTCAGTCATTGGTGCAGAATGAAATGAATCATCTTTTAGATCTGCGAGCCATGACAGTGTCTGATAGACCTATAAGCTTCTCATCAGAAGTCCTTTCCTGCAGCTGAAGTTTAAAATGGACAACTGCAAAAATTATAAACCAATTTACACTCCGTTTCTGCAATGCCAAATAGAAAATTACCAGAGAACGGATCAGTGTGTGTGTGTGTGTGTGTGCGTGCATGCGTGCGTGCGTGCGTGTGTGTGTGTGCGTGCGTGTGTGTTTGTTTGTGTGCATGCATCTGTGTGTGTACATAAATAGAACTGTAATTTTAGCCCTGTTGGCAGAGGTAGATATGGAATGTAATTTTCATAAGCAATAAAAAGCCAGCGGGGGAACAGATAGAGAGAGAGACACAGAAAGATGCTGTCATTAAACGCATCTATTAGAGCTGTTTTACTCAACTGATTGTGCCATTAAAAAACACTTTTGGCAGAAATTAGATTTCTTTCCTCAGACATAAGAGAGCATTAATGCCACAACTGACCTCATGAGTCAGAGAATGTATCCACCACATCAATGTGTACACAATCACACAAATTTTTTAGGAGGGGAACATGTCTTGAGCTACAATCTTGTGGGTTATTTAGAAAGTGTGTGACAATGTATGAGTTTGTGTGAATGAGAATAGGCTTTCTCACCAGCTCCAGCCGTGTTTGGTGGTGTCTGTGTTTTTCTCCAGAATGGCGGTCAGTCGTAAAAGGCTGAATTTCTGCAGAAGATTTAGCTGAGAAGCTGATTGCCTGTTGATTTCTAAAGATGCCGAGGTCACGCTCGGACGATGAGAGTTCTGGAAACTGTGCCAGCGCAACTTTCTGAGGATAGAGAAATGGTTGGAAGAAAAAGAAATGACAACGATAAAAGGATAAACACATGGATATAAATATAACAGCAGGTACATTTACTTGGATGTAAAGGACACATGTAAATGTCTTCGGTGAAACAAAATACCTAAGGTGAATGATACCCCAAGCTGTAAAAAACGTACTTGATCATTATTTAATTTTAAGAAAACAAATTTGTTTAAACAAAATTGCAGTGTGCCTCCCCCTCTAATACTGACTCCATTATGTGCATTGATCTCTGTATTAAAATGTCAATTTATAAACAAATTAATAGAATTGTTAATTTGCAATTTTCACAGATCAGGTTTCAAGAGCTTGCATGAACCCCACTTTTGATCTGCTTCAAATTCAGCCACCCTTATTCATATGTAATAGACCTGTCCTCCAGAACTATGTTTGTCAAGCTCTGGCAACCCCTTCTTTCTTGTACTTTTTTTTTTTTTCTTAAAAAATAAAAATAAAATCATTGTTTGCTCACTATCACTATTTTTAAGTGTTTTTCTCTATTGTCTCAGTTTTTTCTGTCTTTCTCATTTTGTAATGTATCTTTATCTTAATTTATAAACAATTAATAAAAAACAGAACCTACATGCATACTTAGAATGTACATGTTTATGTTTCTTATCAAACTGGCACACACTTTTTTCTTGTCTTAAGAATAACATTAATGAGGTAATGAAAAAAAAACTATTTGCCAATAGGGTAACTCTAATCACAAATATAAATATAAATATATGGTAATATTATCTTACACAATTTTGCTCTATAAAATGATAAATCAATCTTATTTTAAGAATGCTAAAATACTTTTATTATAAAACAACCCGACTAAGACAGAACATTTATTTTTCCAGTAAACAAATTTGGTGTACCCCAGGGTTCCACTCTAGGTCATTTAATCTTCATCAGTGATGAGTTTGCATAAAGTGGAATTATGTTTTTAATATGGAGGAGAGAAAAAAAATATTAAATCCCAAACACAGATGAGCTGCAAGTAGGCTTTCAAGGTACAGCTGTCACCATCTCCAGACAGTTTACCAAAAGACAAATAGAGTATCTATCGCTCTCTATCACATTAATTCACAGCACTAGAAACTCCTTGTCTAGATAAGTGCTAACTGCACTCAGTGCAGTGTGGACAGGCCAGGATTTCCTATAAACTCTATAAAAAGGTTTTACTAACCTGCTGGGTCTTGTGAGTGATGCCCCCACCCCCGAGTCCCTCCTTTCTCTCATTCCTCCTTCTCCCTCATTCATGGAGTTTCCTGGACTATCAAAATCGCTCACGGTTGTCCCAACATCCGACATGGATTGCTCATCATAGTTCAGACTGCTGGGTAATGTTGTGTCAGTTGTGGATTCAGCCTCTGTGTTTGATTGGTCCTGCGGTTGAATGCCGAGTGACCGCGACCATTCGTCGATGTTGTGCTGTAGCCCACGTACGTGCTGTAGAATGTCATCCAGATGCCGGAAGGCTTTCTCTTTTCCAGGGTCAAAAATGTCACATGGACTGCCTGGTGTCTCAGGAACATTGTCGTAAATGCTTCCAATTGAGCTCAGAGAGTTCCTCCTCCTCCCAAACCCTGAGAGAAAGTCTTGCGACCCACTGCGACTAATGCTTCCATCCAAGGACATGTCTCCATCTTCTCCTGCCCAGTCAATATGGTCAGGACTTTGAGAAACAGAAAGCGGACAGAGACTTTCAATTGAGAGAGACTTGGGGAAAGTTCCAGGCTTGTGGTCAAAGGGGAGGTGGACCACACGATCCTCTTTCCTCAGATAGTTGTTTTGATTGGTTAACTTGGGTATCTCCCAAGTTAACTGGTAGTCTTCCAGGTAAAGGCACGCTCTGTGAGGCTTGTGCTGAGTGGCTTTCTGGCTAACGTTACTGCGGCATATAGTATATGACCTCCATGCCACATCTTTGGCAATTCTGCACTTATTTGTGGTTTGGCCAGGCAAACTTACATCAGATGTACAGTGCAGACCTGAGGGTGGCTGGTGTTGAGTTGCAGTTGAAATGTTCCTTGGGACCATCTCTCTCTCACAATCTCGCTTCTTTATTGATTCTTTCCTCCGTAAAAATGATCTAGAAGGACGCTTTGGCTTCTCTCTTATAGACGGCAAGGAAGATGAGGATCCGGTGTCGTCATTCTCATCTTGGCCGGTTGAGACACAAACTGACGATGCACCCTCACCCACTGTGACGTCACTGAAAGCTGCAACTTCTGGAGAAGTTGTTTCCCGGGCACTGTCTAAGCTCAAACTGCTAGCACTAAGGTCGGAGGTCAGTGAGGTGACATCTAGGAGACTACTGTCACTCAGCACGCTATCGCTACTGCCTGAGGGTCGTAAGGTGGAGGCCCGGTTGGCAGCAGGGGCAGGAGGCGGTGAGAGAGTGCGGAGACGGGACCAAGTTTTACTTTCACGCTGAAACGCCCAGCGAGAGCTAAGGGCGCATGCATCATCTTCTTCGGAGTCCTCACTCTGCTGATTGTAACACAAAAATGTGCACACTTAGATAATTAAAAGCTCTTTCCATTGAAAATATTATTGTAGAAAAAGTAGCTAAACAAGAGTACCAGGTTTCAAAGCAAAAACACAAGTGCAAAGATTAGACTTAAAAGGATTGTTAAAGTTAAGTGTACAAGCTACCATCCAGTGGAAGTAAAAACTAATGAAAACAGACAAGCAAAGAGCAGTTGTCAGCAGACTATCAGATCACATAATTGAATTAGAAGTGGATGGCATGTTTGTTTGTTTACCTGTTTACACTGGAAATGAACCTCTAAGCTCATCGCAGCACATTTGTTCAGGGTTGTTAGCCTCCTAAAAACACACACATAGACACAAAGAAAAGCGTATTTGAGTGCTGTATGATTTAACTTCACATTAAATTTACTTGCATATTCTTGGTCGGTGGGGTGGGTTGGCATAGAGTTTAAAAATCCTGATTGGTAAATAAAAAAAGCTGTAGGTTGAATTTTTATACATGAAAATCATCTTTCAAAATTTGGAAAAATGTACAAAAATACAAAACTTCACAAATCATCTTCAGTATCCACACTCAAATATGGAAGAAAAGTCAGATTTTTGTAAAACATGTCAAGTTAACACATGAGCATAGTCACAAAACCAAAGAAATTCATTGACAAGTGGTGATTTGGTATAGCAATACCAGGTGCAAATTGACTCTCCCTTTAATGATGAAAATCATTCATTTCTATCACTTATTTATACATGGTATTTAACAAAAAAAAATTTAGCTATATTTAGCCATATTTTACATTGCTAACTTTACACTAGTTTTGTATTGGCTGCTCAGTATATCACACATTTATAATGACTGAAAATACAGCATGTAAAATTAAAATTATGCACAGACTTGCTTTACGATCATTGATCTCTCTCTCTATATATAGATTATCTATATTATGGATCTGTGTTTCCACCATGTTTCACATCAGTACGTCACTTATGGCATCACTCTGTAACTCACATATCTAGAACTCATTAATGTGCTTGGAAATTGTAATTATGATTATGATAGTTCCTCATTTGAAAGGGCACATTAATATCAGGTGTAAATAAGGCCAATGTGTCCTTGAGCAAGACATTTAACCTCAGTTTGCCTCAAGGGAACTGTCCCTTTAATTAGTGTACTATTAGTCACATTGAATAAAAGTGTCAGCTAAATGACAGCATAATTAGAGTACAAATTATATGTTCTTGTGGTTAAGACAAAACAACAAAATCAAACAGTAATGCAAATATGGACATATAACAGTTACCAGCAGTTGCCAGAGCACTATTTAGCTTTATTAGTTGTTACTCTCAGCAATTTATCCAAGTCACAAAGTCCAACACATTCAGTAAATGTGTTTGTGTGTTTTTCTTGATGTTGCCCAAGCCCTGATGATGCTCCCAACTGAACTGCATTAATGCCACACTTGACAGCATGATGAATCTATCAGCCCATGTCTCTATTCTAGAACGGTTTGAACTTCGGCTCTGACATGACAGTAGTTTTGTTAGAGGTAGAGAGGCATTCATCATGTCATTATCTGATTATCAATGTTTACAGCTGATGTGAAGGGCCTCGTAAGCAATGCATTCATGAGCATTTGGCCCTCTCAGTTAATTAGTGCACTCAGTATGCACTGCGTGATCTCTTTATGATTCAGCTGAGAAAATCATTACAATTGAAGTATAGATACTGCGAGACAAAGATAAATATAGTTCACATCAGCCAGTATGAACAACTACAAGCATAAATGACCCTCCGTTTTTACTGATGGAGTCGAATTGCACCAATGCTCACAGTCGTAACACGTATAGTCACACTAAAGTGTTTGGCACGAGTGGCCACAGGATTTCTGTGCGACATATTGCTTTTTCTGCATGACAGACCAAAACTAATCCTAGAAAACACAATGACACAAGAGGGGAGTGTGTTCGGTGTGGCATTTGAGATACAGATAATAAGAGTCTGAGTTTGTGCTCATCAATATATTAAACTAATTACTCTTGATGAATAATAATCAGTAGGAAGACAATAAGGATAAAGAATGCTAACAATAGGCTAGCAAGAAGCTCGAAAGAACAAACACTCACAAAAGACTTTTAGCTGTGTGCATCATTAGATAGCTATTTTTGCTTGTGTGCTTGTCTGTCTTTTCTTTTTTTTTCATATGAATTAGCTGTTTTGTTGGCTTGCTTGTCTTTTCTTTTTCTTTTTTGAAAGAATTAGAAAATTCAGATTATTAAGAATAGGGACCAAAACAAAACTCCACAATAGAAAATAAATAAAACATGTGATTGTGTCTTTCTGATTTATTTTTCTTCCTGTAGCTCAATCATTAATGGTGCTAGCAACACCAAGGTCATGGGTTCGATTCCCAGAGATTGTATGTAACTGATATAATGTACGACTTGAATGCAATCTTAATGCATCTGCCATATGTAAAAAATCTAAATGTTCATCTTAAGAATCAGCAGAATTCAAAAATATCTAAATGAGGTCCTTCCTTTTTTAAAAGCTTTTTTCTTTAGGACAGTTTTAAGAGGAAATTCAAAATTTAACAGGAAATCCTTGGGGGCAAAGAACCATAATAAATATATACTGCTCCCTACTTGATGTTTTTTTTAAATCTTAAAAAATAAATAAATATAATATACGGCTTATTTTTGTGTTTTAGTAGCAATCTTGTTTTAAGCCCTGGTTAAATTTATAACACTGATCCGAACCAAATCTTTTAATCAACAATCACAATGTAACACTAACCACTAGGCTACAGCTTCAATGTAAACATGTTTTCTACATTCACAGCCACTGCCTTAGCGAAGTAGATATTTAGTCAAGGAAAATGCCCTGCAAAAATACACTTGAAGTTCCAGACGAATAAAGCTCATAGCGGTTTCCAGTAGACAGCTGACTGACAGCATGAAATTTCACCTCTGCATTTTTGATGAAGTATACTTGGCAGACTAGTTCATCTTAAAGCTATTTGCTAACATGGCCACACTGACATATTCACTCAAGCAGTGAGACAGGCTCTGCATGGAGCAAATTCACAGAGAGACAGTCAAGGATTTTTAAGTGCACTAGTAACCTGCTGTGGCTGAAAGACGAACAGATGAGCTCATCATCTCACTAATGCAAGAGGGTCATCGGATGTGAGCCGGCCAGAATATATTCAGAGCAAAACAAGTGATTCTGCACGGGGAGACTGATTTTTATAGTGCTGTTGCAAGAGTGATTACCTTGACCAGGCAAAACTTTGATGCAACATATACTATTACACACTATGGTTGTGAGTTAAGACTGTTTGTTTGTAAAAAAAAAAACTAAAAACATACAATATCAAAATCATGGATCTCAGATTCTTTTACTTCATTAAACAGACTGGGGCACAGTCTCAAGACATGTTTTATTCAATATATACATGTGTATTGAAATTTATGCACTGATAAATCAATACATGTTCATTTTAGGTCGAGTGACACTAGATTTTGCTGATGCGATACTGTGTTTAAACAAAGGCACTTACTGTACCAATATAGCACAGAATATAGTCAAATCTATATATTCAATGTATAAAATAATGGTCTTAGCCTTTCCTTCCAGTGAAAGGGTAACCCAGACAGAAGCTACAAGAGTTTGTATTAAATTAAATGATACTGCATAACCACAATACCAATAATATCCAGAGAAAAAATATTTTATGCATAATGCAGGATTTGTAAACAAGCCAGAAATATACCTCAACATTTAAAAAGCTTTACTACTTCCAGCTGCCTTGTTCAAAAACCTGGTTATATAAGAGTGCATATTTTATCTCCATCTACAATATATTACATGAAATCCATAAAGTTAACATGGTCATAATTTATCAATGATAGATCCCAAATGCATGCTATTAATTGATTGTGAACTGCTCTAAAACGAAAGACTGTAGAATGTGCAACAGCGGCACATTTTGACTTAGAAATGTGCAGCGCTCACATGTATTTAATTAAATCATTGCCTTTTGAAGTTTAATAATCACATTAGGCTGTATTATGATTCCCCTTTTTCTGACCCCAAGTTCAAGACCTCTTAAAATTATAATTAAGACTTTTATTACACCATTTAAAGATAATTAATACTTTTTATGAGACATTTTAAGACAAGAATCCTGCACCGTAATGGCTAAGGTACTTATAAATTGTATACCCTGAATGTTAGTCTCTTTGGACAAAAGAGTCTGCCAAATAACACAACAGATGCTTTTGCAGCTGTCATTTGATGGTCTTCTTATATTATATTGACATTTTACATTAAAAAAGGCTTAACACCATGACTAAATTAATTCAAATCATGGAAGTTGAATTATTTAATCTATTAAAAGGTTCTTCCATCAGGCGTCCCCAAGGCTGTTTATAAATTTAAGATATCGGTTTAGAATTGAATCCAAAATTTTGGAAACAATCCAGCAATAGGAGACACACATATAGCTTCATTTAAATGTAGATAACTATGCACAAGCATATAATTTCGAGTTCTATTATTTCAGATTCAGCTGTGTGTGTGTGTGTGTGTGTGTGTGTGTGTGTGTGTGTTTTTCAGTTTTCTTAATTCTTCGAGCCACCCTGATGTTTTTTTATCAGTAGCTAGCAGCCAAGCATACAGTGTGTAACAAGCCACTGTGGGACAAATGGTATATTCAATCTCCATCTCTCTCTTCTTCTATCGCCTTAGGACCAGTGACACCAGTTGCACCCTGGGAAATATAATTTCCCCCTCTCTGTTTATTCCTTATCTTTTAGAAAAGGCCATTCACTCCAATGTGACTTCGGCAGGTGTGACCGGTCACTTAATCACGTATTCCACATTGAGGGGTGATGAGAAAAAGAATAAAGTTAAGAATAAAAAGAAAACATACAGAACAATGAACCATAGCAAGGCCTGCTGACACAAACGGCCTGTCGCCATGGTGATTAGAGATGGATATTGAAAGACTATAGAAAATGACGGATGGCCCCTCATGACATGTGACTCGTATTATTAAATGTATGTCATAAACACATTATTATTAGTATACTTTATGAATTTGTATCATGTGTTTTTCTACCTTGAATGCCATAGTGCAGTCAGGTACAGAGGAAGTGAAACGCAGACCAGAGGGGATTATTGGGTAGGATGGAATAATTTTAAAGCGCTGTAATTAATATTTAAGTGAATATGCAATGGTTTCTCACCTGCATAATGCCTTGAGAGAGTCCTGATCCAGAAACTCATGGTCTCTCCTCACAGCAGAGATCTCAATGGGGAACAGAGAGGCTGAAGGCACACAGAAACACACCAATTAATTCATTCATTCAGCTGCATAATAGGGGTAATTAAAACCTACTGAGACCAACTGTAACATTTAATCCAGTGGTCAGTAAAAGGGAGAAAGAGAAAGAGGAACGAAGATGAATCACAAAAACATCACAGGACATTGTCAACTTTAACCCTCACATGAGGAAGCAGAAAAAAAAAGTGTTTGTTGTGAGCATGCATAAATCTTCAGATTGAGTTTGAGTTGTCTGGCAGTATGTTCAGTGACAAAACACAAATAAACAGTTACTAGCATACGCACATCAACGTTTATAAAATTGATATACATGCGTTTCTGCGTTATTCCTCTATATTATATATATGTTATAAGGTTTAATTTGCCGTACTTTAGTTGAGTATTATGGAAGGCACTGATAAAATGCATTATTACTATTATTACTATTTTTCTAATTGTTTGGCATCCTAAAAAAAAAACCTCATTGTGATTGTAAACTAAAAAGTGGTTTGAGTTCACTTTTAAGTCCAGGACAGTCCAAACACTTTTATGTCACTTTTTAAACACTTTTTTTTTTGTCAATGAACATCAGATTTATGCATTTCACTTTCATTTAAAATGTACAAAAATATATTATTTCGGGGGGGGAAAGAGGTTAACCCTCTTTCTTATGGGAAACACTTTCTTATGGGAAACACTTTTAACCCTAATATCTTATGGGAAACACTGTACAGTATTTACATGAATATATTTATAGTTTTTGACTAAAGATGCATGTTTCTTTTTGTTTTTTTGGTAGAGGACAATAGAGAGGAGACCGGAAAGTGGAGAGAGGGTGTGGTGGGATGAGATTGAGACATAAAGGTCAGATTTGAACATGTCCCCTGTTAGCACAATAGATAATGGGCCTCATTTATAAAGCGTGTACGCACAAATTGGATCTTAGAGTGTGCGTACACTTAAATCCACGCCGATGCTCGTATTTGTAAAAACTGCCTCTGATGTGAAAAAGTTCTTAGCGTCACATCAGGGTCTGAGCAGATGTACACGCTTTTTCTTGTCGGAGTACTGCAGGTTCTTGGAAATGTAAGCTGTTCTTGCGGCTCGCTGTTCTAAATTAAAGGATTTGGACGATGACTGGTGATCTTTTATATGTTAATGACATTAATTAGGAGGCATAAGGCAGAAAGCTGAAACCATTCAGTTGCGTGCAAGTTCAAGATCATTTGCGATTCATAGATTTCACATCTGAAAGAGACGTGTACGTGCATTTTCTCTGTGTACGTTCATTCTATGAATCACACGTATGCATATTTAAGAGATGATCATTTTTTAAACATGAAAATCATCTTTCAAAATTTGGAAAAATTTACAAATGATGAACGTACAAAAGTTGAAGAACCTTGCTTTAAAATATAGAAATGCATACACTGCGATGGCAATTATGTCTTACAGCACTTTTTTTAGATGGAACAGAGAGGCAGAATGTGAGTGTGTGTGCACCTGTGTATTTATTGTTTGTGTGTGTGTGTGTGTGTGTGTGTGTGTGTGTGTGTGTGTGTGTGCGTCAGCATTGCTGAGGAGTCCCATTTCCAGCTTTTGTTTCAACCTCCTTCCCCTCTGAGTTCCAGGTCCAACTAATGACAGAAGTGCAGGAAGACTGTCAGAAAGCATTCAGCTCACACCACAAGAACAAAAGAAAAAGAAATCAACCTGCTGCCAAACGAAGTCACACTTAAGTCAAACTAGGCATTTCTACAGTTTGCAATACAGCATGACACATACAGTGTCAGTGTGAACTTTAAAAGCTGCCATTTCTTTTGTTTACCAGAGAACGAGAAGTTCTTCATGTCTCTTCCTCTCAAAATGTCTCGGTTTTGAGTGTCCTTATCACAGGAGTTCAAGGAACACCAATGAGTTTTCTTACACACACACACACACACACACACACACACACACACACACACACACACACACACACACACACAGGCAAACACTAAGTTTTTCTATTTCATACTCCGTTTAAAGGAAATCGATGTGGTTGCTCAAATTCAGAAGGTGAATTCCAGACACGAATGAACAAACAACAAATAGAGCGTCCAGACCAGGGGCCCGTTTCAGAAAGAAGGTTAAGTGAAAACTCAGAGTATGTTAACCCTGAAATCAGGGAAACTCTGGGTTTTCCGTTTCAAAATGGGAGGTTTGTCAAACCCGGGAAAGCAGGGTAAGTCAAGCCCGTTTCTGAAAGAGAGGTAACTTACTGTGAACCTAACCTGGTCGGGAGCAGGTTTTCTTTGGTAAACCCAGAGTTTCTTTCCGCCTCCTCCCCCTTTTTAAAGTGTAAGCGATGTTTTAATACTTCATTCATTAATTCACACTGCAAAATTGCTTCTCTTACTGAGTATTTTTGTCTCATTTCAAGTACAAATGCTTAAAAATTCTTAAGTTAAGATGCATTTTCTATAGATGAAAAATGATCTAGATATTTAGTCTTGTTAAAATATAAAATTGTTCTCCATAGGGTAAGAAAAATAATCTTAATGCAAACGGAAATAAGAATAGGCTAATTTTAATTTCTTACCCCATTGCCAGATAATTTGCTAAATAAAATTAGTTAACTTAAATTAGTTTTTTTTTTCCTTCATGGAAACAAGACTAAATACCTTATATTATTTATTTTATTATATTTTTTTTACACCGTATTCATGTGCATATTTATTTGAGCGGTACCATTTAAAATGGTAGTTTTCTTCAAAACATCGGAGATGCAGAGCACATTATAAGTCCTGTATGCAGATTTTAAGGAAAGTGTGCATCGCTCACACACTCATTCTGAGAATTTTTTCATGAGCACAAATCCGTCAAAGAGGAGTATCACAGGACTGTAGGTCAGTGGTGTAGAAATCGGTTTAAATGAGGCTAATCTGATAAATGACGTTCACTTGATAACATATTTCTGTGACCTCTGGAAGTAACCCAATAATCAGAATTTCCTTCAGGATTTCCAGTGTGGTTGGATGCATTGATGACAAGCATATCTCCATCATCGCACCTTCTGAAAATGAAACTGATTTCTAATGGAAGGATGCCAGATGGAGGGGTAGTACGAGCCGTAACCACCACCACAGCTGTTAAATAAACTAATTATTCACAATTATTTTGGTCATCTTTATTTCCTAATACAAAAGCAAAAGTTATTCTTTTTACTTTTGGATTTGAGAAATCTTCCAATACTTGACCATCACCTCTTCATCTGTCAGTGGTGCTGCTGCAGGTTCTCCCTCTGCCTTCTTGCTGTCGACAAGTCAGTAGTTCATTTTATTACTCTAATTAAGAAATGTAACAGGTTGGATTAGAGAATATTTAATTATGTGAAAAGAGTGTTAGACTATGTGGAAAAAGCTGCAGCGCATTGAAATATACACTGAATGATATTTAAATGTCTGTAAAGTCATTTAGCCCACACCCATGAACCTTTCATGCTTAAAGCTTTACCTTGATTGAATTGTGTTTTTATACTTCATTTTTAGCTGCTGCCACGTTCTTGTTTCTTTTTTCTCTCTTTTACCTTTTTTCTCTTTTTTTTGTGGCCATGGGATACCATTAAAATGAATATTAGTTCAATAATTTACAGTTTTCACCTCTGATATTATAACAGTTATTAAGTTATTGACAGTTATTAAGAATTAAAGTTACGCATTGACGTCTTTTTGGCGGGAGCTGTTGCCATGGTGAATTGTAATTTCGGCACTCCGCTGATCATGACTTTTCATAGTCATGGTGCACGCGCTAAACTCAGTCAACCTAGAGTTGAGTAAACTAACTCAGTTCAGCTGTTCTGTAACCGAAAACTCTGAGTTTCCCATCTCAGAGTAAGTCAACTCAGAGTTCAAGTTTAAACTCAGAGTTGGTTGAACCTCATTGTTTTCCTAAAAAATACAAGCATACATGTAGATACAGAATACAAATTAATCCTTTTCCTCATTTGAAATCCAGTTATTTTCTTGGTGGCTTGGGGAAGCCCAACCAATCTGTTTTGTTGATGCTCCAGTTTAGCCTCAAAACACAAGTGACAACAATTGTCCTTATTTATTTTTTTCCAATAAATAAATTTGTATTGCCGTAAGCTCACTTTTCAAAGGTATTATTACACATGGGCCTGTTTTCAACAGCTGCAAAGAGACAAAACACACACCAGCATCCCTGCTGTTTTAAAAGAAAGCACAGACTATTGAGTTTTTAATAGAGCTTCAGGGGATGATGCAGAGATAAAAGTGGGAAACCGCTGACTGTTACACTGAAACTGGACATTAATACACAACAGAGATCACACAATGCCACAGCACTGACCTATACCGATTCATAGCAGTTATTCTGTGATCAGTCGCTGGATCAAAGTCTTGCTTTATTTAACGTCACATCTTCTTTTAAAGTTATTTTTATGCAAATGTCAAGAGGATGAATGAGTCCAAGTTCGCTTTGATATATATTGGTTTAAAAAAAAAAATCCACTACAGGACCTACACCGGCAACCGGCGTATCATTAATTCAGCACATCTCCGTTTCTGTCACAGCCAATGCGGGTCAGGCCACTGCCAGCTTAGTCTGTGACGTGCAGCAGGAAAATACACAACTCTGTCAGAGGAAGCCAGGCAGATGACAGGTGTTTGTCAGGATGCTTAAATGAGACAAGTGAACGGAAGTGCTTTTACATTTTTCATCAGTGTGCAGGTTGCAGAATTTTGAACGCAAGAAATAGTTATTTGTTTTAGAGAAACAAAATTAATTAATTAGTGTGATTAGCTATAAAAAAAGATCATTATTTCAGAACCAACACAGACAAGCAAGCACTCTGACTAATGCATATAAACATCTGTAATAAGGAGCAATCTTTGAGGTGGACACGAAAACTCCAGGTGCTTCTGCAGGCAATGCATCTCACCGGACCACATTTACCAAGAGCTCAGAATGAGTAAAGATCTGATCGTGTTATTGCAAACATGCAAAAATTAATATAGCCTGTATGTAAAGTAAATGTCTGTACATAGATCTTAGTAATTTAATTTCTGACAGAAATGCAAATGAGGCCGTGAGGGTCAGAAGTACAGCGTGTTCAATGGATTGTACTGTTGTTCAAAAACATACTGTACCAATCGTTCAGCTGACCAAACATCTTTCTTAAAGACTTTCAGTAAACAAAAACTGTTTTAAAACAGTTTTGAAAGTTGGAGTTTTGGAATGACATGTGATCTAAAAACTTTATACAGCGCATGCCATTGTAAAGACTTAGTCTATTTCTCACAGCCTTGTTTTCATCTTTAATTAACATTTTAAATGCAAAAGCATTAGAAGGCTTAATTAGGAAGGTGACAAAGTTTTTAGATTAAGAAACATAAGAAAAAACAGACCTGACAGAACCGTGGCTTACTAATGAACAGAGAACCATAATTTCAACAACAACAACAAAAAACACTCTTCTATTATTAAAACGCATTTTTTTTTAAACTTTTTTTTTTTTCACAGACATTTTGGTCCTTATTTCATATTCATAAGTGTAAAGCCTACTGAGGCATGATGTTAAAAAAATCGGATTTATCTGCGTTCAGGTGCAGGTTCAGCCCTGCCAGTGAAATCTGAGTAGGCTAATATTAGAACTTGTCTGTGGATTCGTCATTGTCTGGGTCACGGGTACACCTGCTTCACACAGCACACAGCATCACTGACAGAATCCTGCAGGTGCTGTACCAGTAAAAACATCAGGAAGTAAAGAAACATAATAGTGTGGCCTTTTGAGACCACACATCACTTAAAAAGAAAAAAGTTAGTGTGATAAGGGCTGCCCAGGCCTCAAATGAGTTTTAAAAATAGTTAGGAAAGAGCTTCTGTGTTCACAGATTAAAAAAATAGCTCATCCAAAAATGAAAATTCTCTCTAATTACCTCAGGACGTCCCACAACTGGAGATTTTTTTTCATTAAAGAGTATTCTTGTGCATAAATAGGCTGAGTGCATCAGACTCAAAAAATGCAGGCCTTTATGTTTGAAATCTTAACATTTGATCACAGAACAATGTGTTTAGTGACACCAAGTTTGATTTAAAAGCTACAGCACAGGGGATGATTTTTAGTAATTAGAGACAAAAATGCAGTTTAGTGATGCATTTATGACAAAAGTTAATTTAAGCATTGTTAATATAAATTACAGTATGAAAATTTATTGAGATTTGCTAAAATAAAATTGCATTCAACAGTTATTAAAATATTATTATCATCAGTAAAATATTAATATCAATATAAGTGAGTGTTAGATAATGTCAAAAGTAGGGCTGTGACGGTGGCAGATTTTTACCACTGCTGTGGTAATGGACCAACTACCGGCGGTGACGCGGTGTATATATTAACAAATGTACGTGTTTATTTTAGCACTTCCATCAGTGAACACAGCAACACGCAGCCTGCAAAACACTGGGCTATCAAAGAAATAATACAGTTAAATAAGAAAGTAGCCTAAATAAGTAGCCTAAATAATTCGTAACAACTTCAATCACATGCTGGAAAATCTGCGTTGGCCTGATAACAATTAGAACGTAAACACTAATGCTTAAGCCTACCTTGGCTTTTATATAATGATAGATTTAAAATTCTTCGACAGAAAAACAAACATGTTGGTATTGTCCGGTTTAAGGGAGGACCTCATTGGTGTTACGATGTTTCCAGCCACACTGAACACGCATTGAGATGGTGTGTTTGTTGCGCAAATGCATTTTAAGCAACCGTGGCCAGGTATCTTGCCTCGTTATTCCACCACCAAGCAAGCAGGTCTTCGCTGGCCTCCTCTCGCAAATAGCAACTGGAAATGGCTGTTGAGATATGAAGTGCTCGCCCCTTTAACACTTAACGCGCCGCACCGCAACAGCTAAAGTCTGTCTACACTGAACGCGACAAAGTGACCGCTAAAATCATTTGAACTTTGTGTCAGCACGTCATAAATAAAACGAGGCATCAGTTTACTGTCGGGGATTTGTCGTGCCGCGCCGCTTCCAGTGTAGACAGCATCACTGATTAAATTGTATTGTGTTCTATTGACTATTGTGTTTTGTTTTGTCTTGCCACGCAACGCCTCTCGCATCCGGTGTAGACACTGTGTAAAGGAAATGCCATGGCGTTTGAGGTAATTTGTGAATTAACAGTCTAAATAAAACCATTTACAGCTAAATGGTATATGCTATAAATACCAAATTCTATTGCAACTGTTACTATTATTGCACTTGTATACAAAACTTAGTATTTTATGCTTGTTATAGAGTGTGTGACATCACACGCATTACCGCCGATGGCAATCAACCACCGCGGTGACGCGGTTGTTATGGCAACAGTCACAGCCCTAGTCAAAAGTAATCTAAATTTCAAAATAGAGCTAAATGTTTCTATTGTGCGTCCCTAGTTCTGTTCGGCTTAGCCGTTGGCTAAACGTCTGATGCATATGGCACACAAAATTGGAAACACTTCGGACAATTGGATTGGTTGAATTATGCAGGATTTCAGGGAGACGTGTGTGTCATGTTCTTTAACGTTCCACATAAAAAAACAAAGATGCCGTGATGCCAAACCTCCTCACGAAAAAAGAAAGCCATCGTGTTTACAACTTTGATGATAAACGCTTCTCAGGTTCAACGAAATGCTGGATTTTCAGAAGTATGTGAAATATTTAACATTTGTGGCATAGACTCTTTACAATAGGTCCAAGAGTTTTACACACCGGTCTGTTATTGTGGGGACATTTCCACACCCCTAAACATCTGATCATTTGCTTTACCTGTCAGTCATATGTCCTCTTGGGTGGACCTTGGCCATTCAAAGTGGTTCCCAGAACTTCTGCCGTCAGTCTGAAGGTCTGGCTACGTGAGACTATGTTAATCACACACACACAGCTATCGTACAGCTTCAGAAGACTTGAATATGAATCACTTTTATCATATTTTGTTCTTTTATGTAATTGTGGAACTTGACAGCACCTGTCCTCATTCACTTTCATTACATGCAAAATACGTGACCAGGAAATACTTTTATGTTTTGTGGAAAAAAAAAGTAAGTCAAGAGGGTTTGGACTGACATGAAGGTGAGTAAATGATGACAGAATTTTCTTTTTTTGGGGGCGAATCTGCCAATTATTTCAAACTCAAATGAATTTCCCCAAAATTTATTCCAATCCACATGTGAACTGAGCCTGCATGGGCTTTCCAGATTTGTTAAACTTCAGTGTGTGTGAAATGGTCTAAATCAATCTCTTGGGGCCAGCAGGACTAAAACACGCTGAATATCTGCAGCACCTGTGTTGGTTGCCGTGAAACTCACTGGTTCAGCATGGCTTTACACTCACAACCCAAAAGGGATCTAAAACAAAACCAAATGCCATCTTGTCTCACATGTATTTCCCCAATCACTAAGCCTGAAACAAAATAATACCGATGCTTTCTGCAGTGGAGCGCTTCCATTCATTCAGTCATGGACATAAACAGAGACAGAGTTTGAGGGAGCATCTCTGCACCTTTCTAAAGGGATGATATGAAGGGAAACCAGAAGAAAAGAAAATGGGAAAATAAAACTGCGTCACACAAAGAAGTAGAGCTAAGGGGCAAATGAAAGAAACGGATAATAGTGTGGAAATGGAGGGATGAGTGGACTTTTGTGGGATGAGTTCTGGATTACCTTCATAGAGTTGAGCATACTGAGGAAACCCCGCCGCTCGAAGCCACTCACAGGCCTCCTTCGCCTCCAGCTCTGAGGGGAAAAAAAGATGAATGAATGAAATCAGTAAGATAATATACTCTTTCAGTAGGGTTGATTTAAATGAAGGAAAATGAATAAAATGTCAACATAAACATTGAGCTCTTTATTACTCAAAGAAATGTATCATGTTATTAATCATTATCACTTAATTAGAATAAGACATCCAGAATACATCAGACTTGATTTGATTACTCATTTCACCATGAATAATAGCTGTTTGAGGTTATTTAGATAATCTGCGGTCACATTATTAGGTCTGTCTGTGTGAGACTGGAACTGGAACATTTAGCTGGTTTTACATGAGACTACTGTAATCCAACAAACTTTGCAACAAGTAAACATAATTAAGATGAATCTAAATACATTTATTGGTATTTTCTACTTCAATAACTGACACATCAGTCTTTATCTAGCACAGGGGTGTCAAACTCAGTTCCTGGAGGGCCGCAGCCCTGCAGAGTTTTGTTCCAACCCTGCTCCAACACACAAACCATCTAGTTTTCAAATAAGCCTAAATTACTTAATTACTCTGGATCAGGTGTGTTTAATTAGGGTTGCATGTAAACTCTGCAGGGCTCCGGCCCTCCAGGAACTGAGTTTGACACCCCTGATCTAGCAGTACCACACGCTTCAATTTGGGGCAGTCATGGCCTAATGTATAGAGAGTCGGACTCGTAATCCAAAGGTTGCGAGTTCGAGTCTCGGGCTGGCAGGAATTGTAGGTGGGGGAAGTGAATGTACAGCGCTCTCTCCACCTTCAATACCATGACTGAGGTGCCCTTAAGCAAGGCACCGAACCCCCAACTGCTCCCCTGGTACCGCAGCATAAATGGCTGCCCACTGCTCCGGGTGTGTGTGTGTTCACTGCTGTGTGTGTGCAATTTGGATGCGTTGAATGCAGAGCACAAATTCCGAGTATGGGTCACCATACTTGGCCACATGTCACGTCACTTTTTTTCACTTTAACTGTCACCTGTCATCAAGAGCATGGCACATGTGATGGACAATTCCTTTAGACTTATATGAAACGTGCAAGATCACCATGGAAACTGCTGAGGTAACAGAAGTTGGTTCACCAACTCAGAAACAACAAAAACTGAGAGGAACTCAGAAATAACAGGCCAGATACAAGTACAACCTAAGACTGATATTCAAGATTCAAAGCTGTGAGCTAATCAACAGCACATTCAGCACACTGACTGAGAGATGTGGCGTAAAATATTGCATGGTTCCAATCCATTGAGTTATTGTCAAAAAACTAAATGCATAGAGATATGTCCACCTCAATATATTCATTTCAAAAGCAACATTTTATTGTGAAAACCAAGTGAACAATTGCTAAAAAAAGCCATTGGAAAAATCTAGAGATTAGTCATGATTAGTTGCTGTTTTAATATATTAGTAGTTTTTCACTATATGTAGTTTTAATGTATTGATAGATAGCCCTGTTATTTTTAAGTTGCAATGTCTGTTTTATGGTTTTAACAAAGCCAAATCTTTCCAAGTGCTGCCTAGAATCTTTCCCTGTTGTCCACATATCTCTAATTTACCATATTAAATAACTGTAACTAATCTAATGTTTACTAGCATTAAGGCACTGGTTGTTGACTGACTCGACAGACAGATCTCAAGCAAACACAAGAACAACTAAAGTGATTGGCCCCAAGAAAATCAATCCTGACATTAAAGCACCTCATCAGCTTCCATCTGGACACAATCCAACACATTTGAGGAGCAATAACACCGATCCCATTATCATCTCATTAAAAACTTGATTTAAACCTGTCAGAAGCAGCATTTCTACAGAGGAATCAAAATACATGAGAGAGCAAGAGATAGTCAGAGAGAAAACGGAAGATTCCTCATGCCATTGATATTCCAGTATTGATCTCTATCTTTAGATTTGTGAGGGCATGAGAGAAATTACGCACTTTGAGTTTATAGGAGCCAATGAAAGCTCTTACATTTTGTTGGTGTCAGATTGACAGTTTAAACGGCACTAACACACTAAATAATCTCCGATATCAGTCATTTGCCTAGAAAGTATTGAGATACAGTTTGATGTACATTTGGGGAAGAGCGAAGGAGTTTTTTAATTGAATATAGTGATTTGGAATTACATGGCATAAAATGGGGATTTATTATGCTGAAACACATAATCCCAAAAGAATGCAAAATATATTTGAATGGCATATCAGAATATGCATTTGATGAAACCATGATTAACTGTGACTGTGTCCTCTGAATGGCAAAAACATTTTCTCTTTGTGCAGCATGAATAACAATAAGATGATTTCATGAGCAGGTCACATTAGCATACAAATTCTGAGCATAAACCACTGTCATTTGGGAAACTAGCCAATCAGATCCATACATACGCTGACTAGGCAATGACATTACAGCATGAGGCAAGAACTGTGAAACCAACATTTTCAACAGAATAACCCTGTCAATCAAAATAATAGCTGTGGCACAAACCTGACATTATGACTATAAACATGAAAAAGCAACAATTTAAAAGAGTTAAAGGTGTGTGAACCGAATCCAAAACAATCATACACAGCTTGCAAATGTTGTCAGTAACAGTCTTTGTATTCATAAGCAGGCTGGGCTGATATGGCTGTCAGGGTGAGTTGGGCTCTGAAATTCTGGCAGCCACTGTCTGCTGAAAGCCCTTAAAGACGATCTCTGGCACGCTGAAGCAAAATTGTGTTTAAATGAACAGATGTGGATCAAACAACACATTATATCATATTTAGAGCTAATTTAAATATGCATGTGAGTGTCTAATGCACATTTAACCCATTAATATGCTGCTGATCTAAAATACATCAAATTAACATATAATCTTGCACATTTATAGGCTACATATAATTTCCTATCATATATAAAATGCAGAATACATTTTGTAATAATTTTCAAATATATTTATTTTTATGACCTTGTAAAATGAGTGTACCGGCACTGCATTCTGAAAAAGATCCAAATATTTTACATGCTAAAATAGCAAAAAACTTATTGTGGACAAATGAATAAGTCTTTTCAAGCTATTCTAAAAAGATAAATTCTGTTTATAACCAAAGAACAAAAGGAAATGAAATTGAAAAGTGAATAGTAAAACAATAGAGCTTTTTCTCCAAAGTCGCTGGATACCAAATTATAATTTCAGATGCCAAGATAACTAAATATATGAAAATGTATGTGTAAATATTCATATGCACATGAACACAAATGGTCACGTACACACACTTTTCATTCCTATGATCAGATCAGCTTCGTCCGTTTCCTGCCTCCATGCTCTGCCCCTTCAGCATTCCAGAACTCCCTGACTCCCAGCAGTGCTCTGGGATTTCCCGCCCAGACGCCCACATTTCTACTGCCTCTAGATCACACACAAAGTCAAACATATCTGACAATCCATCTAGTATGAGATTTCCACAGTACGATAACCGTTTCAGGTATGTTTCGTAACTGACAAACCTTGAAAGCACAAAGCTCGAGACTACTGGATCATGAATGAACTGAAAACAAAACAAAAAAAAATAAACAATCTTGAGATTATAAATATCAAGATCATTAAATTTAGATTTTAATGTTTTTGGGATAGCCAAAATAACCCTACGCTGCTGATTTAATTATTTTTTTCAGTGAGGGATGGTTCTATCAGCCTCACTTCTCTCTGACATATTCTCTGCTGCATATGTATGTCTAGCGAAAGTTGACAAGTCTGACAGACATTTTAGGGAAAGGATTTATATACGTACATGCACTTGACATTTTCCATCCGGATGATTTTTTCAATACCATAAATAAGCAAATGCACATGGAGTGCCAAGCGGCAATTTTCAGACCATGATGTACTAAGAAACGAGTATTCCACTGCAACCCTAGACAAGAGTTCACCATCATTACTGTATATTTTTATTCATGTCATTCATCATTGCAACAGTTATTATTGTTATTCAGTTAAGCAATCATTGATGGTATAATAAGAGATTCACATTCATAAGAAGGTCCAGATAGGAATAAAACATGAACATTCCTGTAGCCGCTTCTCATCTCAGGAAAGGTGGAAACCCCCTAAGTAAAGTGTTTCTTTTCCCCCTCTCCTTCTCCACTACCCCTCCCTCTCTCTTCCTTTTCCCACCCCCTCCCTCTTTCTCTGGTCAATAAACAGGAAGTCTAAAGAGTTATGGTAATAAAATGGAGAAATGAGTGGATAATGGGTGGGGGTGCTTAGCACGATGACTGAGAATGACATTTTATTATCTTACTGTAATTATTCTCGCCTAGAAAAATCTCCTACAGGAGAGATGTTTCATTTATGATGTTCTCCATGCGTAGACACATTTGAGAAAGCACAAAGTGACAGGAGGGCAAAGATGGTCATCGCTGTGCTTAAAAAAGTGGGATTCTCAAGTGGCCGTCACAAATATCTGTTTGTGAGGCTGATTATGTAACTCGATCATTTTCTACTGCAGATGTAAAATTCATGGATTCTAAAAGATCTGTGAATTTTTCACCAGTTTCTATTTCAGTAGATATGAACAATAATTTCCAATCCACTACCCCACCAGTGACCTTTACTATGATACACTTGATTTCTAGTGATTTCAATACTAAAAGAGCACCATGACAAGACATATTTTATTGGAGTTGTGAACGTGAGTTCAGTCTGCACTGAATGTGAAATAAAAAGACTGTGTGACACAAAATAAATGGCAAAAACGGCTTTCTACCTTGCCAGCTGCACACAACAACAAACACATAGTGTGACCAGTGTGACTTAATTCACAAAATAAGACACTTATGAGCCATGTCTTTTTAATGAATCAAAAACCATACAGCATGACCAGTTAGCAAAGTCCCTTTAAGGCAAGGTTTCACTCAGCGACCATCTTTGAAAGGCCTCTCGGACAGCTATTTCATCTATTTAAATGGGAAAACATTAAATTCTCCAAAGCTGTTCACTAAGCTTACGATTTAAAGGGTTAGTTCACCCAAAAATGAAAATTAGCCCATGTTTTACTCACCCTTAAGCATCCTAGGTGTATATGACATTATTCTTTCAGACGAATCCAATCGAAGTTATATTAAAAAATGTCCTTGCTCTTCCAGGCGTTAGAATGGCAATAGATGGGTGTTTTTGTTCAACAGTCCAAAAGTAGTCAAATAAAGCATGCGCATCCATAATAAAACGTGCCTCACATGGCTCCGGGGGGTGAATAAAGGCCTCCTGTAGCGAATCCATGCGTTTTTGTAAGAAAAATATCCATAATTTTAAGTTTGGTTACAAGAGCAAAGGAAGCAAAGTTTCCTTACTTTAGCAAAGGAAAACCAGTCTCCTCTTGGCTTATATCGAAATCCTCCTACATTTTTCTTTACAAATCCTCGTTTTGTACTTCTAATTCGTGACCGGCTTTTTGTTTTGCTGTCTCTCCTCCACGCTTCCGCATTCGTCACTAATCATTATAATAATTATAACATTTTAAATATGGATATTTTTCTTACAAAAATGCATCGATTCGCTACAGGAGGCCTTTATTCACCCCCTGGAGCCATGTGAGGCACATTTTATTATGGATGCACGCCCTTTATTTGACTACTTTTGGACTGTTGAACAAAAACACCTACCTACTCCAATTCTAAAGCTTGGAAAAGCAAGGACAATTTTTAATATAACTCTGACTGGATTCGTTTGAAAGAAGAAAGTCATATACCTAGGATGCTTTGAGGGTGAGTAAAACATGGGCTAATTTTCATTTTTGGGTGAACTAACCCTTTAATTTCATATTTGAAATCACCAATGAGATCTGACAGCTACATTTTTTTAGACCAACCAATTCGCATGCACAGTCCTAGTAAGCGTGCGTCTCAGACTGTTTTTAGAGCAACTGGAGCTTCTAATGGCAGCTGTAGTGACAAATACTTTTGGCTCATTTATCTAGAAGGCAGGACTACTCTGCCATATTGTGCTCTGCACTTTCTCCTATTCTTAAGTAATATGACTGCACCTTCTTTTAAAGTCTTTGCAGTTAGACTGATTCTCAACAGAATGACTCTGTATGAACAGGTTCTTTAAAAAGTTAATCAAAAACTACAGCACAACCAATACAAACCATACAGTCACTCAATTCACAAACTAATGACTCTTTTGAGCTGGTTCTTTTTAGAGAATCAAAAACATACAACGCAACAAAACTAACGTCTCTTGTGAGCCAGTTCTTTCAATGAAGAGTTATAAGAGTTAAAGGGGTCATGAACTGAGAAATCAATTCCCTTGATCTTTTGTTATATAAGAGGTCAGTTTCAGAACTCAAAACTTTCTTGTCTAAAAACAGCTTATATTGAAGCCAATCTGCCAAATGACAGCTTGTGGAATGTGCCACTATGCTGTTATAGTGTTCATAAACACCGCCACTGTTTAGCCCCGCCCACCAATTGGCGCACACTAGTGATGCGCGGGTCGTCTCATAACCCGCGGACCCCGCGGGTCAGGTAAAGAAATTGTCACTCTATTTGCGGGGCAGGTCAAATAATTTCATAAAAGCAGGACCCCTTCACTAGCGCACACATAGTGGGTAAATGACAAGAGTGGCAAATGCAGTTCTACGCACAAACAAAACCATAAACTTTATTTGATGTACTTTATTTTTAAAGTTTCAGACTGCGACAGTATGGACTTGGTCCTTTGTTCACTTCATACCATGGATTCCTTTACAAACAAGGCACAATTCAACACAGGATTTTCAGAAAGATTGAAACTAAAAGACAATGCTGTGCTATAGGATACGATGTCACACCACAAAAGTGTAACTGTTGTTATTATGTGAAAACTATTGCTTTGTTATTACAGATCGTTTGATATGTCCTGAGTATTTATGCGTTTTTAACCTAAAACAGCAGCGTCCATCTGTGAAGGATGCAGGCTGTCAAACAAACACAACTGTTAGCCAATCATAGCAGTGGGCGTTTACTTCAGAGTCTACAATCCGCCACGCCTATTCAAACAGAGCGTTCTAATAAGTGGTTTCAGAAAATAGCCTCTTAATTCTAAATTATGTTTTTTGATGTAAAAAAACTTGATAACATTATAAGTGGACCTCAGAGAACAGTACAAAATAAAAAAACAAAGGCAGTTCAAGGTTCAAGGTTCTTTATTATTTGTCACATACACAATCATACAGGGTATAATCAGTAGTGAAATGTAGGTCAGGACAGGTGACCCCTTTCATGACCCCTTTAAAAGAACCCAAATAAAACCAAATTAATCAGAAAGGGATCAAACTGAATTAAATTTAGAATTAAATCAACAGCTTGTGAATCAGATTTAAATCTGGAAATCTGAATTGATATCCAGCCCTAGAGGTCTGAATAATCACATCATTACCAGCCATTCCAAACCCTACAGCAAAACTAGTCTCCACATATAACAAAAACATTCCTGTAATTACCTCAAGGGCAGCTGCTTCACTTGGGTCTTATCAGACATTTCTGCTGTGTCCTCATTATGAGCGTGAACAGGATGCTAGGATATCCCTGATGACTAGGTCCTCTACTTGCAGATCAATATAAGCTGTCAAACTGTGTGAACTGCTTGATGTTTTATAAAACAAGGATGTGATAAAAACACTTTATTAAATTTTTCTGTAGAATGTATACGGAGTTACTTCTGATAAATAGTTTAAAAATCACCAATCGCTCAGCATTTTGCCAAACATTACCATTGGTTTGACACTGACTGCGCTACATCCATAACATCTATACAGCCCAAAAGACATGTCAGCCACAGCTCTGAGCTAAATAAAGCTCTTGCGATAGAGGGAGTGTTCTGTGTGTATCAGCATTCCTCTCACAGCTGTTTCAAAAACATGCTTTGAGGTTTTACAGCATTCGTAAGTGTCTCTATGTGTTGATATGAGACCTGAATAACACCGAGCACTATAATCTGGCTCTTTTGACACGGCTAGCTCTACATACATCTATTAGAGTGCCTTCAACATGGTTATGCAGTTAAGGAATAAAAGAAACTCTCATGGAAATGTCAAAAGAATTTGTATTCAAAAAAGCACACAGATTAATAATAATAAAAAAAGTTTGATATGAGAAGTCTGTAACTGCACGCAAACTTTCGACCACATATCTATACCATTTTAGTGGTATCGACGTTTAAGCGACTCCTGTGGTTTACAAATGTAATCGTAATCGACTGCACTCATATTGCAATTCTGGCTCCAAAAGCATCAATGACCTACCAATGCAGACATCAATGCAGCAGCAAGTCAACAATGTTTTGATAGCATAAAAAAAAGAAACAAAAAGGGGTTATTTTTCCTTTACAGCTTAGTCGGTACCTTAATTTGACATGCATGCTAGAACGCTACACAATGTCTCGCCCTATGCGATCTCTCTTTCTCCGTAACTGATATTTCGAAACATTTTAAAAAGGTTCACTTGTGTTCTAAAATAATTATGTTGACAGCCGCTGTAACCTTCTGCCACTGAGCATCTGTCTTTTGTTAGACCTGCAAAGAAACCAGCAAAGTATTTTTAGACCTTCTACTTTTCCCATAGAAATGCATCGCTTTGTTTCACTGCATAAAAATGTGTTCATATAAGCTCGTTCGGAGTTAGTAAGATTTTTTAAAAGAAATTATTAATTTCATTTATTTGATAAAAAAAAAAAAAAATGTGACCGTAAATTTCTAATAAATACTGTTTATTTGAACTTCCTATTCAAAGAATCCTGAAGTATCACTTTCCACAAAAATATTAAGCAGCACAACTGTTTTCAAAATTGACAATACTAAAGAAGCACCAAATCAGTCTATTAGAATGATTTCTGAAGGATAATGACACTGAAGACTGAAGTAGTGGCTGTTGACAATTCAGTTGGAAATTCAGAGTCATTCAGTTGAAATAAAAATATTGTTAAATTGTAATATTATTTTACAATATCACTGCTTTTACTGTACTTTTGATTAAATAAATGTAATAAATTGGCAAACATAAGACAAAACATAGACCCCAAACTTTTAAACGGTGGTGCATGTGCATTTAGTGACAATATGAACACTATATACATTATATATGAACATAAGCTCATCAACGCTAGCCGTAACACTCACCACTTAGAAACTGAAGAAGAGATCGATTACACGACAGTCTTACTGACTTCTCACTGATTCCCTGTCATATTTTGCCTGCATTACTCCCTCAGCAAATCAATGTAAAGTTCACCAAAATGAGAACAAGAGCACTGGGGGAGGCAGGTGATTGCAACAGAGTGAATCAGGATGTTTTACACTGTGAATTTGTGTGATGTGTATTTGTCCCTTCAGGGCATGCTGTAGAAAGTACATGTTCATGTCATCAGGCGCTTGACAGCTTTAGTTAAAACCAAGATTTACACTTCTCAAATACAGACTGTTCTGCCTCCAAAAAGGGTTCTTCTGCATTTTGAATTGGGTTGGTTTAACCAAAAGTGTAAATTTATCATTTACTCACCCTCATGTCATTCCAAACATTACTTCTGTGGAGATTCTGAAGAATGTTTTAAACGGTATTTGTCCATACAGTGAAAGTCAGTAGAATTCAAAACAACCCTGGAGCCCGCTGACTTTCACTGTATGGTCACAAAAAAAAAAAAAAAAAAAAAAAAGTGTTTTTGTGTGCACCAGCAGAACGCAAGTCATAGAGGTTTGGAACAATGGAGCAAACAAGTCTATGTAAATGAGACTCAGTATAGATTGCTTTTCATTCACAAAACTCAGAACTATTTGCCTTGTACATATAAGGTCACGTTATTACCGCCCACAGAAAGCAGGTGGTCCATGTACTTTAATTCAAAATATGTTTGTGTACTTTTTTTTACTGATCAAGACAACAGCTATTCATCAAAAGATGAAGCATTACAACCCAGAATGTATCCAGACTGCACTTTCAGCATTTTAAAGAGATGATTCGGGTTCCTGTATCCCAGTGGACAAACAGTGCAAAGCATGAATTTTGAGGGTGTGTTTGCGATGCTACCTTATCTGCGTAATTCCTGTAGGGAGTCGGGCACAACAGCGACAGCAAAATAATGCTATCAGTGGCCAAAATTCATTATAGTGTGCCCCCCCCCACCCCACAACACTGTCAAAGAATCTGGAGAACACCCAACTTCAAATACTCACCTGAATGTTAAGTTATCAAAAGTAAAGAAACATTCAATTTCTTTGTCTACTTTGCCTAATTCCTCTCTCTACTAGCACATCATGCATACTTAAGTGGCATAAGCTGCAGTATTATTTTATTACATGTTACATACCAACTAAAATGTTAAAACCAAGTGCAGAAAGAATTTCTACAGCTATTTTAGGACCTCATTTTATAAGCGATGGCAACCTGGATTAGTGCAAAATAACTTCAATAACTAACAACTGAAATAAACAGCGTGATTAATAAGATACCCGCCCACTCACTCCATCTCGGCTCTAAACCGAACACAGATGACGCTGAGCGGGTGAGAGCGATTTGTAGTAAGCCTGGGTAATCCCTGCTGCATGAACAAAACAAACCAGAATTAGACTGAGAGGCATTTAAAGCACTGAAAACCCTGAAGCAGAAGAGAAAAACACTACTAAATGCTCCCATGAGCGCTGACTGAGCGAGCAGAATGAAAGTACTTCATCTCATTTTGAATGTACTTTAAAAGCCTGTTGGCATATGTGTAGTATCTGTATGTATGTGTGTGTGAGATGGGGGAGTGACCTTTGGCAAATTGAATGTAGTGTGAACCTGCTGTGTGTCGGGAGGGAGCCTTACTTCATTCTCTGCATGTGTAAGAGTGTGTGCTTCTTGAGCGGTTGCACCTCGAGCAGATGGTTTTAAGATGTGACAGAGCCAAAAGGACTGAGTGAGATGAGAAAAAAGCTAAAGAATGAGAGAGATGCAATCAAATTACGCCCCCAATTGGAAGTATTTTATCCATAGGAGGAGTTTACACCCCCATGGCCAGAGGTGAAATAGTTTCATCATTGCTTGTGTGGCGGGAGGAGCAAACGACAGACACAGTGGGCGTGGCGTCAGGCCTCGGAGAGGCTTTTATTCAACAGAAATAATAAAATAGTGTCCAAAGGGGATAAAGTGTCCAAAACAAACAGGGGATCTGGTGTCCTCGTCGTGCTGTAAGGTTTGTGAAGGATGGGCAGTGTTCAAGAAGGAAGGGTCAAGGTAAGGGGCGGAGTCCGGCGGCCGCACGCGCTCCCCTGGCGGGTCCGGGTTGCGGCGGCTTCTTCAGTGGCTTCGTCTTCCTTCGGCCCGCGGCACTTCCAGGGATTAAACGGCCCGGCATCCTGGCCCGTCAGCCGTCTCACGGGTGCGGCACTCGATCCCTCAACGCTCCCTTCCTGGACCCACGAGGACACCAGCGTGCATGCACGGGGAAGAGACCGGTCTCCCGAGGAGAGGCGCACTCGGCATATAACAGCGGCGGTGATGAGGCTCCATTCACTTCAGGTGTGCCTCATCACACGCCGCCAGACCTGGCCGTTTTCAGCGCCCCTCCTCTCTCACACACCCACTCCCGTCGGGAGCCTGGTGAAGGGCGGCGATTAAGGGACGGGGAGATGCTGATAATTAGGGGGAGGCAGCCGACTCGTCACACTTGCATGATTATTAAATATTTTAAAATGATTATTAAAATAATTTTTGCATTATTGTTGGTGGTAATGTTGTTGTATGAATGCATTACTGTTTGATCTGTTGGTACAGACATAAAAACAAAGCATGCCACAAGAGATGCCAAGGTTATGGGAATGCATATATACTATACGATATTTAATACGGACAAACAGTGTGTAGCTACTACTGCTGCACAAAACTTGGAGATGACAGACAAAAGAGAAACTCCTGAAAAATTTTTGGGATTGTGTAAAAAACACAGCGTGTTAAACACTCCAGTCTACAGGAAGTGCCGATCAACAGCAAATTATTTTTGTATGCTTTTGTACAGTTATGGTTACAAACTTTCTCTGCCTCCCTACACTCCACCAAAGTGAACAGCTAATCTATTATGAACACATATGAATTAACAATAAACAGTATATTTATAAATTAATATAAACCTAGATGAATAAATATGTAAAAAATGTTTTAAGGTTAGTTAATGATATTTAGGGCCAGTTTTACCAAGCAGAGCAAATTCAAAACAGCGTCGATGGGTGTGGAAATTTCTGCGGGTGATTTACTAACAATGTGCAAATTAAACAACACAGACCTAGCATCTCATTTACATATCGACCAATGCAATATACCAAGCGCAGCACAAATTAGTGTAGTGGCAAATAAAGAATAAAGCAATAAAGAAGCCACAGTATGTTGAAAAGAACCGCAGGCCAAAAAAATCAAGGTTTGCAGGAAGTTTTGATAGACCTGGTATTGCGTGAATCCTAGTTGGGGGTTTCAAGTTGTCTTTTATTGAAGCAAATTAAAAATAACATGGCTTTGCAAACAATGCGTGGACAATGCGTTTTTGCTTTCTAAATAAATTAAGACATGTGGAAAAAAATCCTCCCTTCTACCACGTGCACTCTGCGTTGCCTCCTCTTAGCGCAAAATTTATTAGTTTATGCTTCATTTTAGTGTTAAATAATGGCACAAATACCAGTAATTTGATGAGCGCAAACGTTAGTAAAACGCGTTGCGTGAATCATTTGAATACTCTCCTCCCATAAATTGTGTGCCTGAAAGGGAAACTCCTAGAAATGCATATTCAATAAGGTCAGGCGCAAAAACGCCTTTTCAGTGCTAATTCTTATAATTCTTCATCTTTAGTAAAACCTGACAGTACTATTTTAACGCCAAAAGACGGTTTGCGCTGGCGCAAGCTGTTAGTAAAACCGGCCCTTAATGCATTAACTAATGCAAAGTTATGCATAAAAAAAAGAAAGAAAGAAGAAATGACCTTAAAATTGTGCTTTCATAGTCCATACTTCTTCAATATTTTCATCTTTTAAATCTGCATCAACTTCCAAGTGAACAAAAGTCAAATTCCACTGATTGGATCCTGAAAGCCTCTTTGTGTCTTCAGTGTTTCTGAAGTGGTTTAGGTTGAAAGCAAAAGAGGCCACTTCATTGACTATTTCAAGAGGTCTTTGGTATATTTCTCAATGTGCTAGGGTACATTTTTGATAATTCTATGACATCTTTGTATCACTGATGAAAGTGAAAGGTCACAGACATATCCAGAGGCTCATCAGTGACTGTTGAGAAATGGACTAAGGAACCTCTGTGTTTCTGAAAAGTCTCAGTGTTGCGAAAGACTGCATTTCGAAGAGTGTCTGTGCATTTCTGAAGAGTGCCTGTGTTCTTCAGAGGAGTTTCTGAGGAGTCTCTACTCTTTCCACAGAGTCTCACTATGTTCCTGAAGAATATAATTGCATTTGTGAACAAGCTGCTGTGGAGTTATGGATATTTACGGTACATGTACAGTACACGACTGATTCTTCATGAATTTGCACATCTGTTTAAAGAGAAACGGATCACGCCCACACATGATGTTAAAGCAACAGTACACCCTAAAAATTCTGTAATTTATTCATCTCATGTCATTCGAATCCTGTATGACTTTATGTCAATGATAACCAAAGCTGCTTGATTACCAATATTCTTCAAAATATCTTCTGAAGAAGAAAGTCATACAGGTTTGGAGTAACATGATGATGAGCAGATGACAGAATTTTCATTTTTAGGTGAACTATCATTTAACATGTTCCAGCTTTTAATCTCAAATCATTCAGTTTATGATGTTCAGATCTATGTAGTAAAAATCCTTTAGATAGAAGCATCTGCTGTATGAATAAATAGCATCTGTGAAGTGTGTGTGAGGGAAGGAAATGTTTTCTGTGCTCTAGCTGTGTGTGTGTTTGGCTGAATACAGCTCATTGTTCTTAGCGGTTCTTTGGCTTCTACCCATAATCCCACCTCCACTTACCCCAATTACACTTCTCCTTTTCTTCTACCAATCCTGTTTATGCCTCTCTTTCTCCTCTTATATTTTTCCTCTCATTCACTGAACAAACAAACAAATATATGATTAACATTCCTCACTGACTGATATTAGTTTCAGGGTTCAAAGACCAAAATCTAACTAAACCCTTCATGTCATAAGCAGCGCTGCGCTTCCGTACCAGCTAGTTCAGTAGCCAGCTTTTAAACACATTAGTCTCAATCTACACTCAAGTATGTACATACATTCAGTCTTATATGTTTGAACTGTGCTGTATATCTTGAGATTGCAGTGCCCATCCACAGCAGGGGTTTTCAAAATGGGGTCTGGGGACCTCCAAGGGCCACAAAGGGGACTATGGGGTCCATGGGAAGGTCCAGAGAAAAATAGTGTATAAATAATATAATAAATATACATAAAAAATAAATGTAAAATCCACCGAATTTGATATTACTGTTTCTTCTAAAACTGATCATGAAATGTTATCCTACATCAAACAATGTATGTTTCTCTTCATGTTTATACATCTAAAAGTACTTTGATGGTGGGTAAAAAAAAAAAAAAAACATTTTATATAAGACTAAATATTCTCTAGGTAATATTGCACACATTTTTTTTATTTTTACTTGACTTAAAACTCATACTTGAAAATATATAGCTGTCTTTAAGCAGGTCCCTCGCAAGGGGACCATCACATTTGGAGATTCATAAAAATCTGTGCTATGGGGTCCGTGAAAGAAATCAGAAAGAATAAATAAATAAACACCTGACATTAGTGCCATATATGGTTTCATTATGTTTTACCCATATTTACTTATTTTTCACTGAATATTCTCAGAAGAGGTCGATTGCAAGGAGGTCATCATATTTGGTGATTTGTGGCAGCAAAGTTCGAAAAACCCTGATATACACAAACTAATGCACATCAATATGAATGATTTAAATCACTCTTCACATTTCTGAATTAAATCACACAGCTACAGAAAACTAGCCAACAACCCAGAGGCACTTAGTATGGAGACCACAGCCAGATGCACTGAAGAATAAAGTGAGGTTAAAACTCACCGTGACCCTTTCGATGCTGTGGGGACGACCTCTCCATCCTAATCACTTAAACTCCAGTGGTTCAACATTACGTGTTAACCATCAGGGGACACAGAAAAGTGCCTGCAACAGCCATTCAAACACCTAAAGCCTGCTTTAGACCAACATACACTTATACATTTCCAAACAGAAAAGTCGTTTTTATCCAAACAAGGCCATAGCGAAGAGTCACGTTTAACCAAATCGTCTCTGAGAAGTAGTGTGGGATCTGATTTACTGTGGCGGCAGTATACTGAGGGGGAGGGGGTGTGGGGGGGATCGGCCCTTCCTGCCCACATCCCCCCCCCATTTACACCATCTGGTTCGCGAGACCAAATGTTCGGCCCTCAAAAACTCCTCCTCCACGTACCACACTACAGTCTGTGTGTGCTTGTGTGCCTCAACATGCTAAACAAGCTCAAGCGCTGTAATCCAGACGGCCTGTCATTAGCCTTATTAGGGTTGTGTGTTAGGCCCTGAGGGATTGTTAGGTGCTTCATAAAGTTATTAAATTTGGTGAATTATAACATAACCAGCCCAAAGCCCAACTGCGACACTCAGAGATAAGGTGTGTGCATGCGTGTTCCGGTGAGTTATTGTGCTGAACATGGCACTGTGCAATACTGACAAACAATTTCTGGGATTTCAACAAACGATAATTAGATGATTTTTTTTTTTTTTTGTGGAATGTGTGTGTGTTTGACTTGGAAAAAAAGTAAATGTTACTTTAAAACTAAATAAACAGAAGGTGGTGGCAATTCACTTAATGAGTGAGTCATTGGCTGCATCTACATACTTCCCCAATATAAAGCAGATTATTCTGCTATGAAGAGAGCAGTCCGAATTCACCGTAGTAAAAAAGTACCTTGATAACCTACGAATTCCAGTGAGATTCTGAAGTGCACATCCAATGGACACTTTACTATCCCATGAAACCACGAGAGAGAATTTGTGAATGGCAGCAAATCAATGCAACTGACACTGATATGAATGTAGTACATTATCATTTCTTGTTTTAAACTGACAATTAAATGTACCATATTGATACATATAAAAGCAAAGCGAAAGAAAATATTAAATTGTTCGATATCAACATCATAAACTGCACTAAAAATTACATTAAATCAAGGGTTTCCCAAACTGGGCTTAATGTAGAACTACAGTGGGTTTGTGATTTGAGGTTATTTAAACACTAAAAACAGAAAAAAAAAAAAAAAAGGTTTACCTGCAAATGACACTGAACTGAAAACATGCAAATGCGTTATGCATTAATGAACAAACATTAATAAACATGAATATAACAATGATATTACATATCCAAAGAGTTCTGGGTTTGAATTTTTTTGTCCAGACCTCCAGAATCAACAGTAAATGAAGGTCACTCTTTATATAATGAGGACAAAGAAGAATCTCACGTGCAATGGTTCTGTTACAGCTTTGTTTGTAACTATTTCTATTTGTGAAAGCCAAAACTGACTATATTTAGTCTGCATTAGGGGTGGAACGGTTCAACTTTTTCACAGTTCGGTTTGTATCACAGTTTTAGAGTCACGGTTTCGGTACGTTTAGGGAAAAACTATACTGTCAAATAAAAATCAAGAAAATAAGAATAATCTATCTAACTACAAGCAACATCACAGATAAATACAATAGAGTAAAGATACAAAAAAAAAAAACTGATTTTCAGGTAGGTCTATAGCATTAGTTTTTAGGTACAGAAATTGAATGAAGTAATCAAATGTAAAACAGCATTGCATATTTGACTGTATAAATTAAAGATTAATCTTTATTAAAGTTACAAAAGCGTTTCAATCAAGAGCAGTGAGTGATTTCTTTGTTGTTGCGGTTTGATTAATATTATTAATTCAATAATAATAATAAATAATACATTATTTACTATTATTTAATCAAAGTGCTGTCACTTTACGAGAATGCACTGATCCAGTACGGTTATGTCTGCTAGAGGATACTTACCAAGACGGGCATTTTGACATAATTTTTGTGTGAATTTGTCCATTTGGTTCGATTTTTTTCCACGAACCGTTCCACCCCTAGTCTGCATTATATATTAGTTTGTACTGTATTTTACTCTATTTGTGTGTAATAGCCTGTGCGTGTCTGTAGGTTACGTTAGTATTTGCAATTGTGCTGCTATTCAGGAAAAAAAGCACTCTTATTGTGCTATACTTCTTATATTATATAAGACAAAAACCCTTAAGGGCTATTTTTGACCCCATATTCAGTTTTGAGGGTGTAACTTCATTACAAGAGCCTGTGTCATGTTTTTTTTTATTTTGTTGCAAAGTGAAAGTGACAATTATGATATTACGGTAGACAAAACATATCGCACATCCATAGCAGAACGGTGCTGAAAAGTGCTCTGGTTTGGTATGATGTTGAAAAGAAATTTAGCAATTGAAATTCTACAATAGTTTTGAAAAACGACAGGAGTAGTTAAACATAGCAACTGTGTCCTGATGATGGCACTGTATTAATTCTGATCGGAACAAAGTTCAGACAGTCTGTAGTAGGGCTGAACGATTAATTGCATTTGCGATAATATCGCGATATGAGAAAACGCGATTCTTCAACCGCAGAGGCTGCGATTACACTGTCACGTGACACGCGAGAGTAGGAGTAAAGCTGTGTGTTCGACTTGAAGATAGATCGTATGACATCAAAGTACGGTGAGAGAAAGCATAAGGAGACGTCTGCTCTCTTATAGCTCTCACAGTACTTTGATGACACACACACAACGATCGGACCAGCAGCGCTGCTTCAAGTCAAACACATCTAAGCAGTCTTCAGAGGAAGCATCAAGTTGGCATCGCTATGTTGCCAAGTCTGCAGTTTGCCGCGGGTTATTTTCGTGTCCGCGGGTCTTACATAACATGCAGAATTGACGCGCTACATGTAAACGATATCATTTGTTCTTCAGCTTTTAAGTATTTTCCTGTCAAAATAACGGAGTTTCCGCTTCAGCTTTTGCGAACGGCTCTCACCTATCATCGTCCCTGTTTTGATTTCAGCGAATCAGTTCGAGCGAACGCAACAACCTATCATATTCATGAACCCAGCAGCGAATAATCCTTAGTGCGTTTTATACTGTTATTAGTATTAGAATTCGTTGTAGTTTTGTTACTAAAGTTATATCTCATATATCAATTTAATGCTAAATATTCATTTGTAGATTTCTTTTCTTATTATAATTTTGACTGACACTAAGTGAATGACAAACAAATCTTAAGCACCACCACCAATCCTAAGTTCAGTCAACATGACAAATATTCAAACGTGGTTATTCTAATTACTAATAGTTATATCATCATATACTGCTCAAATTTAATAAATTATCATATTGAAAAATCATCATATTATAATGATTTGACTGACTGATGCTAAGTGAGATATTTAAAAAAAACTGTGCCATTTTACAAACTATAAGACACCTTTATATAGATATAATTATATATAATTGAAAAATCATTCAATTGATTATTGTAAATATTATCAACCCTCTATGGACACCTTGGCAATATAATCTCCATTGGCTTGTCATTTTTTTAGTTTACTCAAATTAAATTATCTGATATACTATGCCAAGGTGTCCATAGAGGGTTGATAATATTTACAATAATCAATTGAATTTGATAGGTGTCTCTCACATTGTCCCACAGAAACATTAAAATAGTGTAGATTAGTGTGCAATGTTTTATAATAATAATGTATTGTATTTAGTGTCCATTTCATTCATTTAACATTTAATATTGGGGACATCCAAGTTATTTGACATATTTGAACATAAAAAAAAGTAACAATAGTTACTTTCCCTGGTAATTAGCTTCTTTTATAATGATGTAACTCAGTTACTATTTGTGAGAAGTAACTAGTAATATAACTAATTACTTTTTTAAAGTAACGTGCCCAACACTGCATACTATACAATGATTTATTGATTGTCTTTGTTGAAGTAATACAGAATATAAAGAGCTTTAACTGCAAAATAATCGCATATTAATTTATCGCAATCGCAATATTGTTGAATAATAAAAAAAAAGCTTTAAAAAAAAAAAAAAATCGCAATCGCAAATAGGTAAAAAAAAAATCGCAATTAGATTATTTTCCAAAATCGTTCAGCCCTAGTCTGTAGTCATTTCCTGTTCCCTGGGATTTGCTGTCATTCCTTAGGTCCTGTGAGAGTGAGGGGAAAGGAAAGGAGTGGTAAAGGAGAGGGGGAAGGACAGACAGTTCAGGAAACAAGGGATCAGACAGGAAAGCACAAAGGAAAATGTCACGGCACGAAAAGGGTGTGGCGCTGTCATACACGCATCACTTCCTTTTCGATGGGCCTCTTTGATGTCTATCAGAAACAGACAGGCAACACACAAACAAACACATACTCGCACACCCCAGATACAGAAAGACGGGGAGCAGGACAAAAGCGAAACAGACCATGAGAGAATCACGAGTGTGAGACAGACAGACGATGTAATCTAAAAGAGGAAATGAATGACAGGGAGTGACTCAGCTTTGACCTCACATTCCCAAAAAATGATGGACACTAAAATACTCTGAAGCCAATCATTGTACGCTAAAGGCCACGTCATCTTAAAAACTGTGACAAACTGGCTTCAGAAGAACTGAAGCCATGATAATTCCCCCCTCTTTCAAATACATGCACATTACATATGCACACCTACAGCATTATCAGCACACCCGGATCTACTGCTACACACAGCATTTCCACTTCAAACCCAAACACAGCATGACAAACAAGCGCGCACACACACAAATTCTAGCAAGAAAAATAGGAAAAAAGTCGAAAGCTACTTCAAACGCTTCAGGATTTCTTCAAAAGCGTGTGCTTTCTTGTGTGCATTTTTAAGCAGTGTGTGCTTAGAACTTGCTGCTAGGACTGGGCGATATATCTCATGCGCATCGCGTCAGTAAAGCCGGTTCCTTGATTAGCAGTAAATCTCCATCACCTGTTTTCAGATGGAGCGGCATTTAATACACAGAGCCGTAGTTCACCGACAAGCCACGCAAAATCACGTTCAGAATCGAATGCGATTTATCAGAGATTATGAACGCGATTTTGCGTGGCTTGTCGGTGAACAGCTCTGTGTATTAAATGCCACTCCATCTGAAAACAGGTGATGGAGATTTACCGCTAATCAATGAACCGGCTTTACTGACGAGATGCGCATGAGAATCGCATGAGATATATCGCCCAGCCCTACTTGCTGCTAAACAAAAATATTTACTGTTGGCAAAATGATTCAACATGACAAAGATTTATTCAATTTTTTATAAACAAGCAAAGTAAAATGCAATAAATTTTGCAAATTGCATAAAACACTATTAGAGTTAAGGCGTTCACACCAACACAAATGTTCTGCATGAAAATTTGGTGAGAATTCCACATGCAATTTGTTAGTTCAGAACAACAGGATGAACGAAAAAGCAAACACACTCTGACAGTAAGTGGCATTTTTTAGAAAAGAAGCAAGCTCAACTTTGCATTTCTGACGCAAAAAGTCTGTTCAATTCGTAGGATGTAACCAAAAGGGTGAATCTTACTGGTTGGCCAGTTTTCTTTCGAAGCAATTAAAAACAGGTTAGAACAGCTTTTTGTAAAAATAAATAAACAAATAAAAATGAACAGATGCATTCAAATTAAACTATTTATCGTAACAAATTTTTACACCAAACATTCGTCTTGGTGTGGACATGCCATTAAAGTTGGGAACAGAGAACCGTTTTTTATTCCGAACCAGTTCCAAACACTAATGGTAAAGAGTAACTGAACTAATGTCTTACTTATTAAACCACACATTATTACTTTAATAATAAGTATTATAATTTCGAAATGACCTTCTCATCCGTCAACAGGCTGCTGAGGACAGAACATGTTAAACAAAGTGCATTTCTCGATTTCTTTTTCAAAAGTGCAAAAAAGACAAAGAAATCAACTAATCTGAGTCATTAAGAGAAATCAGAATTATTAAATTTCCTCACTGGAAATCAACTGGAATGAAGGAAGGAATCTCCCAAAGCATGTAAATATGAAAATGCATAAATCACTGAAACAATGAATCTAATAAATCCATCTATAAATTCCAATCTACAATCATTTACTTAAAGAATTTCAGACCAGACAAAAGGAAAACATTACACTTTCTATTTACATCTGTAAATATAAAATAAGAAAATATAACACAGAAAATACTTAGGACCATTTCACTGAACTCTCCCTAGTCAAAATCACTATGATCAGTCAAGATCAGCAGGCTAAAACACAAGGTAACATCAGACATGCAGCGTGTGGCCTGTCTAGTCACCAGTCTATTTGGTCTAGAGCTCCGAGAACAGCTGTTCCTTAAGTATTTCCCTCACACACACACACACACACACACACAGCACAAGCACACACACAAGATGTTTCTGCATGGCTCTAACTGCAGTGACCTTTCTTGAACAAGGCCTCAGAAATTCAGCACGCACACACATATTACAGTAACAAGAAGGAGAAAAATAATGAAACAGAATGTGAGACTGTGTTACACTATCAACTTCCTCTTGCAGAGGCTTGTGGGCTGTTTGCACTTTACTGTTTGTTTGCTTTGTATTTTCATGCCCTTTTGAATGTGCGTGTCTGTTGTGTTGTGATATGCAGCTCTCACTGAGTTTCTTGCAGCAGGGGTTGAAAAACAGTGGTTTCCTCTGTGGCATTTTACAGCTGTCTGGATATAGATGACAAACACAGGAGCAGAAATCAACTTCATCAAACACACTGTTATTTTCAGATGCACCAGAGAAGATCAGAGTGTCAATTTTATTTAAGGTTAGTCTAGCCAGACCACTGAGACCTCATCAGACCAACGTGCCTCACCAAATATCGACCCAACAGGTCAAGATACAACTGAGATCTCATCCACACAATCTCACATGTCACAGTTTGACTTCATCCCCCAAGTACTTACAGGCATGAGATAAGAACTAAACCTCTGACAGAAGCACAGATGCAGTATTTGTTCCTTTGCAGAGTAGATGTCAAATCATATATATAAAAAAACAAGTATTTTTTAACAGCAACACTTGTGAAGTGGAGAGGTCTAAATAATAAGAAAGTCAAAGTGAAAAGGACAATACTAAAAAATATAGCATCCACCAATCACATAACATCAGATATACACATTTGGAGTTTTATTTAAAAAAAAAAAAAAAAAAAAAAAAAAACTTTCACAGAAATTCTTTTAGAGCCAATTCTTCATTCATCTCAATAAAAAACAAACTTTTTAAATGAAAAATCTAAAATACCTCTCTTCGCCTTCTAATTATGTTAATATCACCTCTTCTTACTGGAATTTTAATGTGCTCAATACCAAAGAACAAGGAGGAGGACAGGATGATTGCATTCTTTAAAATGTTTTGCTACTGGTTTTGTTAATATCACCTCTGTTAATTGAACTCCTGTGTTGAGTAATGCAATGCCTTAAATGGCGAGATGTTCCTCCAACTAATTTTTTTTTACAGGGGCATTATATTAAATATGATTTTTTTTTTAATTATTTTACTGCAATTTATCAATATGTTCCTGCTGAAATTTCTAATGCACTTAGTGTTTGAAATTATTCAAAATAAGTAGTATGTTTATATAATCAAATTACTGACAACTTGGCCTACATTTCCACTTGCCTTACAACAGTCTAGAGGTCACAATCTCATCTAACAAGAAAAAGTAGGTGCACCAAGCTTGACAAAATTTGGACAAATATTATACTCTATCCATTTCTTTCTGGATGTAACAAAATCACACAAACAGCCAATAAATACAAAAAAAAAAGGAAAAAAAAAAAGAAGCACTTCTTTTTTCCGTAATAATGTAAATGATGACCTGGACATCTCAAATTAGGACTTTTTCAATGAACCACAGTACCACACAAAAAAAATGTTATGTTGCAAAACTGGATTTCTATGCTTGCTTCCTCTCAGCTGACATTCTGCAGAGGTTACTACTGAACGTCAATCAACATGACAAGCGAAAGAAACCTCAAGAGACGGACCACTCACAAGCTCAAACCATAAAGCCACAGCAGCACATATAGCTACTGTATGAGCCGCTCACTGCCTCCATTCAAAAGAGTCATATAATGTCTTCCACTCTGCATATCCTTCTGAAGAATCCCAATATTTAAAACTAGTGGCTGGAGTTTATTTTATACATTTTTTTTATATATCAATTAATTTTATATATTTCAATCTAATCTTAACAGTTTGTAAATTGTTTGTACAATGTACAATGCAGTTATGCTTTTTAAATAGGCTATTGCTGAATGATGATTGACCAGTTAAAATATAAAAACATCAGCTCACAGTAAACTGAACTTCATTTTACATGCAAATACGGCATTTGGTAGGACTCTTAAAGGCACAGTGACAAAAAATAAAATAAAATTAATTCCAAAAGTTAGAGGTAAGAAAATGTTCATTAAAAAAACTAAATTATAAATTTAGTAATTGAAATACACATTATAAGTAAAAATATTTTAAAAATGGCCTCAAGGGGCCTTTAGCTTCAAAGTCACCCAAAACACTGCTAAAATTTTTTTAAAACAAACTGCTAAAAAATAAACAGTTATTCATTTATTTGAAATACTTTGGTCAAGGATAAACCTGCTCATCACATGCTCATCATAAGCTCATCAAACAAATCACATGAAAGAGGAAATGCAAATTTTCTGTGAAAGCACTTGACTTTTGAAAAAAAAATGTCAAAAAACCCTTTCACAATGACAATTTATCTTTTTTATAATATATTTTTTTTATAATATTATAATATATTTTCTTTTTTAATATAATATATATATTAGAATTTAATATTTAATTTAATATAATATTTTTAATATATTTGTCTATAATATTTATTTGGCATTTTGTTTTTTTTATGCCATTTATTTGTTAGTTATGTATACATTATTTTATTTTAAATGGTAGAAAAACCTGTTTTTGACCTCAAAATAAAGCACGTTCCCTCTGTATATGGCTGTGGGGACGAGCAGTTTTGTGGTGCTTGGAATTCTTTATAATTAATTAAAAACAAATATTGCCACATTGATGGCTCAAGAAGGTGTAATTGTTCAAATAACATTTTTTCATTTTAAAATATAAAAATTGGTGATTGGAGATGAGTTTTGTTCCCACTTTTGTTGCAGTTTGCGGATTTTTGTAAAATAGCTTCTGTTTTTGCTTTTCAGATAAAAGAGTGGTTTCAGTTGAATATGTTGCAGGCTCATTTATTAGTTATAACTAATTGTTAATAAATAACATTGATGATAAATCATCAAAAAAAAATATTGGGCTTGTTTTTGAAGCTGCGGTTGCTTATTTGTCTCGCAAGAGTTGGCAACAGTGGATAAAAGTCCACTGGCACAAGGCAACTACTACTAAAGACAGGCGGTGCACTTCCAAAACGGGTAATTACAGCAACTGGAAAACTCATTAAGATAATCACAGTCTCAATGGAAATTGGAAACTCACACTGTCATGTTTGTAATGAGATCAGCAGAAAGTTGCCTCATAAATTATATATATATATATATATATATATATATATATATATGCAGGGATTGTTATAAGACCAAAGATGTGAACACATATATGCCACTTATGTTAATTGAAGGCCATTTCAAATTCTTCCACTGTTTCTTTCACCAGATAAAAGCTTTGCGGGCAGCCAAAGGTGATTATTAGCAGTGCTATGTTAATGTACATGTATGCACAAACAGGGGCTGTCTCAAAACCAACTGAGATTCCTTCTGAATTGTTCACTTCTGAACAACACATGTACGTGCAGCAACTATCTAGGTAGGAAGGGCATTATGATTTGAGACACAGCCAGTGAACGGACTCAAGGAGAGCAGTGTAAACCTCACAGCTCTCTATACATGCATTTTCCACAGTCGCGTGCGTGCGGTTGTTGGCCTCGAACAGATGAATAGAGCTCTTATTTCAGCTGCATGCAAAAACGTGGCAGCGGGTGAACACTCAAGCAACCGTATTATAGCTGATTCTTACAACATTTTACCATGGTAAACATAGCTTTAGCCAAAATGTGATAGTTACTATGCATACGATTATTGAAAAAAAACTACAGTCTAGTAAGACTGTAAAATAACTTTGTATTAGCCTCATTAAAAATAAATCAATTCATATATTTGATTATATAGATAGAAGTAATCTCATCAATATCTTTACTAAATTGTCTGAAACCATGGTTACCACGGTAAATTTCCGAGGGTTCAGCAATGCCTGAAGGAAATCTCAAGGGTCTTTTTCGTTAATTCAATCACAATAATGCAGATTTGTACCAAACATATCTGGTTTATCATTAAATGAAACACCAATAATCATACAGAAAGCAATCTTGGACACACTTTCGAGCTTCGTTGAAAGGTTTTAATAGATTGACTCGTTGCTGTCTCACTCGATGCCTTAAGAAAATCTCTCTCCTAAAAAAATAAATAAATCGATTTTCTGCGTAACTTACCCGCTATGTGCCTCTGTTTCGCCTTCCTCCGCAGTAAAGTCAGGGCTCTGTATGTAGATTCTCTGAACTGTGAAGTTAGAGATCGCGCTTTTTGGCCATTGCAGCTTTTATCCATTTCCAAACTCCTTCGCCAACTCTCTCCTGACTTCTGAACTTAACTTTTAACCCTGGACTTTTTCTTTGTGAGACTCTTCTTGATGCGTACGAAGTCTTAGTCCTGAGGCGAAGCAGTCATTATTCATGCTGCTCCGTTATTAGATGTTAGCGTTATCATTTCATTTCTTAAAAAACTCTCATTAAAAAGATTTTCCGTGGACGCTACCCTGTAACCATTCAAACCGCTAAGCATCACGGGACATGAAGTCTCTTCACGTGTGCGTCTTTTGACTGTAGTAGTTTCCGTAATGACGTCCAGCGGACTTTTTTAAACTGTCCAAAGCAAGACGTAATCAAAAGGTCAATGGACAAATATGACATATTTTAAAATATAAAATTATTAAATTAAACTTTGTTCATATCAAAAGACCCCAAATCTTATATCTGACACCATAATAGTAATAATTTGTGTTTAATTTTAACATGACGTGACTTTTTTTTTTTCTTAAAAAATACAAATTATTATTTCACACAATACGTGTCTTGTTTTCCTCATGTCCTGGTTAAAAACTCCAGCATAAGGGTTACAGCCATAAAATGGATATAACATGAAATTAACCAATTATGTAGTATTTGAAGTTGTTTAAATAACATTTAATTTTGGATGGGTTCGCCTGATGCCTAGAGGCTTCTGATGCTGCTGCCATTGTGGACTGATACTTCCCAGACTTTGATCTGAATGAAACTGTAAATATACAAAGTAAATATCACACACTTGTGTTACAGTGCTTGACCAATCTATGTGACCAAATAGATATCTAATCTGAAGTTAAATCAGAATGACTGCTGTTTGTTCACATGCCAGAGAACAGTGACAAGATGAAGCAATCAAACTGAGTGAATAACCATTAAGAGGCCCTGACAGTATTAAAGAACCAAGCTATCACCCAGGTGGCCTAAAGATTGCTCGTCTGTGCAATTTACACCAAAAACCACCACACACATTAGTCTGTTTGCTGAGCTTGTTCATTTGCATAGTTTGTGGGGACCTTTGCAAACTAGGATGAGCTACAAACATTCTAATTAGAGTCAAATAAACCATACCCATAAAGTCTCAGCAGAAACCGAGAACGGTGTGCCTAAAATATGCTCCCAAAAGGGACTGAGTCATATTTGTTAGTCTGATCATTTTAAAACTAGAACAAAAAAAGACTTGTAGTCGTATTTTAATGCTCCTACAAATATCAGCAGTTAATTGACCACATAAAACATAGAAATATACAATAAAAGTTATACATTTTATTTCTCTTTGTGTGTGTGTACCTGTTTTTATATACTGGTGGGGACTTAAACCTGAATACACACAGACTCATGGGGACTCGTGTCACGGTGGGGACCTAAATTGAGGTCCCCACGGGTAAATAAGCTTATAAATCACACAGAATTAAGTTTTTTGAAAATCTAAAAATGCAGAAAGTTTCCTGTAAGGGGTGGGTTTAGGTGTAGGGTTGGTGTAGGGCAATAGAAAATACAGTCTGTACAGCAGAAAAACCATTATGCCTATGGAGAGTCCCCACAAGGATAGCAAACCAGACATGTGTGTGTGTGTGTGTGTGTGTGTGTGTGTGTGTATCTTTTTCTTTTATAGCAAGCTCTTCCAGCGGCTCCTAAAATGGCACACATAAGGACCCCTGTGCCTCACAGTCTGTGGTGAATAATTACACATTAGATATCTACCATGCCATCTGAGGTGTGTTAAAAATAGTATGATCTACTTCCTGTGTCACGTGATCCAATGACTGGAGACTACCATGACTTTCCTAAAATGCAACTGGGTGACAACTACAGCAGATCACTACACGGAGGGGGTAGAGGTCAGGGAGTTCTAGAACAGCTCAAACTACAGACCAGGAAACAACAAAGTAGCGTCAGAGTTTAAAATAGAACCACAGGATATTGCCTCCAATCTACATTGTTTACATACATTTTCATTAAAAGTGAAAGTAGAGAGACTGTTATAGTATCATTTCATTATGTTGTTTAAGGCTGAATTGCATCCACTTCATTGCCTGCAGTTTACACTCACAGTCTTTTGAAGTTGTTAGTGGCAAAGCCATTCAGCTGTAATAGAATCTCACATCCTTACCTGAGCTCTGGACACGACAGCAGGTCAGCTTCTGAAACATCAGGAAGAAATGTCATATTTGTTGTAATATAAGAACATCTTTGTGTCTGCTTTTATCTGGGTGCTCTCACTTGTGCTTTAGCATCACCTTGACAAAATAAAGTAATTTTTTTACTGAGAGGCTATACAGGCTTTTCTTCAGATTAAATTCAATGTCAAACAGCTTTTTTTAAGAGAAAAGAATACTTCTATTCAGCAGAGACGCATTAAATTAATCAACAGTGACAATGAAAACCTTTATAATGTTACAAAAGATTTATTTTCTAAATCAAAGCTGTTCTTTTGAACTTGTTCTTTTCTTTTGAAAAAATGTATCACTGTTTCCACAAAATAAGCGGCACAACTGTTTTCAACATTAAGCTTTTCCCTTACAGGAATAAATTACATTTTAAAATCATTTTAAAATCAAAAACATTTATTAAATTGCAATTAATATTTCTCAAATCAAATAATTTAGTCTTGGTGAACATAACAATCTTACAGTATTTACAGAATTTTTATCTCTGAAAATCTACCCAACAAATCATTTTCAGTGACCGAGTTTGTTGAGTGTGGTGTGTGTGTGTGTGTGTGTGTGTGTGTGTGTGTGTGTGTGTGTGTGTGTGTGTGTGTGTGTGTGTGTGTGTGTGTGTGTAATTTCAGTTAAACAGACACTCCACTGTATCCTAAGTCTGCTACGGAAAAAAACTAAATATATCAGGATCTCTCACTAAGGAACGTTGTGATGTCATAAGGTTTGCAGTGTAGCCTATTGGCTGAGCAATGTGGAAACGGTGAATGGGTGCTTTTAAAAAGACGTTGCCCTGGTAACAGAGTTTTGGCCGACTCTCAGCTCACTATGAGAGTCCAGTTCAGCAAATGATCATTTCCTACACCCACTGCACCACCCAAAACACTTACACATGCTCACAAACTGCCTTCTAACAACTATTCAGACATACATTCTACAAAACATTCCTTTTCAAAAGCAAAAACATTTATCTTTAACTGTGTAAGATATTCATATACCATGGTATTCAAAGAAAACCATATCCAAGAGCATCCAAAAACATGGTAACACCATGGTACTGTTTGTAAATGTTCAGAGCCTATAGCGACAGAGGTTAAGAGCAGCCGTTTCGTTTCTCAGATAGACCTGATCTTGACAGCTGTCAATCGAAGCATGTCTTCTCATGCTTTTAAATCGTTACATTGTGTTTTGTGTGTCTCTCTGTCTTACCTTAGCCTGGATGATGAGTGCTCTTAGGCAGTTGACAAAAGACATGTTCACAGGTACCCACACTGTGGGTCAGGTTCAAAAGGTCGAGGCTGAACAGTCATGAAGGTTGCTGGGTGAGTCTGTGCAGATTAACGGCTCTCTGAGTGTCTGATGGTCCGGAGTTCAGCAGCTTGAAGAAGCAGATAGGGAGGGGCCACAAGGCCATATTTCAGCTGGCCAAGAGGAAAGATTCTCTGCATACCACTGCAGCAAGCGCTAAATGCTAACACACAGCGGGAAAAGCACAGAAGCCCAGCCGGATCTGCTATCAGCACTCCATAGGTAGCTTTGAAGGGGTCACTCCACTGTTATTCCAATCTTGCATTATTTTCTTTCTTCAGTGAAATACAAAAGGAGATGCTGGCCAGAATGAGCTATTTTACTCATCACAATGTTTGAAAAGATTTGTGAGCTTAAATTTAAGACTGTTCCACAGACAAAACTATTATAGATGCATGATAAGGACTTGCAAAGACTTGGGATATAGCTAAGGACCATTTTATTGTGTTTTTTGTCCTATTGTTTCGTCAGTATAAAAAACATCCACGTGAATAGTATGCAAGAGTCATTCTGATATTCTGCCAAACATCTGTGTATTTTCTATAAACATTTTGTGTGTGACAGAAAAAAGAAAATAACCAAATGGAAAAATGACTAAATCAGTTTTGAGTGTAATAGTGCTAACATACAGAATCTCACAAAAGTAACTTTATGAAATAGCCACTGTTTTAACACTCCAAAATATTCAGCTTGCTTCATTGGAATGGTAAAGAGCTTTACTGTGAATTGAAAAAAAAAAAAAACATTATTATATAGATATATAACATTATTAAACTGAATTTATGTTACAATATTATTTTACTTCAAAAGTCTAATTTCCAGTTGGTGGTCCTGTTCCCCTGCCCTGCTTTTAATGTGGAAGGACTTCACATATTTCACAGAGCATCTGAATTATTTGCTGTGAGAATTACTTTAAACCAAGGGTTCCCAAACCTCTTTATCAGCTTAGTATTTAAGTATAACCCCTGAGTTAACATTTCAATATTATGTATGTTCATGGTTCTCTGATATTGGTTAATGGTCACATGACATGCAGGTGAACAAATAAAATATTTCATCTTTTTTAGTAAGGGTTTTATTTTGACTTGTCTAAAATGTTTTTTTTTTGTTTTTGTTTATTTTAAATTTGTATTAACTTGTAAACCCCTCCCTAGTGAAAAAGAAGTCTCAAGCAATATGTAAGCAATTATGTTAACACAATAACACAATAAACGTAAAGTGTGTATATTTGTACAAATTATAGCTTTAACAGTTTAAATGATGTGAATATAAAATTAAGCCAGAATTTATGTTCCTGGATGCCTGCCTATATTGCACACTTTGGTTTCACCCCTTATATCTGATTCAACATTATTAGAGTCTCAAAGACCTGAAATGGGTATATGTCAGATAAGGGAGATATCCAAAATGTGTAGTGTTGAGAACAGGGGTGGGAAACACTGCCTTATTATAGCACAGTTTAGGAATAAAATAACTTAATAGCCTGAGATGGCAACATGAACGCAAAACGATGACACTCTGGAATATTACTGTGATTTGATAACTCTGTTTCAGACTATTATATCAGACCCCTGCAGGCAAACAGACACACATGTATACTGTTTGTATATAGTTATCAGTAGCTCTCTTGACAAGTCGCACCCACTCTTGTTATGTGTCGAAGACACAGAAAACAAAAACTAACAGTGTTTTCACTCTCCCACTCCAGCATGCCAGAGATCACACACACACACAGACACTCCTTTACACAGGCCTACACACACAAGAATGTGTCCAATTCCCATGAGCACCTCCGTCAGCAGATTTTATCATTTGAAAAACTGTATTAGAGGAAGTTCTGCTTCAACTAATCTACATTCAACTAATTTACAGTCATTTGGATATATTAAGGGACAACCTCCCTTAAGCAACCTGGTGTAAAACTGTTTTCCTCAAATACGCTATTGTTGGCTCATAGCTGGCTCTGTGTGGATATTAAACCAGACACCTCTATAATAAAATTTTATCAGTGTGTGCAGTCAATGTGATTATTAATGATGGTAATAAGGACATTAAATGGTTATTTCTTTATTCTTGAACTCACTCAGACTGACAAAAACATCATTTACACACAAAGTCCAAGATGATTATTAATTCTAATTGATTTCATTTGTAAGTGTCACCCTGCAATATCCCATCAAGCATAACAATCATCAATAAAACAATTATGTCATCGTCGTCATTATTTCTGTTAGAAGACATGTAAATGACCTGTCAATAGACATTAACTGACTTTCTTCATGTTATCTGATTCATTCTAACTCAGTCAGGAGAAAATGAAAAATCAAAATTTCAGCCAGTGCAGACTACAATATATGTCCTTAATTATTTCAAAAGCTCTCAAAATGATTTCCTGAATGAGTTTTTTATGGTTATGTAATTCAAAGGCTCACAATGGAATATTTTTTAATAAAATGATAATGATTCTCTCTTTTTCATTTCACACCCGTTTTTTTAACATATCTGGTAACAGTTGGGTTCAGAAGAGATGATGTTTGATCAGTTCCACTCCAAGAAAAAAAGGATGACAGTAACTGAACAAAGTAAAATGAGAATATGCAAACAATATACTATAATTGACTGAGAGATGAATCATCGGAAGGACCTTGCATTTAGAATAAAGAGTTTCCTTAATGGCTCTGCCTGTGAAAAAACAGCTGAAACATTTAATGAAACAACTTATGAAATTTGAACTGAACTGAGGTAAACATAATATTAAACCAAACATGAATGATATACGAGCTCATAACAAACCACCAACATTGCTATGATGTATTTCCCATATCCTGCTATAACCAGTTTTGCTCTCAAATGGAAAAGGTTTTGCTAACTGTTAAGCCAGTTTCATCTTTCCAGGGATATAAACATGTAATTTTTGGTTCCATCTTTTCAGAGAAAATTTTTATTGCAACCAGATGCGGCTGCAAAGGTATCTTAAAAAGGAGCTGCTACCAGGACCCGTTTATAATATATGTGCTTCTTGTCTCTAACAGAGGCATTAAGGGTTTGAAAGAGCAATCTGCTCACTCATCTCTCAAGAATATCATTTAAACCGTGAGCAGAGAACAGGATTCTAGGCATCAATATCTACATCAAATACTGAAATGCAGACAACAAATGTTCCTTTGACATTCAGGTCACCACTGCTACTTCCTCAGAGATGGGCTCAGTGTCGTCTTTTTCTGATGTTCTGCGATGTTATCTACAAAGATTCTAAGCTGAGAAATTCTTCTGCTTTCCTGTGCAATCTGTTGTTCCTCTCTACTTGTACAGGACTGACTCGAGTTCTCACAAGCAGCACCAACATGGAGTTTTAAGAATGCCACGTTCCTTTACCTTGCATTACAACAGCTTTTGAATGGCACGACAGGCTAATACCACACACACGCTACACAACCAAGGCAGAAACATACCCTGACAGCAGTATAGAAAACTAATGGTAAAAATTCAGATGCCAATTTTCACTATAGCGCCCCTTGCAGCAATTCTGAGAATTCAAAGTGTACTTGCATTGGTTATGAACTGCAGTTACATTTCAGAACTCAACCTCACCTGACATCGAGTTGATTAGCAAGACACATCTGCAAGATGCATCTTGGCCTAAATATGTCTTTGTATTGTGTTAAATCGTTCTTAATAAGACAAATATATTCCTTCTCAATTTAAAAAAAAGAAGAAGAAGAAGAAAAATGCTTGAAAAATACTTTTGTATCAAATACAAGAGTCATTTCCTAAATTGTCAGTATCTGGGTTTTTTAAAGACCAATTTCACCTTCTTGCTCTGCTCCCACAAAATCCTGGCAAATGCTGTAGAATGACAAAATAGTGAAAATGTGTCATGTGCTCTGGGACACACACCTCATGTCACTGATAGCAAGTGTCAGGAAAAACTATAAATATTTGATACCTTTAAAAATGCTCCTGAGCAGAGTTTAATTTTGCCTGTAATCTCTATGGCCAAAAAAGTAATCCTAATGTTAAAATCATAGGTGTCATTTACACTGGGGACGCTGGGGACATGTCCCCACCACTTTTTGAAATGGCTGATTTTGTCCCCACCACTTTTTGAAAGCATTTGGTTAAAATGTTCTGAAAAATCAAGCGAACCAAGAAATGTTAAAGGTTTATTTGCACAAAATAAAACATGCAATGCAGTTTAGATACAGAAAGAAACAATGTACATTGTCCAAAAAAAGTAACTTAAACAAAATAAACTATTACTGATTCTAAAATGACCCAAAAACATGCATGCGCCGATCAGTAACTTGAACAAATTCTTGACACAATTTCTTCTTGTCCAAGTTATACATTCTCTCTCTGTGAACATGACAAACAGCCACACTGTTGAGTCGTGTTTGTGACATTGAAGAGCGCAGCCAGGTCTTCAGGCGTCTCAAGGCACTGAAGCTTCTCTCTGCTTCAGCAGATGAGACAGGAACAACGAGCAACAAACGCAGAAGTGCCTCAACTTGACTGAAGAGACCACGGACCTCGGGAACCATGTTCCTCATGATTTCTGTCACTTCTGAGCAGGTTTTGTAGGTGTAATTGGCAGTGAACATGGCCAGCTGCACCTTTAGGGACTGGAACTGCAGCTCTGGATACAGGTCAACCACGTCATCAACTTGACCAGAGAGTAGGACTTTCTCCAGCTTGACCAGGTGCTGTAGCCCTTCCTGTTCAAACCGCTTTGTCAGCTGTGTTGTTACAATGCCAAGACTTGGAAGAACTGTACACGGTAGTACTCCTGATCTGTGGATGGAACGTAGGGCTCAGCTGGGCCAGCATGTCTCCTCTGTGGCTTTCGTAAATGTGGCATCTTTATTGGTTCGATGTCCAAAGATGTAACCAGATCAGTTGCACTGGTGTAGACTGTGATGAATGCTTCTTCGGTTCGTTGGCTCTGAAAGTGTTTTTTCACACAGGCAACTGCACTTAACATGCCTCCAACTGTTTTCCCTCTCCCCTGCAGTGAAGTGTTCAGGCCCTCTAACCCCATCATCACCTCTTTTGCCAGAAACAGGCCAAGGACTGTGGTGCCCTTTTGGAACCGCTCATGAAGGCCATTAGCTCTAGAAGCTGTGTCGGATGTGTTGGACGAAGCCATCTCTTCCAATGCAGCCAAGACTGCTGCTCTATATTGACCAAGGATGGCGTCAATGGCTGGGGTGCGCACTGTCCATCGTGTTGGGCACAAAGGTTTGAGTGTGATGTAGGAACCACTTGTGGACTTTGCAACAGACTTGAAAATGGTCTTAAATTTGCCTGATTGTCCAAACAAGCACCCCAACTCATGGGTCCACTGCAATGCATCCTCTTCCAATCGGAGGTGCATGGTTGAGCAAGCTGCTGCGTGACCAGGTTGACGCAGTGGATGGCCCACAGTGAACATAAATACTGCAAGTGGCTGTTCTTTTCTGATGTGAGCCTATACTCCCGACAGATGTCCCTGACATATTGGCTGCTCCATCATAGGTGGTGGCCACGCAGTCCTGAAAGGGGGTAGGTTCAGACGGAGTAGCACATCAGAGACAATCTTGCGAAATTTGCTCACCTGCAGGGTGGAAAAGTTTCGTAGAGGCAATGAATTCCTCTTCCGGGCCTGTAGGTACTCCAAGTCTGGTCAACGTCCGGCAGATGTGACCCTGCTCTGGAGAAGCTGCCACTTACGTCCTACGGTGTTCCATCAATTATTACTGCAGGTTATTGGACCACTGGTAAAAGCAGGATTTCCTCATGCACGATGGTCACGATCCAGAAGTTCTGAAAGGGTTTGTACCACTTAAACTTGGCCATTTCGCGTTTTGACGTAGCGACAGAAGGACATCCTGCTGGTGTAGCTGTGGGTCCGTTTTAACCAGTGTCCAATTATTTGTGGACCAGGAGCGTCATTTCCTCTGTGTCCTTAAGAATGAGGGTAGTGCCATTACAAAGTTCCCCTCTTCATTTCCATGCCCTCTTAAAGCTAGGCCCTGTGGGCCAAGTACTTAACAGAGCTTAATATTTTTAGTAAGTTTGACCTGGCCTCCTTCTTGTGCAGTTGCCAAAACACTGGATAGTCAGAGCATTAATTGATTTTGGCTCATAAATGTGCGTAGTCACTGCATGTTCTGTGTTTTGCTGCTTAAGAAGGAGCAGTGTCCAAAACATCCTGCTCCAGGCTTGTTGGGCAGCACGTGCTGCCTCCAGTTCCTAAAGCCTGCAAAATAAATGTTGGCTCTGTATTTTTGGCTAGTGAAGGTTTGCTTTGCAAAGGCCTGCGTAGTCACTGCTCCCGCACCCATAAAAGCAGCCTCCAGTTCCTAAAGCCTGTCCAAAATAAATGTTGAGCTCTGTATTTTTGGCTAGTGAAGATGTTTGCTTTGTAACCAAAGAAATCATTGCCTTGGTGCAATAAAAGCTTCTGAAATCGAAGCGTCTTGTTGGCCAACTTCCACCTTCAATAAACTTGGCGGATGAGCGTCTTGTGGCCAACTTCTGCATGTGGCCTCAATAAACTTGGGTCAAAGAGGTAATTTTGCTCTGATGTGGCCTCAGATTCTACTTGTTCCTCAAAGAGTAATTTTGCCTTCTGCCTCGGATTTCATACTCATTGTTCGGATTTGGCCCTTTCTCCCTGACATCAGCCCTAGCACCAACCACTGCCTGCTGCAGATCCTATTGAAATAAATGTAATTGTACAATAAATATGAATGTCTTGTACTTTTAATGTGTAAGATGCACTTTGTAAACATGTTATAACACAGTTGAAATAACTTTTTCTGAAGTAGCCTATTTAAATCTCACCTCTAAACTCTCTGGCTCTTTCTCCTGCTCTCCATCAGCACTTACAGTGGAAACCGTCTGCTGCTGAAGCTGGTGTGAGATTATGACATATTAACCCACAACCAAATAAGACACCATAAACTAAGCAACAGTCTACAATGTCTGCAACATCTTATTTTTTTTTTTTAATTGTCAAATACTTTTAAAGTGTAAGATCCACTTTTTAAATTGATAAAATAAAATCTTAATATACATTACTTTTTCTAAAGTATGTTAATCTCACCTCTAAACTCTCTGGCTTTTTCTCCTGCTCTCCATCAACTCCTGGAGTTGCAACTGGCTGCTGCTGATTCTAATGCAAAATTATGAAAAAATGTTAACCCGAGACCTAATCCTTACAGTAGGCTACACTATCAACTACAGCTAAGCAACAGTCTACAACATGTGCAGGAAAACTGTTATTGTTCATTAGATAATAGAGGTAATCAGCAGGCCTACTGTTAAATCATAATGTAACGTTGATTAGATGGACTGATTAACTAGCTAGCCAGCTAGAATAGCTAGTTTTGCAAACATATTAAGATAAGTGCCTCTTTCTTATTGCTGGATTTTACAGTAGGCCTCCATAATAAGATCATCACTTACAGTACAGCGCTGTTTGCTAAAGTAGTTTCTAATGTCTCCTCCCTTCTTCCTCTTGGACATTGTGCAGTTTGGGTTGCTGTAAATTAGGCTACTGCAGTTCACACGTAAGTTTAAAATATTCTGGCTGACCCCCCCAGCGTGACTTTTTCAAGGCGACCGTTATTTAGAACTTGTCACTTTATGGTTTCCATGGTGACGCGTCATTGCTTTTCACATGACACACTGCAGCAGCAACAGCGAATGATTGATGATTTGCTTTTATGTAATTTTCCCTTTTTTATTCAAAATATTCACAAATTTGTTAGCTATGGCATGAAATATCTGATATTTCGATTGTCAAATATATGCAAGTGGAAGTGTTTTGTTGTTTAAACACCTTTATAACGATCGCGTTAGTTGAGCTGTATGCGCGATGGGCGGCGCCATGTTAGTTTGTGCCGCAGACGCAGTTCAGAGAATCGGATCTGTTGGATTTACAACATGTGAATTCATCCACTTCTCCCGAAATACATAAAAGTAAGTGGCTGGTGAACTGGGAGAAGAATAGAGTAAACTTTAAAGTTACTTACACAATGTGTATCTGATATGAATAAAACGTGTCTAATTATAATGGAAAGCATTATTATTATTTCTTCCATAGACATCAGTGTGTATTTTACAAACCTCTAAATGTATTGTTTTTTTAGTACTTATGTCGAATTTATATGTCTGAAACCTAAAATAAACATTATGTTGTTGAAAACACTGAAAAGTTGTGATATATGACAGCTCTGAGTGCGCCTGTCTCTGGCTCAGCGCGCGAAAGCACATTTGAATTTAGCAGTTGATCACGTGATGCACTGACCGTTCTAATCACACCGGTGTGATCATACCTCCAGGGACCAGCCTTAGACTGATCACACCGATGTGATCGTACATGCTAAAGGGTTAAATGTTTAGCTAGCTAAGTTACTGCATTTTTCTACAATTGATTATCCTGTGCAGTGTTGCCATATTGGGCGGGTTTCCGTCCAATTGACCCTTCACAAAACCACGCCCCGAACAGCAGATTGGCTACTGACAATGTCAGTCTTATATTGAACTCTACGTTTAGCTAGCTACACAGAGGCTGCGTGGTCTGTAAACAACAGAAGCCGGTTCTCGGCCCTCAAGCGGGAAGTTAGCTTAACGTGTTAGAAATTCCATGGGACTACCGCTCCTTTCCAGCCCCTCCTTCATGGATTTGCGCTCTGGCCTGAGCAGGAATGGATGGACATGATGCGCTACGTTCAAACCTCGAAGTGTTGGGGAGGAGGTTTCATTCATCCTTGTATTAGCCGGCTAACATCGTTAGTTCTTCTTGAAGATCAATAAAAAAAATTGGCTTTGTGTGTGTGTGTGTGTGTGTGTGTGTGCAGGGGCGGATTTAGTGAATTGGGGGCCCCAGGCAAATATAGGAATGGGGCCCTATACATTTGCACAGATTTTCCAAGATCAACCTTGAAGTTTCTTTTTTGTTGTGATGCTTGCTGCTGCACAATGGTGCCCCAGTCGTGTGTCCAATGTTTCTAAATTTTGCATGTTATAATGGGAGTCTTTCCATTTACATTTACATTTATTCTGCGATTTAGCAGACACTTTTATTCTTTCATGTTGTAGACCGTGGAAGGGAAGATATAGCAATTGTTTTACCATTGAGATACAAGTTTTAACAAAAAGCTAAATAAATTATAAAATGATAAACCTCACAATTGAACCTTTAAACCATTTTTTTTTTTTAAGAAAAGGGATGAGTCAGAAGTATAAATTATTATATTATTTAAAACAGCGGGTTTATGTGGGTGGATTTTCGCATTGGTCGAGCTGAATAAAAAATGCAGACTGGATTATTGAAAATGCACATTCATTCTATAGTCTGTACTTTATCAGGTAAAATTTGAATTTTTATGTTCTAAATGTACCTTAAATTAATACTTTTCAAGTTTTTAATACTCTAATCAACATGGGCATGGACAAATATGGATGCTTTATGCAATATATGTGTATTATTAGTGAAACCATAGTTAACATACATAGAGCATGAAGAGTAGACATGTTTCAAAGGTCATAGATGTTTTTCAAAGAACTTGTTCATGTCTATTAGACACATGAGAAAAAAGAACATAGAAATACCAGGTTCCTATTACTTCTCTTTCTTTGCACTGAGCAATTTACTGACACAAACCTGTTGACATTTTCACACAACAGGGCAGCTCTTCTTCTGAACATGCAAAATGTACATTTATTATTACATTTGTTTGCCGCTCTGGGCCACATACTGTATTTTGATGCAGCTAAATTCTCAATAAAACTGTTTTCATTGGTATATTTTTTTTCTGTTTCTGTTGTCAGACAACAGGATGAATATGAAATAGTGACTGAAACGCGACCCATTAAGACATAACCAGCTCTCCCTTCCAAGATGTTAATCTGCACAAAAATCCTGATTTATATCAAATTTTAAAGTCAAATAGGCTACACATAAGATAAAGACCACAGCTGTGCTGTGATTTCGGCTATACTTGCATGTAAAATTAGAGAAGCAACATATCTGTTTTAACTGAAAGCGCAGCTCGCTGAACAGAGCAGACGCACAGAGAGAGAGAGAGAGAGAAAGAGAGAGAGAGAGAGAGAGGTGTGCGCGCGCTGGGAAAGAGAGAGACCTCGCGCTCGCGCGGCAGTCAGATTCAGATGCATTATATTTATATTTGCTACAAGCAGGATACACAAGAAGCACGTTCAACTCGGACACGCAGACGGTTGTAGTGGTAATAAACACCGTAAACCGCAACCGTTCGCGTGTCCGCGCTTAATGCGCATCTCCTATATGAAAAGCATTTTAGGGGGCCCTTGGCTTTTGGGGGCCCAAGGCAGTCGCCTACCTTTGCCTAATGAGTAAGTCCGCCCCTGTGTGTGCGTGCGTGCGCATGTGCATGCGAGAGAGAGGGCCTGCCTGCCATCTTATAGTTTGGATTTTAGTGTGGGTTTTTTTGTGGCATACATAATGACAGTATTTATCACGGCACTTTATATTGGTTACGCTGCGATGTGCGATGGCAGAGGAGGATTTCACATTTTGTGGATTTGGTTCTCTAACTGCACTGCATTCTATGTGGGTTGCAAATCCCACATTGTTTTAATTTTATCTGGTGTTATTTGATGCAGATATGTTGCGTTGTATGCTTATGGTGTGTTTTCTTTTACATATGTAATGAATTTCATTGTAATCATTGACTTAACGCGCTGCTGTTTTCTACAGTATGGTGCTTTGGCACTGTTCGGTTGAGCTGGTGTTGCAGGGACTGTTACATGTGCAGTCGACATTGTTGAGGGTTTTATGCTGAGTATTTTCGTGTTGTTGACTGGCCTACGCTATGCCCATTTTTGATGCGCCGTTATTCAATATTTTCCCCGTCCTGCTGTAATGTTTTTTCATCTGATCTTTTGTCCCCACCACTTTTCAACACAAACTGACGCCCCTGGTTAAAATAGGTCTGCATACAGAGTAATCTAGTATAAACAAAGGGCAAAACATATTTTAAAAAACGAAAACAAAGAAATAATGTAGCTGTAAGCAGCGATTATTGGGGTTCAAGAGCTTTAAGGCATTGACAGACATATGTAAAAAGACATTATATATCATTTAGCAAGCCTGTAAACATCTAAATCAATAATTAACTTTTTTTTTTTTTGGCAAATCCAGGTAATTTATCATAGAATAATAATGATTTTTAACATTTATGACTGTTATAGTGCCACCTATTGTCGGATTTTCATAAAACTTTGTATGCTTGTTTAGAATCATACGAGTTTTCGTTTAGAATTTATAAGGTTTTGGGTATATTTGACCATGCCCCTTTTAAAAATGAATAATTTTGATAATTATTGAATTTAGAGAATTGTACCGCAGTGGTTTTTGTTGAGATTGGCCAAAAAACCTAAGACTAGTTTGCAAAAGTAGGTTAAGTTTTTTAGATAATCTTGAATAATTAATGAACTATTTGATTGACTGTAGCGGTTCTTGAGGTAAAGTTCAAAATAAGAGATATATCACATGATATGAATATTGTATGCGTAATACGCAGAGTGATTACATAGGTGTAAAACTTGTTAGCGCCACCTATTGGCTGTTTTCTTTCAAATTACTCGGAGACTTTTAGGGTCATAAATCAAACAGAACCATAGAGTTTCATTCCAGATCAGCCTCTGTTAATCTTGTCTAATAGATGCTCAAAATTCATTGGCCGATGGTGGCCATGTTTTTTGAGATATGCAAATGTCCTCATAGACCCTTCTGCCACATTGGACCAAGCCACTGCATACCAATTTTCAAGTCGATTGGACAAATGGTTGCATAGTTCTAGCTATTATGTTTTTCCCCCTCTTATAGCGCCACCAAGTGGTCAAGCACTGCATTTTAAAAAAAATTGACCAAAGATTGAGCTCTTACACAAGTATACCAAGTTTGGTGAAGATATCTAATTCCGTTCAAGATTTATAGCCATTTTAGTAAAAGTGGCCACACCCCTTTCGAATGTTTTGGTGTCTCTTTGCGACCGTAAGTCAAAAGTTCATGCGTTTTGTCCATCGTGAGCCATGGGTTCCAACGACATAAGGCACTTGAGTCTGCGAATAACGGTTTAGGAGAAGTGTTGCCAACTAATTTTCAGGGGAAGTTGCTAAAGGAAGGTTGATTTGTTGCTAAAAGTTGCTAAATGAAGTTGTGATGTCATTGTACGATGACATCATTACGTAATTACTATGCAAAATTGTGTTACTAGGCCTACATCAAGTCTCAGCAAAAAATGTATTTTATATATGTTAATTTAGATTTGTTTGTAAAATAATATATTGTAATATAATATTAAAAAATAACTATTTTTAAATACAATGAATTATTAAACACTTACACATTTTTGAACAATTACAATGTTTTTTTCAATTAGCTAGTAAACTAGTAAAACTTCACATTCTGAACTTATAGTTTTAAGCAGTGTATTAGCCGTTAGTTAGTGTGCTACACTCAAAGAAAATTCTGTAAAAATAGGGCACACTATTTTAATGTGATTTTAACCTGGATTTTAAATTACGCATTGTATTTTGTGTTTTCGGGTTACAGGGTTACAATGGATAATGAATAATGGATAACGGATAATGTCCTGGAAAATTACTAGTACCTTTTCCATTTTTCTAGATATTTTTCTTACAGTGTACTAACTGATCAACAATCGCAGGTACAAGCTACTAACAAGGTGTTCATTCACGTAATGTGTGTACTGCTAGGTATCTTTGGTTTCCTCTTGTGTAATTTGGATGGAAAATGTGTGCCTTTTTATCGTTTGAGTCACTTATCAAAAGTTGCTAAAAGTTGCCAAATAAATTTTAAAAATAGCTAAATTTGTTGCTAGGTGCTTTTGGAAGAAAAAGTTGCTAGGATAGTGTGAAAAGTTGCTAAATTTAGCAACAAAATTGCTAAATTGGCAACACTGTTTAGGAGTTATGAGCGATTTTGTACTTTTGATCGCTGTAGCGCTCCCGTCAGGCTGATTGGGGTGAGCCTTGGTGATGCTGTAGATGTGTGAGTACTACCATCCCTACAAGTCTGAAGTCTCTAGTACAACTTATGGTTTGGTCTGCCCTATCAGATTTAGATGGAGAATGCTGATCCTTGGCCATTCTAACAATTAATTTCAGCTCTTGAAACCCTAATCAGTGCTACATGCTTGAAACCCTAAAAAAGAGAAAATCTTTTATAATTCATCATTTGGTTACACAATTTTGGTGGTGACTATTGGGATTTTAAGTCCCAACACAATATAAACACTTTTATAGATAGATATACTTTGAGAGGAAGTCCAGCCACAGAAATCTAGCAGATGAGGCTGGATTTTGATTGACTGCTGTGACAGAGCCATCTGGAAGTCCCAGCGGTGCTACTTCTGTCCTGGATAACAGGAGAAAAACATTTTTGGGTCAGCTGAGCCACAGTGCACCAGCATCGACTAAAAATGTTGATACTTTAGAAGTTCAGACAGAAAGAGAGAGTATAAAGTCTGCAGTCTGAAAACGCTGTAATGATCACGTTAGAGATTTGGAGCAGCTGCTCTGATGGATCTTTCATAGTTGAAAGTGACCTTTCTCCTCTGCCCCAGCAGTGAACTTTCTTATTGCTGTTATTAATTTAATAAAACATGCCTCTCTCTCTTACACACTTTCCACTGCCAGAACGCTTTTTGTGGCATTTTTATTTGTATAGTATACGGTGGACAGGAAGCAATGTGGGATAGAAGAAGAGACTAAAATGGACCAGGACTCGAACTCAGGTTGCCCAAAGCGCAACCATGAGGTTGTCGGCTCCAGCAGAACACTTTTCCAGAGGTTTTAGATCACGCCAATATGGTAAAGCTCAGGTATCTGGCACAATAGCAAGACTGAGACCCCTGTGCTGGGCATGGACCTTGGAATAGGATTGTTTTAGTAAGGCTCCAGCACTTTAGCATCCCATCATGCCCTTAGGTGACCTGTGAGAAGGTTTTTTTCTCTGAGCCATAATCTCTGGTTGGCCAGAAACAGTACTCCGGCCAGCGTTCACAACGCTCCGGGGCACCTCTACAACAGCTTAGAGTTAAACCACAGAGAATCTGGACTGTGATCATTCATTCTGACAGACTGCAGCTGCTGCTCTGATAATGACACACACAAAGCATGATGATACATGGTATAGAGTCATAACAGAGCTCATCATTCTTTCTTTCTCTCTTTTTATATTTATATATGCATACATATATACTACCTGGCAAAAGTTTGAGGTCTGTAAGATTTTTTTAATGTGAAAAATTTGAATTTAATTTGAAAGAAATCTATGCTCACCAAGGCTGCATTCATTTGATCAAAACTAGAGTGAAACAGTAATATTATGAAAAAGAATCACAATTTTAAATAGCTGTTTTATATTTTAATATAAATTAAAATGTAATTCATTCTGTTTGAAAATTAAGTTGAATTTCAAACATGAATCACATGATCTCATGAGTCACATGATCCATCAGAAATCATTCTAATATGCTGATTTGGTGATCAAGAAATATGCTTTTTATTAGTGTTGAAAAAAAGTTGTGCTGCTTAATATTTTTGTAGAAACAAGTATAATTTTTTTTCAGGATTATTTGATTAATAGAAAGTTCAAAAGAACAGCATTTATTTGAAATATAGATATTTTGTAATAACTGCCTTTACTGTCACTTTTAATCAATTTAATTAATCTTAGTTTCTTTAAAAAGAAATGACCCCAAATTTATTCATGCTATAATAAAATTATTCTTTTTTTTATTACTATTTTATGGGATAGTGGAATGAAGACATGAAAGTATGGCTGAGAGAGAGGGAATGTGATGGGAATGGGATCAAGACAGGAACCAACAGCTCTTACAAGTGCTGAGCCACTGCACCACAGCTCTGACATCTGCTGTTTATTAAAATTATTAAGACTGATGGTTCTAGCACAAGGAATTCCCACCTAGAAGAGCAATTCCCTCCAAAAGAGGAACAACAGCAAAAATGCTGCACTGACCATGAGAAACGACTTTTCTGTTTGTAAAACTGTGGTGAATCTGATCATTTACATTTCAATTTATGCATTTCACAGATGATTTTATCCAGAGTAACTTATAGTGATTTATAATACTTTTTTTAAATCTACATATTTTCCCTTGAAATCAGAGAACCTGCATCTGCTCTATGACTCCTGAAACATATGTGAACTGCTACTGCTTCTCCAAATGACTCACTTGTTGTTTTAGAATGGACACACACTTAACTTTCAAGTCTGAATAAAGAAGCAAGGGTTCATTAAGGTGTTTTAAAAAAACATGTAAGCAAACAACAGTTTGTTGAGCTGCAGCACATATATATATGCCTCTCATGCACGGTCTGCCCTCTACAGAAGCAGAAGACCTCAGTTAGACTTCAAACAACCTATCACAGGCTTTAATCAGCTGCTGACAAATTATTAACATATTAATTATATCCCGGATTCATTAACATAACCTCTTTTAAAGTGCCAAAATAAAATGTCACACCTCCTATTAACAGTCGTTGCTGTTGTTTTCCCACATTTGCTCTTTTCCTTTCCTCTTTGTTCTGCCTTCTTTTGGTTCTCTATTGACACACTTGACTAATAACAGATTGAGGAACTTCAGCTACACACACAGCAAATGAGTCTGTCACTAATTATTAAATCCACACACAAAGCCTGATATTTATAAACTGTGCTGATGTTGCTACAAGAAGGACTTAAAGGGATAGTTCACCCAAATATGAAAATTACCCCATGATTTACTCACCTCTCAAGCCATCCTAGGTATATATTTACATTTACATTTAGTCATTTAGCAGACACTTATCCAAAGTGACTTACAAATGAGGACAATGGAAGCAATCAAAATCAACAAAAAGCAATATGCAAGTGGCATGACAAGTCTCAGTTAGCCTAACGCAGTACACACAATGCTTTTTTTTTGTAATTATATAATAAATAAAAAGAAAACAGATAAGAATAGAGCAAGCTAGTGTTAGAGGCCTTTTTTTTGCTTTTTGTTAATTGTATAATAAATAAAAGAAAACAAATAGATAAAATACAAAAAGAATAGAGAAGCTGATTTTTTTTAAGAATAGAATTAGAATAGAGAGTGCTGTTAGAGGGTTAACTCAAGATGGAAGAGATGTGTTTTTAGCTGATTCTTGAAGATGGCTAAGGAATCAGCTGCTCGGATTGAGTTGGGCAGGTAATTCCACCAGGAATATTTGACTTTCTTCTTTCAGATATACATACATATATAAATAATATATATATATAAATCCTGGCTCTTCTCAGCTTTATAATGGTAGTGAATGGGTGTTGAGATTTTGAAGTACAAAAAAGCATCCTTCTATCATAAAAAGTACTCCACACGGCTCCTGGAGGTTAATAAAGGCCTCCTGAAGTGAAGTGCAGTCTTGCACAAAAAGTTTTGTTTCAAGCAAAATAAAACCAGTCTCCTTTTGGCTTATATTGAAATCCTCTGACATTTCTCTTTACAAATACTCGTTTTGGACTTCTAAATCATAACTGCTTCTCAACGGAGCTTACGCTATGCCTATATCCTTCGTCATCTGCTGGAATGGATGAACCACTCTCTCATGAATGTGAATGCACGTACGACAGTTAGTGGAAGCTAAAGATTACGGTTTATAAAGTTTTAAATATGGATATTTTTCTTATACAAATGCATTGATTCGCTTCAGAAAGGCCTTTATTAACCCCCCGGAGCCGTGTGGAGCACTTTTTATGATGGATGTACTTTATTGGACTTGAAAATCTCAACACCCATTCACTGCCATTATAAAGATTTAAAGAGCCAGGACATTTTTTATATATATATAATTTTGATTGTATTCATCTGAAAGCAGAAAGTCCTATGGATGGCTTGAAGGTAAATAAATCATGGGGTAATTTTCATTTTTGTCTGAACTATCCCTTTAAAGGGGTAGTTCACCGTAAAATTATAATTCTGTTATCGTTTACTCACCCTCATGTCATTCCAAGCCTGTTTGACTTTCTTTTATTCAGTGGTACACAATAGAAAATATTTTAAAGAATTTTGGCAACCAAACCTTTTTGATGACCATTGACTTCCATTGTATGGGCAAAAAAAACACTGAGACATTTCACAAAACGCCTTCTTTTAAGTTCCACAGCAGTGATGATGACACTGAGAAATGAGTAATAACACAAAGGCATCATAGCTGCGCAGATTAGCAAAGAAAAAGTGTTGGATAAAGATATATAAAGGTCAGAAGAAAACACTGACAATTTTCTAACACACACACACACACCTTTATTTAATCAGCACACACCTCAATTGCACCTTATGGTTCAGGTGCTGCAATGCATTAGAAGTGAAAATTAAAGTCTTTTTTTAGACATACAAGATGGAAAGTCTAATTAGAATTACTATCACAGAGAGCGGCAAAGGAAGAGAGAGAGAGAGAGAGAGAGAGAGGAGTGAAGACTGTGCGTGTGTTTTTCTCAGAAACAGAGAAAGACAGGTTGCCGATGTGTCTTTATATGAGGAGAGACTCCGTATGGAAGACTGTCTTTGTCAGACAGACAGGAAGATGTGTGCGAAAGGATCGTTTAAATGACAGACTGCAATTAAACAGAAACAGCACTTCCAATTCAACCTTAAGATACATTTTTCATTTTCTATGTGCAAAAAAGAGAGAGCACACACAATATTTGCAGCACTTATTAAAGTCCATGTTTATTTCCTTCTGGAATGTACTAACTTCCACCAATGAAAAATAAATGTAATGTAGCCCAAACATCATTCACAGCTAAAGAGAAAAAAAACAAAGAAAATAAACTTATGTTGCAATGTGAGGGGACTGATGTGTGGCCTAATGATAGCTGAATTCTCCCAACAGAGACAATGCTCAATCAGACACAATAACAAATACATGCACCCTCACATAGTCACATACTATGCTTGAATAAGCGCATCCACACAGATATCATACTCCTCCACGTTAGGGGTGTGAGTACATCTAGAACTGCTCAGAGGGGCACTAATGTTCCTCACACAAATTAACATTCATATAATGAAGACATGTAGGCTGTTGTTAAATTAGTAGCACTGAAGAATTAATGTCCTCCATTCCTTTTCTCTCCACTTACTCAACTGAATGAGGGATGGGGAGGAGTGATATCTATGCAATAATCCACTTACTGTCCTCAGGTTGTCCCTTTATAAGTGTCCATCAAAGTATTCCACCTGTTTTTTAGGCTAGGTCAATCACGGGCCAGCTCTCAGACAGTCTGCTGGTTGTCTTAGCAAAGGGAGGAGTTCATTTTCCATTTGGGTAGGGTGTATATATTCTAATTAGAGGGCGAAAATGTCAAAATCATCCAGCCAATCACAAAGTAGAAGAGGAACACTGGATACACCACCAGGGCTTTCCTACTGGGCGGTTGGCTGTCTGCAAGAAATGCTGTGGAGGCTGTGAATGAAAGACAGGCACAGAGATATGAGCTCAGATATCAATGAAATCCCCTAAAGACTGTGTGTACAAGAGAGAGACAATCAGTCAACTGATATCTGTGTCTACTTATTATTATTGGTAAATCTAGTCTAATTTTCTTCTTCAGCACTTGAATAACTTGTTTAATTGATGCTATCTCTGTAATTTATTATTGATAAAACAGCTTGTAACTGAATTTTTTGTCTGAATTGCAATTTTTTTTTTACTCTGCACTGCAGAATGCAGATATTTTATTATTGTTAACTGAAACTATAAACATTACAAATATAGCAACTAGCTGAAGTAAATAAGTTTAAATACTAAAATTACTGAAACTAAAACAAAAATAAATTAAACCTTTATAGAAATATATAAACAATAAAAATGGCACATGCACATAAGAAAATTACTTAAACTTAATACAATTAAAATTAAAGCTGAGAATATAAAAATGAAAGCTAATTAAGATATTAATACTTTAATAGTAATATAAAACTAAAATAATACTGGCTATTCTATTAACGAATTATTGTTGTTGTACTTTTATGTTTATTTTGTACTTTTATATGTTTATTTTGCACTGTAAGCCATTCAAATGTAACTCTTTTTTTTCTCATGCCTATGAAGTGCAAATATTTTAACCAAAAAAACATTATAAGAGTCTACACTCCCTCCTGGTGGTCGCTGTATGCACTGCCTGAGGAGCTTGTTGGCCAGTCAGTCTCATCTGGTGCAGACAACGTACATGGATTCTAAACATTCTGCTATGAACATCCAATTTATTTAAATAGAACAGCCACAGGGCCTTTAGTATTCTGGGAATGCTCAAAACAGATAAAAAATATTGATTGATTCTTACCAAACGTTGACCAGCTGAAGGAGGCGGTGACAACTATGAGACGGACTACAAAACTGACGAGGCCTGAGACTCCCAGGAGAACTATACGACACACTATCATGGCCACAGTCAGAGGAAGAATACAGTACCCCAACACACAAAGACTCTGGAAAAATGATCTGTATAGACAGAGTAAAAAAGTCAGATAACAACATAGTTTCGGTAGTGTGCTCAAACATTAATTTAGCTGTATTCACTAAATTGTCTAAAAGAAACCAATGAACAAATTGCAAATTCAGAGGGTTACCATCTATTTATGTAATGTGAAATTTCTGAACGAAACATGATATTGAAAAAAAAAAAAAACTGGTTTTAAGCCAGAGGGCTTAAAAAATAATATAACAGGCTAGGCTTAGTTATAAGTAAAAACAACAGTGGCTGACACTCTGATGCTTATCACAGTTATGGTGGGAAAAAAGTTGCATATTACGTGCCACAGTTTGCTAAAAGTATCTGATATCTATATCAATTTTTTTTTTTTGTCTAGTGACACCTTGTCTTGAAATTTTGAACATTTATATTTCATTTGAATTAAGATGTTCTTAAAAATTAATTGACATTTAAATTGGTAGATTATATTTAAAATATAATTTGATGTATTTATTACACTATTTAATTGATCAAATACATTTGTGTCCTAAATTAGTTGTAAAGTCAAAACTTTCAATTACTGCATCAAAAAAACAGTGGTGAAATTTTGAAACCCTAAATTTTGCCCAACGTTGCAATTTTTTAAATTATTTCAGATGCAAATTTTGCCTAAACAAATATATATATATATTTTTTTTTTTTAAATAACTAATGGCTTCATAAAGGCATATTTAATGGTGAAAACAGTAAATCATGAATATCAATGTCTGGGGCTCTGATGGCTTAAAGAAAGTATTCTTTTATTATTTAATTATTATCACCCCCACTCTGCTCTCTCATTGCTCCAGTGGCATTAAATGATTTGCCTGCATCTGGTTGACTAACTTTCCCAATACACTGAAATGAAGTGCTCTTTCCTACCTCATGCTATGAGACAACTTCCCACCTGTAGGGAAAGCTGATAAATAACAGGCAACACACTTCACAAACTGACAACATGAAAGCCATATTCAAAAAATTTGAGGTGCTCTCTTTTATGCAGGCTTCTAACAAGGAAATAAATATAAATTAAAATCTGACTGTTTACTGACATAGTTCCTCCCAGAAGTTTGGAATTGAGAGTGATGATTACAGAACCGAACCAGATGATGACAAAGACTTCTGCAAACTGTGGCCTGCCATCCTCCTCACTGTCAGCAGACCCACCCTGCAGCATTCTGGGATAGACAATATAATAAATATATTATATGTGCTGGAGTCTTAGTGAAAATAGCTCTGACAGCTTTACTACTCACAAGGCCAGAGTGACACAGAGGAGGAGAGGGCCCCATAAGTCCCCTAAAAAGAGCACATACATCCTCCTTATTAGACATCTGATGAACATTTAGCATTTATAATAATAAGTGATAATAAATAGCCCACATGTAATCTGTGATTTATAATGTGTCATCAGCGATTGATGATGGACTCACAGTCTCTGAGCAGCGCAGAACTTTTCTTGGGGTACATCACATGGACAAACTTCTGTCCAACGGCTCTCAGATCCCTCAGCTGAGACCCACAAACAAAGCAAAAAGACAGTAAGAAATGCTCCTTAGACCGAACTACTGTTAAAGGTGCACTCCATTTTTACTTTAGTATTATTACATTATATATTATGAAATTATTTTTTTTCATTTATGGCAATATTAATGCAAGGTTTCACTTACAATAGTGTCTTTGACAGGCTCATCCAGGGTGGAGAAATCATTGTCAGCGTTCTGTGAGCCCACCGGCACAGATATATCTCCCTCCACTGGAATGTCCTCCGAGATGGAGATGTCAGACAAACCCGCAAACTGTGACAAAGAATGACTGTTTAAATCATTCATGGCAAATCCAGATACCCAAAACACTTCATGTGCAGCTCACGTTCATCTATAGCAGTGATTTTCAAAAATGTAGTCCATCCAGAATTTAAAGTGGGTTATGAGCTGACTATTTAAACGATAGCAGTAAGTACAAAACATTAAAATAACATAAAAACACCAATATTTAATTAACTCAATGATACTAACATTAACATAATTTGAGATTGTGTTTCTGTTTTCTTCACAATAAATGACAGTTACCATGGTACTTACAGTCAGCCCATTTAGCTGAAAGAAGCAGTCAAACTGATTTCAATTAAACAACAATAAAACAGTCAGGGAAATTATTGAATGGCAAAAGTGAGACTATTTCAAGATCTAGGTTGAATACTGATGATAATTTGTACACTATTTAAAATTTTAGTTAAGTTTTGTCCCGGATACCCTTAGGCTCCTGCTGTCTGGTGTAGTTTAAAATGTGCCTGATGATATTAGATGTTTGTCACACTCACACTTCGAGCCTTTAAATGACACACTGTATATCAGGGACGAGCTCAACAATTATTTTCAATTAGTATCGATCAGTAAATGGGGAGGAAGAACAGCTGATGTCCTGCTCATTTCACAATTACCGAGATATAGCCTATGTACACAAAATAACATTTTCAGAAACATTCATATTGTAATCTAATTTTTCATTTTAAACTTTTAACGGTCAGACGGAGACAGAGAGCGAGACAGTGCGTGTCAACACAGCACTTTCAGATTGCAGATTATGTTCCACTCTCAGTGTTTACATAGTTTGGTAACACTGCACGATAAAACGTGTACTATTGTTTTTCATAGAAGACAGCTAATCTGTCAGTATGGACATTTGGGCGATGTTTGAAAGGAAAAACAAACAAACAACATAATAACGTTCAATATAGCATATGTTCTCTTAAAATGAGAAACGTCCATCTGCGTTTACATGTACGTTGTTACCCCAACAAAGCTTTACTGACACATTTACAAATTCTCAAGCTTCCAGTCAGGATCGGTAACCATACAGACAAAAACAAAAACTCGACGGAAAAGCTGACAACGTGTTTTAAAGACGTGTAAGCGTTTTAAAAGCATGTTTTGTCTCTTACCATAGGCTTGCTAGACTCCTCTACTTCCGCCATCTTCACACGGATACGGATACGTGTGACGTCAAAAACGCCAACATGCCACTAGGCGGATAATGATAATGAATAATAATATATAAAATTATAATTTATATAACAATATTATAACGTACATTATACAATTAAAATATTTAAACAAAGCTTAACTAAATTAAATTGATATATCAATTACTCCGAATAGCCTCTTCGCTCTTGAATATATGAATTCAGCTCATTGTTATATTTAATTAACGACGTGTCAATTGTCAAGTTCGCATATTTTATTAGTAGCCGAGTGGACACGTTAAAGGTTTTAAGTGTCGTTAATATATAATATGCCCTATATTTTAAACTGGTCAGAGTTTGGACGTCAGATTAACACAGACTGAAAAATGCTTTTGAATCTATTGATATGATGATTCAGAGGAGTGTCGGTCTCTTTAAGGGTCGGGCCAGTGTGGGTTTAGAAAAACAATGTGCGAGTAGAATGGCAACTAGCAAGACACAGAAGTACAAACATAGGCGAGGCTTAGTGGCCCGGATGTTGGACAAGGACGTACATGATACAGAATAATTCTCCTATTTTAACTATTAACTGTGTATTCAATGCAATGGCTATTTAAATTGACCACTGTCACTGTTTCAGGTGAAACGGTTTTGTCCAGAACACTGCTGACGCACCACTTTATCTGCTCGTTTCGTGGAAAGTGTTACTTTTTCAAGCGCTGCTGAGGCTAGACCAATCATAATCGTTTATGATTGCTGAATACCACGACCAATAATTAACAATTTCATAGAAACTGCAGGGGCATGTTTCAATTTGTATTCCAGGCACAAATAATTTAAAATAATAGATTTAAATGATTACACGTTTCAGTCTGTAAATGTCTGCTGTAAAACAAAACACATCCTTACATTTGAATGCAGTTGAATAGAGAATTTCCTTTTGTGAGCCCTCGAGCGCCCCCCAGAGGAAGGCAACGCGTCTGTCATGTTAAAATAACATTATTAGCTACTAACTAGTGACATTTTGCCGCCCAATGATGTGGGAGTACTCAGTATGTAGCCCTGCCCGCGTTTGTCAGACCCTCCGCTCCCAAAACAAGGAAAAGAGTAGAAACACAAATACTTTCTTTATCAGCACTTTTAAAATTCAGTTTGGCATCCATATTGCTCGACTGAAATAACGATACCGCGTGCACACGGAAACAGTCACTACCGGAGCGCTGGATTATTGTTTTTACAACTGCATACCATCCAATATTTCAAATATGGGGAACTGTATCGAAACCGATTAATCGAAATCAACTTGATTAATACAGCCGAGTGATCAAAAGGCAGCTTTGTCGTGGTTTGTGTACTTTACTAACAACAAAAGACCGGTTATCTTCATTGATCATTCAGAGGGTGAGAATGGGGCATCCTCCACTTGAGTTCAGCGACTGTTACTGCGACAGTCCAGATTTCAGAGAGAGATTGAAATGCTACGAAAACGAGCTGGAGAAATCCAACAAGTTCCTAAAGGATGTCATCAAGGACGGGAACAGTGTGATCAACACGATTAAAGGTAAAATGGTGTTTTACAGCAGCCGTGGTGGTGGTCTTCGCTGGGGGAGGTCGATGGAGGTCTACAGTGCATAACTGTAATTTAATGTTAGGAATATTTCCTTACATTCGTAAAACTTTTTTTTTTTTTTTTGCATGGGCTTTCACTTGCGAGTCCTTGCTTAGTTTTAAAGGGGATTGTGAATTGTAGAGGGGAGGGAGTGATCTGGCAGATGGTGAGCAGCTCTTGGAAGAGCCTCCTCTCAGAGATGCTGGCAAGCCCTTTTAGGGGACTGTTGATTCATTTATAGCAGGCACCTTTAATTTTCCAGATTAGTGAATGGAATTGAACTGGGAAGTTTAGAGATGGTGTGAAAGTGTCAACAAGATGATGAAAACTTGAGGGAGTGCCAGTAGTCATATGAACTCAGAGACTGTAACCATAAGCCCTTCTTCTCACTATTCTGCTTATCTCAAGTCAATTAAGGCAATTTGCATCCTCAGACTGGAGGAGAGAGAGAGAGAGAGATGGAGGCTGTAAACCAGCAGTCTGCAGAGCATTCATTTCCATGGCCATACACGCCACAATGTGTGTAATGTCTCTCTTCCTGTTTTGAAGCAACAAAATACAAATAGAAAGTTTTCACAGTCCTGCTCTACCACCTCTGTTCCCCTGAACGAGGTCGTTAACAAAAGAGGAAATGCCACTGCGAACAATGCACTTTAGACAGGAGCTTCTGCCTAATGATGAGAAGCTGAACTCAGTATTATAGTAATTATATAGATATAAAAGTAATTATAGCTGTAGGTATCCCAGTGCACAGCTCATATGTGGTCCTCAGTGTCAGTTTGGGGTTCAGGGAAATATCAGGGACTTTTAAAAATGTGATTTCGAGGCCTGTTCATGGAAATTAAGTAAAAAACAATAAAAGCTTTTTTTTTTTTTTTTAATGAAAGTAATACAAAAATTAAACTAAAAGTCTTATTAAAATGTATAAAATATTACAAAATTATTGCATTTTTTATAATTAATACACTTGAGTTGAGTTGAGAATAAATAAAATAAAAATATATATAATAAGCATATTAAATGCATCATGTAATGCTGCAATAACTGAAAGTACAGTGAAATGTTAGTTAAACAAGATGTAAATAAATAAATAATTATGCCAAGCTCTATTTGAGTAAAAATGCTTTTTAATATAAAATTATCCATTAATCAGGAACAAGTAAAAAAAAAAAAGTAATGGAAATTAACTGGTCAAAAAGAGCAGGAACCCTGTGTCATTGTCAGATGTTTTCTTGACTTACTGGAGAGTTTTAGCTGATTGGCGTTCAGTTTTTCCGTCTGCATTTCACTGCCTAAGTTTGGATAGAAGAATTGACAGCTGGTGTTCTTCAGTGATAATATGATGATTCAGCTTTAATTTATCTCCTAGAGTTAAGCTTTTCAGGCTTCCTTCCCTAATTTCAAGGGAAGTCTTAAACACGCTAGTTTTCTAAAAACACAGGAAGGCTGATAGCATTTTTAAATTTTTTTTTTGCCTGAGGGAGTATGCAAGCTTCTAATTTGACTAACCATAAGCCTCACTTTATCCCTCAGAGTGCAACACTCCAAAAGCAGAATGCTGAGCCATTAAGGCAGATTTCCTTATGGATTTGCACGAATGGCTGTAATTTGATGACTGCATCTGCTCTCGGATGCTTCCACTGTCTTGGAAGGAGTCTTCAGTGCTTCAGTATCTGAAAGAGTCACTAGAGCCCAACCTATATTTTCTCTAGGGGTTCCGCTATTTGAAGTTCTGCAGTTTCTAAAGTCATATGACCTGACTCAGAGGTTTCGATATGCTTATTCCTGCGTTTATGTAGTTTTGCACTTTTTGAAGAGTATCGTGTGTGCTGTGTGGATATGAAACTTCACAGAGGAATTGTAGCGTTTCCCTTTCTTCAACAATTCAGGAACCTCTTTGGAGATCTATTGCTGCTGTAATGGCTAAACAGAGAATATCAACACTATGGTAGATTTCCAGAAGGATTGAGGAAGCTTTCATATTAATCTTAAACAAATATGCTCACCAATACAGAACGTGAGCCAATTGTTGCATTTGCTGTCGTTTCAAGTGCATTAATGACTAAATAATTCCACTCAACACTTTTTGGCACCACCCATTCAAACTTCATCTGTTTAGTTAGTGCAATCTCATTCTGTCATCTGTTTCAGCTGCACTGACTGGTTCTTCAGCCATGTCTGGTTGTCTTTTACCAGGATGTGGTTCTGGGCCTCATTTGAGGTGTAGTAGTTTATGACCTGCAATACAAACAGTGACTCAAACACGTTGTCATACATTCTATCGTGCTTTTCAAGAACACCTGATACATCATTTCTAGTCTAATGTTGCGAGAGTAAAATAGCGCTCTTTTGAGATCTGTGTGTATGTTTGTCAGAAGGCTGAACAGGGTGGGTTTTGTGATCTGGTTTGGAGAGTGTAGTCCGTCATGCCAGCTCCTCATGCTTTAGACAAACACACTCTTTGTGTCCTTTTCATCAGAGGGGATATAAACGTTTAAGCCATCTCCTCTGTCACAGAGCGTGCAGGCCTAAAACACAGCCAGAGAGAAAGAGATAGAAAGATGGATGAATGGCTCACATGCCTGTTGATCAGTAATAGAGGGCTGAAATCAAATAGAGTTTCTCTTTTCTGGATGTTATTTACATAATAATTTTGCATAATAATTTTAATTGCCACATCAAAAATTGCATAATAATATTAACCTTGACAACCCATGATCTGGGGCCCGTTTCAATAAGGAGGTTCAACCAACTCTGAGTTTAAACTTGAACTCAGAGTTGACTTACTCTGAGATGGGAAACTCAGAGTTTTCGGTTACAGAACAGCTGAATTGTGTTAGTTTACTCAACTCTAAGTAGGTTGACTCTGAGTTTAGCACGTGCACCACGACTATGAAAAGTCATGATCAGTGGAGCTCCGAAATTACGATTCACCATGGCAACAGCTCCCGCCAAAAAGACGTCAGCGTGCATACTTCCGTCAATGCGTAACTTTAATTCTTAATAACTGTCAATAACTTAATAACTGTTATAATATCAGAGGTGAAAACTGTAAATTATTGAAATAATATTAATTTTAATGGTATCCCATGGCCACAAAAAAAAAAAGAAAAAAAAAAGGAAAAAGACAGAAAGAAGAAAAAAGAACGTGGCAGCAGCTAAAAATGAAGTATAAAAACACAATTAAATCAAGGTAAAGCTTTAAACATGAAAGGTTCATGGGTGTGGGATAAATGACTTTACAAACTTATGACATTAAATATCATTCAATGTCTATTTCAATGCGCTGCAGCTTTTTCCACATAGTCTAACACTCGTTTCACATAATTAAATATTTTCTAATCCAACCTGTTACATTTCTTAATTAGAGTAATAAAATTAACTACTGACTTGTAGACAGCAAGAAGGCAGAGGGAGAACCTGCAGCAGCACCACTGACAGATGAAGAGGTGATGGTCAAGTATTGGAAGATTTCTAAAATCCAAAAAATAAAAAGAATAACTTTTGCTTTTGTATTAGGAAATAAAGATGACCAAAAAATTGTGAATAATTAGTTTATTTAACAGCTGTGGTGGTGGTTACGGCTCGTACTACCGATCTGGCATCCTTCCATTCCATACAGTAATTAGTTTCATTTTCAGAAGATGTGATGGTGGGGATATGCTTGTCATCAATGCATCCAACAACACTGGAGGTCCTGAAGGAAATTCTGATTATTGGGTTACTTCCAGAGGTCACAGAAAGATGTTATCAAGTGAACGTCATTTATCAGATTAGCCTCATTTAAAATGATTTCTACACCTCTGACCTATTGCTGTGATACTCTTCTTTGACGGATTTGTGCTCATGAAAAAAAAATATCAGAAAGAGCGTGAGAGCGATGCACACTTTCATTAAAATCTGCATACAGGACTTATAATGTGCTCTGCATCTCCGATGTTTTGAAGAAAACTACCATTTAAAATAGGACCGCTCAAATAAATATGCACATGAATACGGTGTAAAAAAATTATAATAAAATAAATAATATACAGTATTTAGTCTTGTTTCCATGAAGGAAAAAAAACTAATTTAAGTGATTTTTTATTTTATTTTGCAAATTATCTCACAATGCGGTAATAAATTAAAAATAGCCCATTCTTGTTTCCGTTTGCATTAAGATTATTTTTCTTACCCTATGGAGAACACTTATATTTTAACAAGACTAAATATCTAGATATTTTTTATCTATAGAAAATGGATCTTAACTTAAGAATTTTTTAATATTTGTACTTGAAATAAGACAAAAATACTCAGTAAGAAAAGCAATTTTGCAGCGTGAATGAATGCATGAGGTATTAAAACATCGCTTACACTTTAAAAAGGGGAGGAGATGGAAAGAAACTCTGGGTTTACTGAAGAAAACCTGCTCCCGACCAGGTTAGGTTCACAGCATAAGTTACCACAGTAACTGACTCTGAGTATAAGTTACCTCTCTTTCAGAAACTGGCTTGACTTACCCTGCTTTCCCGGGTTTGACAAACCTCCCATTTTGAAACGGAAAACCCAGAGTTTCCCTCATTTCAGGGTTAACATACTCAGAGTTTTCGCTTAACCTCCTTTCTGAAACGGGCCCCTGGAGAGTTAGAGATGTGCTGAGATCAAACTTAGGGGTGGGCGATATGACCAAAATCTTATGTTGTTTGGCGATAAATAAATAAATGCATAAATAAATAAAATTGTTATTTACATAACAATTTACATAATTCATTAACATCATTTAATTTAAATTATCAGTTGAATTTATGATGAAATTTCATCAGCCATTACTCCAGTCTTCAGTGTAACAAGATCTTTCAGAAATCATTCTAATGTGCTGAATGCTGGTGCTCAAAAAACGGTTCCTAATTTTATCAATGGTAAAAATGGTCATGAAGAAATGTTACAAAAAATGTATTTCAAATAAATGCTGTTCTTTTGAACTTAATTTTTTTTATCAGTTTCCACAACAGTATTGAGCAGCAATAGCTGTTTTCAGCATCATGTGACACATCATGTGAAAATTCAGATTTGCCATCATAGGAAAAATAAATTGTAAAATATATTACTATACAGGGCTCTAGACTCATTCTTCCCACTGATCGCTCGTTTGCGACTAACTTTCTCAGTTGGTCGCACAAGCACATAATTTGGTCGCTATTTATTTATTTATTTGCTACAACATTTGATTAATCAGTGCATGCTGATGAATTTTTTATCATAGTTTATAGTTAAATGGTAACGAAAGTGTTCAACATTCAACCCTTTTTCATCAGTATTATTTGTGATTTAAATTTTGTGAACAGGAATTCCTCTTTTCGTGTGCTTTCACTTTCAAATTCACGATCTTGGTGTCACGTTTTACAAGAAAAGATAATTGTCTGTTTTGCTTATATCTATACACCTTTCACTTTTTAAGACTAAAACAAAAGATGGATTCATTGTTATTCTTAATTAAAAAGCACAACAGCAATAAAACCGTAGGAAAGCCTCCATACGTAACGTGAGGTAAACAGCAAAGATAACAAGCTTTTCAAAACAAAACAAAAAGAAAAGTAAAACTAAACTGGCTGTCGCTGACAGGACTTGCATGTTTTTTTCACAAGAATACCAACATGTTCACCTTCTCTGGTTTAAGAAGTGGTCTTTCATTTTAATTTGAAAACCAAATCCTCCGTTGTGCTCCGTCCGCGGCGCGCACCTTCGCGCTGGTGCTGGCGCGGCGAGTATAAACCAGGCTCTACCCATGAAGCGCTCGAGCTGAAAGCGCCTCTCTTCACGTGATCAGCGAAATCTGACTCCTGCTACAATGTGCCACGGCTCTGCACCGTCCGCATTATGTCATTTTCGTCATCAGGAGGGCTCGCGGACAGCCGCGCACCCCGTCCGCGTGTAGGCAACTTTTTGAGACCGCGCGGACGGTGCGCATACAACAGCGCATGCGCGAGGTATGTTGAGACAGAGCGCAAGTCAAGTAGGTGGTACTGCGCATGTGTCGAGCTCGTCCGTCTGCACTCATCCCCGGTTAAGTATACTTTGAAAGCTGTGCGGACGCGGCTGTGCGCGAGATGGAACGGGACGCGGAAAGTGAAGTATACCCGGGCCTTCGCAGATGCTTTGGAGCAGCTTAGACCATGCACTCGCACAAGTGCGACCACGTCAAATTTTTACTCGCACATTCTCAAAAAATGGTCGCAGTCTAGAGCCCTGCTATATAATTTTTTTAATGAAATTGTAATAATATTTTACAATATTACTGTTTTTACTGTATTTCTGATCAAATTAATGTAGCCTTTGAGACTTTTTTCAAAAACATGATTGACAACCCATGATCTGGAGAGTTAAAGATGTGCGATATGAACAAAATCTTATATCACTATATGAGTAGTTTTATTTCACGGTAACAATATACATCACAATATACTTTTTTTTTTTGATACCATAGAAATTTCATAATTCTTGTCACCAGTGTCAATATCACCCCCCCCAAAAAAAACAAAAAAAACAAGCACACTGAAGACAAGTAAACAGTCAGCAATTAAATAAGAATAAGAAACTAATTACAAGCAACAGGACAAAAAAAACTACAGTAAAGCAAATAAATAACAAATGCTACATACATTGTATAAAGTAATCAAATGTTTAAAAACTGCATATTCTTCACTGTGTAAATTAAATATATATTTCTTCTTGTTAAAGTTACAAAAGTGATTTAGTCAAGGGCAGTGAGAGATTTTCTCTCTTTTGTTGCTTGATTAACATGAATGACAGACAGTAGGAATATTAGACTGCTGTCACTTTAAGAGCTGCCCGGATCCAATATACTGTTAAACATGTTTTTCCTTTCTCAGCTGTTCGCTTTCACTTAAGACCTACATTATTGTGTTTACGAGGATACTTGCACGGATGGGCATTTTGACACTTACGAGTGTGTGTATTTATCCGTTAAAGCCAAGGCCTATGAAGCTCCCGTGCTCCATGATTCACGTGTGCGCCTCTCTGACAGCACTCAGAAACAATCTCTCAGACAGTGTGCACATATAGTGAAATGAGTTCCCTTTCTTTGTCCCAGCGATTATACTACTGTAAAATGCTTTGGATGAATGCATTTGACAGTGGTCTGTCTTGCTGTGTGTGTGTGTGTTCTGGCACTGATCCGGAGTAGTGAGTTTGAGACATAATTCCATCCTCACTGAGCCCCACAACATCTGATTTCACTTAGCAATAAAGCTGTTTTTCTTATTTCTCAGAGGTTCTGTAATTAATGGCTTCATATGTTAAGTGGCCAGAAACCAAGCAATGTGGTGAAAGTTATTTGCGTTCGAATTTCCTGGCCATGGTTGTCTTTCAGTTTTTAGTGAAACTGTGAAAGTTGATATAGAGAATGTTTTATTGGGGATGGGCTGAAGCCATAGAAAGTATAAGGTGGAAGAGAAGGACCACTTGAACACGAATGTCCTGCCTTTCAGTTAAAAGAGCCATTTGCCTTATTAATGAAGACATTGCTTGTTTGTTTACTCTGGAACATGCATGCACATTAGCTAGGGAGCATGACTTGAGCTGTAAAAACTACATTTAAAAAACATAAATTGCCAATATTTCAATTTCAATAACTTGCCTAGAAAATAATTGCCCAGGAATTGTGGACAGACTGAGTGGACTGGCTGTAAATCTGCTAGCATGTGATATGTTCAATCAGGCAATGTTTTCCTATTGATGTTCTCCATAAGTAGCAATTTATTCTGATCAAATAACAAAACCTACAGGGACTAATGTGGATTTTTGATTGTTTTCTTTATAATTTTGATGTTATTTCCAGAGTACTCACTAGCAGTGCAGAAGTTCTCTCAGACCCTTCAGTCGTTCCAGTTTGATTTCATCGGTGACACTTTGACTGATGATGAGATGAACATTGGTGAGTCGACAGCAGGTCTGATTGGAGTAGTGCTAATTAGCCTGTCCATTTCATTTATGTGATGTATTTGCTGATTTATTACCGTAATTACAGTATGTGGAGTGAGTGTGTTGGACTGTGCCTGCATGTTTGTGTCAATCGCTGGCAGTTGTTTTTGTGCATGTATTTTTGTTTAATTTGTATGGGTTGTTTATGTGACCACATGTTTTCTCTACACAGCTGAGTCATTTCGAGAGTTTGCTGGTTTGCTGCAGGACGTGGAAGAGGGTCGAATGATGCTGGTTGGTGGAGGACATTTCTTCCCCATTATAAAACACAGACAATCATAATCTAAACTCATATAACAACAGCACCTAAGATCCTCAGATACTGTATGTCAAACATTAACATTCTGCAAGATTAGCCTTCTTGTGTTGAGGGCCAGTTAAACTTGTTGTGGTTCATTTTGTTGAGATGTTTTTGCCCTTAGGTTTTGTAGCTTTTAAACCAAAAAATTCACCTTTAGAATTCAGTCTTGATTATAAATGTTATCTGATCTAACCATGTATAACAAGAAAATCCAGATTCAGACAAAAAATACCTCTTCCTTCCTCAAAAGGTTTAGGACAAGTGTTTAAGTAATCATTTTATGAGAACAATACTCATGCACACTCATAATACAATAGAGTGCGTGACAAGGCTGAATGTTATTTATTCCCTAATGTTCCACATCTATGAGGGGAAATTCCCATACAATTGTTCCCTATATAATATAGAAAGTCTTTACTGCCACTTTAATTTAAAGGATCCTTGCTGAATAAAAGTATTAATTTATTTAAAAAAAATACTGACCCCAAACCTTTGAATGGTAATGTAGCAAGGAGTATTTCCAACATTAAGCCATCAGGACAAACATATGATGAACAGTATCACAATGTTTGGGTAATAAGAGCTTCACACAGAGATAAAGACTCATTTTATATATTATGACATGAGTGACACAGTGGTTTGTGCTGAAATGGAAAAACAGCTTAATAATTCCATTGTCATATAGACAAAAATTATATTTTATAATATAATGTAATGTCACTCAGACGTTCATCTGCTCAATTGTGACAGCTCTTGACCTCTGACCCCCATATACTGAACAAGAGCGGGGACAAGACTTCCTATTGTAGATACAAGAGACTTTAGGAAGAAAACAGCTATAGCCTACTCACCCGTCTTTCTTTCTTGCAGGTGCAGAATGCATGTGACTTGCTTATTAAACCTTTGGAAAAGTTCAGGAAAGAGCAGGTTGGGGTCACAAAAGTGAGTGTTTATTATGCACATTTAGGCACTGTGACGGGGCCAAGAGCCGTGGGAACGGAGCGAGGCCGGTGGAGTTAATGATAATGGGCGACACCTGCACCACTCACCGGTCTCGAGTCCCACGGAGGAGCTCCAGCGACGACAGTGCAAGACGAGAGAGGACCAGGCCTCCTTTTATCCTTCCGGAGCTCCTCCGTGGGACTCGAGACGGTGAGTGGTGCAGGTGTCGCCCATTATCATTAACTCCACCGGCCTCGCTCCGTTCCCACGGCTCTCGGCCCCGCCCCACTCGTCACAGACACATTAAGCACACACACCACATTACCACATGTGTGAGCCTACTCCTCATTTCCGCCTCTACTTCGTTTCAGAGCAAAGTGATCAACATCACACAACAAACAAATAAATAAATAAATATATATATATATATATATATATATACACACATGAGTGTTTGCATGGCCTTTCATATCAATGTGTTTTAGGATTGAACCATACACACAAAACTAAAATGGAATAATGTGTCAGGAACTGGAGCATCCATGGAAAAACTATTAGTTTTTAAGAGACTGAGAAAGAGTTACAGAGCTATTATGGAAAAACAACACATGGAAAGTTTCAAAATTCCAAAGACTTTTCACTGGATTAGACTCTTTCCACGGCAGCATGCTTCAGTTAACATTACTGAAGTGTCAGTTTCATTTCAGTATTGTTTCAATGTGGCTACTCTGAGATTATTGGTTTAAATTATTGGTTGTAAGGAACAGTTTACAAGCCTGCAAAAAATTTATAAGAACAATTTCTGTATTTGTTTTTTATTTTCATTAGGAATTGGTTTAGTGAGCTGGAGCACATCCACTCTAGTTTTCAGTCTCATTTCTCAGTTTTGAGTTATTTGTTTGCTTGTGTGCATGTGTTTCAGGAGAGACGAAAGAAGTTTGAGAAGGAGAGTGAGAAGTATTACTCTCAGTTGGACAAACATATGAACCTGTCCTCAAAGAAAAAAGAGACACAACTACAAGAGGTATATTTATAAATACAGTAAATAAAAAAGAAAAAAAAAAGAAACCCAATAATATAATCTTTATTTTTGTGTGTTCATGCATGTTTATAGGCCGACGAACAGTTGGATAAGGAGCGTCGGACATTTTACGAGTCGTCTATTGAATATGTATACCAGATCCAGCAGGTTCAGGACAGGAAGAAGTTTGATGTTGTGGAGCCTGTATGTGAGAACTTCCTTTTCCTCTAGCACAGGGTTCCTCAAATCTTTCCCTGGAGATCCAATCTGCTGCAGAGTTTAGCTCCAACCCTGATCAAACTCACCTACCTGTGATTTTCTAATGATCTTGAAGACTCTGATTAGCATGCTCAGGTGTGTTTGATTAGGGTTAGAGCTAAACTCTGCAGGAATGGTCCAGATTTGAGGATGCCTGCCTAGCACATACACTCTTGTTTTTATATATGCTTTGTAGTAACAGATGCTTTATTGCGTGTACAAGAAGGCATCTACAGGTGCACGGATAAAAACGAGACTGTAACATACACATTGTGTTCATGCTGATACAAACAATGAAGTGACTAAAGCATGTTATGCTTAGAGGGGTGTGTCCTTGTTTGTGATTGACAGGTTTTAGCATTTCTGCAGAGCATCCTAACACTGAATAATCTCACTGTGGAGATGACGCAGGACTTCCTTCCATATAAACAGGAGCTTCAGCTCAGTCTACAGAACGTGAGAGCTTCACCAATCAATAATGAGTCTAACATTCCATCCATATTGTCACATGATCAGATCAGCAGATTATGAGTCATTCAATATGCTGCTCTGTATGTTTTTTTTCTGAGTGGTGGTTTAGCAGGTGCTTTTATCCAAAGTGTCTTTCGGTAAATTTATTACAAATTACTGGATTCATTGTGATGTCATGAATATACAAGTTTAATAAATGATAAAGAAAATGAACAGTATTCCACCACTAATTATTAATATGGTTTAGGCATTAATAAATGCAGATTTGTGAAATTATTATTTTAATATTTTACATTTAAATTTAGTTTAGGCTGCATTTATTTGATAAAAAATACAGTATAAACAGTAATATTGAAAAATATTATTATAATTTAAAATGACTGTTTCCTATTTTAATCTATTAAATCATTTAATTTATTCCTGTGATGGCACTCCAGTTTTCACTGTCACATGAATCTTCAGCAAATCATTCCGAATTGCTGATTTGCTTCTCAAAAAGCAACTTGTCTTATTTTTAATGTTGAAATTAGTTGTGCTACTTTATATTTTTGTGGAAAACCTGATACTTTTTTTTCTATTCTTTGATGAATAGAAAGTTTGAAAGGAACAGCATTTATTTGAAATAGAAATGTTGGTATAAATGTTTTTACTGTCCATTTTGATTAATTTAATAAATCCTTGCTGAATAAAGCATTAATTTCTCACTCCAAATATATATTAATTGTAATTAACATTTTGGAAAACAAATACATCAGCATATCTTTTGTAATTGTTCCTGATTATATGTTAAATGTAATTGTATCTATGTTTTTAGTTTGTTTGTTTGATTGGGTGACGCTGGTGTTGTCGTTGTAGACCCGTAACCACTTTGAGAGCACCAGAGAGGAGATGGAAGAGCTAATGAAGAGGATGAAGGGGTCAGCACAGATCTGTATCAGACACGGCCAGCAGGCGACTATGGAGGGATACCTTTATGTGCAGGAGAAATGTGAGTGCTTTTTAGTTCTGCAGCACTGCATGTGTTTAGCTGCTTTGTTGAACTAGGAAGTTGTCTGAATCCTTTTTTTAAAGGATAGAATTACTTTATCTTTGTTGAACTAGGAAGTTGTCTGAATCCTTTTTTTAAAGGATAGAATTACTTTATTTTGGTGTAAGAACTTCTGGTTATACTTAACAATGGGTGGAGATTGCAAAACAAAAGGTTTGTTGGTTTTGCACACGTAGTCACATTACATCCTTTCCATGTTCCTTCTTGGTATCCTTTGAAAGTGAGATAGTGAAAGTGAAAGTAAATTGACGTGTGGCCAAGTATGGTGACACATACTCGGAATTTGTGCTCTGCATTTAACCCATCCAAGTGCACACACACTAGTGAACACACACACACACACACACACACACACACAGACACACACACACACCCGGAGCAGTGGGCAGCCATATTGCTGTGGCGCCCGGGGAGCAGTTGGGGGTTCGGTGCCTTGCTCAATGGTCTCACCTCAGTCATGGTATTGAGGATGGAGAGAGCGCTGTACATTCACTCCCCCCACCTACAATCCCTGCCAGTACTGAGACTCAAACCCATGACTTTCAGGTCACAAGTCCAACTCTCTATCCATTAGGCCACAACTGCCCAACTGATTGGGCAGCTTTGGTGAATATCAGCCGTGAAATAAGATAAAATTGTATGTAACTTACACAAATAGGTTTCGATCACATCAGTCTCATGCCAACACTTGTGTGAGGGCTATCCTTTCAAAACATGTAATGTTTTCATTATAAGTTAATTACTGGAAAAGCTTTCTCATTCATTTTTATTAGGGATGTAACGATTCACTCAACTCACGATTCGATTCGATTCACGATTTTGAGTTTTCGATTCGATTCACGATTTTTTTTACAAAATGAGATTTAAGACAAATTATAAATTAAATGTGTCCTTTTATTATTGCTTGGACAAAACGCTTGGCACGTTTCTTTGTGAAATTGAAATATAACACTATAATAATATACTAATATAGCACTTGCATATTATTGCTCTTTTGTTGGTTTTGATTGCTTCTATTCTCCTCATTTGTAAGTCGCTTTGGATAACAAAACTAAATAGAAATTTTAAAACAAGCTCCAAATCAACTAAGTAACACAAATAAAATAAATCTCTTCATATAAACAAAATAAGGCTTTTTCTGTGCTCTTTCCATTTAAAATTAGAGGCAACCACTGCATTTTAATCATGATCCAAACAAAGATGCTGCATACATGCAACATGAGCAGTTTATGATCTAAATTAGATTGTATAATTTCTAAATATGAAGCAAAAACAGAATGGTCTGACTTGTGTGAAACTACTGTATACATAAAAAATATCTGCATGAAATGAAACAGCAGAGCTGAATGAGACGCAGATTCACTCTCTGCCAGCAGGTGGCGCTTTAAGCGTTTCCTTGGTTTCCGCTGTAAACAAAGCAGCGCTGCACTTATGAACTTTAATATGCATTATACAGAGGCAAGATGAAAAGAAAAAATACCATCTAAACTTTTCTAAAGACAGTAAGTTCCCCTCAGACATACATTCATATAAACTCCTATCCCTAATTGAATCGATTTGTTTAGCATCTCAACCGATTTGAATCGTCACATGTTTGAATCGATTTTCAACCGGCTCACAGTTAATCGTTACATCCCTAATTTCTATAAAATATGGGACAAGTCAAAATGGTTGTCTGTGGTTATCACCAGCCTGACACAGAGGGGAACTGAGTCGCGTGACAGACACGTGATGCTCGTATGTGTTTGCAGTACACAAGCCGCGGTTGTGTGACCGTGTCTCCCTCTCACACACACACACACGCGCACGCACACGCACACACACACACACACACACACACACACACACACACACACACACACACAACGCTGTGATGTGACTCTCTCTCTCTCTCTCTCTCTCACACACACACACACACACACGACGCGCAAAACTCTGCATTTGAACAGTCAATATCAAATACTTAAACTAATAACAAAACATAGTCGTTGATTCAGAAGCACCAGATTGTCATAGCAAAGTCAGAATTACTTCCTCTCCTAGGTTCACGAAACTGTCATCCATAAAATGCGTTGATGTTCTGTTGTAAGTAATCTTAATGATTCCTAATTGCATCTACTTTCAGAAGGCCAAATAAAGTGCTTTTGCTTTCGCCTAGAAACACACAGCTTCTCCCTGACAAGGCTTCATCAACACTACTGCGGTTACTGAAAGCACGCCTTCTTTCTTTGCGTGAACATTTGGGTGGCATTAAGCAAATATTTCCACATTGTGACGTAGACATGTGGGGGCGTGTTTGAATGAGCCGTTTTAGGGGGACGTGGCAGAGTCTTAACTTTGATAAAGAATATCTCTTTGGTTTTGAGACTTTAGTCTTTGCAACTTCAGGGATCTTATCTATGCACAATCAGCTTGTAACACTCCAAAGAGAAAGCAAAACTTGAAATCGCATCATATGACCCCTTTAAAAATCCAACCACAAGGAAATATTTCTTTGTGAAAGAAAGAGCATCTAGTAATTGTCTGTAAAGGTCAGTGTCCACACACAGCACAAATATTAATATGAGTTATAGTTAATAAATGACTTCATAACACAGCTAACTGATTGGTCAAACAGCATTGTGCAGTAAGAGTTTTTGTATATTGACTGTTATATGATGCTAAACTGAGTAATTGATGTTGTTGGTACTGGATTTCTGGTAGTTGTGGTAGATTCGTATTTCTGTGGTAGAACTCAGTGATCTCCATCTTCTCACATAAAATAAACTCAAATTAATATTTTAAGACCATTTATTTGGCAATTAACTGTAATAAATGGGATCATTTACAGTTAGCTGGCCTTTATAGCAGAATAAACCTCAGAAAAAGGGTCATGCAAGACTGGGCGTCTGGGCCAGTCACCCTGTCAGGATTTATTTTTTGCAGTATTGACCAGCTGACCATACAAAACTGTGTATTGGATCATACCCTGTATATAATTAAAATGATAGTATGCTATTAATCTTTCTTTCTCTAGGGGCTCTTGGTTTAACCTGGGTGAAGTATTACTGTAAATACTTCAAAGACAGCAAGTTATTCATCATGGTGCCGATGGAACAAAAGACAGGAACCAAACAGGTGCAGGACTATTACAGATATGATCATTACTTTGTGAAGTGTCAGCCCTTTTCTCTTACATTTGTCTCTTTGTTTCTCTTAGACCACATCTCAGCTCACATTGAAGTCCTGCGTACGCCGTAAAACAGACTCCACTGATAAACGCTTCTGCTTTGACATTGAAACAAATGAAAGGTGAGACTCCTGTCATATTCACTTGTTCTCAAATCTGTTTGTTCATTTTACAAAGTGCAGCTATATTGAAAGTTTTAGTAGGACCAGAGGAGAGTCAGCAAACTGTTAAGTTCATATATAAGTTCATCACATTTTCTTGCTGACCAGTGAAGTTGTTGTCCAATATGTCAACATTTGTTTGTTATTTCACACAAACAACAAGAGTCTTTATTAAATACATTGCATTGTGTGTAAGTTTTTTTGTGTTGTGTTCCATAGGTGCAGCTCTGTCCTTATCCAGGCTATATCTGAGGTCAACAGGAAGCAGTGGATGGAGGCCATGGATGGCAAAGAACCAGTGGGTTTATCATCATCACTCCTCACTCATTAAGAGTCTGTGTGTATGATCATGTTTCTGATCCTTTGTGGTTTCTGTTCTAGATTTATCATTCTCAGATTCAAAAGCAGGCAGAGAGTAAGTATAACTTCACTTCATCACGGCACTAGCGTATTAGTATAGATGCTTATTTGTATCAGAAAACCACTGAAATGTATTTGCTGCTTAAATGTAATAAGTTAGACTGCCTCAGTTCTTCACTTCACACAATCTCCAAAAATCCACCCTTCACATGTCAGCAAACTCCAATGTGCTAAATGTTTCATGCATTTCTAATTGCAGCATTTCTAAAAAGGGTGGACTGCTTCTCAGACAATTCTGTTTTGCCTTTTACAGCGCCTAGGATATTTGAAAGAAATTAATACTTTTATTTAGGAAGGATGCATTAAATTGATCAAAAGTGACAGTAAAAGGCATTTATAATGTTAAAAAGATTTCTATTGAAATAAATAATGTTCTTTTGAATTTTCTGTATGTCAAAGAATCCTGAAAAATGTATCAATCTTCACAAAAATATTAAGCAACACAACTGTTTTCAACATGATAACATAATATCATGTGTATAATATGATATAATAATAATAAATGTTTCTTGAGCACCAAATCAGCATATTAGAATGATTTCTGAAAGATCATGTGACACTGAAGACTGGAGTAATGACTGCTGAAAATTCAGCTTTGCCGTCATAGGAATAAATTACGTTTTTAAACTATATGCAATTTTTTTATCAAATAAGTGCAGCCTTGGTTAACACAAGACCTCTTTCAAAAACAAGAAAAATCTTGCCGACACCAGACTTTTAAATGGTTGTGCAGGTGTGATATCTCAGTGATGTCTGTTAGGAATTAAAGCGTTAGTTCACCCAAAAATGAAAATTAGCCTGTGATTTACTCACCCTCGAGTAGGGCTGTGCAAATAATCGAATGTGATTATCATGCGCGTCTCGTCAGTAAATCCAGTTCTGTGATTAGTAGTAAATCGCCACCACATGCTTTCAGATAGAGCAGCATTTACTACACAGAGCCGTAGTTCACTGACGAGCTACGCAATATCACTTTCATTATCGCAGGCGATTCATCACGATAATGAACACGATATTGCGTAGCTCTTGTAACCGGCTTTACTGATGAGATGTGCATGATAATCGCATTCGATTATTTGCACAGCCCTACCCTCGAGGCATCCTAGGTGTATATGACTTTCTTCTTTCAGATGAAACCAATCGGAGTTTTATTAAAATTGTCCTGGCTATTCCAAGTGTTATCATTGCAGTCGGCGGGTGTTTCTGTTCAACAGTCCAAAAGACGTCAAATAAAGCGCTCGCATCCATAATAAAACATGCCTCACATGGCTCCGGGGGGTAAATAAAGGCATCCTGTAGCAAATCCATGCGTTTTTGTAAGAAAAATATCCATATTTCAAACGTAATAGACACTTTACGTAAATGTAATTTAACCCTTTAAGAGAAAAGTTGCAGAACACAAGAGACTCTAAAAATAGATGGAGAAAATGCTGCTTAATAGATTCTGATACTTGCAAGCCTGTGGAATACCATGTATAATTACACCATAAATAGTGTGCAGTAACCTACTGAGAAATGCGGACGATGAACTGTGTTTATTATATGTAATATGAATTTTCTTTTTTTCCCTCAGTGGAACTAAATGACCTCGGCTTCAAGTTCGTCAGAAAATGCATCAATTTTGTGGAAACAAAAGGTACCATCACACATTAGACTAGGAAATAATATCAGTCACTTATTTTAGTTTCTGAAATGATCTCATATTCATGTAATACGTTTGTCACCTGTTTCTTTAATGACTGACTCTCACTGCTGTTTTTGCACTTCATGGCCACCATATGCTTTAATTAATCAGAGATGGAAAGACAACACAATGCCACTATTATTTATTGGATTCCTGTCTTAAATGCAGCCAGCAGAGGGAAGCAGTACACCATTTGTGTTCACATCTGCGTATCCAGCAATTTGAGCCAACTGTAAATAGAAAGTATTCTTTTCTAGAATATGTTTAAGCTGCAAAACTGCTGCTGATGTTGCCAAAGAACCAGAAACACACACACACTGAAACATACATATTATTATCAATAATAAATCATGCAAATTAAAAGAAAAAGAAAAAAATGTGTGCAGAAATAAATTGATAGCAGACATGTATACGCTCTCCCTCACTGTTTCTCCAACATAGCAATTCATTTGAAACCTGGCTGTAGTGTTTCCATGCTAGAGGCTGTTATGCTACGACAATAAAATCATGAAGAGGCAGTTCAAGGCCATTAATAAGCATGATTACACTGTAGCATTGACTGCGGGACCACCGGGCACCAACGGCTCTTTTTGAAGTCTCCAAGCGTGCCGTTACTCAGATTTCCCAGATGTTTAAGTCCAGCCCTGTCGTCAGGCATAACATGGTGTATGTTAACAATCAGTAAACTCTGGCAAAGTATTGTCTGGTGTTATTGAACGGCTAATGATGGCTGAGCACAAACCGAAAGCGGGGCCGTTTCAGCGCTCGTTTTTCGGTTGAGCTGTACTTTTCCACTGCGAGACACTCCCCCTTTGTTCTCCTTCAAGCCAGGTTCTCCAATTTTCTCAGTCTATAAATCATGCTTTCTTTTTCTCTTTCCTCCTTTTTTTAATTTTTCTCTGTTCTTCTCTTTCTTTCTGGTAGGGCTGACTCAGGAAGGAGTCTACAGGACTGTGGGCAGCAACATTCAAGTACAGAAACTTCTGAATGCCTTCTTTGGTGAGGAAATGGTCAAAAGAACATCTGCTGTGTGTGTGTGTGTATGAGAGGAAGACATACAAACATGCTCTCACACACATACACTCATTGTGCTTCTAAGACTAGTAAACCAGATTTATACACAAACATTTACAACCAAATATATACAAACATGTTTTATTTCTTGTTAAGAAGCTTATCATGTTTTATGTGGACGATAAATTTATTGACTCATAATTCTGAGTCCAGCTTATTGTGGCGTGTTTAATATCTGCAGTGAGCTTTGTGAACTTCCTGAGTTTTTTTACGCTGAGGAAACCAAAGCAGAGATATACATCCATGAGAGCGTCCTTGAGCTGTTACAAAATCCCTGACACATACTCAACAACAGTAACAACCGTCTGAGGAAGGCCATTTATCTCTCTCTCTCTCTGTTTCTCACTTTGTATTTATCTGTCCTCCTCTCTCTGTAGATCCAAAGTGTCCAGCGGATGTAGATTTCAATTCCACTGACATGGACATAAAGACCATAACTAGTGCTTTGAAATTCTATCTGCGGTGAGTTAAGCACATATGATTTTATGATGTCCAAAAATAACTTTTTTTAAAAAGTGTGTATTGTACATTTGCATGCTTTTCCAGGAGTCTGAGTGAACCGCTGATGACCTACAGCCTGCATGGAGAACTGATCTTAGCAGCAAGTATGACAGCGAACACACACAGTCACACACTTTTATGTGTATAGTTGTATTTTCCATCTGTTATGTGGGTCAGTTTAGTTCAACTCAAGTGTACGTAGCTCTAAAAGAGGGGGAAAAAAACAAGTCCAAGTGCCCCAAGTTTGCTCTTTCAATACTAATTGGTACTATATAATAAAAATAATAATAATGAAGTACCAGATTGAGTAACTAAGCAGGTTCCAGGGGGTGCTTTTTATTTATGCTTTGTTAACCCTAAAAAGAAACGACTGCAGATTTTATGTATTTGAATGACAATAATAACAGAATACACTACCATTCAAAAGTTTAGGGTCTGTTACTGTAATACCTTTATTCAGCAAGGATCCATTAAACTTATTAAAACTGACTAATGACATTTATAATGTTACAAAATATTTCTACTTTAAATAATTGCTGTTCTTTTGAACTTACTATTCTTCAATGCATCTTGGAATAAAATCATGGTTTCTGCAAACTTAATAGTAGCACAACTGTTTTCAACGTTGATAATAATAAGAAATATTTCTTGAGCATCAAATCAGCATATTAGAATTTCTGAAGGATCATGTGACACTGAAGACTGGAGTAATGGCTGCTGAAAATTCAGCTTTGCCATCACAGGAATAAATTACATTTTAGAATGTATTCAAATAGAACACTGTAATTTTAAATTGTAATAATACTTAACAATATTACAATTTTCACTGAATTTTTGATCAAATAAATGCAGGTGAACGTAAGACACTTATTTCAAATACATTTAAAAAATATACAGACCCCAAACTTTTGAAAGGTAGTGTTTTTTGTTTTGTTTTTTTTTAACTCAAAGTAACATTAGTTTAAGTAAAGCAATTGTAATAATATTACTGATAATGCTAAATTATATCCAATATAATATGATATTAAAGGAACTAGGATTGTATTGATACCAAAATGTCAACTTTTGTATAATCCCAGTCCATAGTAATGTTAAATTGATACCCCAGGCAACAAAATTACCAGCTTCATGAAATAAAACGAAGGAATAAAAAAAGACAGTTCCCCATCCATTATTGATAAAGGTAAATCACTGTTTTGTATTTTAATACGTTACAACTATATACAATGCACACACACACACATATTTTCATTTGTACCGTGTGTTTGCATTGTGCCATCCTGCAGGCACTCTGTTACAAAACAGTCTGGAAAACTTTGTAAACTTCCTTAAATTACTTTATAGTTATTTAGCTGTGTATTACATTAAATAGTATTCTGAATTGTGAACCGAAGCAAGATATTGCAGTATTAACAAGTCCCCTACTGTTTTTATTCAGTGAAGAAATTGCTAAATAAATATAGCCAGGGTAAATTGCACCTTATTTTTGCACTCAGACTTCCTACAGAAAACCCCTCTCACAGTGAGTGTCTGTTGAGCACCTGTGCTCACGCTGCTGTAGTCAAGCATGCAGCTGGCAGAGAAAAAGGCATTTACAAGACTGACGTTTACATGGACGTATAATAAAAGACTCAGTAAAAGAAAAATGACCTCTTTCTGTGGTCTTGTGTTGTTAGATTAATCTTTTGCAATGCTTGACACATCATGTCATCACCCAAACTGACGTCCACTGCCTGTATACTGGTTTTGCATAATCTTCCCTTTTGTTTAAAATATTAAGCCACTTTAGGACATTTTTACAGTCATTTTATGAAAGCGATGGGTATTATTAGGTCTGGCTTAAAGTAACTGATTTCTTTTATAAAATGACGGCAATATGAATATGATAGCGTTACATCAGCGTTAAATAAATAGAAACATTTAATTATTAATAACATTCAGAATAACCTATTCTTGAAAGTAATATAGTTCATTTAACGTTATTGTAGGCTGTGTCCTGTTGCCAGCAATGTAGCATATTAAGACACTTTAGAACGCAGCTCATCCAATCAGAAATTAGAGACAAACCATCCTCTGTCTGTATCTGCATGAGTGAGTGTGCATCCAGCTTTGAGCATTTTCAGTGAATTGTGTTGAAAGTGCTGAATTGTAATCCTCCCCGTAATAAGATTAGAGGCCATTAAAGCAGCTTTAATTATTATAGCATGTCTTCTTACCTGTGCTTAGATTACACACAACTAAACAAACTCAGCGGAGCAGAGGAGAGGGCTACACCTGCCGAGGGATTACCGGCTCGCTTTAATGCGCTTTACTCGCTTGGCCCAAGTGACCTCCCAGTCCTTCATGTTGTAGAATTTCTTCTTTTTTTTATACATTTTAAAGACATCAAGAGGGTTTGTCCGGCTCTTTTAAAGATGCTACAGCATCACCTAAAAACAATGCGAGTTCACAATAACACGTATTTGCTCCACTATCTATAAAGTAAGCTTTGTTATGGTTCAGCACAGGCTGTATCTTTAAATAAAGCTATGTTTATCCCACATTTCACAGTAAATGTGTCTGTAATGATCCTTTTAGGATTTTACAAGTTATCTTGGACAAGTTGAAAGATGTTTGGCAAACTTCCGTGAGGTGTCTGCAGGAAGAAAATAAACAAACACTTCTATAAACCTAGAATCTAGTTAGCTTGCTAACACGATCAAACAGCCCTATTAGCTTTAACAGCTCTATTAGTTTTAGCGTAGACAGAGCAGTGCACTGACATGTACTGTCTGCTTCATTCTGGCTTCACACTGCATTCTTTAAAGTCTTTTCCTTTGGTACCGTGTAATGTGAGTCATGGCAGTGAAATGCATCATGAACCGCACTTTCCGTGGGTGCGACTCAACACTGACTGTGACACAATAGTTATATTAGAACAATGTGTGAATCATGTACATCTATAGTGTTTGTTTGTGACTTCCTACATTTTTTCCCTTAGAGTCAGAGAATCTGGACTCTCGGTTAGGGGCGGTTCACTCACTTGTTTACAAACTCCCAGAGCGGAACAGAGAGATGCTGGAACTGCTAATCAAACACCTGGTCAGGTAACACACACGCACATGCAAGCATGCGTGAACACCGATGTGCTAATGCTCAAACACACACACACTCACATTCTGTGGTTTTTCTAACCACTGCTCAGCATGCTTGGGTGTACCTTCATATTTAAATCTGTTCTTTTTGTATTTTGATTAATGTGACAGGTTGTGTGTGTGAAAGTGAGTTTTGATTGACATTACAATAAATCACCTGATCTGTCTATAGCTCCATGTGTCATATTGTGTGTGTGTTTGTGTCACATACAATATATTCACATAAGTAGCTTGAACTTTATATTAAAGCAGCTGATATACTAAATTGAAATGAAAGTTAGGATTATATTAATAAAGTGTTGGTAGATTTTTAAGGCTACACTTATTTAATCAAAAATAAAGTAAAAACACTGATATTGTGGAATATTATTGCAATTTTTGTTAATTTATTTTAAAATGTAATTTATTCTTGTGATGGAAAAGCTGCATTTTCAGCAGTCATTATTCAGCCTTCAGTGTCACATGGTCCTTTAGAAATCATTATAATATGAGGATTTGGTGAAATGACCTTTCCCATTTTCAGTGTTAAAAACATTTGTGCTGCTTAATATCTTTGTGAGATAGCAAGTTCAAAAGAATTACATTTATTTGAAACAGAAATGTTATATTTTTTAGCTTTCATAATCATATAATTTGGCAAGTATTTTTATATGTGCCAGAAAATATATTTATGAAATGTATAAATACTTTCTATTTCAGCTTGAGCACAATACCTTGGTAACAAGTTTAAATCAGCAGAATTCAGTACAACTATTTTCAATTCATCACAGTAAAACAAACATTAAAGTTTGCAAGGCATAAACACATTTATATGATTAACGAATGTACAATCCAGTGACAATGACATGCTGGTCCAATGAAGAAAGACTTCTGAAAATTCTCTCGCCCTGGTCCTGGGCTAGAAGGCTCATTATAATAAGCCTTGCATTATAATAAGCCGCAGACACTCTAAGCAACATTTTTCAGTTTTATCCAAAGTTATACAGTACTTATATAGGGGACAATCCCTGTATCTTTTCCAAAACCTTACTACATTATATCTGTGTGTTTATAGTGTTTGCAGCCACAGCAGTGAAAATCTGATGACCGTGTCGAATATGGGTGTAATATTTGGCCCCACTCTCATGAGAGCAGAGGAGGAGACTGTAGCGGCCATGCTGAATATTAAGTTCCAGAACATTGTCATGGAGATCCTCATTGAGGACTACAGCAAGGTCAGACATGCCCCTTTCCAAACGATCAGGGGGACAGTTTATCTCTGTATCTATTACTATACAAGCAAAACGCTCATACAGAAAACAGGTTTCACTTGAGAACTGCTGTATTTGCACTCTGAAATTTTTGAAATCAAAACAAAAATGCTGTGTGATTTATGAGAACAATTTGAACAATATTTTGTCACCTATTCAGTCACACTAATAGCTATAATAGATTGATGAAGTCAATCAGTGATATTTTTTCTGCCATTTCTGATGTTTGCAGATCTGTAAGGGTCCTCCTGAAGAAACCACACCACCTCCTATCCCGCCTCCAAGGGTGACGCCACGGAAACGGCAGCCAATCACAATCTCAAAACGCCCACCCCGTCTCTTCCCCAGCCTTCAGCCTCCAGTTTTTCAGCGTAAATAGCCTTCAGCACGATAGCCATCATCTTCATCATCATCATTTCGTTTGTCATATAATGCATATTTTTTGCCATATCAGTGAATTGTTATGAATGTGAATTATGTTTTTAAGAATTTATCTGGAGCATGAAGATGGATTTTTTTTACATTGTACTTTTTTTTTTAAATTTATTATTTTAATTTCATTTTTTTTAAAGATTGCTTACAAATTTTTGATAAAGATCTAAACAGCTCAGATAAGACATTGTTTCAGATTTCTATATATGATGTTTTTTAAAATGATTCTCAATATTTTTCTTATATTTTTCAGTCTTCTACATTCTATGTTCCTTTTTTGCTTTTATCTTTTCTGCAAAGCCTGTTTTTGTTCTGCGAGCTTGAATACATTACACACACCTAAACATCGACGTTAGCAGGCACACACACATAACAGCTGATCAGGTTTCATATGTTCTGGAAGGGACCTCGGACTTGATCTGTTTTTCTTTAGTGATTTTATCTAATTGAGGAAAATACAACCAAACCTCCCAGATCTTTCACACACACACACACACACACACACACACACACACACACACACACACACACTCACACTCCTCATGTGCCAGTTTAGAACCCTCCATGCGCATTGTATGATTAAATCCGCAGGAGCTCGAGGCGTGTGTATGCGAATGTGTCTGCCTTGATAAATGTTTGTTCTCTGACATGTTGTCCTCCCCTCATTCTGAGCCATGTTATGTAGTGTTTAACAACACTCAAGCTAATAGTACACTCACTAGAGCATGAAAACTAAACGACTACCTGCCTTTTTGCAGTGTGTGTGTATTTGTGTGTGCCTGTGCATCAGCGCCAATGGGTCTGCAAGTGAGTGCGAGTGCGCGCGTACTTGTATTTTTTTAATGCATGCGTATGAGTGTTGGTATGCCATCGTGTGTGTCCTGTGTGCGCTAACCAGTGTGTCTGAGAGCTAATGCCTGCATGTTTTTACGAGTCTCTCTCAATCTGTTTTCAAATTGGCTTTTGGACTTTTTTCCACTAATAAGCTATTTTCATTATTAACATCTGAGCCTTTCTTCTCCATCTTGATCAAAAACGACTGTGCATTAATCCATTAATATGACTCTGGTTTATTTGTATATCCATGAAATTTGGCTTATTAAAGCATGCTGGATCTTTGCTTGTTCAGAACAGTGGAATAAATTTTTTCCTCCTTCTGTTGTACTTTTCAATCAAATCATTAATCTCTGTAGATCATAACTGCTTGTTTCCTGTTTGTTGAATTCAGTTGGTGGCGGGATCTGTGTGTTTGTGCATGTGTGTGAGTGTCAAGCCACCTGTTGAGTTTCAGTGTATCTTTGATTGTGCATAAATTTGGCTCTGTGTGTATGTGTGTGTTTTTGTTGAGAATACAGATACGGTCATGGAGTATTAGGAGCAACTGGGTGTGCGGGAACCCCTGCCAAAATGCGAATGTGTTTGTGAATGTGTTCATCAGATGTGTACATGTCCAGTTTGGCTAGCTCACACACAGCTGGTTGTTTTGACTGACGATGTTCAGACACACACACACACAGAGCTCTGTTTCACACTCATGTCCTTGGTTCACACATGGCCATAGCAACCTTTTTTACCCCCTTTTCTTTCTTTATATGACACCTGTTCACACACAACTGGAGATTGTATAAAGTTTTATTCATTATTTCAAATCAAGGTGTTTTTTATGCCCTATATTCAAATTTTCAAGTCTAAAAAAAAACTTTTCCCTCCATAAAAAAGCTCATTGTGTCAAAGAAACTTTAGAGTCTGGTGTAAATGCCAACAGCGAACAGAATTTGTACTCTTGGATATATACTAAAAGCAGTTCGCTTTTACCATTTCAAGGTAATAATGCTAATTCCACACAGCAGAAAATGTCATTTCTTTAAAAAGGGATAATTAAAGTTAGGTTAAAAGCGGCAGGCTTTTCAAAAGATAGACTTTGACCATGTGGCTTGAGCTGATAACAATCAGCGTGTTTGAGTTAAGCCATTCATGGCTTCTTTGTATACTTGTTTCCCCCTTCGGTTTAAAGCTTCCATTATGCTCTGGTTGTGTTGATGCTGTTGGAATGAAATGACTCACTTTGGATAATTTGATTTTGACAAGTTGAGTCTTGGCTTGTATTTCTCGTATTGTGGAAATACAAGAGGATGGAGCATCTGTCGAGCTGTTCTCTTCATTTATTTATCAGAACCATCGTGGTCTCCCTTTTTTAAGCCAGAACTACAGGAAATGTAAAAATTTAACGACACCCCTGATACAATCTCCCCTGAATGTTCAGGGCTCAACTGTTGCAATTGAGCTTCTGACTTGCCTGACGTTTAGTAGGGTTTTATCTAAACTGCCTGCATTCACTGACTCTTTGCTTTGCAGGGCGAGAGCAGAACGGCGCCACCCACAATGACGGTGAACCCGAGGGAGATACTGGCCTCACCAGTCCGGTTCCTCATCAAAGAACAAAACTGGCACCTCCATCCGTCTCTCCTCCATCCATCCCGCTCTCCTCTCCGACATCTCAGAAGCCTGCTCACCCCAAACCTGCTCTCCGACCCTTGGATTCGGACGTTAGTAGGCTTGAAGTTAGGACACAGGCTGGTCAGAGGTCAGACGCCATGGTGGCGACCAATGGGGAATCAGGAGTGACAGTGAACCGAGCTCAGTCTTTCCAAGGAAGGAGGCCACCACTCAAAGAAACAACCAGTAAACAAGCAACAGACATGCTCAAACTGTCCATCACATTACAATTTGTTTGATATATATATATATATATATATATATATATATATATATAGGTGCATCTAAAAAAAAAAGTTTTTTTTGTAATTTAATTCAAAAAAGCAAACTTTCTTATATTCTAGATTCATTGCTCACAAACTGAAATATTTCAAAAAAATTCTGATGGTTATGACTTACAGCTTAGGAAAATTAAAAATTCAGTATCTGACCAGCTGCACCAAACCTGTCCCTAACCATACCCATATCCCACCTCAATAGCAGCAAAAGTGTTTTGCAATACAGTATGAACACAATAAGTACACTGTACTTATTTTTTGATGTAAGTAAATAGTAGATATGGCCACTTAATATAAAGTGGGACCAAACAAACAAAAAAAACTCTTGAAATATTTCAGTTTGTGTGCAATGAATCTAGAATATAAGAAAGCTTTTTTGAATTAAATTACAAAAAATAAAGAATTTTCCAAGATATCCTAAGTTTTATATATCCATATATATATATATATTTTTTTTTGGGTGTGATACAACTGTCCTGATATCACAAGCCTCATTAAAATAATAATAATAATTATTATTATTTTTTTTTAAGAAAACCATGTTTTTTTAAATGTATAAAAATATTTATTCACTATATTTAAAAACTATAGTGTGCAGCAAAAATCAAAGTCACTTGGTTCAATTAACATCCAGTCAAAAAACATAAAACAGGAAAGGAATATCATAGAGAGGACCCCTGCAGACCCTCATGACCAAGGCCAATAAGTCTCTTAAAATATTAGATAATATGACTTTTTTATGAAATGCAAGATTAGTTAAGTTTGTAAAATGATATTTATTAAAACGAATAATCCATGAAAACACTTAATGCCTTGAAAATATATTTTAAATGTTTTGGAAGATAGTTGTTAAGATGCAGACTCACTTAATTGAAACTTTTCTTAAAAAAATTAAATAAATAAACATATAAAATGAACATGAAAACAAAGAGCACATTTCTAAGAAATTGCACGTGTTTGTTAAAATATTTCTCTTTTCTGTATAATGGAGACTTTTGTATGTCAGTGAACCCTAAACAACTGATTCCTGTGATGTAAAAGCACAGTATGGCATTTGGAGTTTGAATAATCATCATAGTACATAAGGACCATGTGATCAATGTCAGCAGAACACAGACATACAACAATCCCGATGCAATGAGTTGTGGTTGTAACAGGTGTGTGTTTATGTGTGTAACAGGAGAGGTTCAGGGGCTGAAAGGACGATCTTTCTCAGAGAAAAGTTCCATCTGCCGGCCGCCCACTCGACCACCAGATCCACCCTCACGTCTCCTCAATAAAACTCCAAACGAAGACAGTCCAGCATCATAGTGAGTGCACATCACTCACCACAAACCATACTTTACAGTGATGCTACTGCTGATTTATGATTTAATGATTCTCTGTGGTAATATTTTTCGGAAATTCCAATTTATTTTTTGTAGTGTAATTTATTTTTTGTTCTTGTGTCATATATTGCAAAAAGCTGAAATATGTTGGCTGTCACACAGGGAGTGGCATCCATGCAGCAGTGACAAGATATATTTGGGTGAAGGATATATCGGCTTTGCATGCTGCTCAGGTGTAATTTTGGCACATTTATCCAGGCAGATTTGCACCAGATTGTTCCGGTTACTTGCTCGGCACCTGTCCACTGCAATTTTCAAGTAGCGCCACAGTTGGATTGAGTTCAGGACTTTGATTGGGCCATTGAGATATGTTTTTGTTCTTGTGCCACTGTGATGTTCATTTAGACGTGTATCTGGGGACATTGACCTTCTGAAGGAAGAACTCTTTCCCAAGCTTTTTTTTTTTTGGCAGGTTAAAACAGGTTCTCTTGGAGTAGGGCTACACAATTTTAAGGGTGCATGCTATATATCAGCACCAAAACTCTTCAATCATAATTTTAGGTCAAATATTGGATTTATAATTGTACATTCATTTCCTCTATTTTTTACATTTAGATTTCATTTCCCATCATCTAATCCTCACTTAAAGTTAATTTTAAAAACACTACTAATATAATTATGTTTATTAAAATGTTAAAATTAATATCCATTTTTCATACTTTACTGTACAGTATTAAAATGCTGCGATGCCTAAATTCACTTGTATCATTTTAAATGACTGAATTTAGAATATAGTATGGAAAATAGTATATAATTGAAATACAGAATTTAAATATCGATACAACATTTTTTTTAAAACAGAAATGTTTGGAAAAATGTATCTTGCAATAATTATTTGAAATTCAACCTAAACATTGGATCTGTTATTGTTGCCACTTAGGTATGTCAAGACCAAAAGAGTCCTATACAAACTAGGAAGTCTTTGTCTCCAGACTAAGTCATGTTTTGCGTAAGCTTTCCTGCTAACAGAAAGAGTAACTCAGAAGTCTTTCAGTTGAGCCAAAAGTGAACCGAGTGAAAAAGAAGCCAGTTCTCAAGGCATTTACATTATACCTGAACTTAGGATGGACTCAGATCTCTGTCTACTTCAGTTGTGAGAGGGTCTCTGTCCACTTTTTATTAATTGAATATTGAAATTATTGTGCAGTAGTAATATGTTTTTTTTATTATTATTATTGTTATTACTTTAAACCCTCAAGCCTTTTTGGAGTAAAAATTAGTATGAAGTTCACAATAGATTTCACTCTCTACAAATATTCATTAGTTATTGTTTCATCTATTTAGTTACATTTCAGCCATTTGTTCTTTCATAATACACTATTCCACACTGCTATCTTGATTTTAATGCAATCTATTTTGATGCCCTATATTGCAGTAACTTTCTGGATTTTGCATCATCCATCATCCATTCTGTCATGTTTTTATTAACATGTTCAGTTCTTGCCCTACCTGATGGCAGGACTGCAATACTTAAGCATACGGATGGGTTTTTGTGGTGTGGGCAGATATACTGTAGAGTTGTACCACCCAGATTGTTTTAGACTGTCCAAGAGTTGATCGTTTCCCACATTGCAGCTGGATCACCTTTGTGCATTTTGGCAAACTCCTGACATGCTTTCACTTGATTCTTTTTGAGGAATGGCTCCTTGCTGCCACCCTCCCCATACAAGTGTTTTGCAGGACTAGTGCAATGGTTTGCTGGTGTGTGTTTACTCGGTTGTCAACGAGCGAATGCTGTAGATCCTGCAGAGTGATTGTTGTGTAGTCCTCTTGGAAGTTTCCTAGTTCACATACTTTTGAGAGATGACCTTTTCTAGGCAACGTCTGGGTGTTTTGATAGTTCATCTAACCAACGGTGACCACAGCCAAACAGTTGGATATAGTTTTAAATGTTTTTCCAAAATGTATGCATTTGTTTTATTTTAACTCAGACCCAGGACTGCTCTTAACTCATCATTAACTCATCACAGCAGTCCTAAAGAATCACAGCTAGAGTAACGATCCCTTAACTGTAAGGTTTTTATCCAGAAATTGCAAGTTATTTTAATGGTTCACAGGTAGAAGTAAATTCGACGGCATTTGTGTCCTCATTAACGCAGTTGTTTTCCATCTGTGTAAACTCAAAACTTCTGTGACAAAGGGAGTGAATTCTTAATCAAAGTTTTTTTTTTACAACAAATTCTTTTTAACAGAAAAACACATAAAATTTCTAGACAGTCACATTAAATTAATGTTGAGTTACAGTGGTTGGAAATACAAATATCCAATTTCAGTGCAGGATTTGCAGGGATTGAGAAAACTGAGAGAGTTAGTAAAGCATCTGAAGCCTTCCACAAGCCATTGTAAATATGTTATATACAGCAGACTTTATCTGTAGACTGTACAGCTAATCTTGAATCAGGTATACATTTCAGCTTGTCATATCCTCATAATTACCATTCTATGAGCAGGAGCATGGAGCAGTAATCTTAGATCAACTCCGGTTCTGAGAAAACATGTGGGTGTGCTGGTCATGGTGTCAAACTGTCTTATGTCTTATCTCAGAAAGACTCAATCTATTTTCTCCTGAGAACACACATACACTCAGAATACTTGCTCTCTCATTCTTGTGGCAGAGCCATGTTGCTGTTGTTTTCAGCATAGTCTCAAAGTTTTAGTTTTCTTCCCTGAAATAGAGGTGTTTGTATCTGGTTTGCTTACTCGTGAAGGACAAATTTATCTCTCTTTCTCTCAAAAAAAAAACAAAAGTAGAAAGAACTGGTTTAACTAATCAAATCATTATGTTCAGTATTGAGCTGAAGGACACTTAAATGAACTGCTTTGCTCGTAGGTTAATTAACTCACTCAAATATATTTATATATACATAATTTCATAAATATCACCTGCACAGATAATAAATTGATTGCACTGATGAGCTTGAATGTGAATGTGTTGGAATGTTTAACTGAGACTGTAAATACAGTATGTTGTTGCCATAACATCATGCTCTGCATAATGCTGTTCCCTTTAACAACAGAAAATAAATATCAATCTTATATATGAATATATAATATAATACAAGCATGACTTTCATAACATAGTAACTTCTCATTCAGTATATTTATACTCCTAGTTCAACAGCTCAGATTTTCACGTTTATATGTTTAATAAATTAATAAATGTATAAAAAAAATGTTCTATTTAGTCTTGTCTTATGTAGTAGATGACTTCTGTTCACGATCAGCGATGTATTGATGTATTCTTCTTTCTCTCTTTCCCCGTAGTGTCGCCTCCAAAACCAAATTTTTTGAGAACGCTTCCAGGGAGAAGGCGAGGTACGTGTGTGTATGTAAGAGCATGTGCTGGATCAGGAGTGTGTGCGAGTGAACCTTTCATTGTTTCAAGCAGCTGTCTGACTTCACTTAGAGTGCAGACAGTAAAACTCAGTGCGCTTTTGATGTGGTGCTTTTAAACAAAGTTGTGTTTAAGACAGGACCACATGCTGAGTCCTTGTGTTACAAACCGGACTAGACACACATCCGATCAGTTGTTTTGTCCTGCACGGCGATATAGTTTAAACCTTTCAAATAGACGGGAACTTTATAGGTAATTCGATCCAAGTCTGGGAAAAAGGCAACATGCACACTCTCATAAAACACACACACACACACACACACACACACACAGAGATTTGCACAGGCACAATAGCCTTATTTGAACCCTTCAAAAATCAAGATCATCTTTTATTCATTCCTCATGTTGTTTCAATCATTTTATGTCATGGAGCACAACATGACAAATTGTAAGAAATTATTTGGCCACTGTTTTTCAAGCAAATTCAAATGAATTCATTTTCAAGCTTCTAAAAGGATGTAAAAGCCTCATAAAACTGGTCCGTAGATTCCACGTCTTCATTATACAGGAGCTTTGTGTGAGAAAGAGTCTGTTCTAACTTTTGTCTAACCGAATGTCCGGGTCATGAACAAATAGTTCTTTTAGGTTGATTGGTTGATCTGAATCAGCGATCTGATCTGATCTGATCTGATCTGATTGAGTGTTAACGACACCAAGGGCATGAGTTTGACTGCCAGAGAATGCATGAACTTAATAAAACATGTACCTTGAATGCATGAATGTAAATGTTCATTTTCAAATCAGACGGAGTCTATTCAATGAGTCAGTGATCTAGTAACAGCAGTTAACAGCTTATTGGACATTATTAGTAAATAATGACTTAAAATGACTTGATTTGGAATATGGTGTATGAGTCATATGAACCATTTTTAAGTTGTTTTTTTTTTGGTACTTTTGGAGCTTGATATCCCCTGGTCATAAATGTAATGGACCAGTTTAATGGCACTTTTATGTTGATTTTGTGTCCGTTTGAAGATCGAAAACTCCAGTTCTCTGTCATTTTTATTGCATGAAAAAGAGCGACATTCTTCAGATTTCTCCGTTTATGTTTTTCCAAAAAGTCTCTCTGTTGAGTAAGTAATGATAGAATTTTCATTTTTGGGTGAACTGTTCCTTTAAGCCCAAGGGTTCACATAAGGTCACTGTGCCTGTAGCATTTTGCCAGACAGGAAAGTGCAGATAAGTTAGGCTAGCTTTGCAGTTGGTAGCGAGCTACTGCTCAGAAATCAGGTTGTGTGTGGACAGTTTGTGGGTATGTGTGTAATCTAAAATCAGTATGGCCTGATCTTTTACTAAATTGTGAACTATGAAATGACGAGCAGTTTGGCAAGTTTGGCTGCTTGTTCATGTTTAGGAGGATTTTCTTCACTGCTCATGGCTGCTCTCCAAGCCTGCGCACACACTTGTGTAGTTCAAGTTCAAGGCCTTTTACAATGCTAGAACAGATTCCTGAGGGAACTCACAGAGGATACTAAGATAAAAGTTTTGACCAATGCAAAGCATCAAAGTTAACAAAAACGAACGTCTGTAATAAAACACCACACCCCGTTCATTTCACGAGCCTGTGCACAGCGCTCACTATGCAGGTGCCTATATTTCAGGGGCATAATATCTAATGTACTGGTGACTGAGCAAGTGACATTTTAAAGGAATAATTCAGCCAAAAATGAAAATTCTGTCATCATTTATTCACCCTCATGTCGTTCCAATCCCATTCTGTTATTTTCATTGTAATACAAAAAGAGAATTTTAAGGATTCTTTATCTTCCATACTATGACAGTTTCCAGTGATCATGGGCTGTCAAGCTCCAAAATTACAATACACTATATTATAGACTTCTTAAGCCATACGCTATCTTAAATCAATATTTACTATCAAATCTAACCGAGTATGCAGCTCTCAGATGAAATATGGTTGGACATCATAAACATCAAACATCATTGGCTCAAGCATCAGTGTTATTTCAGTATTATTTTGTTGAGATAGCTTTTTTTTTTTAGATTTTCAGTTTTGATTTTAATTTTAGTTTCAATTTATTGTAATTTTGCTATGTGCTTGTATTTTTTATTAGTTTTAATTCTTAAGTTCTTTCTATTAGTCTTTTTAGGTTTAAATATATTTTTAGTTTTAGCTTTTATTTCTATTAATAATTTCAGTACCGCAACAAACATATTTCAGTTAGTTTTTCATTTAATTTCATTTCAGCCTTATTTCAACTAACAAAAGTGTTTTCAGTAGTTTTAGTGAACTCGTGAACAACTGTCAAAACTGCACCAAGCACTATACTGAACTGTGAGTTAAATGGAATCGTTTGATGGTGTTTTCAGGACCTTTTTGATTCTCATCCCTTTGTACTGCCATTGTAGTCCAAACAGAAGTCTGAAATAATTTAGTTTTGAAAATTTCCCACAAAAAAAAAAAAAAAGTGTAACTAACAAGAAGTTTGGAACAACAAGAATGTAACTAATCACTGATTTTTTTATAGCGTGAACTATCCCTTGAAGTTGCTGAAAAGAATTAAATTCATAATCAGAACTTACTGTTTTGTGTCTTGCAGTGCCTCTCCAAATGCCTCACCTGCAGCTTCTAGAGATGAGGTACGGCATGTTCATTCTCATTTTTATTATTAACTCTTTCCCCGTCAGCCTTAAAAAGAAAGTTGCCAGCCACCGCCAGCATTTTTGAACATTTTCACAAAACTTTAATGTCCCCCAGAAGGCTTTGTTGTTTGAATATCTGAACATGAAATATGTAAAAACAAAGAATTTAAACTTAAAAAAAAAAAAGAATACTTTGTTTATTCATTTTTATCAACACCTGAATGTGGGTAAGTTTCATTTAAAAAGCAATATTTTGAAAGAGTTGAGAAAAATGTGTTTTTGTCAAAGACTGTCAATGCCAGGGAAGCGTTGTCTCATAAATGATGGAAAATTCCATCAGTGGCGGGAAAAGAGTTAAGGTAACCTATAGTGTTAATGCTCATTATTGTCACTTGTTTGTCTTTGCAGAACACAAAATAAGGACTAACATCCAGTCACTGCTACAACTTGTGGATCAATGTCTTGTGGACCAATTAATGCACATTAGGGGTCATGAGACTGTGTGTGTCCGTGTCCGTATACGGCACAGGCCAGCATCTGGTCATGGTTTTGAGAGATAAATAATTGTTACTGACGGAGCATGAAGGAATGCCCCTCAACTCCAGTTTAGTTTTTTGTGAATGAATTGGAAAAGGTATTCTTTTTTTACTTTACTTTATTAAAACTAAGTCTTTGATTCTTGCTTGGATCAAAGAACAAAAAGAAAAGCATTGAATTTTTTTTTTTTTCTTAAATATTTTGACCTTCCTGCACACAATAGGAGAACTCCCTTCCATTCTCCCGCTGAGTGTGTCTATCAGTATCTCCCCTTTTCTGTGACCCACTTAAGAGACCGATAAGATTTACGGTTTCCGATCTCACTCTACAGATGCACTACCGACTTCACTCTAAGAGCGATAGAAAGTGGTACAGCCCAGATGTATTATATAATATTCAGAGTAAACACTAATATGTATTTAATTGCGCAGAAGCTGAACATGCTTTATCAATTACCTGTTATTATCTCTGTAATTAGTAACTGGAGAGAGATGAATGACCTGGGTGCTACTTCTAAAAGTTTCTGATAAACAGAGTAGTTACTGTAATTGCAAAGTGTTTCTCCTTTTATCTGCCGAGACATGCTAGTGGTGACCCAACAGAAAAAGAAAAAGGGGGGGATCACAGACCTCTCGTTATTTCGACTAGTCCACAGAGCAAAGTTTGCTTCAATGAGCTTTTCTCTCTCTCTCTCTCTCTCTTTTGTAAATTGTCTACCTTACTGACATAAGATCAGTTTTAGGAGCTTAACTGGACTTTTAAGCCTCAAACTTTGTACCAAAACATGAGCTTTTATGGATTTTTTTGGTCATTGTATATCTTGAATGTGAAAGTTAGAGATTTTGTCTCATCCTCATTTTCACACAACTGTAAATGTGGGAATGGAAAAAAAAAAAAGAGTATGTGTCAATGTTTTTGGCATTGCAATAAAGGTTGAAATTTTAGGTCACTTTATGCGGGTTTGGTATGAACGCTTTAAATGTGTGGCTGGAGCGCATTCTTATGTAATATTATTATCATAAAGCTCCAAATTTCCAGTTGACATTTTATGTATTTTTTGTACATATTTTGTTGTTTCTTAAGCTGTTTGTCAAGCTATTAATACCTAACAGTCCCTAAACCTCATTTGAATGTACTGCTGCAAGAAAATGCAACTTCATTAAAAAAAAAAAATGATGAAGTATGTTTGTTTTTTCTTATGAATGTAAGTTGTAGGTGATAGTGCACTGAGCCGACACAGAGTAGAAATAAATCTATACAATGAAATGGCCTCATGATAATAACCAATAAATAATTGGGAGGAGAATAGACCCTTGGAATCCAATTAAAGTAAAACAGCTGTGCATCAGTTAAAATCTGAAGTGCAAAAACAAGTCACGGCCTAGAGAGGTTAGACAAGTTCATACCACAGAAAAGCTTCTCGTGCCCAGTTGCTTTTGCATAATATTGTTTAGGGCCACCCAATTCAGGGTGTGTCTCACGAAGTCCCAGAGAACAACTTTCAAGATTTTTTAATATTTTTTATTGAATTGAAAGCGGTAAAACACAAACAAACCTGATTTACACAGGCTCTACACAACAGGAATCAGATAAGCGATTTTTCAATCGAGTAGAAATCAGTTTGCAAACTGCTCGAAAGAAATTGCCAGTTAACAACTGTCAATACAACACTACATAGCAGTACTAAATAATCTGCGAAAAGCGTGCATGCACAGACACACACACCCACTCTCACATACAACTGCTGTAAAAAAAGACTATAAAGTTACAAAGATTTAAGTAACAAACATTGTTTAAGAAGCCAGAATTTCCTCTTCTAGTCATATAAAGCCAAACTATCTAGCTCTTCCTTCTGCATATGGAAAAGCGAAAAATATCCCAAAACACAAAGAAAAAACAGGAATTATTCACACCAGAGAAAAAAGCTGTAAAAAGGCATTCGCATTCGATTAGTCATGTAATTGCTCGTATCAGGCAGTGAAGAGTTAAAAAACCAAGTCATTGTTACATATGTGGGAGTTTTTATATGGTTTACAAAGCTGAAACAGGACACGAATAGGTACAGATCTGCCTGCAAACGATTCAATGCTTTCATTAGCATGTTTAGTGTCTGTAAACCAGTGTGGTGCTCTCAGTTGAACATACAACTTCATGTTAAGATACTTTGCTGTAATAAACACATTAGAAAGCCAAATGACTTTCCTCATTGCTGGGGAAAATATATCAGTGAGAAATCGTTTGGTAATTTTTTTTCCCCCTTTTGCACTGAAAAACCCATTTATAACCACAGGAAGCATCCTGGTGACATGCAGACTGTTATTAAGACTCTATATAGGTTCTTGTTCACATGAGCAGAAACATTGGTAGGATCCAAGCAAACATTTTCTTGTCAACAACACAGGCCAAATTCAATATTTTACAAAAGACACCAAAAATATCATTATAGCTTTCTTCTTTTTTGCACCAGGGCAGGAAAGCAGAGCCTGCTAACAGATTTACAAGAGCGCATATAAACAAACACATTTTGCTATTGGTTTATCAATTATCACACTTCACACAGTAATAACTAAGACTTTAACTGAAAATCAACACGCAAGGTTTTACATCATAGCTCATAAAAGATGTGTTAAGAAAAGTCACAAGTCAGCCTATGGATCATCCAAGCACGAGTATTTTCACGAGCGCAGCGCGAGCCAAACGAGGTGTTACATCGAGTGTCGCTAACTGACTTATTACAAGCTTTCGATTGTAAACAGAGAATAAAAAGAGCGAGAGACTCCCGCAAAGTCGGTGTTTGCATGCGAGTGCCCCTCCGAATTCCGCCGGCTAATGAACGACTTTGTGATCAGACTTTGGCTTCGGCTCCGTCCTACAGCGCTGCATGTTCGTGGTGAAAGTCATGAGCTTTTTTTTTGGCAGGGTAAAAGTGCAGTTTGGAGTTCTGCAAATTCTAATGAGTGCTTTTGGGCCGTCTAAATGGGTAAACACCTGCGTGTAATTGCGCGGTGCTCGGTGCTGTCAGCTCACAGGAGCTGTCTCTGACAGCCTATTCTCTGCCTGGCACATTCAAACCGTCAACATGCTCCGCGGCGACAAGAGCTCGAGCAGCTAAACCACATCTCGTCGTTTTAACTCGAAAGTACACCCCAGGTCACCCCAGGCCTGACAAAGACAACACAGCGCCGCGATTTTGGGGCTCTTTAAAGAGTAATCTACATACATAACGCTGCAGGCACTATTTAATCATTTAGAGACGGAGAACGTGCGGAGGGAAAAAGTTGACACGACGTCTAGATAATACGCGCTGCACCGGGGTATGAGGAAAGCGAGTAAAGATGTTGCTTTCTGACAGATATATAGAGAATGATTTAATTGAAGCAAAAGCGGAGTAAAAAATACACATGCCTTTTTTTTTTTTTTTCGTCTTTTGTCTCGTTTAAAGCAATGGCTCACCCGAAAATGATGCCTCAAGTTGTTCCAAACCTGTAAGAGTTTTTTCTTCTTCTTTTTCTACCGAGAACTGAACAAGATATTTAAAAAAATAAATAAATAAAAAATGCTGGTCACTAAACAGCTGATGGCAGCCATTGACTTCCATAGCATTTTTATTATACTATCCAAGTCAATGGCTACCAGACACTGTTCAGTTAGGCTACTAACATTCTTCAAAATATGTACCTTTGTGTTCAACAGAAGAAAGAACTCATACAGGTTTGGAACAACTTGATGGTGAGTAAATGAAAATTTTCATTTTTGGGTGAACTATCCTGTTAACACCCTCGAGGGTGTTAAAGAGCTTTAGCACCACTTGTCATTGATTTGAGACAGCTGATGGTGATTAAGATATTTGGTACCAGCTTCTGAAAAAAATAACAGTACTATCCCATGTTAGCGCATACGCAAAGCTCTTTTGTCGTTTTTTTTTTTTTTTTTTTTTTAAAGTTGTGCACCATTTGAAGCATGCTTTGATATTCTAAAAGAGCTTGTCAAAAGAGTGTGTTAAGCATGTGATTATTTATTGCTAGCGTGGAGAATACAAATCCCTCAGTGGCACTTAAAGGAAAGATGGGAAACTGTACTGTAAAACTATTGACTACATCCATACATTAGCACATAGAAAGGTTGAAAAGAACCACGCTTAACTTTTACATATACTGTATATACAAGAACATTACCTTGCCAAATCCTCCATTAAGGACAGTGAGAGAGAGAGAGAGAGAGAGAGAGAGAGAAGCAACTTGAGCCTTATGGGAAACAGTACCGTTTCCTATCCATTTAGCTTACTGGAAATGCAGTTTTGTTTGTTTGAATATCTAGGGCTTTAGCATGCAATTATTTGTTTGTTGTTTTGTTGATGGATATGAAGACAGCATGCAAAGATTTATATTTATGTGTATATATTTGAAGATCATCTCTGCTTACCCTAAAACCTGCACTTAAATATCCAGGTTGCAAAAGAGGGCACTGAGCCCTGTCTTAACAAAAGTCTGCTGTCTGGAGGAGGCAAGTCTTGATGACTGTATTTTTTTTTTTTATTGTGCTGTTGTTTCGTTCTAGTGGCAAAACCCAACTGACAGATTTTAAAATTAAAGTCACAAATTGTCTGACCCCAAATGAATGATGCCTTTTAAAAAGCTTTTACAAAGAGTCTCTACATTTCATAAGAAATGAGTGAAGCACTTGTTTTACAATCAATAAACTAATAAAGCAGGGAGGAGACTGATAGCCAGCCTGCTGTACTGAAATCCATACTGTTGTAATATTATAGTACTGTATTTAGTAGTGTGTTTAACTAACAAAAGTAAAAGTCACAAGCGAAGAGACTCTGTCATAGTTTTTGTCATGTTCTGATGTATTTCTCTATGCATGCTGCTTTGCTTTGTCCTGATCTCTCAAGTCAACAGACAATAAATTAAATCTTTTTATCCTGCGATGCATAGAGATTAGAGGCAGGTCACAGACTCTGATAGAGATCTGTGCAGTGTCCTTTAGTTTTTTTTTTTGATTAAGGGCTCAGATGAAACTTCAGTGTGATATTTTTTCCAACCTGTCCACCAGGCAACACGTCTTAACTCTTGAAGGATAACTGCTGGTCGAAAGAAAGAACAAATCCTGCTTCACACCATGCTGTCAGTTTGAGAAAATGAGCTCAAATGATCTCTGAAGAGATGATAGACAACTGTAATGATGTAATGGTCCCGCTACTTTTCAGGGCCATTTTTCAAAAGGAGAGAAAGATGAGACTGATATAGAAAGGGAGGGAGGGATAAAAGGGGAGAAATTTAAACAAAAAAATGGAAAATCTAAAAAAATCTTTATCGTTCAGTCCTGTCGCTCAATTCGAGTCCAGATTAAAAGCATTGCAGGCTGGATCAAACTGGATTAGGCCAAACTGACTGGCTCATATGGCCTGGGTGGTGTTGGTATGGATCAGTAGTTCAGGGGTGTAGTCTTGTCATTTGTGAAACAGGATTGGTTTAGACAGGCCGGCGAGGATTTTTGGCACCTGGACCGAGATGATTTCTGCAATCATTTCGGGAAAGCTGACCTTCGTGGGCAGGGACCGAGCTTGGACAAAGAGGTCAAAGGTGAACTGGTGCAACATCCGAACAATCTGGGTGAGGGAGAGAAGAGAGAGAGAAAAAGAGGGGAAAGGAGAGACAAGAACAAGCAAAATGACAACATGGAATAAATTAAGAGATAGAAAAATTCACTAAGAATGAAATGTGTGTGTCATTATTTCCATGTGCTGCCTGCATTGTTTTATTATCAGATTTGATGTTTTAGTATCAGATTGAAATGACATAAATCAGTTAATGGCACAAACACGGCCAAAAAAAATAGCAGTGAACTCAATGCGCATGTTGCAGAGTGTTCTGAGTGTTCAGTTGAGGGTGATGCAGCAGACTACCACAATCTGGCGTACTATACTGCGATTTTACAACATTCACCCGCATTAGCTCTTTAAAATGATGAAAGTGTGCTTGACTACACAAGCACATATTCCTGGTCTTAATGATCTTCTCACTCATTTGACGAATTACTGCCACCATGATCAACAAAAATGTACATAAATGTCTTATTCATAAAATTCCTTTTACTCTGATTAACTCAGATGGCAAAAGTGTAACATAAGGTAAATTAGCCATTAGGCATTCCAGTAGCTTGGAAAGTAGAGCACTGTGCTAGCAATGGCAAGGTCATGGGTTTAAAGGGATAGTTCACCCCAAAATGAAAATCCTGTCATTTACTGTCATCATTTCACCCTGAAGTTGTTTCAAACTTGTGTGAATTTCTTTCTTCTGCTGAACACAAAAGATGATAATTTGAAGAATGTGTTTAACCAAGCATTTGCTGGCCCGCATTGACTTTCACACAATGGAAAGACATGCAATGGAATCAATGGCTACCTTCAACTGTTTGGTTACCCACAGGTTTGAAACAACTTCAGGGTGAGTAAATGATGACAGAATTTTCATTTTTGGGTGAACTAACCCTAAATCTCAACAACTAAGTCTCAAGTGATGGATCACCTGATAAAATGCATAACCTGAATGCAGTGTATGTCACTTCAGATCAAAGTATCTGCAAAATTCAAAAGCATGAATAAGGTGCTTCAATAATGAGCCTAATTTACATATAATGGTGTGTTTGTGCTGAAAAGAATGACAGTTAATTTAAATACACTTTCAGCCCATTTAGCATCTTGTTAAACTGGACTGCAGATTGTAAATGATTAAAATGCATGCATGGAATAGTAGCACAACTTTATAGTGAATTATGCCTGTAATTGTCTTATTTGTGTATGAGAACACACACTTCCACTCAAATGTTTGGGGTTGATAAGAAGAAGTCTCTTTTTCTCATCAAGGCTGCATTTATTTGATCAAAAAGACAGCAAAAACAGTAGTACTGTGAAACTGTTTTACACTTAAAGGGATCATTGGATGCAAAATTCACTTTTATATGTTGTTTGAACATAAGTGTATTGGCAGTGTGTGTACACAACCACCTTATAATGACAAAAATCCACCCAGTGTTTTTTTTTTTTAAATCCCGATAAATGATAACCCCTTTCTCAAATAAAGCCGTTCACAGATTCTTGGATGTGTGACGTCACACAGACCCAGGCCGCTCCCACAATTGTTGATTGACTCTGGCGTTTTATCACAGACCCGCCCTGAGTGAGCTGTCATCAGTCCGCCATTGTTTCGATACTGGAGCAGGTGTAGACAAGTCTTCTAAGAGATTGAGGTGTTTTGTTGTTGGATGTAATAATGAATGCGCCCCCCGATCTACATAAATCCATTTATGTTTGTGCAAATCATTTGTGATCCAGCTTCACCTACAGAAGAAGCGAGTATAAGTTTTTTTATGAATCTTTGCAAATCACCTTTCCTAATAATGTGCTAGTTAGCAAGTTCCGAGGCAAAATGCGGCTAAAGGTTAGTCTCTTGAGAACGGCTCATCACCCCATGGAAGAGAGGGGCGGGGTGAGCAGAGCTCATTAGCATTTAAAGGCACATGCACCGAAACGGCTCGCTGTGAACAGAGCTGTTTTTGAAAAAGGGTGATTTACACTACCATTGAGAAATTTTAACCAAAGTATGTTATAGACTTTTCATTAAAATGATCATGTCAACTTGTGGAAAATGGGCATCTGATGACCCCTTTAAAAGTAACTGTTTTCTATTTTGATATCATTAAAAATGAAATGTATTCTTGTGATGGCAAAGCTGTTTCTTAGAATTCATTACTCCAGACTTCAGTGTTACATGATCCTTCAGAAATCATTTTAATATGCTGATTTGGAGCTCAAAAATATTTCTTATTATCAATGTTGAGAAAAATTGTGGTGCTTCATATTTTTGTGGAAACCATGATACTTTTTATTAATAGAAAGTTCGAAAGAATAGAAAACATTTACTTGAAATAGAAATGTTCTTTAACAATGTAAGAGTCTTTACAGTCACTTTTGATCAACAGGATACATCCTTGCTGAATGAAAGCATTAATTACTGTCACCAAACATTTGGATGATAGTGTATCATGCCAGTTTTGAATGTAAGACTAATCAGTATGTTTGGTGTGTGGCGTGTAGGTGTGTTACTAACTGGTTGCAGTGAGTCCATCAGTCGGGTCAGCTGTTGGAAGCGCATGGCGCAGTGGGCCTTCCTGCCATAATTGATTAAACGATCAAGCTCATTTATGTACGTCAGACGCAGCTCATCAAAATACTTCTGACTCTTCAGCCCCTCCACTGGAACTGCAGAAAGAGAAATAAAAGCTTTCATTTGAACTTGCATACACTTGAAAAAGAACATGATTTCATTGAAATGTACTGATTTTGTGTATTTGCTTATTGTATTTTGCATGATATATTATACTGTGGCTGTGGTGTTTTTTTTTTTTTTAAAAAAAACGTTTTTAACAAATGGTCAATGAAAGGAGGTACTTAACCTTCAGGGGGTCACACTAAATATTACATGAGCTTTATTTTCTTATCATTTAAGAAAAGGTTTAAAAGTATTGTGACTGTTACCATAATGTAGAACATAAATATAGACTGTATTTGTGTGATTAATATTTTCTTGCATAAGTATTAAATAACATCAACATTCAATAATATATAAACACAAAGTAATAATACATAGAAAATATATTAAAAACATAAAATTATAAATAAGTAAATCTTAAATATCAAATTATGTCTAAATTAAGCTATCACTCAGCTGGGGATAGTTCATTTGGTGGTCAAATGTTTGTTCGTTTATATTCTCAATTACATTTTTTGTAATGAGGAAAATCATGCAGTAACGAGGTTGAGCACATAATGTGAGACACAGCTACATCTGGGGGGTTGGCATTTAAAATTAGCTGATAAAAATTATTTATGCTGCAATGAACTGAATATTCACAACATTGTCAAAATTGATTTGATTTGTTGAATACAGTCTAAAAGCTCCCTGGACAGACTAAAGTCACCATTTCAAGGTGTTAGCTATAGATATTTTATATTAGCTACTTGAAAAGCTTGGCTCATTTTATGTTAGAGAAGATTAGATTAGATTGCATAACATTTCTCACACCGGAAAACAGGAATGATGCCTCTAATTATTATTACTGTTGTTATTAATATTTTTTTAATGTGTCATTAGGTGCTAGTATCCATAAGTACTTTGTTCTGTACACACACACACACACACACACACACACACACACACACACACACACACACACACACACACACACACACACACACACACACACACACACACACACAGCAATAGACTCACTGATGCTGAAAAGGAGGAGGGCCTTCATGCAGAGGAACTCTTCCTCTGTGACCTGCAGCAGCACAAACTCCTGCGAGAGGTGCTTCATCTGAACACAGTGCTCGTACATGCTGGAGATATGCATCCTACGACTGACAGATCGGGGACAGATTAATTGACATACATGGAGAGAAAGAAGCAAACAAAGAAACATCTGACAATAACAGACAGCTTGCAACAACTTTCGACTCGCTAATTACCATAAAGTACTGACTACTGAATAATGCGGTCAGTCATCTAATGATTCCCAAATCTCTCTCTAAATGAAAAGTATTTCATGCCTAATACACAAGTTCTGTCAGCAGCAGTGGTGTGGGATTGCCCAAAATGCATTTAAGGAGTCTTCTATTTCAGATAATGGTGAAAAGGCCATTGAGAGCATGTGAACCCCCCAAAAAATCCAATCTCTCCTGGGATTGTGTTTGTGACAAAGATCCTCCACACCATAATAAGCCAGCAGTATATTATAAATGAATCTTGAAAGAATCCATGATGAGACTCTTATTGTGTGCATGAAGTACAAGATATATATCTGCCCAGGAGAGAGAGAGAGAGACAGAAAGATAGAGAGAAGGAATAAGGTAGAGAAAGGGCCGCCGAGGAGAAATGAAAGAAAAATGAGTGAGAGGAAAGATGGATTAGAACATTTACAAGACAAGCAAATGGACAGAAGAAGCAAATGGAATGAGAGAGAAGGCAACAATGCAGAACACAGATGGGTGTCGGACACAAAAGAAAACAGGCAAATAAGAGCAGGGCGGATGTGAAAGAGAATGAGACTGACTCATTGAAGACCAGGTCCGGCGCAAAGTAAAGCATCCGCGCGTTGGCGTTCTTGTAGGACCTCCAACCCAGAGCAAAGACCATCACTCCCATCCAGGTGTGTTGTATGACTGTCATCTGATCATCCACATGCAGGTTACGGAAACCTGAGAGATGGGAGAGATATTTGTGGTTTGTGTTTGCTGCCTATAATTTACAGTTTGTCAGGTGCTTGGGCGCTATTTTTGAGACCAACTGCATTTACAACTCTATTTCAGCTTCACCAGCTCATGCCATGATTCAGACTCACCTGATGTTACTTTCAGAAAAAAAGTAAGCATGTCAATCTGAACCAAACCAAATAAAAAGTTTGTAGAAGACCAGACAGTATATGCACCACTTTCAGGAAACAAAGGGAAAACAAGCTGAACGTTCTGGGACAAACTTGATCTTGCTTCCCTCATAACACATTTATCATTGGATTCAGTGCAGATTAAAATGCCAGGCATCAGTTTTATTAATGCTATCAATAACAGGGAACTGGAGAACTGCAACCAATCACATCAACCTGATTCCATCAACCAATCACACACGTTGTCACACTAAGCTTCAAAAAAGGGTTCTTGTCAAGCCACACCCCTTTCGCTCTCTATCGCCCATCCTGCTGTTTTTCTCTCAGTATTTGATGGTTTGCTGCCTGCCACTGCATTTTACATATGACTGAAGTCTGCCTTTGCTTTTCAAAAAGCCATTTATCAAAGCCATTAGAGTGAAGTAGATTACACAACACCTCTCAAGCCTCTGAAGTGAAATACAAACCATAATTAAATCACTGAAAAAAATAACCAAATAATTCTCCACTGATGCCCCGATTTGAATCACCAGGCAGGATCTCCATCTTGTTATTATACTATTGTGTCAATGAATATTAAGTGTGTAACAGATAAAGAAAAAGAAAGATCATTTTAAAATCTAGTTTCTTCAAAATTTACATTTTGTATTCATGTTGGTTTCACATGGGTTTTAAAAATGTTAATTAAAAAAAAAAAAAAAAGTAAAAACGAATATTTTAATTTCCATTTGAATACACGTGAATATGCAGATTTTAATGGGGTTTTTTTCAAACAGGTTTTTAAATCCATTGTTGATATTTTTGCTAATATCATTTCACTAACTATTGATTGATAAATATATCAAGTGTTTGGTCACATCACATGACATTTTACTAACCTTGTCTTGTAATGAAAAAGTCAAATGATCTGATTTAAGAGACTGGCTAATTTTTACAAAGTCATGAGGACCTGCATGGGTTCTCTCATTTGCTGATTTATGTTTCTGCATATTTCTGCATGATGTTGGACAAGATAATTCAAATTTGGTGCAAAAAAGCTTTTAAATAATAAGCAGTAAAGTGCTGTTGTTACCCCCCCCCCCAATAAATAATAATAAATGAATATATCAAACTACATCAAAACATAAATGAATTCAAATTATTCTTTAAAAAAAAAAAAAAAAATTTAACAAGGCTTTTTCTTTGTTATGATTTCTTGACTTTTTAATTATATTTCCATCAGAAAATATCCAAATACATTTTTGATCCAGAAATGAAAAAACATGTTAATCATAGAAGAGGTTTAATCAAATTTCTATAGAATTTATATTTGTTTTTTTCTTTTTGTATTTATTATTAATAGATTAGCATTCAAATTAGCATCAAGGTACTGACCCCTTTATAAAAGCAAAACTGCAAAACTGAAATAAGTGAAAATGTGACATGCTTAAATTACCTGGAAGTCCTTTGGCCCATTTCACTACCTTGACAAGTTGCCTCTCTCCCAACTCATTAAGGCTGGTGAGGAGGGCAGCTGCTGAGTCAGGCTGAGCATGATCATGGCCGGCGTTCACCACCTCGGGCTCTATGGCCTCCAGGATGTTCAGGAAGATCAACTGTGAGTGGAACGTCAGGCTGGGCTTGGGCGACAGGCACTGGACTGCCTCTGATGGGCCCTGAACAGGGCCGACCTCCTCTGGACCTTTCATCTGTCCGATCTTTCTCAGCTTGCGGGCTGCGGCACAGAACAAAAGCAATATACTGTCATAAACAGGGTGGGAGTACTGCCTTTGTAAATTCAACCTGCACAGAAACACATTATTAATCTCGAACACTTCTTTATTTTATCTAGCAGATATTATTTAGAAGGCAATGAAGCAGGTAGTCTCTGAGTAATGAGGTTGGCATGATCTTATTTCTGCTCTTGAATATCTCTATTATACAACAGAGGATAAAACCTGCACTGCGACGGCTAGTCTCTCTGCCACATTATCTCCTGCCAGTCAGCACAAAGAATTACTGGTCACAAAACATGCTTTTCACTACAACAAAAGACCTGACAGGATTAGCGTAAATGTGTTGATATATTTTAGTAACGTGGAGCAGAACTACAGTCATTCAACAACGCAAAACATACTTCGTTTCCCTAATTCTTGCGGCTATGCATTCTTTCACCAGAAAATGCTGTTTACTATGCAGAGCAGAGTAAAGCCGTCTGTATTCTGAGGCTGCTGCTAATAAAGTGAATTAAATGAAGATGTAAATATGCGCGCGTGTGTGCATGTGCACTTTAATTAGTTGCTACAGTAGCAACAGTTTCGCTCCTGCTCCAGTGAGTGCCTGTGGTTTTGTTATGATGCCTAACACTCACAGTTTCCACTCTGAATTATAAATCAGAGATGCTCATTATTCAGTGGGCAGCGTTAGGGTGAGGAATGAAAGACTATCGGTTGAGATGATTTACAACTCGCAAACTTTAATGGTGCATTACGAACGCTGATCCAAAATGTAAAAAACAAGTTCTATTAAGAAAAAATTGAATAATCTGTGAGGTAGCTGATTTAAATGCGTAAAAAGCTCTTCGTTGCTGGCTAAGAGGACACACTCAAAATGAAAATGATTCAGCCCTCTGAGATCCCCACAAAAAGGAGGCTCCAATTTTGCTGACGAGAGTCCAGAGCCTCTCTGCTTGTGATCTAAAATGAAGTGTGGTAAAGACATAGAGAAGGGGAAAGAGTGAAATAATAACTTTATCCTGAGGTGGATTACCAAAAGCCTATGGGTTTGCGGTAAACTTGTGGCAAGGTGCCAAAGACACCACCACTGAGATTCTCTCTTCAAAAGACACACAAACCTGCCATTCTGGCAAATACAAGCAAAAATGTAATGTAGATGGCAAATACAGCAAAAATGGCTGTTACAAAACACTGTCTCCTGCATGTAGATTTGCTAGTTAAGCTGATATGTCTTCAGCATGGAGACGAACTTCACTCCAGAGTAGAGTAAAGCTGGAGCTTCAGCTTCAAACAGGATCAATGAAAAGGAAGACCTATAATTCAGCATATTCTGTAATGTTAACATTCAGAGTATGAACTTTGGCAAATAAATAACAATTGTGCAAATCAGCATTGCACTTCAATGGCTTCAGATGCCAGTTTAAATAAGCATACATCCATATCCAGTACTAAGATAAAGTCCACCCATGAGAGAAGATGCATCCTCACATTATCTCAACTTACTCAATTGGGCATTTCTGAAACTCAAAACTTTGAAAACACATGTGAAGTCATCCAATTGAGTTTCTCTCAAGGTCTGTAATTAGGTAAATGATGTTGCTGAGAAAATCTTCTCAGACTTGAGCAGGAACTGGAGGAACAAGGTGAATGTGTTAAAACTTCACAGATGAGTGAGAAGTCAGCACTCAATAGCGGATGCAGTAGATAAGTGTTTACTTATATATATGTAACAGTTTACTGTTACATAAAAGAAAACGTTTTGTTTCAGAGTTTTGGCATTCTGGGCTCCACTCTGAATCTGTGAAAAGTTTTGAATGATGTGAACTTTGAGCCATAATGACAGATGTGTGCATAAAGACTTCTGTCTCTCACCGGCAGAAAAAGAGTTTTGGGACTTTTCGGCAATAAGTAACTGGATGGTATAAATCTTCAGTCTTAAGTGTTTTAAATGTAGGCATGAACTGACAGACCATTTGTGAGAATGAACATACAACCAAATCAACTAATAAACAAACAGTTTTTTTAAATATATATATTGTGAAATTGTTGATTTTTATAAGAAAAAATGCCACTCTTTAATGTGGTAATTATTTAATGTGTAGTATGTTTCTAATCCTGTCAAAAAAACCATTCATATTTAGAGGCCATTTTAGAAACAATAATTACATACTTGTTAGAGACTTTCCCTTTTTATTCTATAAATGTGTTTCTGAATCATATTACATATATGAGTTATATTTTCTGAATCATATTACATATATAATCAAATTACATATATAGTGAGCATAAAACCCTTCAAGGCAAAATGTTCAGGAAAACCCAGATTAGAAGAAAACCTGTAAGAAAGAACTTCAAATAGACAAAGACGTGTTGCATTGCAGCTAAAATCACCAAATAAACCCCTCAAGTGATGCATCAGGGACCTGCAGGATGATGCAAGACCTGATCACTCTGTTAGGGTTTATTTCTGAATGTACATGATCCCTTCTGTCATGTTTGAATGTGTGATTTCTCTATATGGTTATCACAACTTTTAAGTGGTGTGATTATTTTCATAATTATGGTATTTTGTGAAGAAAACCGAAAAGAAGAAAATATATAGTTTTTTTTTTTTTTTACTGAGCTGATTGCATTACACCAGGGACTCATTATTTCTGAGCTGTTTATTAAGGAAGACAATTACAACAAACACGACCACAAAGAAGAGAAAAGTTGAGAAAAAGAATAGTGCTAGCGTGACAGCATGAATAAACGAGAAACAGATAGGATGCATTTAGTTGTAAATTGATCCACAGTGTTATTTGGGCAAAAAATGCTTTTCTTACTTGGATTTTTTGTCTTTTTTTCCAAAATCAAGAAGGATTTTCTAGACAAGTAAAAATTATTTTCTTGTTTTCAGAAAAAACAAGTCAAAAAGTGAGTTTTTGAAACAAACAAGCGAAATAATCTGCCAATGGGGTAAGCAAAATAATCTTGTTTCTTCCTTCTTGATTTAAGAATTTTTAGATATTTTGGCTTAAAACAAGACAAAAAAAATCCAAGTAAGAAAAGCATTTTTTGCAGTGTGAAATGCGATTACAGTCACAGAATTCAAATGTGTCAGGGAAGAGGGCTGGGCTGTCCGCTTGTCCACCACCATCTGCTCTGTTCAAACACTCAGTTACCACAAACAGATGTATTGTGTGTGTGATGGTTTTACAACCACACTTGTGTGCTATCTACTATTTGCTTCTGTCAACAGGACGATTTATGTTTTATTTCCACAACTAAATATTTAAGCAAAAACAAATGAACATAATGAAACAAATTAGCCGAATAAACCCCCAAAACAAACTAAATAACACATAGTGTGGATTAACATCGCTAGTGAATTTTAGGGGGGTTTCAGCAAAAACATTTTTCTTATTATTTCTGAGCTTTGTTTGCTATATTGATTTTTGTAGTCATGTATCTTATTGTGTTTGCATTCTTATTTATTCAAATGTGATGTGATTATACTGTTGAAAGTATAAAAGATAAAGGCGATATACAGCATGTTAAAAAAGGAATAATGAAAAATCACATTATATACTGATTAAACGAACATAAATGCATTTTAGACTTGTAATGGTTAGTCCCCCTCTGTCTTTGGCGTTGCATTAAATACCTGAAATCAGATGTCTAAAACATTAAGAAAGACTAGGAAGACTGATAAACATCAGAAACATGTGGCCTGGTTTGGTCTTAGCTGTTGTGAGTCTTAGAAAGTGTTTCGTGTCCATTTCCAAGCATTTTATAGTCCATCACTTCACTGTCACATCCACACTGAAAGAAAATCGACAATTCATCTACAAATGGAAAAGATTTCACAAAACTGGCAATCTACCTAGGCTAGGCTCATCCCAAGAGCTGACTGAAAGATACTGCAGGAAGTCTCCAAGAACCCAAAGATGACTTCAAAGGATTTACAGTGCTGTCTTGGCTCAGTCTGTCAGGGTGCAAGAGTCAAGCATCCTAAAGAGACTGCATTACTTTGCACTGTATGTGACATACACAAGGAAGATGAATGTGAGGCCATCTGTTACAAAGCGGAGTCTGAGCTGTAAGTGGACCTGAAATATGATACTCTGTTCTGTTAGGAGTGAGCAAAAATTTAATGAGAAACGAGACTTGACTGTTAGAGACTGACAAATTACGAAAAACACCAGTAGTTTTTAGCCAAAGCTATAAAATCATTTAAAAGGACATTTTTCACTGTAACTACCCATCAATATTCGTAAAACTCATGTAATTAAAGGGGATGCCTAATGCTATTTCATGCATTCTGAGCTATTTACACTGTTAAAGAGTTGGATTCTCATGCTAAACATGGCCAAAGTTTCAATAAACAAGTTGGACGTATGACGGAGTATTTCTGTGCCAAATCAGTGGATGCAGTTTGTTTCTCTCGGGCAGCAGAGTTGTGCAAGTGTGTTTGTTCCCTGCATTTCGATGAAGAATGTTTTATAAACAAATTAAAATTTAAGGCAAAATTTTTGTTCCCGTTTTATTTATATTGATGCCACAGCTTGCAGATGATCGCTACACAAAAGCTGCACATGCTTGTGACTCTTTAGATCCCTCACGGCATGCCCCAGGAGTTTGACTGTTTTCGGAGAGAAGCGTAAAGCTGTATCTGTCTTTTAAAAATCTGATAAAACTAAAGACTCTTCAGAAATATGAAGGATGCAATACTACTATAGGTACACAAGATTAACATGAGATTGGCAGAAACTGTGTGTTATGTCCCCTATAAATATGTTTAAAACTGTTAATATGCTGTAACATTTATCTAATCTGACTTTTTAATATATACAGTATGATCAATACACCGACACACACGTTAACTAAACAATATTTATGAAAACATACCATAGACTTAAAACAAATGTTTTTATATAAGCTTATATTGATTACAGAACAACCCTCAGCACTACTACTAAAAGAAAACTATTTGTTTTTCAGAAAAAAAAAAAAAATCACAAAATATTTCTCCTAAATGAGGACATCCAAAAATAACTACAAATGCAGTTTTAGCAAATATAAATTTGTCTCCAAAGTATAGTGAAGTAAAACAGCACACACAATCCCAGAGCTCCCATTCATCAGTAATTTATGGAGAAAGACCTTCTTAATGGAAAAGTCAAATCAAAAATCAAAACCAGATGGGATGTTTAACAAAAAACTTGGAATTTGATAACATCAAAGGATCTGTGTTGCTGGTGCAGTAAAAAAAAAAAAAAAGAATAAAAAGAGCTGTAAATATGCTTTGCCTTATGCCTTCATGCAGACACATACAGTATACACATACACTATATTGCCAAAAGTATTGGGTTGCCCCCTTCTAATGAACAGGTTTGACTACTTTAGTAATTTCTATGAGTACAAATCTTAATGTTAAAGCATATAATGATATTCTAGGAAATAGTGTACTTCTAATATTATAGCAACAGTTTGGACAGGACCCTTTTCTATTCTAACATGACAATGCCTCTGTGTATAAGACAAGGTTCAAAAAGAAAATTGATTGATTCAGTCAGTGTGGAAGAACTTGACTGGTCTGAATAAAACCAAGTCCTAATCCCAGTTTAACACCTCTGGTGTGACTGTAAATGCAGACCTTGAGCCAAAAACTCATCACCAAACACCAATGACTTGTATATATGGGTACAGTCATTTTAGACACTTCCAAAACTGTTGCAACAGAGATGGAAATACAATTTTTAAATACATGAATTATGTTCCCATCGTTGTTGCCACAGATTTGGAAGTGCATTTTTCTGTTCTAAAGAAGGTGGTGTCCCAATACTTTTGTCTATATAGTGTATGTACAAGTCATTGGTGTTTGGTGATGAGTTTTTGGCTCATGAAAACAGGCTAATCATCAAAATTAAAACAAAACAAAAAACTTTTGAAATGTTTTACCTTACATGTAATGAATCTAGAATATATGAAAGTTTCACTTTTTGAAATAATAATAAAAAAAAACTTTTTCACGATATTCTAATTTTTTGAGCTGCACCTGTATATATATATATATATATATATATATATATACAGTATATATATAATAAATGTTTCTTGAGCAGCAAATCAGCATATCCACCTTATTTTTCATATATATATATATATATATATATATATATTAGGGGTGGCACAGTACATGTATTCGTACCGAACCGTCACGGTACAGGCATCTCGGTTCGGTGCATGAGGCCTTACGACGAATACAGGCAATTCACCCTGCAGCAATGCAACACTGTTTGATAACCGCCAGCAGAAGAACAGCGAATGCCAACGGTGACACACATGTTTGGCTCACTGTATTTTATTTTGATAAAGTACCAACTGGCTGTCAAGTTAGTAATACTGGAACTGATGTGTTTTATGTGTGTGTGTGTGTGTGTGTGCGCGCGCTCCGGCGCGATCACTTCAACTGTTTCCTTATACCAGCAGAATCAACTTTAAACACTTATTGTCTTATTAATAATCACTGTATAAAGGTCTGCTTTTATTTGTGTACACTCACAATGAAAACAAAACAGATTTTATATATATAACATGTAATAATATGTAGTATTTTCACATCTAGATGGATTTTTTATTTTATTTGCACTACTGTCTGTTCAAAATAAATGAAAAGAAACCGAGCATAGTAGATTTCTTTTTTTTTTAATGTTGTACCGAAATCGTATAGAACCGTGACCCCCGAACCGAGGTACATACCGAACCGTGACATCTGTGTACCGTGCCACCCCTAATATACAGGTGCATCTCAATAAATTAGAATGTCGTGGAAAAGTTAATTTATTTCAGTAATTTAACTCAAATTGTGAAACTCGTGTATTAAATAAATTCAATGCACACAGACTGAAGTAGTTTAAGTCTTTGGTTCTTTTAATTGTGATGATTTAGGCTCATATTTAACAAAAACCCACCAATTCACTATCTCAACAAATTAGAATATGGTGACATGCCAATCAGCTAATCAACTCAAAACAGTACCGTGCCACCCCTAATATATATATATGTTAGAGCATCCTCAGTGATTTGATTCTGGAGCCGGGCCTGAATTTATTCCTGTGATGGCAAACTGTAATTTCAGAAGCCATTACTCAAGTATTCAGTGTCACATGATCCTTCAAGTCAAGTCAAGTCACCATTATTAATATAGTGCTTTTTACAAGGCAGATTGTGTCAAAGCAGCTTTACAGTATTAAACAGGGATTTAGTGTATCAAAATTGTGTGCCGTTCTCCTCTGGCCAGACAAGTCAGAAAATCATTCTAATCCACCTTATTTGTCCTGTAAGAGCAAAACAGCTTCATTTTGCTGCTTGACATTGAAAATGGGTGTGTCTTACCTTTACGGATTCACAAAAAATGGCTTACTTCCGCTTTGAAAAATAAGGTAGATATGCTGATTTGCTGCTCAAGAAACATTTATTATTATCAAGGTTGAAAAGAGTTGTGCTGCTTAATATTTTTGTGGAAACTGTGTTAACTTTTTTTCAGGATATTTAATCAACAGAAAGAACAGCATTCATTTGAAATTAAAAGAACAGCATTTGAAATTATATTCTTTTGCAACATTGAAAATGTCTTCCGATCAATGTAATTCAGTCTTGCTGAACAATGTTATCAATAAAAAAAAATAAAAATGAACAGTCCTATTTTCTATGAGGATATGTTGAAATACACCTTTCCATCGTGCAAACCTGTTACAACAGGCATCAATCAATCAATCAATAAAAACAAACAGCTGTTTTACTATCTCTGCCATTATAAATCATAATTTTATGCTGGTTTAGATGTTATGAGAGGATTTAATTGTAGCACTAAACAGCTGAAGTTTGTCTGGCACAATACCTCCACAAAACCCACCTAAAACCATGCTATACATTTAACGATACCTCCACATAATGCAGGCACCTAGAGAAGGAGCTGTACCTTCCCTCTAAACATACCTACACCTACAAACCAAAGCCTTGAGTTAAACTGTCTCCAAACTTGAAATTTTCAAGTCAGTTTCTGTCTGTAAACTCCCAGTGGCTCTTACGTGAAATTTTATATAATTCTGAAGGGAGATAAGATTATGAGTCAAACATTAATACATAAAAAAAATAGCAATGAATAGGCCACAGTCCAGAGCCGGGGGGATCTGAGAACTGTCTCATTTGTCTACTTAGAACCAGAAACATTTCACTTTTTTCTGCGTCATCTGACACCACAATTTTTATCACACACACACACAAAATGTGCACATTGGGCCACCATTGCTAAAACAGTGTTTCCGCTACATTCATTCTGGTGTGGCGGCTCGCCACACCAAAATCATTCCCGCCACAGCTGCAGCTTCTCAGTGACATCACAGTGATACCACTCACATCATTCACAGTTGAGGAATTAGCAGAGGAGGTCTGAATTTCGTTGCGGGATTGTGGGTATTACGTATAATTCTACTCATTCTCGCATGTTCCATACTTATAACACGATGGCAGATGACGGAATGAATCATTTGCACATGCTTTTAAGGGTGTATTCACACCAGGAAAGTCCGCTAGTTCACTTGCTTTGGTCTGGACCAAATACAAAGTTATTTTTTTTGGTAAAACTTTACAATAAGGTGTCATTTATTAACATTAGTTAATGTATTAACTAACATGAACAAACAATGAAAAATGCATTTATTATACTATTTATTAATCTTTGTTAATGTTAGTTAATGAAAATACAGTTGTTCATTGTTTATTCATGTTAGTTCACAGTGCATTAACTAATGTTAACAAACACAACTTGTGATTTTAATAATGCATTATTATTCATTCTTAGTTCACGTTTACTAATGTTGTTAACTAATGTTAACTAATGAACCTTATTGTAAAGTGTTACCATTTTTTAGTTTAGTGCGGTTCGCTTTCACACTGCCCTTTTTGCAAGTGAACCAGAAATTGTAAACAAAACCACACGTGTGCTAAGGTCATCCATTCATTGGACAGAAATTCTCAGGCAGGGGAAAACAGGAAGTGCAAAAACAGGCTTATCATGGAGATATTTCATAGTGCAATTTTTATTCTTTTACTGATTTGGTGTTATCAGATACTAGTAACGCAATATGAAGAAACTTATGAGCATCATATGAGACAATGTCATACGATGTTGTAATTATGACTTGCCGAAAATAAAATCTATAGATATAAAATACTAAAAGCATATCACAATGTTAGTTTAAACATTTAACCTAGATAAATGTGCGCTATTATGCACATATCCAATCGTTTATGCAGAGAGTGCTTCAGGACATCTGTGGAAACAAGTTAAAATACGCCATCATTTTTGCTCATAAAGGAAAGAATAATACATCGTTCGGAACTGTAAAGGGTCTACTTTTATTTGTGTGCACTCACAATATAAAGAAAACATTTTAAACATTTGTAAAATAAAGAAAACTAACAGGATGCGCTTTCTGCCGTCTCGGTCTTGAGAAGGAGCGCTTTAAACTGAAACTGAACTGAAACTCAGCTAATATTTTCCTCACAGACATGAGGAATATATCTATAGAAAGCTTTAAATGACTAAAAAATGAAATAATTCAAAAACCAGAACAAAAACTCTTTCATTATGTAATCCATAAAGATGCATTTCTTTCTAAGGGCGCGTCCAATGAGAAGATGGCGAGTCAAGATTGTCAACTTCATCTTTGAGACACTGACTCAGAAAACACTAGTTTATTAATAAATAATTCAAAAATCTCCCTACTTTTTCCCCTAGACACATTCATTGTAAATTTTGCTGGGGCTTTGCGGCAAGCATTAGCCTATTTAGCGTGCTCACGTCACGTTGCTGTGCGCCATGGTCACGAAAACTAATTTTCTCTCGATTGCTGTTTTCACACCTGCCCAAAGGATCCGCACCAAGAGGTGAAACGAACTTGAGTTCGATTCAATCGAACCAAAGAAGACAGGTGTGAATACACCCTAAGTCTTGCAAATTTAAAAATTCAAGCAACTTTAAGCCATTCAAGCATAAAACAATGCAAACTCAATAAAGTACATATATACAATTTTCTGTGTGCCCACATCCAAATTGCACGCACATAAAGCCGCCTCTGAAACAGCATGCGGCTACAGAATTGAGTTATGTTTTGCACCTTATTGCGTGTAATCGGCTAAATACATACAATTGGGTGACCAAACGTCCCCGTTTTTGGTGTTCTGTCCCTGGCTGGAGCTTTCCCTGGAAATGTCCCCATTTTACAGCACGTTCTAAAAAACTCGCAAATACACTGTAAAACCTGACCAATATAGCACCCTGGCAATTGTATGATTGAGATTATTTTCACCAGCAGAAGGCACTGTAAGCTATAGGCTACTAATTACTTGGTCGTACGCCGCTACTAGCTACTAGGGTTGCCAAATAAGGGACACCCATTCACGACCCAAAAATATGGTATGGTTCATCCAAAAATGAAAATTCTGTCATAATTTACCCAGGTTGTTCTAAACATGTATAAAGTTCTTTCTTCTGTTGAACACAAAAGAAGATACTTGGCCTTTGTAAAATATGGGACAAATCGCATCCCATGTTGATTTGATACAGGATGCAGCATTTTACCTTTAAATACAGGACGATTCCATATTTTAAGGGACGGGTGGCAACCCTAGCCGCTACTTTAGCCATAAAGAGCTTGGATGAGAGCAGAGTGCTATTATCATCAATTATCAAAAGAGACAATGTTATTGGTGTTATTGGTTATTGTGTGCACTGTATAACAAGGCATGATAAGGCTGCAGGATTGTTTTGCACACAATCTGAAACTTACACCGTCACAACTTCGAATTGAATAATATAAATGTAATAATAAACTCAATTACACTTGCACAATTACATTTGCAGAAACCAGAATGAGCCTAAAATGCAAAATAATAGGCTAAGCCTGATTAGTGATAGAAAAGATCCATTTCCAAAAGCATAAACATAAACTTTGAAAAGTTAAATACAGTTTTATGTTCTCATATTTATTGTTGTATTTTTAATGTTTTTGCAAATGTTTGCTATTTGCAATAGTTACTATTTACTATTTTTCATAGTGTGATTTTTGGTGAATTGTATTAAAAAACTAGGCTTTGATCCTCAAACAGCACTGTTATTATTAATTATGATATTAATATATGGAAAACACAACAATTAAAAAACAAAAACATACAAAAATATATTGTCCCCATTTTTTTAATTCGTAGATAACCTCAAGCGAGATTTCAGTGATATTTTGACCACTGAACTAGGAAATGTCCCCAGTTTTCATTTGAGAAATCTGGTCAGCTTAACATACAAAATTATGTCCAAATGGTCATCTTGGCAAGTAGTCATGCACGCAAACACAGTCGGTTTATATTAAACATAGTCAGTATATAGGCTATTAAGTGAATGTATACTGTCGGGAAACAAAACGCAAGTGATATTAGATCTGTGCATGAGGTCTTAAAGAGACAGCAGCCTAAATAAACCTGCTGCTGTCTGTTATTACTGTTTATTTGTACAGTGAAGACTATCCAGTGTTATTTTACAGTTGAATAGATAATTTAGTTTCTGTAGTAATTCTTCTGTTCTTATTCTATTAGTTACGGTTTACTTTTTTTTTTTTTTTTTAGAAATTCAATTCTTTGCACGTGATTCTTGGGTGGGGAGGGTTATCAACTGCAGGGGGAAGGGGGCATGGTCCAGAGCAATTAGTTCTGCCACCACAGCTGGAAAAAAATCCTACAGGAAACACCGTAAAAGTGTGACATGGTGCATCCAAGCGGCAACCTCCTGGTCTCTCTCTTGAAACCAACACAGAAGTGAATAAAACTGCAATTCCTCCACTGGCCGCTAGAGACTGGGTCCAAAAGGGAACCCATGTTAAAATGCCCAAATTTACAGCAGAAAAAAAAATGTTTACTGCCTGGTACAAAAAGTGGTTTTGGTCTATATAGGTAATTTTGCCCTTCATGACAACTGTGAGGGGGTGATTTTTTTTTTATAACTCATCCGTTTAAATATATTAAGCATTAAAGTTCTACATAATTAAGTGCGTGGCCACTTGAGTCAAAGGTGGATTGCCGCTCTGCTCCACAAAAGGCAAAAGACCATAACTCGCTAGTGTGAAACTGAGAAAGATTTTTATTTGTCCAGAAATATTAATTATAGTTAGGACACTGGAAATCTGGCAATTAGATGTTTTGAAAATGATCTCAAACTTGATTTTACCAATGATCTGAAGTTATTGTACTCTGCCTTTGCTCTGTCTGCAAAAAGTGAGATGTCACACCAAGGCAAAAGGCATAACTTCCACATTATATACAATATTTGGGTGCTGATCACATTCAAAGAATCATTATAGTAACAGCTGTATAAAATCTAGTGATCATTGGCTATAAATTATAGTAATGTGATTCAATTTTTTTCTGACCGTAACAACCAGACAAAAAATTAAACGTGAGTGGATACCATTTTGCAACCAATTTATTTGCAATGTTCGCTAACATTAAAGGATGCAAGACATACTTAGCCTATTGTTTTTACATCGAATTGAATGAAAATAGCCTAACCTATAAGAACGACTTGTGGATTGATGTGAGCAGCAGGAATAATGCTCAGAATGATTGTGAATTAAACATCTCCGATGACGTCCATTGCAATGGATTTAATAGAGTTACAAGAAAAGGTAGGAAATGGGTTTAATTGCAAACAGTTACTGATTTTATGTGTGATAGCCTACATGCTTCTCTGTCATTCGACTCTTCACACGTGCAGAAGTGGGCAGCCCCAGACTGACAGCTGGCACCTGAGTGAATAATCTGCATTAGAAAAAGAAAAAAAACTTCCTAAAGATTATTTACGATTAATTATTGTTAAGCTTGTCAGCTGTTGCTAATTTGTGAATGAGTAATCCAGTATGGAGATGTGCTTTTTAAATGTCTGTGTATAATGTGTGTTGAATACCCTGAGGAAGGCTCTTAGGCCGAAACGCGGCGGTATTGTTCAAGTAATAAAGTCTCCATCACAAGTAGTGCTTGAATCTTTTTTCTCACATTTTTGTACACCGCTTGTTTCCATGCACCTTGTGAGGTGGTAAAGTTGCTCCAGATCCTACCTCATTAGCGATCAATTATTGTTGCCAGGTTATCTAGTCATTGCTTGTTTACAGTGCTTTGTTATATGGAGCAGTTTGTTAGATCGCGATCTATCTAATTTGTTTGTCTAATGAAGTGCCGACAGATATATGAAAGTGCACAAGTTACACCGTAATTTAAATGCAGCAGACTTTAATGGACAGTAAAACAAAGGCAGAATACCGTATAACTCCAGGCTAGTACAGTAGTATTGACGAACGTCTAAACAAATGCAGAGACCGTAACTTAATTTGAGCGTTCCAAAACAAAAGTCAAAGAGCGGTAACTGATGTTATACTGTGTTCTGCCTTGGTTTCTCCGGCAGAAGAATATATATATTCTATATATTCTATATGCATTGCTATAATGTCACTCTGTCCGATAATTACTACCCTGATACCCAGTCATTCCCTGCAGCCATAAACTGCTCCCAAAAAAATCAGAAGCCAGTTTTACTGTCATACACACAAAGTTCTTTAAAAAACAGAACCTAGAGAAACCTGCACCTGTCAGGGGCAACAGTTACAAATTACACAAAAAAACTTTTTTTTTTTAAAGCTTCTCCAATAATACCTATTTTGAGTAAATCATAATCATTTGTCCACAATAAGCAGTATGTGTAATGTGTTTCCACTTCCGTTGTGCTTTTTTTTGTTTTGTTTTGTTTTGTTAATTTTACATTTGAGTATTTAGTGTTACTGCTCTTTAAGTAATCATCTTTTTCACTGTGTGATCCCTGTAGGCTTTTGCCTTCAAAAGGGGTATTGACAGCACTGTCTTTTCTCAGCTAAAGTCATGAATATTTTCTTCCTGCCTCAAATCTTGTTGCCTTTCTCTTTCCCTTACTTGAGTCAGTGGTTCTGCATCTGCTATTTAGCTGCACTAGCAACTTTTCTTTTGTATCTGTTTTGAATAAAAATCACTGCAAAATATACATTTATTCTTACTTAATAGAATTTATATTCTATATGGATTAGCCAAAAATGTGCACTCTGCAACATCTGATAAACCTACACAATAAAAATTAATTAATATGTATGTATGTATGTATGTATGTATGTATGTATGAATGAATGAATGAATGAATGAATGAATGAATGAATGAATGAATGAATGAATGAATGAATGAATGAATGAATGAATGAATGAATGAATGAATGAATGAATGGTCACACTTTAGTTTAGTTTGCATTTAAAGACCAATATTATTCAAAGATCATACAATCCTCATGAAACGTGACATTAAAACACTTTTTATACATAATATTAAGAAATGTGCATTGTGTATAAGTAGTACGCCAAATAAAGCTTAATTATAATTTTTATATCAGTAAGTCTTAAGTTATCTGTCACTAAATATGTCAATAGATTTTAACTATACTTAGTATGAAATAAATGTATTTTAAATATATTACCTTTTTAGGGTATACAATTAATATGCTCCTGATTTCCAATTCAATCAATTATTCTCTTAATTCAATATATTCAAGATTGTCTACATGGTGGGTAATGAGAAGACACTCTCTTTGCTGTATGTTGTTTGTTAATACTACTAAAATAAACTATTGCAATTTGAGAAGTCTCAAGTCTTTGAGAACATATTTTTTTATCAATATTGTTTTTTTAGCAGCATCAAAGCGTAACTCAAATTGTTGTCATATATTTTTTGCAATCGATATTGTATGGTATTCTTAAAATTTTAAGAACTGAATTATATGACAAGTTTGTTTGTCATGTTTTTCATTTCTGCATGTAGTTTAAGTAAAGTATTGCTGAACATTGCGACGAACTGATGGACAGGATGAAGGGTACTTCATTACGGGTTAAAACCATTAAAATCAAGAGAGGCGACCAAGTTTACAGAGGCCCTTCCTCTGAAAATGATGTCAATCAAGTTTGTACATCATCACATTAGAAAAAGACCACTAAAATATCAGAGTTCATCATTCACAATTAGCTGGAGATCTTGGGAACCTACGAGATGAATATGAGCTCAGCTCCTGGCAAACTTTTTGCTACTGTACTGTCATCATGAAGAATGATGTGAATGTAATTCTGCGTAAGCGTGTGTGTCTAAATGCTTTTGTCTTCAGATCAGTGCAGCTTTACAGGTTGTTTACTGAGGATTAGGACCATTCAGCATGTGAAAAGATAAAAGATTTTTAATATTTCCACTACATTATCTTCTCTAAGTCCCTCAAATTCATCCAAGCTTTAGGTCATGTGTAGTTGTTATTAGAAGCTTTTTTCACCAGAATGATAGGCTGTCTTTACCCTTTTTCTATCTTGTCTCTTTATTTTCCTCTCCTTTTTCTTTCTCTGTTCTGCTTTCTACACACCTTATCTCTTAACCTCCCCCTCTTAGACAAAAAGAAGATTCAGTCAGATAAAGAATAAAGCAGATGATTTGAGGGGCCTTGGGGAAAGAGATTATCTGTGCTCCGTTGCTCGGTCTGTCTCTAAGACTCCATGTCCCATTAAAAATCAGCAACACTCTGATCATTCTCTGACTCTAAGAGCTATACCAATACACATCGCTTCCTGTCTCACCCCACACAAACAAACTCACAGTTTATCTTGCTCAGAGTAACAGGACAGTGGGTCAGTGTTCTAACATATTACCTTTTTTTCTGACAAAAGGAGGCAGAACTCAAATTTATAAAATAGATACAGCACCTTTAGCAAATGGTGCTATGAAGAACCATAAGAGGAACCCAATTCTCCTTCTTACATTTTAGATATGTTACTCAACTCTCATAATCAGGTTTGCTAATGGCGAGAACTGGACCTTAAAATAAAGTGTGACCGAAAGATTCCCACACACAGTTTTCCCAACAAGTTCAAGTTGTTCATGCGTATTTGCAACGTTGACCAACAGAAACTGCTTGGTTTGGAAGTGACTTCTTTGTCAGCTGTGCTTCATACACAACACTATTTACAATAACCAAAGCAAAATTTCAGTAATGTGACCGCATTTGCTGTGTGCGATGAAGTACTCATAATAATTGATGTTCTTCACCATGGCCATAAATCCACTGTGATTTTTCCTGTGGCTTATTTCATGCATGTAAGTTTTTGTAGTTTACATACTAATTTGTCTGCATACAAATAAATGACTGAATCTGGGTAGCTATATGCACAAAAAGTCAATAAAACATGGTGAAGTGACACAGGCTTCACAGTATGTCAGGAAAACCTCATTGCTGACCGAACACAAGGGGCAGAGCTATACTGTATCTCCTTTTGTTAAAGGGATAGTTCACCCAAAAATGAAAATTCTGTCATCATTTACTCACCCTCAAGTAGTTTCAAACCTGTATGAATGTCTTTGTTCTGCCGAACACAAAGGAAGATATTTTGAAGAAAGTTTGTAACCAGGCTGTTTTGGAACTACTTGAGGGTGAGTAAATGATAACAGAATTTTCATTTTTGGGTGAACTATCCCTTTAAGGTGTATCAGATTTGTGTCCCTGACACCTGAGGCTTGGCATAATGAAACATTAACATTTGAAATCACATCCCACAAAGGTCTAAGATTCCTTAGTCAATCAATAGCACCTTGAGCTTAAAGTCTCAATATGAAATATAAAATGCACGATTCATGGGTAAACTGAATGTCAGTTTGACCTTGCTGGTTGGAGCCACTTGTGCATCAGATTCTTGCAAAATGGTAAAATGAAAGTGCATTATGTATGGGTGCAACGGATCACAAAATCCATGGTTCAGATCATATTACTTTTGAGTCATGGATCGGATCATTTTTCGGACCAGCAAAAAATATGGGGGGGGGGGGGGGGGGGGTTGTCATACGGGTTTGTAACTTTGCTTTAAAGAACAATTTAAGTACTTATTTGATATCCCAGTAAAAACTACTAGCCTACCTAATAAAGCTATTATTAAAGACAAGTGAACAGTCATTAAAATAAGAAAACAATTAAAATACAAGCACAGACAAACACAATAGAAAAAAGTAGCAAATAAAATAAGGTCAAACAGTAGTGCTAATTATGCGCAAAATAGCACTGCACAGTGTTCACTGCATAAATTAAATATAGACAGGGCTCCAAACAAAAAAAAATTGAGTAAGGAGCAATTGGCCCCTATAAGAAAAAATCTTAGGCGACAAATTTTTAGGTGCCACAGAATAAACATGTTTTATTTTATTATTCTTATTATTTTCATTTTAACATTTCAATCATACTGTCATGTGTTTATGTCTCATCTTTTCTTGACTTTATCAGCATTTTAATCCATCTTGTAGAATAGATGACCTGAGAACTAAGGTTCACTTAAAGTGGGAACTAAATGTCTTTTCCAACTTGAAATATACAGTCACAAAGAATTGTTCGTTACACAGAATCTGTACCAATATCATGGACCATAAGCATCACTTGGCCACTGAGTGTAGTTTGGGCTCCTCCTCAATGCATCCTATAAATGTTGTCATATGTCTTTCACACATTCAGTCTGTTTTTCTTAATTAGTAAAATGCAATTTTAAAGGAGTTGAATCATGTAGAGACAACGGGTTAAGTAAAAGTATTAATAAGCAATAGCACATAAATATAGCAAAATGCTCCTCTTTATAGTTATTTTTTTAGCTAACTGATGAGCTAATGGGCACCTGAGGTTATTCTGAGGTACATGTATTATGTTGCAATGTTTACAAGCTTTACACGTTTTCCGCAGTTTGAAACACTGAATGATCTTTTACATGAGACATTTCAGTAAGTTGTACTGTAGGCTCTCTTATAAAATAGCCTACCTTTTTATGTTAATTCATGTTCATTATGTACTGTAGTAGCAAAGAGAAATATATAGTGAGTTAACTTGGCGCTAGAACTGAGGTGCTAAAGCGATCGCACCTGCCGCATTAAAGAGTGCCAAAACTGTAGGCTATTTATTGTTTGAATTTCGTTATGAATGTGGAATAATTTTAAAGCTGATACTTTGTTTGTTAAAAAGTAACAAAGCACAAAGCTTTTTGCGATTACTGGCCGGCAAGTGCGCTTCAAATTATATGAAGTTCACGCATTAACAGAACACAGCATACAGTATCAACTAAGATCTTGATAAGAAGACGCTATATTAATGATTATGAAGGAGAATTGTTAACGATATTGCCAATATCCACACAGCTGACAGCTTTACCTGTTGCAGTTTGTTCAAGTTGTGCACGAAATAGACACTGCTTTTCTGCACTTTTACTTAGACGTCTCCGTCATTTCGATCTCTCTCGCGCTGCACAACTGAGCTGCGTTTAGCAGGTGTGCCGTCAGCGCTGCTGTGCGGCAGAGATGAGGACTGTTTGAAACTCTTTTTTCCACTAAAACTTTGATGCGCATCGTCTCAGTTTAATACATGAACATAACAAAAGATGTGATCGCAAAACAATCAGGGAAAAAGGCATTACATGCACATTTTTAAGTCATAACAAATATATATAGTCGTCAGTTACGACCTCAGCAAAAACTTCATTCAAAAATTAATATTTTTGGTCGCAGTCTGGAACCCTGATAGATTAATCTTTGTTAAAGCTGTGTTTTTTGTTTGGTAAACATGACATGACAGACAGCAGCAGGTATTTTTAAGTTGCTGTCACTTTAAGACTTAATGCATGGGCCCTATTTAATGAATGATACATAATTTCTACATACAATTTTTACACATTTCTATGATACATCGATTACTTTCTGTTTTACGTTCACTTCACTTGAGACATAACTGACAATGTTTGCGACTGTCACACCATCACCCTGTTTGGACTTTGTTTTTGTTCTTTGACCTAGTTTCTGTCTCCCCTTTGATTACGTTAGTTAGTTCACCTGTGCCTTGTTAATTAGCCTCATTTGTCTATCATGTATTAAGTTGCACCTTCACAGACACTCTTTGTCCAGTCACTGACTACGTTTACATGCGCACGAATAATGCGATTATTTCCAATAATCAGAGTAAGGACTTAATCGCATTATGAGGTTTACATGTCAAGAGCAAAGCTCTTACTCCCGTTTACATGCAATTTCCATTATTCTTATTATTCGCTAAGAACTGTGGTTAATTTTTTACTGCCATTATTCACATACCCCACTGCACAGCATAAATGATGGATTCAGAAAGAGCAGGTGTGTTACTGGCCGCTATTTTAATTTATTTACGTCTAATGCATAATGATTTTGTATGGCGGCATTCCACGCTTTTTCGGCGCCATAGAAATGTGATGGAATACGCTGCCTTCGCGTTCTTCTCGCCGTTTGTGGATGAAGGTAAGGAACAGAGACTGGTGGCAGCTAACGTTAGTTGAGTTTTCCCCAGAATGCGATGCTTTCTTCCCCGCCATCGTTTCTAATCCGCTTATTATTGCAGGTGCGTGTCACGTCATTCATGTATGTCACAAGCGCATGCGCACTTTGGTCAGAGCGGCAATACTGCGATTAAGGTGTTTATATGCCTGTATATTTCGATTAAAATCGGCGTACTCCACCTATGTTAATACGATTATGCTTGCTGCGATTATGAGCTTAATCACATTATTTAGAACAAATTATTGCGTTTACGTGAGGTAAAGATTAATCGCAATATTGTCAAAATCTCATTATAATCGCATTAAGAGGGTGCATGTAAATGCACTCACTGTTTACATTGATGTGTGTTTCCCTGCCCGTTTGGATTATCTTGTGTGTGGATTATTGTGATTAAACTTTGTGTTGGAATTTCTTCATCTTCATCGAGTCATCTTCTTTAACAGACTGTGACAGATGACCACACCTAAAAAGTAATAGTTTAGTGGCAATTACCTCACGTTTTGGTTTTGTTTTGTCAGTTTTTATTTTTTCGGGTTATGGACCATCCCAAATTTCTCCTCCTTCTGCTGGACACATTGCAGCTGCTGGTTTTATAATTACTGGTATAGCTCAAATCATGTTTCTTGTTGAGGAAAGTTTTACTTTTTTGACTTATGCATTCTGACTTTTTTGCCAGGCAGACAATAAAACAAAGTCCAAACACTTAACAGCTCATTGAAGGAGACACTCAAGTCCTGTCTAGGGACTAGAATATCATATAGACATGGGGATGGGCTATTTTAATTTTAAACAAATAAAAGCATATTTTAATGTTGAAAATATTATAATACTTAACAATAAAAATTATCATATTTTTCTTTAATAATTTATATTAAAATAGTAATTCAACATGATATTTCATGTCATTTTATCTTGTGCAATACAGAGCCCCAGACTAAGCTCATTTACATTACTGTATAAGGTTACAATTAACAACAGAGCCCAAACTTAAATTTAATTACTATTTATTTTTAAATATAATAATCAACACACAACTCAAAAAAATGTATGCAAACCTGTAAATTTGTACATAATGCAGTTTTTAAATGAACTTCTAAATTATAAATTTGTTGCTGAAATATATTCATTGACAGCGGCTGTCATAACATTTTCATAACAGATTTATTTAAACTTAAATAAGACATCACTAACAAGTAAAGTGAAATATGAGCATACAGTCTAATATTTCGCGAAATGCTCCTCTCAAGACTTCATTTCTCTAGCAAACTAACAAGCTGTGGAAAACTAGTGGTCAAGAGTAAGGGATGATCATGCTCGCTCGCGCTCACAAATGGCACTGCCGTTTGAACTGAGGTGTTTACACCGCAATCTGTCACGCCACATCAAACAGCATCAAAGCCATATTTCTTGTTTGAATTTCCTGAAAACATTTACATAATTTGAAAGATGAGACTTTGTTTCTTAAAAGTAACTGAAAACTGGACGTTTCCAATGAAATTCCACTCATGCAGTGGTTAAAACAATGCTGCATTTGTTCAGTACACATGCGTACCGAACCGAAAGTCCTGTACCAAAAAAATTGCATGTATGTGTTGAAACACATTTGTAACGATTAAAAAATGCAATGTAATGTTACAGAGTTTAATCTTCTTCTCAAAAGTTATCCACAAAACAATGTAAGCATTGTAAGCCCCAGGTGATCTAAGTGGCTGAGGAGGAGGGTCTTGTGCAACGTTAAAACTGCCTCTGACTGGGCCAGAATGAGCCAGTCGTCGAGGTAGTTAAGGATGTAAATTCCCATCTGTCGCAGAGGGGAGAGAGCCACGTCCATACATCGCGTAAAAGTGCGGGGAGCCAGGGACAGCCCAAACGGGAGGACCTTGTATTGATATGCCACCCCCTCGAATGCGAATCTCAAGAATCGTCTGTGACGGCTACCTGGATGTGAAAGTATGCGTCTTTCAAATCCAGCGACATGAACCAGTCCCCTGGGCGTATTTGCGAGAGGATCTGTTTCAATGTGATCATCCTGAATGACCTTTTTGTCAGGGCGTGATTCAGGAGTCTGAGATCTAGAATAGGTCGCAGGCCACCGTCTTTTTTGGGGACGAGGAAGTAGTGGCTGTACCTGACTCGCTCTGGGCTGGAGGAACGATTTCTATGGCTCCCTTTACCAGCAGATTCATCACCTCTGCGCGCAGGACTTGAGCGTCCTTGCTGCGCACTGTGGTGGCGACCACACCACGGAAGTGCGGTGGTCTTCGAGCGAATTGGAGTGAATAACCTCGTCTTATCGTAGCCATTATCCACTCTGACACACCGGGGATGGCATGCCAGGCCTCGGCCCGTGTGGCGAGAGGTTGAATACATTTACATTTACATTTATGCATTTAGCAGACGCTTTTATCCAAAGCGACTTACATTGCATTCAAGTTACAGTTTTACATTTTATCAGCTCTTGCTTTCCCTGGGAATCGAACCCATGATCTTGGCGTTACTAGTGCCATGCTCTACCATTTGAGCTACAGGAAAGCCGTAGCCGTAGCTGAATAGGCTCTAAAGACTGGCTGCATAAGGGCAGGACACTTATGGTAGGCAGAAGAGGATATTTGCTCTCTTTTTGAAATTGTTTGTGTTTTATTTTACAGCGGTCGGATGCCCGGGCCCTAGAGTGGACCCGTGGGGAACCAAAAACACACTTGCCTCTGCACCCAGCGCTGAGTGAGGTGACAAGAGGCACATTAGAGGCTGCTTGCGGGGTGGTCCGGCGGTAGTGAGACTCGGGCCCCTCCTCTTTCTGCCTGGCTGATCAGGAGGACTTCTGAGGCGCTGGATCCAAGGCGATCTTAGGCCGGGGTCCCTGGCGCTTCGGGAAGGGGTAGCATCTTGCTGAGCGGGAACGCCCTCTATCCTGCCGACCTTTAGGAGGCAGGGGCTCTGGAGTGGCTGGCTTTGGCTTGGCGGGCTGCTGAGTCGGCGCAGTCTTGGGGCGACTAGAAGCAGCAGAGCTGGCACGTTTTGGGAGGAAGTGTTGCATCGCCTGAGACGACTTCTGAGCCTCCGTAAATCGCTCCGCGAAGCCCTCCACAGCTGGCCCGAACAGGCTGTTGGCTGAGACTGGAGCATCGAGGAAGGGGACCTTATCCGCCTCCTTCATCTCTGTCAAAGTGAGCCACAGATGGCATTCCAATAACACCAGGCTGGACATTGACCGCCCGATGGCCTGGGCGGTGGCTTTGGTGGTGCGCAGGGCCAGGTCCGTCGCGCTCCTCAGGTCCCTGAGTGAAGCTGCATCGAGACCGGCCGCCTCGCTGGCGAGCATCTTGGCCTGGAAGACCTGGAGCACAGCCATAGAATGCAGCGCCGAAGCCGCTTATCCAGCAGCCGAGTAGGCGCGTCCAGCGAGTGCAGATGTGGCTCTGCATGGCTTGGACGGATGGTTCGCCCTCGCCTTCCATCCGATCGCCGTGGGCGGGCAGAGATGTGTGGCCACAGACTCATCCAGAGGGGGCAGATGCTCGTATCCCTTCTCTTCAGTGCCGTCAATGGAGGTGAGGGCGGAGGAAGCAGAAGATCTGATGCGAGACGAGTAGGGGGCGCGCCACGATTTAGTGAGATTGTCGTGGACTTCTGGAAAGAAGGGGGACGAGCATTGGCGGGGGGCTCACTGACAGCCTTTGTCAAGACACGGACGAGCTCCTCGTCCGTTCTGGGTCTGGCGCTGCGAGAGGAGGACGGCGGCAAGAGGGCGGGGTCAGAAATAGAGCCCGAAAACTCTTCCGCGTCCGAAGCTGCCAGGGAAAGGCCGTCCATGCCGTCGTCACTCCCATCGAACGAGATCATGTCGCTCGCAGCCGCAGAGGGACGCTGATCAGGTTGAGTGAAGAGGCGAATCCCTGCGAATCCTCTCTCTGTGGTGACGGCGAGGCATGCGGGCACTGAGCCGACGTGAGCTCGCTCGTCTCCGGCCGCTCAAGTCCTCTGCCCCGCTGTTTTTTCCTCGCAGGTCCCTGGGAGGAAGAAAACGGGAGGGCGCAAGGGGCGAAGTCGCTTTCTGAAAAGAAAGCTATCCGCGAGCGCAGAGAGGCAAGACTGTTAGGATAGGACAATATTTGGCAGAGATACAACTATTTAAAATCTGGAATCTGAGGGTGCAAAAAAAATCTAAATACTGAGAAAATTGCCTTTAAAGCTGTCAAAATGAAGTTCTTAGCAATGCGTATTACTAATCAAAAATTAAGTTTTAATATATTTACGGTAGGAAATTTACAAAATATCTTCATGGAACATGATCTTTACTTAATATCCTAATGATTTTTGGCATAAAAGAAAAATGGCTCATTTTGACCCATACAATGTATTTTTGGCTATTGCTACAAATATACCCCAGCGACTTAAGACTGGTTTTGTGGTCCAGGATCACATATATTTTCGGCTCATATTTTCGGGCATTTCTCTCTTTCGGCCGAAAACCGAAAATGCCATTTTCGGCCGATAATTTTCAGCGGCCGAAAATTCGGTGCATCCCTAATAAAATGTTTGAACAAACATGTCTAATTTTGTCTAACTGGTCTGTACCTGAAGATCAAAGAACATTCTAAAAGCCAGAATCACAATGAGATTAAAAGAAATCATAGTAACATGTTTACACCGAGTAATACTGCTCAATTGCCTGTCATTTAATTGATATATAATCAGTAGACTCATGCCTTGCATATAAAATCCCACTAACCCTGAGCCAGTAGAGCCTCTCAGATGTATTTAGATTTAACATCTTCAGCTCCATCATGGCTCCATCATGTCTGAGACCTGCCTAATCAGCACAATAATAGCTTATTTTCAGGAATATTCTCATAAAGACTTTTTCAAGACTCTAAAGCATTTATATCTGTTGAAAAACTGTGTGAAACTGGCCAAGCATGTTGGAGCAAACTTCTTTATTTTAAGGTAGACTACTGACAAACCCAGTTCTTCCACTTCTGGCTTGGCTGTTTTCTGATCACTTCAGAGTATTGAATAATTATATAAATTTGCATATTAATAGACAAGAAATACATGCAACCACTGCCAATTACATAAATTAGAGCACTATGCCATAAGCCATACTGTTGCCTTGAAATTCATAATCCTTACTGATTTCACAAAAATGCCAGCAATGATGAAAATCTGTAATGTTCAATAATTAGTTTTAATATAGTTTTATTATGATTTGTAAAATAAATTATAATTTAATTAAATTATTAATTAAACAAATCATTTTATTTAAAAATTATATATAGTTCCTTAGAGAATCAAGTGTTGCGAATAAAACACTTGGTCGTCAGCACTAACATTTAATTTTCATCTCAGGTTGTAAAGTCCTTTTTGAGCTCTCCTGCTCTTACTCACTTTCCTCTCTCAAACATGAATGTGTTCTAAAATAGTCACTGATCCTCATTTCATTTCACCTTTTCTTTTCATAAATCCAGTAATTATTCCTTCAAAAGCAAACAAGTAAATGAAACCAGATTCTGCCATCATGTGCAATCAAACTGTTTACAGTTGTCTGAAATTTATAATTCAAATTTAATGAAGAGTGAGGAGAATGGGGGGTGGGTAATATTGAGCAAATATTACAGAAATTTTGACTTGGTATCTTCATCAAAATTATACTCGCTCACAGAGCGACTTGGTGTGTGCGATTCTGTGTATTTGTGACTTTTATCGGTAGCCTGATCTTTGCATAACACACTGTAAATAGGTCAGGTTAGAGTGACCTGCTCATACCCGCCTACTCCACCCACACAAAATTAATGCCAACACAAATAAACCAATCTCTTAGCCTTGAGCTAATCTTTTCACATACATGCACATATACACAAACATATAATAATTATAACTGAAGTACACACCCATCAAATATCTAATATCAAACCCCATTAAACAAAATAACAAAATACAACAGACCCACACACTCACAGAGTCTGGTTTTGTTGGTATTAATTTGCAGTGGGTGAAGCAAACCATGTGTGTGTGTGTGTTTGATTCAGAAAATTCATTACTTCCTTCAACAGCTGATGTCAGGCTGACTTCAGAGAAATGTCCTCTGATTACTTTCTTTAGAGCTTTCATAGTTCATACTAGGTTTGGGCGATGTCTACCAAATTGGCATCAGATGATGTCTACAGTGAATGAATAAATGAAAGAATGAGGCATTTATATAGTGCTTTTACTGTGTATTGCTGTATACCCAAAGCGCTTTACAATCACGAGGGGGTCTCTCCTCAACCACCACCAGTGTGCTGCATCCACTTGGATGATGCGACAGCAGCCACATTACAACGGTGCCAGTGCGCTCACCACACACCAGCTATAGGTGGAGAGGGAGTGATAGAGCCAGTTTAATGAATGGGGATCATTAGGAGGCCATGATTGACAAGGGCCAGTGAAGTGAATTTGGCCAGGACACTAGGGTTACACCCCTACACTTTATGAGAAGTGTCATGGGAGCCTGTTACATTCCAGTACATAAAATTTCACAATACCGGCTCGACATTGTGATGTCTGTCAGCCATCGGGCGATGGACGATGGCATCGTCTATCAGCCCAACCCTAGTTCATACACACAGACTCTGAAGCCTCGCTGGCCACTGCACTTGCTCCGTCCTTAGCCAATGTGGAATGTTTTACATAGTTGTGAAGCTTCTGAATAGACTTAGACATAAACGGGTTCACTGTAATTGTGCTTCAGTTGAAAGTGCTGAGAAGTCACAGAATGCCCAGAAGAATCTAAGACAAAGTGTGTTTACATGCAAACAATGTAACGTTTGCTGTACCTGCAGTATAGCATCTTTATTTTGAGCTCAAATGCAAGAAAATACTCTTGAAAGAATAGGAAATACTCACTGCAGGATACACCCTCCACCCTTACAATAGCAAAAAGCATGTCTTAAATAATAGAGCATTAAGCAATCACTACCACTAGCTTAGGATACATTAATATCAGGGTTCCCACTCTTTCATGAACACCAGATTCAAGGACTTTCAAGGACTTTTTTAAGCACCATTTATTTTATATCAAGCACCCATCAAATTCACACGCCAGCATATGTAGTGTCATGAAAGACCTTACAGTACTAAACATTTCACTTACACTTAACCTTTACATTAAAAATTTCAGAGTAATAATGTTTTGAATGTGTAGGTTTCATAAATTTAGACCGTTTTGAGCAGTCGTGTTCAAAGAAATTTAATGAAATCCATTGAAGTCAATACTGGTAATATTCAAATACAATTTCTAAAATATTGATAAAATATGCATCAAACTGTCAAATTTGAAAGAATTTCGCAATTTTTTAATGAATAAAAAGTGGTTAAATGGTGTAATAACACTGTAAAACCTGTTAACATTAAAAATGTGCACATTCTCTCAATAGAGACGTTACTCATTAATAAATAAACTCAAGTCAAAATTATTTTGTAAATCACTTATTATTGTAAATCCCATTTTTTCATCTTTGACCTAGACTAGAGGAATGCAGGTGCTTAAATATGCAGCAGTTCAAAATTTCAATATTTTTTTTAAAAATATGTCATGAACATTTTAAACCTTGTACATGTGCAAATCTGCAAAAAAAAGAAAACAAAAAAAAATAGGACTTTCTATTTGCTTTTAAACTGTAAACACTTTTCACTTAGCTGTTTTTCTTATTTTTCTAGTTCTACATTTTCTCCTTAGCATCATGTCGCAGTAAGTTTTGGGAGTTCATTTTTATTATTAATTTTCTCCTATCCTGAAAAGTCTGTCTTGCAGAGATTTAATAAAAATGAGCTCCTAAAATGAGCTCCAGATTCTGGAAGATAAATTCTTCAAACAGTGGTACCAGAGGACGTGATGCTGGTCCTTAAAGAGCCACTCTCAACTTATCTGTCCATAAAGCCTATAAAAAAAATTGTCTTCATGTATTTCACAACACTTCATCATGTTATTCTTATTAAGTGAGGGTCATTTTTTAGGATTTTTTACCCAAGCAAAGTCTCTGAGAACCTTGTAATTCTGGAGACTCCAGGTAGGTTGCAGTTCTGGAAAATGATGGCGCTGGAGCCTTATGGCTCGTATCCACTGAGCGGTACGTGCGCAAACACAAAAAAATATAACAGTGTATTTTAGAATTTTATATTTTCACACAGACAATAGCCGTTTCTCAATATGCGTTCTGTTCTTGTGGACTTGTGAAACGTCATTGCCCAAAAACCCACGTAATTTTCAAAATATTACTGTTATTCTGTCATGAAATGTAGTTTTACGAGTTTTTCAGGCGAGAAAGTAGTTGTTTAAAACTTAAATCTGCGGTTTATTTATAAAGACAGAGCCTATTTGAAAATTTGCTATGCCGATTTCGGAGCTCCAAGCGATCACCGGGCGCTCTGTGCTCATGTATCCGCCTCGAGCATCCTTAGCTCGGCTAGTCCTTCCGATATTTGTCTCTGTAGTGATTAAACATGAGATACGTTTGACTGAATTGTTTGCTTTTGTCTTTATTTCCTCTTATATAATCCTCTTATACTTTGTACTTATACTTTTATAATGGCTATTATTACATAAAAGAGGCGGAGTTGTGCTTATTGTCGCGCTTTATTGTTAATCACTACTTTCCGGCATACACCACGCCTATAAAGTAAAGGGTACTGTTGGCAGTGGAAACGCAAGCTGGATCAGGGTGTTCGGTCCCGAACCGTACCGTACTGTACTGTACTGACCCGTACTGCTCATAGTTCCTGATGGTTTACACCTAATTCTTCACATTGATTCTTAATTATTTTGCAGTTAACATGGGTCTTTTCTTCTCCACCTGTTTTTTTTTAACCCTGCTGACCCAATGAGCATTTCGCTGACCAATGGTCATGCCTTAACTTGGCAATTTCTGTATTGCATTAGTTTTGAATATTTCTCATGGGGATTTAATAATTTTTGACTTTTCAGTTAAATCTGTTTTTTGGCTCATTTCATCTGTAAAAGAAAACCTGCCTAATAATTCTGCACACCTGAATATAAGGAGTTTTTCACTTCCAGCCTCCATGGACAATTATATATCACTTATAAATTATTAAATACAAAATTAATAGTAGTTATTAAGATAGATGTGGTTTGGAATTAGTAAAATGTGCTTGGAAAAAAATATGATCAGAATATCAACGTGCCTAATAATTATTCACGCACTGTAAAGATGTGCTCACTTTACACAGAGTGAGCGTGATCGCAAAATCGAAAGTGAACTGCGAGCGCTCATTCAAATGTGATTTCAATACCCCACATATTGATAGCGTGAAAATTATATACAATACTAGAATGTTTGCTGGAGCGGGACACACACGTTGCGGGAGGTAATGGTCAGAAACTCAGAGGGAGCAGGCTTAAGAAAACTGTCCCGCTCAGGGCTCTAGGATGCGCATCAACACACACGCTAAGTTTTTTTTCGCGCTACCCCATCTCCACCCCAATCATTAGTGCCGTTTCATTCTGTCTTTGACAGCACATATAGGGCAATTTTTGAAATGGCGCCATAAACTAAATTGATTTCAAATTTAATTCAAGCACTTTCAAGGACCTATGTTTGTTTTCAAGTACTTTCCAGGCCTTGAATCCATATGTCTGAAATTCAAGTACTTTCAAGAAGCGTGGGAACCCTGTAATATACTTGAATGGGGCCTAATGGTTAAGGATGTGGGCTACTAACTCCAAGGCTGCTGACTCAATAACAAGTAGGATTCACCCAGGAGAGTTACTAAGAACACAGTTCGACTCCACAGGTCCTGTGTCTATGAAGAAGGCACTTACACTAGAATGAATAACTAGCCTAATGTCAATTACGATATTGCTGCAAACAATTTGTAAAATGACCCATCTGAGAGAATATGCAATACATAAGCTCTCTTAGTAGGGACAATTTAAAGTCAATTAATCTATAATCTGAAAAGCTGAAATGTGAAAGTGTCTGAATTTTGATGACATGGTTACATGTTATATTGATTTGGCTTTGCTCTGCAGGACATTAGAAGATAAAGAAATCATTAAAAAATAACGCAAACAACATTTTCTCTTTGCCTTGTTTATATGTAATAAATTTGCTTAAAAAATAGTATAACAAAGTACAGCATAGCATAAATGCATTTCTGTGTAATTAAATGCTAGTATTCGGTGAACTTTTTAAAATGTAAATGTTGTCTAAAAAACTCTAATAAATAAATACATAAATCGCATGAGCACACAGACACAAAGCCAATGCAGAAACTGATGTCAGGTGTTTCTGTAACTTCATCCACCTTCTACATATGACCAACCAACAGGGCATTTTCTTAGTATGAGAGAAAAAAAAAGAATCTAATAAGACAACCACAGGTTTGGTGTCTGATAAAATCAGCCTCAGGCGGCACACCCACAGAGCGTTCATTGACAACCTGACACATACTGCACACAAAACTGGCAAGAGCTGAAACTGACAACTCCAAGATGACTGGCTGGCTTTTGCGTAATTTGTTTAAGAATGTTTACAGTTTCCCATGTTGCTACAGTACGACTATGCCACTGGATATGACAAAGTTTGCAACATTTAGAGCATTATTATACTGTTTTGAAAGAGAAGTGAATCAGATTTCCTTAAACTAGGGGTGCTCCGATTGATCGGCTGATAATCACTTTGTGAAGTTTGATCGGCGGTCTCTATAAAGGCTGATCTCAAAAACTGATCAAGCTGATGACGCACCTGTCATGAGAGGTTTGGCATGACATGCAGCAGCGCCGTCTCAATCTCTGTCCAGTGCGGGTAAAATAATTGTAATGCTGATGTCACAATCTCTCAATCACTCCAACTAGAAATTGTGAGAGCTGAAGGTGAGGTTCCAATTCATATTTCTTTTTTAAATAACTTAAAAAAAGTAATTTGAAAAAAAGTAATTTGAAACCTTTCTGAGACGTAATTTCACAAACAGTGTGAATGAATCACCACGCTCTCTCTCTTTCCTCAAAATGCACAAATGGCTTCAAATCACCACATCGCGTCTGCACTATAAGCGAGCTGCACAGTTGATACAGGATTTGTCACTTTAAACACCCAGTGTTTAAAGCATTCAGCACTCGTGCGCTCTCCTAGATTATGCACACTCGAAGTGCACACATATCACGGAACGTGGACGGCCGTGGTATACTTTGGGCTTAAAGCCACCTCACATACAGCTCATGAAATCTGGCTTTAGCTGTGTGTAAACTACTGTGCAACAATTGCCCCATTGTAAAAACAAAAATGCACTGCATGATCAAACATTTCAGTGAGATAATAATATATTTTTAAAAAATGTCTAACCCCCCCCCCCCCACCGCTCAAATTAAAGTGTGTAAATAATATGTTATCTTCACTAGCTTAACAGTTTAGTTATTTAGTCTAGGCTTGTTGTATGTTTAGCTACGTACTTGAATAGAAATGCATTTGCCATGATTGAAACATTTCATGGGAAGGTTCCGATTATAATCGGCACCATAGGCACAGAAGTGTCTTTTTCAGAAGCTGTTCTTGTATCTGCCAATCTTGATTAAAAGTCTAGGCTCACAGAGTTTCTCAGTTTCAAAAAGTTTCACTCAACTAATTTCTACTCCTTTTAAGGATAAGAAATCATACTTTCTTCTTGACAAAATACTATCTGCTTTTGCTACGGAGTTCAAATTAATTTAGTAATTTTTTTTTTTGCTACATTTTGTTGTGAATGTAAGGTTCTTTTCATTGGTCAGCAATCTCTTTGAACAGGCAGGTCCAAAGATCACTTCATTTGAATTTCCCCAATCCTTGATTTATTTATTTATTTAAAATCAGTACTGTCTTATTGAAAACATTGGGAAGCTATGGTTTTATAATATTTCCCAAAGGAAGTATGAGCTTCACATTTTCAATGTGATGCTTAGCTGGTTAACATTAAATTTATGTATCTCATAGACTTGCAGAAACCTGTTCAAATCGATGAAGACAATATGTGCCACACTTAAATCAGTGTTTGAACGAAAGGTTAGCAGAAACCATAGGCCACTAAATTTGACATAACTCCAATATTTGATTTCTTTCTTTTGTTCAAATGAAGTAAAGATTTAATATCTCAACACTGAAATAGAGCAGTTTTACAGCTTACAGTAGTCTGCTATAACAGATTCAGATCCAAGCCATTTGAACAAATATCTCTGTTTTGACATTAATCGAGCAAAATTATTCAAGTTAATCCCAGTTATTGTAAGAAAAACAATAAAAATATATTTTCCTTAAAATAATACAAAATAAAAGCTATTGCACTCCATCAACAATGTTATGTATTATGTATGTATATAGAAATGTATTTATTCATGTCTCAACTTTAAATATAAATGTGTCTCAAATTTTGAGTCTCATATAAACCGACCAGAAGACAAAGCAGCTGATATAATATTTGGTTTGACCTCCTGAGCTGAACAGTCAACATTTTACAAATATTAGATATTTTTTTGACCATTTGTTTAAAAAGATAAAGGAATTACATTCATCACATTTAAAGCAGTTTTTAAGAAGCAATTTTAAAACCTTATTTTGTTGTACCTTATTCATAGAAAGTGCCATGCAACAAGTCTATGATCAGCAAATCAATCTGACCTACTATACAAGGTAGCCTACGTCAAGCCGTTACGAATATAAATAGTAATGTTGGTAACTGGCTTTAAACTTAAAGCTAGATGTGATTTGAAAAGGTTAATTATTTTACTGATTTTAAAGAAGGTAAAAGAGGGGAAAACACCATGGGACAGAGATATGGCAAAACAGAGTGGCAGATGGCTTAGAAATACGGAAAAAGAAATCCAGACCCAGAAGGAAAGGTGATATAGTGGCAGGCATTGCCTGTGTAAATCAACACCAAACACCAACAGCACTTTTGTGCACTGACTGCAAGATCCTTCCAGAATGTCTTTCAAAGAAGTATCTAAATCACGCTTAAAGGGGTCATCAGATGCCCATTTTCCACAAGTTGATATGATTCTTTAGGGTCTTAATGAAAAGTCTATAACATACTTTGGTTAAAATTTCTCAAGGGGTAGTGTAAAAAACACCATTACCCTGGCAAAATCAGCTCTGTTTTCATCAAGTCCATGTTGCTTTAAATGGTAATGAGCTCTGCTGACCCCACCCCTCTCTTCCGTGGGGTGACGAGCAGACTGTAAACTTCAGCCGCAAAACTGGCTAAATAGCACATTATTAGGAAAGGCAATTTGCAAAGATTCATAAAAAAAACCTTATACTCACTTCTTCTGTAGATGAAGCTGGATCACGAATGATTCACGCGAACATAGACGCATTTAGGCAGATCGGGATCGGCACATTCACTTCAAAATGAAAGTAACGTTAATCCTCTGCGTCTTCAGCAGCTCAGATGTCGGGAGTAAATGACGACTGCTATATTCATTATTACATCCAACAACAAAACACCTCAATGGCTTAATTGGAAACATCTTGTCTTCCCCTGCACCGGAGTCGACACAATGGTGGACAGCACTCAGCTCATTCAGGGCGGGTCTAAGGTAAGAAAACCCTTGTCAATCAACTATCGTGGGAGAGTTCTGCGCGGAACTACGTCATTCTGACAGGAACCTCAGAACAGCCTGATTTGAGAAAGGGGATTTTAAAATAACCAATGGGTGGATTTTTATCATTATAGGATGGATGTGTACACACACGCTTCCAACACACATTTATGTTCAAACAACTTGTAAAGTGCATTTTGCATCCGATGACCCCTTTAAGAAAGGCTGTGACTATTTATGACAACTTGTCCCATCCAGGTGTGACATTGAACATGTCCCTTATTATGTTTGATAAAAACATGAATATTCCATAAAGTCCATAAAGGTGAACATGGACATTTGGATGCTAGATTGTTGCTTTCAGGCTGGAAGTCTAAAAATGTGTAGTATCTCCACATGTTTTCATGAACATGGTTTGTAGGTTAACCGTAGACATGTAATGAGTCTGAACTTTTCATCACTGAACCTCTTTTTCCTTGTTTCTAAGCCATCTTCCACTCTCTCTTGCTGCATCTCTCTCCCATGGTGTTTTACCCTCTTTTCCCCTTCCTTCTTTTCTCTCTTATGCCCAATGACTTTCATCATGTATTCAATTTTCACTCGGACCCCTGATGATCTTGCAGAGGAGCAAAGAACCGTGTGACAGTGTGTATGCATGTGTGTGTGTGAGTCAGTGAGACAGTAGTGTAAGAGGTGTTGAGATGTTGTTAATATGGCCTCCAGCTGCCAGAGAGGGTCTAGAGGGGCAAAAGTGCCATAATTCTATAATGTGCTGATAACACTCTTTCTCCTCTCTTTTCTCTATTCAAAGAGAGACAGCTCTCCTAATCCTCCCCATCCTGTCATTTTTTTTTCTTTTAGTTCTTCTGGAAATACCACACATCTCTTACATTTTCGGCCAAACTTTTTAGTCTCTCACACACTCTATCTCAGTTCTATCTCTTATTCCTGTAATTTAGACGCTGATGGAAGTTGTTACAGATTTGACTGATTATAGAATAATACATGCTCTCATTCCATCTCCTGTTCAGCATGTGCTCAATAATAACTTCAGATGGGTGCATTCATAGTCAGTGTCCAATTGAAACTGGATCTCTCCTCCTCATTTAGATCCCTCACTGTGCTGCCACCTCCTCAGCAATCAAAGAAAACAACCTCAGTGCACTGTAATGCTGCCCTATACCAGCCGCCTAAGAAATACAATAATTGCAGGTCATTGTCACCAAGTCAAGAAGTGTGCCTGTCTGCTCAGGAACTCACTACGTTATTAACTGAAAGCCATGCATTACTTCAGAATACAGCACACCTCAGGAATAATTTGGGCAGGTTCTTCTCGTATTATTATTTCATTTTTACATAATTGCATCTAGTATGAACAAGCCTGTATCGTAAAACTGGTTTTACAACAAATATGCCAGTGGATGTTCTAGATAAATAATAGCAATTATACGTAATTTATCAAGGTCAAGGTGCTGCTGTCTATAGTTGCATGGAAAAAAACAGCAAAGTTGAGTCACGGAAACCCTCAACTTCATTTTGACCTCTGTACTTTCCTGACTACATGGAATTTCTTAATTAATGAGTAATTTGTCTGCTATTGAATAGTGCTGCAACACAATTACCTGATTGGCAAATAACTGCATTTTACACAGATTATAGAGCTATAAAATACTGTATATATATATAAAAAAACTCTAAATATATTGGTAAAAATAAGAAATCTTTCTTGACCACCAAATCATTAATCAACATGAAGAAAAAAAAAAATCACCCCCAAACTTTTGAATGGTAGTGTGTACATATATGCACATAGTTGTGGTCACACATTTACATACACCTTGCAGAATCTGCAAAATGTTAATCAATTTTACAAAATAAGAGGAATCATAAAAATAGCATGCTGTTTTCCATGTAGTATCAATAAACTATTTCATATAATAATGTATTTCAAAAGACAAATAATATCTGAATTTACAAATACTACTTACAAGTTTACGGCCTGGTTTCACAGAGAGGGCTTAGACTAAGCCAGGATTCGGCCATAGTCCAATTAGGACATTTAAGTAATTTTAAGTTGCACTGGTGTGCATCTTGAGACAAAACAATGGCACTGACATATTTTAACATCAATCAGTGAAAATTCCTTTAAGCTGAAGCAGCTCAGACTTACATTTTAGGCTGGTACTAGAATTAAGCATTGTCTGTGAAACCAGGGGTACATGTATTTGATTCTTAATACTGTGCGTCGTAACCTGAATGATCAACAACTGTTTTATTTTTTGGGATATTTGTTTATGTGTCTCTTTTAAACTGCCCACTGTTCTTCAGAAAAATCCTCCAGGTACTGCACATGCTTTGGTTTCTCAGCATCTTCTGCATATTTGAACTCTTTTCAGCGGTGTATAATTTTAAGATCCAGATTTTCACACTTTTATTTAAACATCTCATTCATTTAGTACTGCTCTTTGGGAAGCTTCATAAGACATAATCCCCAGAAGACTAAATAAGTACAGTTTACTTCGATCATCCAATGTTTTGCCTTCTTGAGTATCAATGAAGTTGTAATCATAAAGTTGTAATTTTTACTCAAGCAATACTAAAGAAATATTCTTTGAATTACAGTTTAATTAGACTATTAATTCTGGGTTTGAGTCAGATGGAGATTCTATCAGAGTTAATTTAATCCATTCAAAGAATGAGACAGAAAGAGTAAAAGAGAATCAGTGATCACAATCAAGCTGATTGGAACTCATTACCCAGAGACCCTACTGTACACAGTTTAAAAAAAAAAAAAAAAAAGTTATAAAACACACTTTGAAAAACTCCTAATGAAATGACATCTTAAAAAAGGAAATCTGTTTTCATGAAGAATAAGTATGCTGTAAATTAGTGATAAAAGCAGCAGGCAATAAACTATGCTTCGATTACTTCTGATCCATTATCTATTGCTATGATAATTTATTAAATTTGTGAAAGCCCTTTGGAGAGACAAAAGAAAGAGAAAGAGAGGGGAAGACCTTAAGAGAGGGAGACTTCTTAATGTAGGCCAGAGAGATAAACCCTTAATTATTCATCAATAATTCATCAGTGAGTGTCCTAGAGGGAGAGAAAGATCACGGAGAAATGCAAAGCTGATTGCACTACTTCAGTAAAGAAGTTCCCCACAGATGATCTGAAGACACACCCTACATGCATTCTCTATACCTCACTCTCATAGTAGTCTTCAAAATGGCTCAGCTGCCATAGAGCTGTATTACCATGACAACTCAAATTATCTGAATATTCAGAGCTTCAAACACAAGCAAGGTCCAAAATCAACACTCGCCGATTGCCATATCCTTGTAAACCATTGGTCTCAAACTCAATTCCTGGAGGGCCAACCCTAATCAAACACACCTGATCCAGCTAATTAAGGTCTTTGGAGCTGGTTGGAGCTAAACTCTGCAGAGCTGTGGCCCTCCAGGAATTGAGTTTGAGACCACTGTTGTAAACATTGGTATTGGTGAGTTACTCTTCAGTTAGCTGGCAACTTTATTAGGGACGTCAATGTAATACATGGTTTAAGCGGAAATCTAAGAATGATTGCCTGACTCATGATGATGGAAGCCACATGAGCGATTTAAACCAGAGAAATACAATCCGTGTCCAAATTAATCTTTTGCAACCTTCTGACATTTGCCTGGAACTGCATGAGGTAGGATACATATGATATTTCTCATATTAAAGGAATAGTTCACCCAAAAATTTTAATTCTGAATTAATTATAGAAAAGAAGATATTTTGAAGAACAGTTTCTGGTCCCCATTGACTTCAATGGCATTTTTTCTTCCCATACTATGGAAGTCCATTAGGACCAGATTAGGACCTTGGTTACCCACATTCTTCAAAAATATAATTTTTTATGTTCTACAGAAACACAAAAGAAATCCATACAGGTTTGGAACAACTTGAGGGTGGGTAAATGACAGAATTTTCATTTTTGGGTAAACAATTCGTGAGGTGCCAAAATGGAAATATAATACAGTCATTTGCACTGTCTGTCAATAACATGCAAGGGGGAAAAACTGTTTAATAACTCTCCTGTAATAGGGAGCTACAGTGAAGACTTTTACGGTTGATCAATACCAAAAGCTTTGTGTAAATTATCTTTGAAATTTCCTTTCTGTACAAGTCATAACAGTAATTTATGTCATTTAAGCCATCTGTCATATCACATAAAATAAACCTTTACATATTACCAAATGACTATTTTTTTCCATAACTTATAGGAGCAACCTAGGGTGTGATTGAGCCCACTGATTGAGCCATCAAGCGTCTCATTGCTATGCCTGGGCTGTAAAGAAATGGTTCACACAACAATGTCATTTTTGAAATGTAAGTCCATCTTCTCTGCTGAGGTTATTTGAGGTCATTTTGTGAACAAATTATTCTTTTGAGTTCTTTTCCATGATTGATCTGAGTGACTGTGAGGTTCACAAATCAAATTGAATGATTCGTTTACAAATTTGACTGATTCGGTTCACTACTGGATGATTCACAGCAGTTCTCTACCCACTGGAGGAAGAAGAATAGTGATTTAAATTTTTGGCCTGTTCCTCACACAAAGCACACAGACAATATAGTATGCCTTCCAAAAACCTGGACAAAAGTGCAATACTTTTTCTTCAGTGGTCATAATGAAATGTAAAAGACATGGGCAAGGATTCTTAAAACTTCCCTCTTGTTCCACAGAAGAAAGAAAAATAAAATTATAAAGATTATTTTAGTATCATTGAGATACTACTAGAGTTTTAATATTTATACAGTTTTTGGTGAGGTTTTAGTTTGTTATTGCTATTTTAAATGTCTATATAGTTTTAATTCATTTTTATTTCAGTTTTAGTTATTTCAGTACATCAAGTTAAACTGAATGTGAAATCGTTAACTGGTAACTATCTGAAATAAAATAAGTTTAATTTGTTAATATTTAAATTATTTTAATATTTATATACATATAAAAAATATATTTCAAGGATCAAAAAATTTCACGTTTTAGTTACCTATAATAACCCTGTTTGGAAATCTGAGAGTATGTAAATTGTGACATTTTTGGGTGAACTATTAGTCACTATATAGCGCATCAGAATAGAGCACATATGGGAGCACACAATTTACCTCCCAGTGTCATCCCAGCCTCAAAACACTTCCTCAGACGGCAGGATGGGCAGTTCTTCCTCCTCAGTTTATCTATGGTGCAGTCATTCCTGCTAGCGCAGAGATACTTCTGCTTCCCTACAAAAAGAAAGACGTTTTTCAGAAGTTTTATTTTTTGAGTCAGTTGGCAGCCAAAGTAAAGCTCCAAAAAGAACAGAGCTGGATGTATCGGATTTACACCAAGATGAAAGTGAAGTGAAAGTGACATTTGACCAAGTATGGTGACCCATACTCGAAATTTATGCTCTGCATTTAACCCATCCAAAGTGCACACACACACCATGAACACACACCCGGAGCAGTGGGCAGCCATTTATGCTGCAGCGCCCAGGGAGCAGTTGGGGGTTCGGTGCCTTGCTCAAGGGCACCTCAGTCATGGTATTGAAGGAGGCGAGAGCACTGTACATTCACTCCCCCCACCTACAATTCCTGCCGGCCCGAGACTCGAACTCGCAACCTTTGGATTACGAGTCCGACTCTCTAACCATTAGGCCACGACTTCCACACGACTTTATCCCCAGATAAAACATAGATCAGAATAAAAATAAAAGAACACACACTCTGTATGCTCCAATTAGAGGGTGCTGTTAACGTGACAAGCCAGTCGCTGCCCTCACTCTGGGCACCTGGGGACAGCCAAATGAAAACTGCAGAGTGAGATTTGAAAAGAGGTTCCACGGTGTTTTGTGTGTGTGTGTGTGTGTGTGTCTTAATCAGGAATACAGAGCCACTGCTGCAGTAACCTACACAACTGCAGTCAGGTCTGACATAAAATTACAATGAGATGTCACAGACATCCACTGCCAGACCTACATACAATTATAACAAGATCTGAGAATAAAACAGAAGTAAAACCTAATGAACAGTAAATCATGTGCAAAAGCATGCATGCATTTCACCTCACCACAAGAATCAAAAATTAACATGGAATAATTTACAAAAATACTGGGTAACACACCATGACCAGTGTTGGGAGTAACGCATTACAAGTAACTCGAGTTACGTAATCAGATTACTTTTTTCAAGTAACTAGTAAAGTAACGCATTACTTTTTAATTTACAAGAAAACATGAGTTACTTTTTCAAAAAAGTAACGCCAGTTACTTTGTTTTCCCATTTATTGACTGACAAGTCTCCTGTCCCCATGTTGGGAGAAATCAGAAGTACAGAGTTGTTGTGTGCACTGTGTGAACATGATGTTAGGCTACCGTAGTTCTACACTAAATGTGAATGTGCATTAATTCATCTCACTTGCAAAAAATAGATATGCAGAATATGCAAACCTGCAATAATTAAATATATTACTTAACACAAATGTATCTAATCCCATTTTATTAAACAATGTCTTTGCTGCTGACCTTTGATCCAGTTCAACCATACTAATAAGCAAAAATGACTAAATAAACTAACAATTGTGCTTCATTATTTTTTAATTGCTGAAGAGTGTTGAACATTCTTCTCCTGCATTCTACTGTACAGGCGTTAATTTACTTTTCCTTCAGCCTGAGGTTTATTCATTACACTTTGGTGTGAAAAGGCTTTTACATTTGCTATAAATAGAACTTCTTATATTAAAAACAAACAATCAAGCCCTGCTCATATTTAAAAAGTAACGCAAAAGTAATGCAAAAGTAACGTAACGCATTACTTTCCATAAAAAGTTATTAAGTAATTTAATTTGTTACTTTTTTAGGGAGTAACGCAATATTGTAAAGCATTACTTTTAAAAGTAACTTTCCCCAACACTGACCATGACAATCAGATTTTACATAATGCCAAACAAACGTACAAACTGTAATCAGATCTTGTAGGTAATCTTTTTACAAAGCTGAGGAGTGTCATTTTTAAATGTTTCGTCAGCGTCCAGGAAACCTATTTCCAGGAAACTGGTGAGGTTAAGTTGTGCAAAAAATTGTCACCTTTAAACAAATTCAAAAAGACATATCTAACCTTACAAATCTGTCTACAATTATACATAAACAACAATAAGGAGGCCAGAATAAGACTGCGCCTCTAAGTATATTGTTCCAGGTATCTCTCTGTCTCCATTAACAACTGTTGAAACAGTATAATAGTGTGTTATTTCTGTATTTGATTAAACTGAAGTTCATCGTTGGCTGTGGGGCAAGACCTTTTATCTCCTCTTAACTTTGATAAATTGTTTTGTTCCACAATCTGTGGGTGTTCCAAGCAAAAAGGGCATGACTTTATCAGAAGTGTGTATTATTTTTTTTCAATTTGAACATTTATTTGCAGTATGAACATTGGTTTGCTTTGCACACATATACATATCCTAAAATTATCACTAATATAATTTTTTGTATATTTATAGCATATATAGTGCATATATTTGTATATAGTGTGTATATTCAGTCTAGACTCGCCTCATAATTTGTCATTATTTACCGATCTTCATGTTATTGCAAACCTAACATACACTACCATTCAAAAGTTTGGGGTCAGTAAGATTTTTTTGATGCTTTTGAAAGTCTCTTATGCTGCATTTATTTGATCAAAAGTACAGTAATGACTTCTAATGAAAAAAGCAGGATCCGCACTTGCTTGTATGCTTCTTAATGATGTCTGGAATTTTTTTTTTATCTTGTAAAAAGCACAAATGGATCACCAAACGTTTTGGCACTAGGCCTTCCTCAGTGAAGTGCTCAATAATACTTTTACAAAGAGTTCATTTTAAAAGAATTGAGACTAAGGATCATCAGGTGGGAATTCTCATTACAGGTGCATCCTATCACAAGCGTTAGCAATTTACAAGCCAGTGTCTGGCTTTTTTCATTTGAAGTGATTACGCTAAGTGTTGGTTGAGCGCAGTGATTTCACTTTTTTTTATTTATCAAAAATACATTAAAAACAGTAATATTGTGATAAAATACACCTTTTCTATTTTAAACATTTAAAAATTTCCTCTGATTGCAAATCGGAAATTTCAGCAGCCATTACTCCAGTCTTCAGTGTCTTATAATCCTTCAGAAATCATTTTAACATGCTGATTTGGTGGTCAAGAAACATTTCTTATTATTATCCATGAAATTATCCATAAATTGTATGTATCCTTGCTGAATAAATATATATATATATATATTTTATTTTTTTATTTTTTTAATTTAAACCTTTTAAATGATAGAAGACTTTATCTAAGGAATACAAACCTATAAACCACAAAAACTTTTTCTTAATTTCCATGGAGCACAAAAGTTTTAAATGTAGATATCAAGTAGAATGTCCAGGCTGCTTTTTTCATACATTGGAAATGACCATAACTGTCCCTGGCCTGGTCCCCTCGTCGGGGCTTTCTCTGGGCCAACGGTCAGGGTTTTTTGGCCCGCCAATAACCTTGGGCCAAAGTGGGCCAGCTCGGGCTTAAGGAGTGGTTATGAACAAAGGTGGAGTTTCTCTGCATCTGGAGAGCATCAGCACCGCAGATTATTTCATATACCCTAGTTAACAGCTATTACACCAGCATTAAAGACTATTAAAATAATTTTAGCTCAAAACTCACTTTCCGACAGCAGTGAGTGTTTGAAATAACTTCTGTTTGAGATCCAATGTGGATTATGATTTTATCTGGGCTTTCCTGTAGCTCAAATGGTAGAGCATGGCGCTAGCAACGCCAAGATCATGGGTTCGATTCCCAGGGAAAGCAAGAGCTGATAAAAAGATTTGCTTTTGGATTTAAATATTTAAGTAAACAACATAAAATGCAAACAAATAGCCACTTTTATTATGTTCGTTTTGTGATCTTGCTAGTTCCAGTGATTTATTTCTGATTAGTTTTCTGATAACTTCCTTTTGTTGGGGAAATTACGGGGTTGCATGACGTTGTTCCAGAGAGGGATGTAAAGGGCAGGTTTTAGTGAAGTGCACCGGAGCTTCTGGCCCGACTGTGGAAACGCAGCTATACAGATTACTAATCATTTATGGTGAGTCTTCACACACCTCACAGCCAAGTCTGTAATTTCTAGGCTTCTATTGGATTTCTATTTTATTTTGGATTACATAATAAGGAAAGTATGTGTCACAAAGACACAAAGTGTCGCATACTTGCTCTTTTTATTTTCTCTTTTACTGAATTCGCGAATACCTGTGTGTGATGTGCCAATTGTTGCAATTTTAAGTGGTATGATTTATTAACAATAAAAGCTATACTGGACATGGTCAGGAGTATATTCATTCTATGGCAGCTTTTAATGCAGCTTTAATGACAGTTTATAGCTGCAATTAAAAGTTCTAATTAAAGTGATAACGGTCCTCCTCACATATGGTGAATATATTTAGCCGTTAATGCAATCCGAAGCCAGACTTTTGTTATATTGAGTGTGTTTATATTACCCTCAGCAGCTCTCTTAAAGAACACTTTGCAGCTTCCACAAGTGAGGGCTCCATAGTGACATCCAATGCTTCATCAGAGCAGATTAGGCACATCCTTTGTGGAGGAAGGAAAAACTCCATGGGAAAATGTCACTCCTCCCTCCATCAACCTAAAAATAAAAACACAGCATTAACTAATGGCATGACAAAACATGACATAAATGTTCTGTTCTCTGTTATATCTGCAGAAGAAAACAAATATACTGCAAACTTGGAACTTTTCTTTCCACTGTAATGTCAATTGTGAAGAAAAATATGAGGTCCATTATCAGTAATTTGAACAGAACATGCATATCAGCTTTCATCCAAACAAACACTGAAATGTGGGAGTAATGGGTGTGCATTTGTACATCCAGATGATTGAGCAGAATAAAAATAGTGTAGGTTGTAGCTGAATTTCTCTGAAGTTTTACATCGGTTGTCCAGTGTGCAGCTGCTAAATTAGAAATGTAATTTGCAGGTCCAGCACTCAGTGATAACATTCCCTATGAAAATGCACAATTGAAAGCTCGTGTGTGTGTCATTGGGTCAAATGATGGTGGTAAGTAGAGGTGACATTATCCTAATGCAAGTGCCAGGTCTCTAATGAAGGGTAATAACTGCTTTTTTTTCCTTAGGGAATGATGGAAAGATTCTGAGTTAAAGAGACTCATTCAGCATGATTATTCTGTTCTGATGATGGCGGCCAATTCTGTCACCACACACAGTGAGAAACGAAAAGTGAACGAAATGACTGCGATTAGGACAAGGGCATATTTCTGATATTTTCTTGGCTGTCTAGAAGTGGTCAAACGATGTACATTATAACAACTTTTTGTAAAAGAAAGAGTAAAAAAAAAAAAATAGAGGACTCAGAATCAGGCAATACATTGTGACAGACCAGACCTACATAAAAAAGAAAAAAAGGACATCTCATTGTCACCTTTGTTTTTCTCCTTTCTCTCTCTTTCATCTCTCTTTTTTTCTTACATACACACAGTTGGGTGCTGCTGGTTCATGACATTTCTGAGAGTCTAACGATCTGTGTGCTTGATGACAAAATATTATCTGTATGCTATTGTCACTAATTATTTAGAATTACAATAGCAATAGTCTACAAATACAATAGTCTTCTGTATGCTATTTTCCCCGCTGCTTATTAAAATGTTATTCATCTAGCCCAAAGTGAAGTCTGTTTTTGTATTTTTTGTCAAAACGCATTACATATATGTATCTGGATCAACTAGTGCTGGCTACTTAAGGGACTGTATGTGTGTGATATTATACAGGTGCATCTCAATAAATTAGAATGTCGTGAAAAGGTTCATTTATTTCAGTAATTCAATCTCAAATTGTGAAACTCATGTATTAAATAAATTCAATGCACACAGACTGAAGTAGTTTAAGTCTTGGTTCTTGAATTGTGATGATTAGGCTCACGTTTAACACAAACCCACCAATTCACTATCTCAACAAATTGAATACTTCATAAGACCAATAAAAAAAAACATTTTTAGTGAATTGTTGGCCTTCTGAAAGTATGTTAATTTACTGTATATGTACTCAATGTAGGGGGCTCCTTTTGCTTTAATTACTGCCTCAATTCGGCGTGGCATGGAGTGATCAGTTTGTGGCACTGCTGAGGTGGTATGGAAGCCCAGGTTTCTTTTAGATAGCAGGCTTCAGGTCATCTGCAATGTTGGGTCTGGTGTCTCTCATCTTCCTCTTGACAATACCCGATAGATTCCTCTATGGGGTTCAGATCAATGCGCGTTTTGCTGGCCAACCAAGCACAGTAACCACCATGGTCATTGAACCAGCTTTTGGCATCACTTTGGCAGTGTGAGCAGGTGCCAAGTCCTGCAGGAAAATGAAATCAGCACTCCATAAAGCTTTGTCAGCAGAAGAAGCATGGAAGTGCTCTAAAAGTTTCCTGGTAGATGGCTGCGTTGACTGTGGACTTCAGAAAACACAGTGGACCAACACCAGCAGATGACATGGCAGCCCAAATCATCACTGATTGTGGAAACTTCACACTGGACTTCAAGCAACATGGAATCTGTGCCTCTCCACTCTTCCTCCAGACTCTGGGACCTTGATTTCAAATGAAATGCAAAATTTACTTTCATCTGAAAAGAGGACTTTGGACCACTGAGCAACAGTCAAATTATTTTTCTCCACAGCCCAGGTAAGATGCTTCTGACATTGTCTCTGTTCAGAAGTGGCTTGGTAGCCCTTTTCCTGAAGACGTCTGAGCGTGGTGACTCTTGAGTTCAAGTTCAAGTTTTATTTGTCACATACACGACTATACAGAGATTGTATAACCAGCAGCGAAATGTGAGTCAGGTCCGCTCCATGGACAGTGCAAATATTGTAGAATACAACACAAGGGAAGTTTGAATAAAATAAAATGAAAACTAAAAGAATTTCAAATCATGTCAAATCATGTCTGAATGTCAAATTTGGACTCGTCTGACCATAGAACACTTTTCTACTTTGAAACAGTCCATTTTAAATGAGCCTTGGCCCACAGGACACACGACAGCGCATCTGGACCATGTTCACAACCGAAGGTTGTGGTTTCGAATCTCAGGTCCGGCAGGGATTGTTGGTGGGGGGAGTATCCTCCTTCAATACCACGACTGAGGTGTCCTTGAGCAAGGCACCGAACCCCCCAACTGCTCCCCGGGCGCTGTAACATGGCTGCCCACTGCTCCGGGTGTGTGTGCACTTAGGATGGGTTAAATGCAGAGAATACATTTCACTACTGGTTATATACTCTCTATATAATTGTGTATGTGACAAATAAAATAATCTAATCTTATCTTATCTTATGGCACGGCAGATTGTGTTTACTGACAGTGGTTTCTGGAAGTATTCCTGGGCCCATTTAGTAATGTCAATGACAGAATCATGTCGATGAGTCACAGAAAAAAGGTTTGTTAACAAATTTTTTGTCATCGTCTTTGTTGACGAAATTAACACTGGTTGGAACAGCAGCTACGCTATTTTTTTTCTATTACCTTCTCTGTTTCTGGGATTGGCATCCCGTGGTAACTAGGAATTGCACAAGCGTCAGTCTGGATCCAGCCCTTACAAATACCTGAGAAGACAGAACACCTGAGAAGAGATGATGCCAACCCCCCAGAGGACCTCAGATGACGCCAACCCTCAAACAACATACAAAACTACCAAATTTTGCATTACATGACATTAACTAACTGCTTGATTTTTACTGTACATTTCTGCCATATGGACATCAACTTGAGATAGTCACCACTGATAAGCTATTACTAAATATAATGTAGAAACTTTAATTTTCTGTAAAGCTGCTTTGCAACGATTTGCATCGTGAAAAGCGCTATACAAATAAACTTGAATTGAATTGAACTGAACTTACCATTAACTTACCATTATTTTTTACAAGCTGACATGATGAAAACTTTCAAATCCAATACAAAACAATAAATAATTAATTCAAAATTAGTAACTAAATAATAATATTCAAGCAATTAAAAAGCAAGATCACTTACAATATTTCACCCCTTAACCTCCCCAATAATTATACTTTTGTTCAAATAAAGGCCTCTCCTACACTAATTTTAAAGAGTCTTCATATTAAACTCTCTTTATTATGCATTTTATTCTTATCATTTATTATGCATATTATTCTTTTTTTTTCTCATTAATTGGTCAAAAATGGCTACTGACAAAACACAAAGTATGTGTTCCTCCTTTTATGTACACCAACACAAAAAACATAATTTTTATTTCTTTTGTGCCAGTTATTATAAGCCCAATAAACAATATAACTGAATTAGTAAATTAAAAGATGCACAAATGCCTCCAGATAATGCTAAATGTCACTTTTTTGTTTACCATATATGGCATAAAATGTAGGGATGCACCGAAATGAAAATTCTGGGCCGAAACCGAAAAATCTGGATGCACTTGGCCGAAAACCGAAACCGAAAATGCTTTGTAATAATTATTTATTATTTTATTAAATTATATAAAGTAATTTTGTAAGACTTTTTAAATTTAACTCAATAATTTTAATGATACTGAATTAAAAAAAACAAGCCAATAAAATAACCTCACTTTTACTGAAAGTAACAATAAAACTGGACAGAATTTATATTAATATTGGTAACACTTTACAATAAGTTTCATTAGTTAACATTAGTTAACTACTTTAGTTAACATGAGCTAAGAATGAACAATAGTTCTTCAGCATTTATTATTCTTAGTTAATGTTAATTTCAACATTTACTAATGCATTATTAAAATCAACAGTTGTGCTTGTTAACAGTTAATGCTCTTAACTCATAACTCTGAATTAACATGGACTAACATTGAACAACTGTATTATCATTAACTAACATTAAGAAAGATTAATAAATACTGTAAATGTATTGTTCATTGTTCGTTCATGTTAGTTAATACATTAACTAACATTAACTAATGGAACCTTATTGTAAAGTGTTACCTTAATATTAAATATCAACAGTGTTGGGCAGTAACTAGTTACTGTAACTTAGTTACTGTAATAATATTACTTTTTTGCAGTAACTAGTAGTGTAACTAATTACTAATAAGATTTCAGTAATAATATTACAGTTACCATCCATAAAACAGCTTAGTTACTTAGTTACCTTTGATGCCTCAACCCCGCTGATTTAAAATCCAACAATCAAATAATTCCTAGATTTATTTTCATAATTTTCAAGACTCGCACATGCATGTGATGTCCCCAGTGCAGCAGGCAAGCTTGGAATATGGAAACGCTTACATTCAGCAGATAGAAATATTGCATTATATTGATTTTGTCAAGAAAAAAGATGATTGAATCTGAACAACTGTTGTGTAAGTTGTGGCTTTACTTTACTCTGGCATTAGATCCCTCTGATCAGCATGTGTACATTAATCTATAATTAAAAATATTTTTGGAAAATTAAACAGTTTCTTACAAACTTATGTGATTTGATAAAATACATAATGAAATATAATGTATATGGGAAACGGAGAAATTACAATTAGTTCAAGTACACGGCAATTAATGAGATGAATACTTGACGAGTGGGGCGGGGCCGAGAGCCTGGGAACGGAGCGAGGCCGGTGGAGTTAATGGTAATGACCGCACCTGCACCACTACCGGTCTCATCCCACGGAGGAGCCCGGAAGGATAAAAGGAGGAGTGACGACAGAGGAAGAGGAGAGAGGACCAGGCCTGGATTTTATTTTGTGTTTTGTGTGCGGAGTCGTCGTGAGGGGCTGCCGCTTTACTTTTATGTTTGTTGATTTGTTTATTAAAGTTGTTTGAATGTTCGCCGGTTCCCGCCTCCTTCTTCCCAATCTGAACTTTGTACATGGTGCCGAAACCCGGGAGGAAGGAGGGACATGCTGTCAGAAGAAGCCCTCGCTGCTGAGGGGGATCGCGGTGCTGAGGAGGTCGGGCAGCACGGAGAAGCGGAGACCGTAGTGGCTGCCCGAGGCGGTGGTGCTGGAACGATGGAAGAAACGGAAGGCTCGCTGCCGTGCTCCTGGGTCGAGGAGGGGTGCTTTCGGCGCCGTTCGCCAAGAGGCCTGAGCCTGCTGCCATCCGCCATGTTGGGGAGGAGCAGGGAACGGGGGACTCGTGCCGGCTGCCCTCGACCGGAGGAGCCTCGCCGTCCGCCAGGAGGCGGAGGAGCGTTAGGCCGTCCACAAAGATGTCCAGCACCATCGCATGGCACCGCGAGTGAGAGCCTCTCATTTGATAAAATCCTTCCGTCTCCTTTTCTCTCGCCTCGTCTGTCCTTACATACGTCGCGGCCGCCCTGACGGGCCCCCCTAGGAGGAGGGGGGGGGGATAGAGCGCATAGGGTACCCCCGGCCTGCGAGGGGCGATGGGGTATATGGGAAACGGAGAAATTACAACCGGTCTCGAGTCCCACGGAGGAGCTCCGGAAGGATAAAAGGAGGAGTGACGACAGAGGAAGAGGAGAGAGGACCAGCTGGATTTTAGTTTGTGTTTTGTGTGCGGCAGTCGTCCGTGAGGGGTGCCGCTTTACTTTTGTGTTTATTTATTTTATTAACTTGTTGTTGATGTTCGCCGGTTCCCGCCTCCTTCTTCCCGACCTACGAACTTTGTTACAAATACATTTCTACTTGAATGTCACTGTTAATCACTATTGAGTGTTTGTAATAACTTCTGACTGCGATCCAATGTGGATTTTGGTCAAATGATGAGGAAGAAATATGTTGTTAGTAACATTCTACAATAATTTTATGTGGAAGATACACAGTTACAACTTCTGTGGGGCGTGAAGAAAAAGTAATGTAACTAGTAGTGTAACTAATTACTGTTGCCAGAAAGTAATAAGTAAAGTAACAATATTACTTTTGAAAGGAGTAACTAGTAATGAGTAATATATTACATTCTTTGCGTAACTAGCCCAACACTGAATATCAATATATTATTTTTATTCACTTCTATGTAACAGAATCAGATATAAGTTGTTGTTGTTTTTTTTGGACTAATTATCCAAATAATGTATAGTCCTACAAAGCTATTATTATCAGAGCATGTGAGCAGAGCATAGCATCACTGAAGGTAGCATCATTTTACCAGCGTTGCCCAGTACAGCTGTACTACAGCATGTTACAGCACAGTAACGCTACTGCAAACAGGAACAAGTATACTGCATAGAAATTTCCTGTCAGTGTATTATTTGAGCGGACTTTGCTTTTCCAGTGAGCATGAGTGGTACACGAGCATATTCATAGAGCGGAATATCGAGCAGAGCGTCAAACCACGCAGGGACGAGGAGAGTGAAACCTGCACGCTGAAGACTGCGGGACAGGGCACGCCATATATGTGACCATGGACCACAAAACCAGGCATAAGTGTCAATCTTTTTTGTTTTTTCAATTGAGATTTCAAGCTGAATAAATAAGCTTTCCATTGATGTGTGGTTTGTTAGGATAGGACAATATTTGGCAGAGATACAACTATTTTAAAATCTGGAATCTGAGGGTGCAAAAAAATCTAAATACTGAGAAAATTGCCTTTAAAGCTGTCAAAATGAAGTTCTTAGCAATGCGTATTACTAATCAAAAATTAAGTTTTAATATATTTACGGTAGGAAATTTACAAAATATCTTCATGGAACATGATCTTTACTTAATATCCTAATGATTTTTGGCATAAAAGAAAAATGGCTCATTTTGACCCATACAATGTATTTTTGGCTATTGCTACAAATATACCCCAGCGACTTAAGACTGGTTTTGTGGTCCAGGGTCACATATATTTTCGGCTCATATTTTCGGGCATTTCTCTCTTTCGGCCGAAAACCGAAAATGCCATTTTCGGCCGATAATTTTCAGCGGCCGAAAATTCGGTGCATCCCTAATAAAATGTTTGAACAAACATGTCTAATTTTGTTAAAACTGGTCTGTACCTGAAGATCAAAGAACATTCTAAAAGCCAGAATCACAATGAGATTAATAGAAATCATAGTAACATGTTTACACCGAGTAATACTGCTCAATTGCCTGTCATTTAATTGATATATAATCAGTAGACTCATGCCTTGCATATAAAATCCCACTAACCCTGAGCCAGTAGAGCCTCTCAGATGTATTTAGATTTAACATCTTCAGCTCCATCATGGCTCCATCATGTCTGAGACCTGCCTAATCAGCACAATAATAGCTTATTTTCAGGAATATTCTCATAAAGACTTTTTCAAGACTCTAAAGCATTTATTTCTGTTGAAAAACTGTGTGAAACTGGCCAAGCATGTTGGAGCAAAGTTCTTTATTTTAAGGTAGACTACTGACAAACCCAGCTCTTCCACTTCTGGCTTGGCTGTTTTCTGATCACTTCAGAGTATTGAATAATTATGTAAATTTGCATATTAATAGACAAGAAATACATGCAACCACTGCCAATTACATAAATTAGAGCACTATGCCATAAGCCATACTGTTGCCTTGAAATTCATAATCCTTACTGATTTCACAAAAATGCCAGCAATGATGAATGATGAAAATCTGTAATGTTCAATAATTAGTTTTAATATAGTTTTATTATGATTTGTAAAATAAATTATAATTTAATTAAATTATTAATTAAACAAATCATTTTATTTAAAAATTATATATAGTTCAATCAAGTGTTGCGAATAAAACACTTGGTCGTCAGCACTAACATTTAATTTTCATCTCAGGTTGTAAAGTCCTTTTTGAGCTCTCCTGCTCTTACTCACTTTCCTCTCTCAAACATGAATGTGTTCTAAAATAGTCACTGATCCTCATTTCATTTCACCTTTTCTTTTCATAAATCCAGTAATTATTCCTTCAAAAGCAAACAAGTAAATGAAACCAGATTCTGCCATCATGTGCAATCAAACTGTTAACAGTTGTCTGAAATTTATAATTCAAATTTAATGAAGAGTGAGGAGAATGGGGGGTGGGTAATATTGAGCAAATATTACAGAAATTTTGACTTGGTATCTTCATCAAAATTATACTCGCTCACAGAGCGACTTGGTGTGTGCGATTCTGTGTATTTGTGACTTTTATCGGTAGCCTGATCTTTGCATAACACACTGTAAATAGGTCAGGTTAGAGTGACCTGCTCATACCCGCCTACTCCACCCACACAAAATTAATGCCAACACAAATAAACCAATCTCTTAGCCTTGAGCTAATCTTTTCACATACATGCACATATACACAAACATATAATAATTATAACTGAAGTACACACCCATCAAATATCTAATATCAAACCCCATTAAACAAAATAACAAAATACAACAGACCCACACACTCACAGAGTCTGGTTTTGTTGGTATTAATTTGCAGTGGGTGAAGCAAACCATGTGTGTGTGTGTGTTTGATTCAGAAAATTCATTACTTCCTTCAACAGCTGATGTCAGGCTGACTTCAGAGAAATGTCCTCTGATTACTTTCTTTAGAGCTTTCATAGTTCATACTAGGTTTGGGCGATGTCTACCAAATTGGCATCAGATGATGTCTACAGTGAATGAATGAATAAATGAAAGAATGAGGCATTTATATAGTGCTTTTACTGTGTATTGCTGTATACCCAAAGCGCTTTACAATCACGAGGGGGTCTCTCCTCAACCACCACCAGTGTGCTGCATCCACTTGGATGATGCGACAGCAGCCACATTACAACGGTGCCAGTGCGCTCACCACACACCAGCTATAGGTGGAGAGGGAGTGATAGAGCCAGTTTAATGAATGGGGATCATTAGGAGGCCATGATTGACAAGGGCCAGTGAAGTGAATTTGGCCAGGACACTAGGGTTACACCCCTACACTTTATGAGAAGTGTCATGGGAGCCTGTTACATTCCAGTACATAAAATTTCACAATACCGGCTCGACATTGTGATGTCTGTCAGCCATCGGGCGATGGACGATGGCATCGTCTATCAGCCCAACCCTAGTTCATACACACAGACTCTGAAGCCTCGCTGGCCACTGCACTTGCTCCGTCCTTAGCCAATGTGGAATGTTTTACATAGTTGTGAAGCTTCTGAATAGACTTAGACATAAACGGGTTCACTGTAATTGTGCTTCAGTTGAAAGTGCTGAGAAGTCACAGAATGCCCAGAAGAATCTAAGACAAAGTGTGTTTACATGCAAACAATGTAACGTTTGCTGTACCTGCAGTATAGCATCTTTATTTTGAGCTCAAATGCAAGAAAATACTCTTGCAAGAATAGGAAATACTCACTGCAGGATACACCCTCCACCCTTACAATAGCAAAAAGCATGTCTTAACCCTCTGGGGACTGAGGTGATTTTGGGGCCCTTGAGATGTTTTGACATGCCCTGATATTTGTGCTTATTTCAGCTACTTATAACATACTAATGACCAACATGTATTTGTTTTTGTATTCAGCACAAACGTTGCTACAATATTATGTGATAATAATAGAGCATTAAGCAATCACTACCACTAGCTTAGGATACATTAATATCAGGGTTCCCACTCTTTCATGAACACCAGATTCAAGGACTTTCAAGGACTTTTTTAAGCACCATTTATTTTATATCAAGCACCCATCAAATTCACACGCCAGCATATGTAGTGTCATGAAAGACCTTACAGTACTAAACATTTCACTTACACTTAACCTTTACATTAAAAATTTCAGAGTAATAATGTTTTGAATGTGTAGGTTTCATAAATTTAGACCATTTTGAGCAGTCGTGTTCAAAGAAATTTAATGAAATCCATTGAAGTCAATACTGGTAATATTCAAATACAATTTCTAAAATATTGATAAAATATGCATCAAACTGTCAAATTTGAAAGAATTTCGCAATTTTTTAATTAATAAAAAGTGGTTAAATGGTGTAATAACACTGTAAAACCTGTTAACATTAAAAATGTGCACATTCTCTCAATAGAGACGTTACTCATTAATAAATAAACTCAAGTCAAAATTATTTTGTAAATCACTTATTATTGTAAATCCCATTTTTTCATCTTTGACCTAGACTAGAGGAATGCAGGTGCTTAAATATGCAGCAGTTCAAAATTTCTATATTTTTAAAAAAAATATGTCATGAACATTTTAAACCTTGTACATGTGCAAATCTGCAACAAAAAAAAGAAAGAAAAAAATAGGACTTTCTATTTGCTTTTAAACTGTAAACACTTTTCACTTAGCTGTTTTTCTTATTTTTCAAGTTCTACATTTTCTCCTTAGCTTCATGTCACAGTAAGTTTTGGGAGTTCATTTTTATTATTCATTTTCTCCTATCCTGAAAAGTCTGTCTTGCAGAGATTTAATAAAAATGAGCTCCTAAAATGAGCTCCAGATTCTGGAAGATAAATTCTTCAAACAGTGGTACCAGAGGACGTGATGCTGGTCCTTAAAGAGCCACTCTCAACTTATCTGTCCATAAAGCCTATAAAAAAATAGTCTTCATGTATTTCACAACACTTCAGCATGTTATTCTTATTAAGTGAGGGTCATTTTTTACCCAAGCAAAGTCTCTGAGAACCTTGTAATTCTGGAGACTCCAGGTAGGTTGCAGTTCTGGAAAATGATGGCGCTGGAGCCTTATGGCTTGTATCCACTGAGCGGTACGTGCGCAAACACAAAAAAATATAACAGTGTATTTTATAATTTTATATTTTCACACAGACAATAGCCGTTTCTCAATATGCGTTCTGTTCTTGTGGACTTGTGAAACGTCATTGCCCAAAAACCCGCGTAATTTTCAAAATATTACTGTTATTCTGTCATGAAATGTAGTTTTACGAGTTTTTCAGGCGAGAAAGTAGTTGTTTAAAACTTAAATCTGCGGTTTATTTATAAAGACAGAGTCTATTTGAAAATTTGCTATGCCGATTTCGGAGCTCCAAGCGATCACCGGGCGCTCTGTGCTCATGTATCCGCCTCGAGCATCCTTAGCTCGGCTAGTCCTTCCGATATTTGTCTCTGTAGTGATTAAACATGAGATACGTTTGACTGAATTGTTTGCTTTTGTCTTTATTTCCTCTTATATAATCCTCTTATACTTTGTACTTATACTTTTATAATGGCTATTATTACATAAAAGAGGCGGAGTTGTGCTTATTGTCGCGCTTTATTGTTAATCACTACTTTCCGGCATACACCACGCCTATAAAGTAAAGGGTACTGTTGGCAGTGGAAACGCAAGCTGGATCAGGGTGTTCGGTCCCGAACCGTACCGTACTGTACTGTACTGACCCGTACTGCTCATGGTTCCTGATGGTTTACACCTAATTCTTCACATTGATTCTTAATTATTTTGCAGTTAATATGGGTCTTTTCTTCTCCACCTGTTTTTTTTTAACCCTGCTGACCCAATGAGCATTTCGCTGACCAATGGTCATGCCTTAACTTGGCAATTTCTGTATTGCATTAGTTTTGAATATTTCTCATGGGGATTTAATAATTTTTGACTTTTCAGTTAAATCTCTTTTTTGGCTCATTTCATCTGTAAAAGAAAACCTGCCTAATAATTCTACACACCTGAATATAAGGAGTTTTTCACTTCCAGCCTTCATGGACAATTATATATCACTTATAAATTATTAAATACAAAATTAATAGTAGTTATTAAGATAGATGTGGTTTGGAATTAGTAAAATGTGCTTGGAAAAAAATATGATCAGAATATCAACGTGCCTAATAATTATTCACGCACTGTAAAGATGTGCTCACTTCACACAGAGTGAGCGTGATCGCAAAATCGAAAGTGAACTGCGAGCGCTCATTCAAATGTGATTTCAATACCCCACATATTGATAGCGCGAAAATTATATACAATACTAGAATGTTTGCTGGAGCGGGACACACACGTTGCGGGAGGTAATGGTCAGAAACTCAGAGGGAGCAGGCTTAAGAAAACTGTCCCGCTCAGGGCTCTAGGATGCGCATCAACACACACGCTAAGTTTTTTTTCGCGCTACCCCATCTCCACCCCAATCATTAGTGCCGTTTCATTCTGTCTTTGACAGCACATATAGGGCAATTTTTGAAATGGCGCCATAAACTAAATTGATTTCAAATTTAATTCAAGCACTTTCAAGGACCTATGTTTGTTTTCAAGTACTTTCCAGGCCTTGAATCCATATGTCTGAAATTCAAGTACTTTCAAGAAGCGTGGGAACCCTGTAATATACTTGAATGGGGCCTAATGGTTAAGGATGTGGGCTACTAACTCCAAGGCTGCTGACTCAATAACAAGTAGGATTCACCCAGGAGAGTTACTAAGAACACAGTTCGACTCCACAGGTCCTGTGTCTATGAAGAAGGCACTTACACTAGAATGAATAACTAGCCTAATGTCAATTACGATATTGCTGCAAACAATTTGTAAAATGACCCATCTGAGAGAATATGCAATACATAAGCTCTCTTAGTAGGGACAATTTAAAGTCAATTAATCTATAATCTGAAAAGCTGAAATGTGAAAGTGTCTGAATTTTGATGACATGGTTACATGTTATATTGATTTGGCTTTGCTCTGCAGGACATTAGAAGATAAAGAAATCATTAAAAAATAACGCAAACAACATTTTCTCTTTGCCTTGTTTATATGTAATAAATTTGCTTAAAAAATAGTATAACAAAGTACAGCATAGCATAAATGCATTTCTGTGTAATTAAATGCTAGTATTCGGTGAACTTTTTAAAATGTAAATGTTGTCTAAAAAACTCTAATAAATAAATACATAAATCGCATGAGCACACAGACACAAAGCCAATGCAGAAACTGATGTCAGGTGTTTCTGTAACTTCATCCACCTTCTACATATGACCAACCAACAGGGCATTTTCTTAGTATGAGAGAAAAAAAAAGAATCTAATAAGACAACCACAGGTTTGGTGTCTGATAAAATCAGCCTCAGGCGGCACACCCACAGAGCGTTCATTGACAACCTGACACATACTGCACACAAAACTGGCAAGAGCTGAAACTGACAACTCCAAGATGACTGGCTGGCTTTTGCGTAATTTGTTTAAGAATGTTTACAGTTTCCCATGTTGCTACAGTACGACTATGCCACTGGATATGACAAAGTTTGCAACATTTAGAGCATTATTATACTGTTTTGAAAGAGAAGTGAATCAGATTTCCTTAAACTAGGGGTGCTCCGATTGATCGGCTGATAATCACTTTGTGAAGTTTGATCGGCGGTCTCTATAAAGGCTGATCTCAAAAACTGATCAAGCTGATGACGCACCTGTCATGAGAGGTTTGGCATGACATGCAGCAGCGCCGTCTCAATCTCTGTCCAGTGCGGGTAAAATAATTGTAATGCTGATGTCACAATCTCTCAATCACTCCAACTAGAAATTGTGAGAGCTGAAGGTGAGGTTCCAATTCATATTTCTTTTTTAAATAACTTAAAAAAAGTAATTTGAAAAAAAGTAATTTGAAACCTTTCTGAGACGTAATTTCACAAACAGTGTGAATGAATCACCACGCTCTCTCTCTCTTTCCTCAAAATGCACAAATGGCTTCAAAATCACCACATCGCGTCTGCACTATAAGCGAGCTGCACAGTTGATACAGGATTTGTCACTTTAAACACCCAGTGTTTAAAGCATTCAGCACTCGTGCGCTCTCCTAGATTGTGGACGGCCGAGATATACTTTGGGCTTAAAGCCACCTCACATACAGCTCATGAAATCTGTCTTTAGCTGTGTGTAAACTACTGTGCAACAATTGCCCCATTGTAAAAACAAAAATGCACTGCATGATCAAACATTTCAGTGAGATAATAATATATTTTTAAAAAATGTCTAAAAAATGCCCCCCTCCACCGCTCAAATTAAAGTGTGTAAATAATATGTTATCTTCACTAGCTTAACAGTTTAGTTATTTAGTCTAGGCTTGTTGTATGTTTAGCTACGTACTTGAATAGAAATGCATTTGCCATGATTGAAACATTTCATGGGAAGGTTCCGATTATAATCGGCACCATAGGCACAGAAGTGTCTTTTTCAGAAGCTGTTCTTGTATCTGCCAATCTTGATTAAAAGTCTAGGCTCACAGAGTTTCTCAGTTTCAAAAAGTTTCACTCAACTAATTTCTACTCCTTTTAAGGATAAGAAATCATACTTTCTTCTTGACAAAATACTATCTGCTTTTGCTACGGAGTTCAAATGAATTTAGTAATTTTTTTTTTTGCTACATTTTGTTGTGATTGTAAGGTTCTTTTCATTGGTCAGCAATCTCTTTGAACAGGCAGGTCCAACGATCACTTCATTTGAATTTCCCCAATCCTTGATTTATTTATTTATTTAAAATTAGTACTGTCTTATTGAAAACATTGGGAAGCTATAGTTTTATAATATTTCCCAAAGGAAATATGAGCTTCACATTTTCAATGTGATGCTTAGCTGGTTAACATTAAATTTATGTATCTCATAGACTTGCAGAAACCGGTTCAAATCGATGAAGACAATATGTGCCACACTTAAATCAGTGTTTGAATGAAAGGTTAGCAGAAACCATAGGCCACTAAATTTGACATAACTCCAATATTTGATTTCTTTCTTTTGTTCAAATGAAGTAAAGATTTAATATCTCAACACTGAAATAGAGCAGTTTTACAGCTTACAGTAGTCTGCTATAACAGATTCAGATCCAAGCCATTTGAACAAATATCTCTGTTTTGACATTAATCGAGCAAAATTATTCAAGTTAATCCCAGTTATTGTAAGAAAAACAATAAACAAATATTTTCCTTAAAATAATACAAAATAAAAGCTATTGCACTCCATCAACAATGTTATGTATTATGTATGTATATAGAAATGTATTTATTCATGTCTCAACTTTAAATATAAATATGTCTCAAATTTTGAGTCTCGTATAAACTGTCCAGAAGACAAAGCAGCTAATATAATATTTGGTTTTACCTCCTGAGCTGAACAGTCAACATTTTACAAATATTAGATATTTTTTTGACCATTTGTTTAAAAAGATAAAGGAATTACATTCATCACATTCAAAGCAGTTTTTAAGAAGCAATTTTAAAACCTTATTTTGTTGTACCTTATTCATAGAAAGTGCCATGCAACAAGTCTATGATCAGCAAATCAGTCTGACCTACTATACAAGGTAGCCTGCGTCAAGCCGTTACGAATATAAATAGTAATGTTGGTAACTGGCTTTAAACTTAAAGCTAGATGTGATTTGAAAAGGTTAATTATTTTACTGATTTTAAAGAAGGTAAAAGAGGGGAAAACACCATGGGACAGAGATATGGCAAAACAGAGTGGCAGATGGCTTAGAAATACGGAAAAAGAAATCCAGACCCAGAAGGAAAGGTGATATAGTGGCAGGCATTGCCTGTGTAAATCAACACCAAACACCAACAGCACTTTTGTGCACTGACTGCAAGATCCTTCCAGAATGTCTTTCAAAGAAGTATCTAAATCACGCTTAAAGGGGTCATCAGATGCCCATTTTCCACAAGTTGATATGATTCTTTAGGGTCTTAATGAAAAGTCTATAACATACTTTGGTTAAAATTTCTCAAGGGTAGTGTAAAAAACACCTTTACCCTGACAAAATCAGCTCTGTTTTCATCAAGTCCATGTTGCTTTAAATGCTAATGAGCTCTGCTGACCCCACCCCTCTCTTCCGTGGGGTGACGAGCAGACTGTAAACTTCAGCCGCGAAACTGGCTAAATAGCACATTATTAGGAAAGGCAATTTGCAAAGATTCATAAAAAAACCTTATACTCACTTCTTCTGTAGATGAAGCTGGATCACGAATGATTCACACGAACATAGACGCATTCAGGCAGATCGGGATCGGCACATTCACTTCAAAATGAAAGTAACGTTAATCCTCTGCGTCTTCAGCAGCTCAGATGTCGGGAGTAAATGACGACTGCTATATTCATTATTACATCCAACAACAAAACACCTCAATGGCTTAATTGGAAACATCTTGTCTTCCCCTGCACCGGAGTCGACACAATGGTGGACAGCTCTCAGCTCACTCAGGGCGGGTCTAAGGTAAGATGGCCTTGTCAATCAACTATCGTGGGAGAGTTCTGCGCGGAACTACGTCATTCTGATAGGAACCTCAGAACAGCCTGATTTGAGAAAGGGGATTTTAAAATAACCAATGGGTGGATTTTTATCATTATAGGATGGATGTGTACACACACGCTTCCAACACACATTTATGTTCAAACAACTTGTAAAGTGCATTTTGCATCCGATGACCCCTTTAAGAAAGGCTGTGACTATTTATGACAACTTGTCCCATCCAGGTGTGACATTGAACATGTCCCTTATTATGTTTGATAAAAACATGAATATTCCATAAAGTCCATAAAGGTGAACATGGACATTTGGATGCTAGATTGTTGCTTTCAGGCTGGAAGTCTAAAAATGTGTAGTATCTCTACATGTTTTCATGAACATGGTTTGTAGGTTAACCGTAGACATGTAATGAGTCTGAACTTTTCATCACTGAACCTCTTTTTCCGTGTTTCTAAGCCATCTTCCACTCTCTCTTGCTGCATCTCTCTCCCATGGTGTTTTACCCTCTTTTCCCCTTCCTTCTTTTCTCTCTTATGCCCAATGACTTTCATCATGTATTCAATTTTCACTCGGACCCCTGATGATCTTGCAGAGGAGCAAAGAACCGTGTGACAGTGTGTATGCATGTGTGTGTGTGAGTCAGTGAGACAGTAGTGTAAGAGGTGTTGAGATGTTGTTAATATGGCCTCCAGCTGCCAGAGAGGGTCTAGAGGGGCAAAAGTGCCATAATTCTATAATGTGCTGATAACACTCTTTCTCCTCTCTTTTCTCTATTCAAAGAGAGACAGCTCTCCTAATCCTCCCCATCCTGTCATTTTTTTTTCTTTTAGTTCTTCTGGAAATACCACACATCTCTTACATTTTCGGCCAAACTTTTTAGTCTCTCACACACTCTATCTCAGTTCTATCTCTTATTCCTGTAATTTAGACGCTGATGGAAGTTGTTACAGATTTGACTGATTATAGAATAATACATGCTCTCATTCCATCTCCTGTTCAGCATGTGCTCAATAATAACTTCAGATGGGTGCATTCATAGTCAGTGTCCAATTGAAACTGGATCTCTCCTCCTCATTTAGATCCCTCAATGTGCTGCCACCTCCTCAGCAATCAAAGAAAACAACCTCAGTGCACTGTAATGCTGCCCTATACCAGCCGCCTAAGAAATACAATAATTGCAGGTCATTGTCACCAAGTCAAGAAGTGTGCCTGTCTGCTCAGGAACTCACTACGTTATTAACTGAAAGCCATGCATTACTTCAGAATACAGCACACCTCAGGAATAATTTGGGCAGGTTCTTCTCGTATTATTATTTCATTTTTACATAATTGCATCTAGTATGAACAAGCCTGTATCGTAAAACTGGTTTTACAACAAATATGCCAGTGGATGTTCTAGATAAATAATAGCAATTATACGTAATTTATCAAGGTCAAGGTGCTGATGTCTATAGTTGCATGGAAAAAAACAGCAAAGTTGAGTCATGGAAACCCTCAACTTCATTTTGACCTCTGTACTTTCCTGACTACATGGAATTTCTTAATTAATGAGTAATTTGTCTGCTATTGAATAGTGCTGCAACACAATTACCTGATTGGCAAATAACTGCATTTTACACAGATTATAGAGCTATAAAATACTGTATATATATATAAAAAAAACTCTAAATATATTGGTAAAAATAAGAAATCTTTCTTGACCACTAAATCATTAATCAACATGAAGAAAAAAAAAAATCACCCCCAAACTTTTGAATGGTAGTGTGTACATATATGCACATAGTTGTGGTCACACATTTACATACACCTTGCAGAATCTGCAAAATGTTAATCAATTTTACAAAATAAGAGGAATCATAAAAATAGCATGCTGTTTTCCATGTAGTATCAATAAACTATTTCATATAATAATGTATTTCAAAAGACAAATAATATCTGAATTTACAAATACTACTTACAAGTTTACGGCCTGGTTTCACAGAGAGGGCTTAGACTAAGCCAGGATTCGGCCATAGTCCAATTAGGACATTTAAGTAATTTTTAAAAACATTACTGGTGTGCATCTTGAGACAAAACAATGGCACTGACATATTTTAACATCAATCAGTGAAAATTCCTTTAAGCTGAAAACAGCTCAGACTTACATTTTAGGCTGGTACTAGAAATAAGCATTGTTTGTGAAACCAGGGGTACATGTATTTGATTCTTAATACTGTGCGTCGTAACCTGAATGATCAACAACTGTTTTATTTTTTGGGATATTTGTTTATGTGTCTCTTTTAAACTGTCCACTGTTCTTCAGAAAAATCCTCCAGGTACTGCACATTCTTTGGTTTCTCAGCATCTTCTGCATATTTGAACTCTTTTCAGCGGTGTATAATTTTAAGATCCAGATTTTCACACTTTTATTTAAACATCTCATTCATTTAGTACTGCTCTTTGGGAAGCTTCATAAGACATAATCCCCAGAAGACTAAATAAGTACAGTTTACTTCGATCATCCAATGTTTTGCCTTCTTGAGTATCAATGAAGTTGTAATCATAAAGTTGTAATTTTTACTCAAGCAATACTAAAGAAATATTCTTTGAATTACAGTTTAATTAGACTATTAATTCTGGGTTTGTGTCAGATGGAGATTCTATCAGAGTTAATTTAATCCATTCAAAGAATGAGACAGAAAGAGTAAAAGAGAATCAGTGATCACAATCAAGCTGATTGGAACTCATTACCCAGTGACCCTACTGTACACAGTTTCAAAAAAAAAAAAAGTTATAAAACACACTTTGAAAAACTCCTAATGAAATTACATCTTAAAAAAGGAAATCTGTTTTCATGAAGAATAAGTATGCTGTAAATTAGTGATAAAAGCAGCATGCAATAAACTATGCTTCGATTACTTCTGATCCATTATCTATTGCTATGATAATTTATTAAATTTGTGAAAGCCCTTTGGAGAGACAAAAGAAAGAGAAAGAGAGGGGAAGACCTTAAGAGAGGGAAACTTCTTAATGTAGGCCAGAGAGATAAACCCTTAAAGGGGACCTAACGCACACCGTTTCACCCAATCTCATGTTAATCTTGAGTACCTATAGAGTAGCACTGCATCCTTCATATCTCCAAAAAGTCTTTAGTTTTATCATATTTATAAAAGAAAGATACAGATTTACGATCCTCTCCGAAAAAAGCCGAGCTCCTGGAGGCGTGCCGTGTGGGCAGAGCTAAAGAGTGACGAGCACTTGCTCCGATTGCCAACAAAACAGTCATTTGATGCCGTTTCACTTACCATCTGCAGTTCTGAATCATGACCGGGATCTTTTATAGCTGGGATCGCTCCATCTTTCAGTATTAAACGATGTGCAAATCCAGCGTCGAATTGGGCCTTGTTTATAAAACGTTCGTCAACAAAACACTTGAGAAACTCCATTGCTGCCCCGGAAAAACAAACTATATCCACTGTTCACGTAACGGTGGGTTGTTTTGGGAAGCTGAACAAGGTTATCTTTCCCTCACAACCAAAAACACACTTCTTTAGAGACATTCTTCCCGAGCGAGGCCCGTGCTGCCAGCCTGCCGATTGAAGCGCGTTGATGGGCGCGCTCTGGCTCTCACTCTGGTCGATGCGTGCACGGACGAGAAATGCCCATATAAGGAGTTCCACCGTCGTTTACGTCATAAAGTACAACGATCGAAAAAAACTCTCCGAAACTTGTACGAATCCGGAAGTGAGATTTTTGGCACAGAAATACTCTGGTATACGTCCAAATTTTTTTTTGAAACTTTGTCCATGCTTAGCATGAGAATCAAACTCTTTACCAGTGTAAACAACTCTGAATGCATGAAACAGCATTGTACCCCCCCTTTAATTATTCATCAATAATTCATCAGTGAGTGTCCTAGAGGGAGAGAAAGATCACGGAGAAATGCAAAGCTGATTGCACTACTTCAGTAAAGAAGTTCCCCACAGATGATCTGAAGACACACCCTACATGCATTCTCTATACCTCACTCTCATAGTAGTCTTCAAAATGGCTCAGCTGCCATAGAGCTGTATTACCATGACAACTCAAATTATCTGAATATTCAGAGCTTCAAACACAAGCAAGGTCCAAAATCAACACTCGCCGATTGCCATATCCTTGTAAACCATTGGTCTCAAACTCAATTCCTGGAGGGCCACAGCTCTGCACAGTTTAGCTCCAACCCTAATCAAACACACCTGATCCAGCTAATTAAGGTCTTTGGAGCTGGTTGGAGCTAAACTCTGCAGAGCTGTGGCCCTCCAGGAATTGAGTTTGAGACCACTGTTGTAAACATTGGTATTGGTGAGTTACTCTTCAGTTAGCTGGCAACTTTATTAGGGACGTCAATGTAATACATGGTTTAAGCGGAAATCTAAGAATGATTGCCTGACTCATGATGATGGAAGCCACATGAGCGATTTAAACCAGAGAAATACAATCCGTGTCCAGATTAATCTTTTGCAACCTTCTGACATTTTGGAACTCTAGGATACATATGATATTTCTCATATTAAAGGAATAGTTCACCCAAAAATTTTAATTCTGAATTAATTATAGAAAAGAAGATATTTTGAAGAACAGTTTCTGGTCCCCATTGACTTCAATGGCATTTTTTCTTCCCATACTATGGGTGAATCCCATTTCTCTGTCTTACCCCTTCCCCTTACCCCTTCCCCTTAGTTTTGCGCGTTCACGTGAGGTAAGGGCTGTCCCAATTCTCGTTTTGATCGAGGGGTAGGGCTGAAGGGGTAGATACCCCTTAAAACCAAGCATTTTCGCGAGCTTACTTGAAACCAAGGGGTACCCAGAACACACTGCGCAAGGCAACAATGTCGGCCAGATCATCCAGAGAGTCCCATTTTCGGCTTAAATAATTGATTTAAAAATTACGAAGTCTTGTTTTGTGCTCTACACAGTCCTGTACATATATATTTGCAACCATTAATTGAAACGTTTTAAAAAAAGTTTGCTACGCTTTACAGATTTACACAACAATCGCAAAAACATCACTAATTCGACATACACACACTTGCAGACGCACTTGGAAGTTTGTGATCAACACTTGTCGCCTCAGGTGACGTTGCAGCCAGCTAGCGACGATGTACGATGACGTAACCGTAACCAAGTGGTGTCTCATTTCATAGGGGTATGTTTTCACCCCTAGCGCTTACCACTCGGTTTCCCAGAGAAATGGGATTCACCCTATGGAAGTCCATTAGGACCAGCAACTGCTTGGTTACCCACATTCTTCAAAAATATAATTTTTTATCTTCTACAGAAACACAAAAGAAATCCATACAGGTTTGGAACAACTTGAGGGTGGGTAAATGACAGAATTTTCATTTTTGGGTAAACAATTCGTGAGGTGCCAAAATGGAAATATAATACAGTCATTTGCACTGTCTGTCAATAACATGCAAGGGGGAAAAACTGTTTAATAACTCTCCTGTAATAGGGAGCTACAGTGAAGACTTTTACGGTTGATCAATACCAAAAGCTTTGTGTAAATTATCTTTGAAATTTCCTTTCTGTACAAGTCATAACAGTAATTTATGTCATTTAAGCCATCTGTCATATCACATAAAATAAACCTTTACATATTACCAAATGACTATTTTTTTCCATAACTTATAGGAGCAACCTAGGGTGTGATTGAGCCCAGTGATTGAGCCATCAAGCGTCTCATTGCTATGCCTGGGCTGTAAAGAAATGGTTCACACAACAATGTCATTTTTGAAAATGTAAGTCCATCTTCTCTGCTGAGGTTATTTGAGGTCATTTTGTGAACAAATTATTCTTTTGAGTTCTTTTCCATGATTGATCTGAGTGACTGTGAGGTTCACAAATCAAATTGAATGATTCGTTTACAAATTTGACTGATTCGGTTCACTACTGGATGATTCACAGCAGTTCTCTACCCACTGGAGGAAGAAGAATAGTGATTTAAATTTTTGGCCTGTTCCTCACACAAAGCACACAGACAATATAGTATGCCTTCCAAAAACCTGGACAAAAGTGCAATACTTTTTCTTCAGTGGTCATAATGAAATGTAAAAGACATGGGCAAGGATTCTTAAAACTTCCCTCTTGTTCCACAGAAGAAAGAAAAATAAAATTATAAAGACTCAGACCCAAAATTATTTTAGTATCATTGAGATACTACTAGAGTTTTAATATTTATACAGTTTTTGGTGAGGTTTTAGTTTGTTATTGCTATTTTAAATGTCTATATAGTTTTAATTCATTTTTATTTCAGTTTTAGTTATTTCAGTACATCAAGTTAAACTGAATGTGAAATCGTTAACTGGTAACTATCTGAAATAAAATAAGTTTAATTTGTTAATATTTAAATTATTTTAATATTTATATACATATAAAAAATATATTTCAAGGATCAAAAAATTTCACGTTTTAGTTACCTATAATAACCCTGTTTGGAAATCTGAGAGTATGTAAATTGTGACATTTTTGGGTGAACTATTAGTCACTATATAGCGCATCAGAATAGAGCACATATGGGAGCACACAATTTACCTCCCAGTGTCATCCCAGCCTCAAAACACTTCCTCAGACGGCAGGATGGGCAGTTCTTCCTCCTCAGTTTATCTATGGTGCAGTCATTCCTGCTAGCGCAGAGATACTTCTGCTTCCCTAGAAAAAGAAAGACGTTTTTCAGAAGTTTTATTTTTTGAGTCAGTTGGCAGCCAAAGTAAAGCTCCAAAAAGAACAGAGCTGGATGTATCGGATTTACACCAAGATGAAAGTGAAAAAGTGAAGTGAAAGTGACATTTGACCAAGTATGGTGACCCATACTCGGAATTTATGCTCTGCATTTAACCCATCCAAAGTGCACACACACACACACCATGAACACACACCCGGAGCAGTGGGCAGCCATTTATGCTGCAGCGCCCAGGGAGCAGTTGGGGGTTCGGTGCCTTGCTCAAGGGCACCTCAGTCATGGTATTGAAGGAGGCGAGAGCACTGTACATTCACTCCCCCCACCTACAATTCCTGCCGGCCCGAGACTCGAACTCTCAACCTTTGGATTACGAGTCCGACTCTCTAACCATTAGGCCACGACTTTATCCCCAGATAAAACATAGATCAGAATAAAAATAAAGAACACACACTCTGTATGCTCCAATTAGAGGGTGCTGTTAACGTGACAAGCCAGCCGCTGCCCTCACTCTGGGCACCTGGGGACAGCCAAATGAAAACTACAGAGTGAGATTTGAAAAGAGGTTCCACGGTTTTTTGTGTGTGTGTGTCTTAATCAGGAATACAGAGCCACTGCTGCAGTAACCTACACAACTGCAGTCAGGTCTGACATAAAATTACAATGAGATGTCACAGACATCCACTGCCAGACCTACATACAATTATAACAAGATCTGAGAATAAAACAGAAGTAAAACCTAATGAACAGTAAATCATGTGCAAAAGCATGCATGCATTTCACCTCACCACAAGAATCAAAAATTAACATGGAATAATTTACAAAAATACTGGGTAACACACCATGACCAGTGTTGGGAGTAACGCATTACAAGTAACGCGAGTTACGTAATCAGATTACTTTTTTCAAGTAACTAGTAAAGTAACGCATTACTTTTTAATTTACAAGAAAACATGAGTTACTTTTTCAAAAAAGTAACGCCAGTTACTTTGTTTTCCCATTTATTGACTGACAAGTCTCCTGTCCCCATGTTGGGAGAAATCAGAAGTACAGAGGTGTTGTGTGCACTGTGTGAACATGATGTTAGGCTACCGTAGTTCTACACTAAATGTGAATGTGCATTAATTCATCTCACTTGCAAAAAATAGATATGCAGAATATGCAAACCTGCAATAATTAAATATATTACTTAACACAAATGTATCTAATCCCATTTTATTAAACAATGTCTTTGCTGCTGACCTTTGATCCAGTTCAACCATACTAATAAGCAAAAATGACTAAATAAACTAACAATTGTGCTTCATTATTTTTTAATTGCTGAAGAGTGTTGAACATTCTTCTCCTGCATTCTACTGTACAGGCGTGAATTTACTTTTCCTTCAGCCTGAGGTTTATTCATTACACTTTGGCTTTTACATTTGCTATAAATAGAACTTCTTATATTAAAAACAAACAATCAAGCCCTGCTCATATTTAAAAAGTAACGCAAAAGTAATGCAAAAGTAACGTAACGCATTACTTTCCATAAAAAGTAACTAAGTAATTTAATTTGTTACTTTTTTAGGGAGTAACGCAAATTTGTAAAGCATTACTTTTAAAAGTAACTTTCCCCAACACTGACCATGACAATCAGATTTTACATAATGCCAAACAAACGTACAAACTGTAATCAGATCTTGTAGGTAATCTTTTTACAAAGCTGAGGAGTGTCATTTTTAAATGTTTCGTCAGCGTCCAGGAAACCTATTTCCAGGAAACTGGTGAGGATAAGTTGTGCAAAAAATTGTCACCTTTAAACAAATTCAAAAAGACATATCTAACCTTACAAATCTGTCTACAATTATACATAAACAACAATAAGGAGGCCAGAATAAGACTGCGCCTCTAAGTATATTGTTCCAGGTATCTCTCTGTCTCCATTAACAACTGTTGAAACAGTATAATAGTGTGTTATTTCTGTATTTGATTAAACTGAAGTTCGTCGTTGGCTGTGGGGCAAGACCTTTTAACTCCTCTTAACTTTGATAAATTGTTTTGTTCCACAATCTGTGGGTGTTCCAAGCAAAAAGGGCATGACTTTATCAGAAGTGTGTATTATTTTTTTCAATTTGAACATTTATTTGCAGTATGAACATTGGTTTGCTTTGCACACATATACATATCCTAAAATTATCACTAATATAATTTGATATATTTATAGCATATATAGTGCATATATTTGTATATAGTGTGTATATTCAGTCTACACTCACCTCATAATTTGTCATTATTTACTGATCCTCATGTTATTGCAAACCTAACATACACTACCATTCAAAGGTTTGGGGTCAGTAAGATTTTTTGATGCTTTTGAAAGAGTCTCTTATGCTGCATTTATTTGATCAAAAGTACAGTAATGACTTCTAATGAAAAAAGCAGGATCCGCACTTGCTTGTATGCTTCTTAATGATGTTTGGATTTTTTTTTTTATCTTGCAAAAAGCACAAATGGTTCACCAAACGTTTTGGCACTAGGCCTTCCTCAGTGAAGTACTCAATAATACTTTTACAAAGAGTTCATTTTAAAAGAATTGAGACTAAGGATCATCAGGTGGGAATTCTCATTACAGGTGCATCCTATCACAAGCGTTAGCAATTTACAAGCCAGTGTCTGGCTTTTTTCATTTGAAGTGATTACGCTAAGTGTTGGTTGAGCGCAGTGATTTCACTTTTTTTTTATTTATCAAAAATACATTAAAAACAGTAATATTGTGATAAAATACACCTTTTCTATTTTAAACATTTAAAAATTTCCTCTGATTGCAAATCTGAAATTTCAGCAGCCATTACTCCAGTCTTCAGTGTCTTATAATCCTTCAGAAATCATTTTAACATGCTGATTTGGTGGTCAAGAAACATTTCTTATTATTATCCATGAAATTATCCATAAATTGTATGTATCCTTGCTGAATAAATATAAATATATATATATATATATATATATATATATATATTTATATATTTTTAAAAAAAATTTAAACCTTTTAAATGATAGAAGACTTTATCTAAGGAATACAAACCTATAAACCACAAAACTTTTTCTTAATTTCCATGGAGCACAAAAGTTTTTAATGTAGATATCAAGTAGAATGTCCAGGCTGCTTTTTTCATACATTGGAAATGACCATAACTGTCCCTGGCCTGGTCCCCTCGTCGGGGCTTTCTCTGGGCCAACGGTCAGGGTTTTTTGGCCCGCCAATAACCTTGGGCCAAAGTGGGCCAGCTCGGGCTTAAGGAGTGGTTATGAACAAAGGTGGAGTTTCTCTGCATCTGGAGAGCATCAGCACCGCAGATTATTTCATATACCCTAGTTAACAGCTATTACACCAGCATTAAAGACTATTAAAATAATTTTAGCTCAAAACTCACTTTCCGACAGCAGCGAGTGTTTGAAATAACTTATTTTTGAGATCCAATGTGGATTATGATTTTATCTGGGCTTTCCTGTAGCTCAAATGGTAGAGCATGGCGCTAAACAGAAACGCCAAGACGTGACTGAATATGTATGGCCTCTTTCTATTGTGAAATAATGGTAAATACCAAATTTATTCATTATGATCAGTGTTTTTGTATGATCAGACTTTTTATTGTAAAACTGGTAAAACACAGATGCTTTTGGATTTAAATATTTAAGTAAACAACATAAAATGCAAACAAACAGCCACTTTTATTATGTTCGTTTTGTGATCTTGCTAGTTCCAGTGATTTATTTCTGATTAGTTTTCTGATAACTTCTTTTTGTTGGGGAAATGACGGGGTTGCATGACGTTGTTCCAGAGAGGGATGTAAAGGGCAGGTTTTAGTGAAGTGCAACGGAGCTTCTGGCCCGACTGTGGAAACGCAACTATACTGATTACTAATCATTTATGGCGAGTCTTCACACACCTCACAGCCAAGTCTGTAATTTCTAGGCTTCTATTGGATTTCTATTTTATTTTGGATTACATAATAAGGAAAGTATGTGTCACAAAGACACAAAGTGTCGCATACTTGCTCTCTTTTTATTTTCTCTCTTTTACTGAATTCCCGAATACCTGTGTGTGATGTGCCAATTGTTGCAATTTTAAGTGGTATGATTTATTAACAATAAAAGCTATACTGGACATGGTCAGGAGTATATTCATTCTATGGCAGCTTTTAATGCAGCTTTAATGACAGTTTATAGCTGCAATTAAAAGTTCTAATTAAAGTGATAACGGTCCTCCTCACATATGGTGAATATATTTAGCCGTTAATGCAATCCGAAGCCAGACTTTTGTTATAATGAGTGTGTTTATATTACCCTCAGCAGCTCTCTTAAAGAACACTTTGCAGCTTCCACAAGTGAGGGCTCCATAGTGACATCCAGATGCTTCATCAGAGCAGATTAGGCACATCCTTTGTGGAGGAAGGAAAAACTCCATTGGGAAAATGTCACTCCTCCCTCCATCAAACCTAAAAATAAAAACACAGCATTAACTAATGGCATGACAAAACACTGACATAAATGTTCTGTTCTCTGTTATATCTGCAGAAGAAAACAAATATACTGCAAACTTGGAACTTTTCTTTCCACTGTAATGTCAATTGTGAAGAAAAATATGAGGTCCATTATCAGTAATTTGAACAGAACATGCATATCAGCTTTCATCCAAACAAACACTGAAATGTGGGAGTAATGGGTGTGCATTTGTACATCCAGATGATTGAGCAGAATAAAAATAGTGTAGGTTGTAGCTGAATTTCTCTGAAGTTTTACATCGGTTGTCCAGTGTGCAGCTGCTAAATTAGAAATGTAATTTGCAGGTCCAGCACTCAGTGATAACATTCCCTATGAAAATGCACAATTGAAAGCTGGTGTGTGTGTCTGTGTGTGTCATTGGGTCAAATGATGGTGGTAAGTAGAGGTGACATTATCCTAATGCAAGTGCCAGGTCTCTAATGAAGGGTAATAACTGCTTTTTTTCCTTAGGGAATGATGGAAAGATTCTGAGTTAAAGAGAGTCATTCAGCATGATTATTCTGTTCTGATGATGGCGGCCAATTCTGTCACCACACACAGTGAGAAACGAAAAGTGAACGAAATGACTGCGATTAGGACAAGGGCATATTTCTGATATTTTCTTGGCTGTCTAGAAGTGGTCAAACGATGTACATTATAACAACTTTTTGTAAAAGAAAGAGTAAAAAAAAAAAAATAGAGGACTTTTTGTAAAAAAGAAAAAAAGGACAATTGTCAGTTTTTCTCCTTTCTCTCTCTTTCATCTCTTTTTTTCTTACATACACACAGTTCATGACATTTCTGAGAAAAAAAAAAATTATCTGTAGCTATTGTCACTAATTATTTAGAATTACAATAGCAATAGTCTACAAATACAATAGTCTTCTGTATCAGGCAATACATTGTGACAGACCAGACCTACATAAAAAAGAAAAAAGGACATCTCATTGTCACCTTTGTTTTTCTCCTTTCTCTCTCTTTCATCTCTCTTTTTTTTTCTTACATACACACAGTTGGGTGCTGCTGGTTCATGACATTTCTGAGAGTCTAACGATCTGTGTGCTTGATGACAAAATATTATCTGTACCTCAAGCTATTGTCACTAATTATTTAGAACATTACTTTGGACCACTCAGCAGCAGTCCAGTCCTTTTTGTCTTTAGCCCAGGCGAATACGCTGTCTGTTGTTCAAGAGTGGCTTGACATGGACCCTGAAACCCATGTCTTGCATACGTCTGTGCGTAGTGGTTCTTGAAGCACTTCCAGCTGCAGTCCACTCTTTGTGAATCTCCCCCACATTTTTGAATGGGTGTTGTTTATCCTCTCCAGGGTGCGGTTATCCCTATTGCTTGTACACTTTTTTTATTCATTCCTTTCGCCTCTCTATTAATGTGCTTGGACACAGAGCTCTGTGAACAGCCAGCCTCTTTTGCAATGACCTTTTGTGTCTTGCCCTCCTTGTGCTAGTCAATGGTCGTCTTTTGGACAACTGTCAAGTCAGCAGTCTTCCCCATGATTGTTAGCCTACAGAACTAGACTGAGAGACCATTTAAAGGCCTTTGCAGGTGTTTTGAGTTAATTAGCTGATTAGAGTGTGGCACCAGGTGTCTTCAATATTGAACCTTTTCACAATATTCTAATTTTCTGAGATACTAAATTTGGGGTTTTCATTAGTTGTCACTTATAATCATCAAAATTAAAAGAAATAAACACTTGACATATATCAGTCTGTGTGGAATGAATGTATACATTATACAAGTTTCTAAATCAACTTTTTGATGATATTCTAATTATATGACCAGCACCTGTATATGTATCTGGATCAACTAGTGCTGGCTACTTGACAATTCAAAATAATTCTAATGTGTGTATATACAGGTGCATCTCAATAAATTAGAATGTCGTGGAAAAGTTCATTTATTTCAGTAATTCAACTCAAATTGTGAAACTCGTGTATTAAATAAATTCAATGCACACAGACTGAAGTAGTTTAAGTCTTTGGTTCTTTTAATTGTGATGATTTAGGCTCACGTTTAACACAAACCCACCAATTCACTATCTCAACAAATTAGAATACTTCATAAGACCAATAAAAAAAACATTTTTAGTGAATTGTTGGCCTTCTGGAAAGTATGTTAATTTACTGTATATGTACTCAATGTAGGGGCTCCTTTTGCTTTAATTACTGCCTCAATTCGGCGTGGCATGGAGGTGATCAGTTTGTGGCACTGCTGAGGTGGTATGGAAGCCCAGGTTTCTTTGATAGCAGCCTTCAGGTCATCTGCATTGTTGGGTCTGGTGTCTCTCATCTTCCTCTTGACAATACCCGATAGATTCTCTATGGGGTTCAGGTCAGGCGAGTTTGCTGGCCAATCAAGCACAGTAACACCATGGTCATTGAACCAGCTTTTGGTACCTTTGGCAGTGTGAGCAGGTGCCAAGTCCTGCTGGAAAATGAAATCAGCATCTCCATAAAGCTTGTCAGCAGAAGGAAGCATGGAAGTGCTCTAAAAGTTCCTGGTAGATGGCTGCGTTGACTGTGGACTTCAGAAAACACAGTGGACCAACACCAGCAGATGACATGGCAGCCCAAATCATCACTGATTGTGGAAACTTCACACTGGACTTCAAGCAACATGGATTCTGTGCCTCTCCACTCTTCCTCCAGACTCTGGGACCTTGATTTCCAAATGAAATGCAAAATTTACTTTCATCTGAAAAGAGGACTTTGGACCACTGAGCAACAGTCAAATTATTTTTCTCCACAGCCCAGGTAAGATGCTTCTGACATTGTCTCTGGTTCAGAAGTGGCTTGGTAGCCCTTTTCCTGAAGACGTCTGAGCGTGGTGACTCTTGAGTTCAAGTTCAAGTTTTATTTGTCACATACACGACTATACAGAGATTGTATAACCAGCAGCGAAATGTGAGTCAGGTCCGCTCCATGGACAGTGCAAATATTGTAGAATACAACACAAGGGAAGTATGCATAAAATAAAATGAATAAAAAATAAGATATAAAGAACAAAATATAAAATATAAAGTATAAAAGAATGTGCATGACAGTATGCTGTAGAATTAAATATTAAGATGAGCATGACTGTACGAGAGAGGAATGTGCAAACAGGTTGAACATGGTTGACGAAGCAGCAATCACAAAAAAAATATATAAAAAATAAGATAAGATATCAAGATATCAAGACACAGAAAGTGTTGTGTGCAAATGACACTGTCAGTATGAGGTAGATTACTTGCACTGACAATGAGGTAGATTGATAGATTTAGATTTATTTAGATTTATTTAATATTGTCACTGCATATGCTTATACAACGAAATTATGTTGAAGCAATCTAATTAGCAGCATTAAGAATAAGAATAAAAATGTTACATTTAACATTAAACACATTAACATTATAATACATTCAACCCATAATATAAATAAATACTCTAAAAATATAAAAGAATATAAAAAACACTAAAACACAAGCTACTGCACAGAGATCATTAATTTGTGCCCATAGTCCATTAACCAAATTTAAGACACTCAAGGGTTCAAAGGGTCATTATTGCACAAAGTCCATTATTGCAATTAGTCCAGGTGTTACAGCTTTGTCTGCATATGTGTTTATATGTGTTGTATATGTACACAAATTGTGTATGTTGTAGCGTCTGCGACTAAATGTAAATGTAAATGTGTCTATGTACATGTTTATAAAGGAACTGAGTGTTAGTGGTATTGGTCGAGGTTACTATAATTTCTGCAGCCTGTCCACAGCTCTGGGGAAGAAACTGTTCCGTAGCCTGTTAGTGTGTGTTCTTAAAGTTCTCAGTCTACCTGAGGGGAGGGTGGTGAAAAAAGAGTTTCCGGGGTGTGAGGGGTCCTGCTGGATGTTTGTGGCCCTTGTGTGGAGACGGTTTGAGTGGATGTCACACAAGTTTGGAAGTGAGGAACCTACAATCCTTTCAGCTGTCTTCACAACCCGCTGCAAGTCTTTTTTATCCGCAGCAGTGCAACTGGAATACCACACAATGGCTTTATTGCAGAGCAATTACTGTGCATAATGAAATATAAGTGTCACTGTCATTTGATGGTGGATGTGGTGAATAGCGATCAAAATGTTGTTTTTGAAGATGTTGAAAATGATAGTTTTGAAAATATGGTTGAGATCGCGAATGAGCCAGATGCTGAATGTATAGAGGAAATGCGCTCTGATTATGCCAGTGATGGTAAAATCATCTGCTTAAATCAAACCTTTCTAAGTTTCAAAAGGTAAGGAAGTATGCTTTATTTTATTATTTTGTAATTGTTCTTAAAATATCAGGAGAGTTTTATGCTATTGCAGCAGTTAAGAGATCCATCTGTGTTAGATATATGTCTGGGTTTATATGTAAAGACCCGAATATGAAATGATTGGCGAAACATTCGCGCAGTTTAAAGTCTTAAATTGTCTTAAATTTGACAATATTAAGCCTTAAAGATCAAATTTGGGATTTGGGATGACAGTCTGAACGAGCCTTATCTGCATTTGACCTGTTCCAAAAATCCCCATTTAAAAATTTGAGAGGATTTTGATATTGTACATTTAGGGTCTCTGTCAATTTCATGTAGGAAAGAGACTTTTTCCCCATATCATTTTTGCTATATGGAATGCAAAAACTTTGAAGTTCAATATCTCAAAACCACTCGGAATGCAGATAGAACCTTATAATTCCAAGGCGGCGATTTAGTAAAATTTTCTTAATTTATAATTAAATAATGAATAAATGAACACACATGTGTAGGTACTTTTGTAAATCACAGCATTGGAATTTTCCAGAAAACTGCCGTTTTCTGTGCGGATTCCAGCGAGGCCTGGATATGGGTAAAATCGCTCTAATGCTTTTATGGGAGTCCTGGCATTCTTGGGAGGTGTTTTGGTTGTTTTGGTCTCTCACACTACTGACCTGCCAGCTGTGGCACTTTCCAAAGAAGCTATATCAATCACAGGGTCTGGCCATCTCTCACTATCAGCATTATGGCAGCTATTGCTTTGACCTCATGCAATGCCGTGTTTAAGAAGGTCACTAGGGCTAAAAATACAGTCGCACTGAGGTTCTGAGCCAGAGCAGTCACACCACACATGCTCTCACTCGGGACTCAAAAGGTGTTGGTTTGCTCTCACTTACTATTTCCACTGACAAGTTCTTTAGTCTTTCTCATTACTGTAGATTAGACATAGCTTGATAGCTTAACAACACTCAAATTACATTTTTGAAATATCAAAATGGGAGCATGTGTTTATCTTCACCTTTGCTTAGTAAATTTATTGCCACGCTTCGTGCCTCTGTCAGGTTAGCGATTATTTCCCATGCTCCCTCAACTGGTGTGTGGCTTGCGTTTGTCATCCCTCTGCTTCCAACACTCTGTTGCATAAATGTTATTTTAACATCTCCCACTAATAAGTTACATTTACATTAGTGACAATAGCATACATATAACATATCATATTATCACAAGGCATATTTTGCCCATAAATTACAACATAAATTTACTTTAATGGAATAGTTCACCTAAAATTAACCCTCATGTTGTTCTAAACCTGTATGACTTCATTGTTTGAAAAAATTTTTTGTCTATACAATGAATGTAAAATTTTGTTTTGGACCCCATTCATTTTCTAGTGGTCTGAATGATCCATTCAGAGCGAGTCTCCGGTGAACTGTATTCACAAGTCTGACAAGAACCGGGGATCCCCTGAGAGCCCGCGCAACTGATGCCGTGAAAACAAAAACAAAAAGTTACTAATGTCAAATCTTACGATTAATTACTGTAACTGAAAATCATATTTAAAGGCAGGGTAAGCAATTTTTCAAAAACGTTTTAGAAAACTGAGTCAAGCCAAGTACCAAAACAAACTTGTAGCCAATCAGAAGTAAGGGGCGTGTCTACTCATGATATGGAGGAGAGAGCATTCAGTGAACAGCCGAGCCGAGCGACAGAAAGATAGAGATGGCGGATAAAAAACAAAAGAGGAAAACGTCTGCGGAACGATAAGGCAAGAAGTAGGACCCGTGTAAATATCGGATCAGCTTTCCAGCGCTGGAGAACTCACGGAGCGGAAGGCCTGCGATCGGACGCCGAGGTTGCTTTGTTTCCTCTCGATAGGTGAGTAACATCGTGTCTACACCGGACATGCCGCGCCGCAACAGCTAAACTCTGCCTACACTGGACGCGTGTATTTCAGGCGAGAATGTAGTTGTTTAAAACTCAAATCTGCGGTTTATTTATAAAAACAGCGCCTATTTGAAAATGTGCTTCGCCAATTTTGGAGACGTGAACTCCACGCGATCACCGGGCGCTCAGTGCTCATGTATCCCGAAGAGAGGAGCATAACCTCGGCTAGTCCTTCTGATATTTGCCGCTGGCTCTGATGTCTCTGTAGTGGTTAAACATAAGATATAATTTGTTTTGGGTAAATCTAACAGGTAATCTTTGGTCTTTATTCTATTGTTCTATTAATATGTTAAAATGAAAACAGGCAATGTTTGATATAATATTTCGTTTCATTGTAATGTATGTATGTTCCCTGAACTACATTTCTGCGGCTATTAATATTGTTTATTGTTATTAGTGATTCTAGATTGCTGTCATTCAAGAAGTTATCATTTCCTCCCCCATTGTGGCTGAGCTACACATTCTCTTTGTTTTATTTTAAACAAAACATCCAGAGGAGATGGCACCTACTCTGGAAATCATACAACGGTAAGGATCATATGTAATGAAACTGTGTATAAAGCATTTTGTTGTGTTGCTGTTTAGTTGAAAATAATCAAAGGGTTAAATTATGTCATTAATTACTCACCCTCATGTCGTTCCAAACCCGTAAGACCTTCGTTCATCTTTGCAATAAGATATTTTTGATGAAATCCGAGAGCTTTCTGACCCTCCATAGTCAGTAAGGGTCCTACGGTCAAGGCACATAAACGTAGTATAAGGACATCGTTAAAATGGTCCATGTGACATCAGTGGTTCAACTGTAAATTTACGAAGCTAAGAGAATACATTTTGTGCGCAAAGAAAACAAAAATGTATTCAACGATTTCTTCTCTCCTCGGAGAGTCTGCTGCCATTAACGAGAGTATCACAACGCATACGTGTCCGTTCATTTGCCAGTAAACTAGGTGCAGCGTATGCGGGGTCTACGTCAGCAGCACCACACGCATTCGCTGTGGGTCAGAGAGCTCTCAGATTTCATCAGAAATATTTTAATTCATGTTCTGAAGATGAACAAAGGTCTTACGGGTTTGGAACGACATGAGGGTGAGTAATTAATGACAGAATTTTCATTTTTGGGTGAACTATCCCTTTAAGTATATATCGTAAAACATTGTTGACAAGATCACATGACAGATGCAATTGGAGACCACTGGAAATATAAGTTTAGCATTTTATAAACAATGTTTGAACTGGAAAGTATTTGGAATAGCAGTTAATAATTCAATCTCAACCTGTTCTGCATGTTACTCTGTACTTCAGTTTCATTCATTTCTTGTCAGTGGTTGCTTTTCCTAAGCTCAGGAGATTTAGATGAGATTCTAATATATCTCTCATTTTAGTATCGACAGCATTTCAGATGTTTCTCATAAAATCCCTAAAGATAAATAGAAGTAGTCACAAATGAGACATGAGAAATATTTGTGAAAAATTAGTCCAAACTGAGAATGTGGTGGAAGAAAAAGAATATCTCTTTATTGTCTTGCTGCAATCTCTATCAAGACTCCATTATAGAAATATTTTATTGCTCAGTGGTTGCTCTTTCTAACCTCAGGAGACTTAAGCCCTATTCGGATGGGATTAGTTTTACAGGGGTAGATGGGGTAATGTAATTTTACCACAGGACGTCTGTAATATTAATGGCCGATTCGCACGGGATTAGAAATCTCAGTAATACTATCAGAAGTGGGAGGGGTAACTCGATTTACGCACCGCCGTCACCTGCCTGTCGTCACGTGCGTTTTATGTTACTTCCTGAATGTAAGTGCTCTTCATCGTTCTGTAACAGTAAAAATGCTTGAGGTGGTTTAGACAAGACGAGTGATGCGCTGAGTGATTGACAGGAGGCGTGACTATGTAGAACTGCTGTGTGTGATATGACCTCACTGTCAGAGAGAGAGGAAGCGTAGCGTAGCTGGTATTGTTTTACTAATCCTGCATCATTTTATGTTGAAAAGAATTGAGGTTTGCCACTGACTTGTCCCTCTGCCTAGAACGCAACTGAAAGCTTCTTCAAGTGCCTCCATATTTGAAAAACCGCGGAAAATGACAGGAAATGACGGAATATTTACGTATATTTTTACAGCTGGTCTATTCGCACAGGATTAGTATTACCTGAGGTAATTTCTCCGGACCTTTTTACAGAAGGTAAAAGTCGCCGTAATCTTTACTGACATTGTCTGTAATGATTACTGAGATGGCGCATTCGGACGGGACTAAAATAACTGAGAAGCTCTGGTAATAATTACTTTACCCCACCTCTCCATGTAAAACTAATCCCGTCCGAATAGGGCTTTAGTTGTGATTCTCATGTATTTTTTAATTTTAATCTCAACAGTGTCTCAGATGTTTCTCCTAAAAATCCTTAGGAGAAAAATAAAAGTAGACACAACTGAGACATGAGAAAGTTTTGAAAGAAAGGAATCCAAAATGACAATGGGAGAGAAACATGGGAGATCTCTTTATTGTCTTGCTGTAATCTCTTGCAAGACTCCATTATAAAAATGTTTTACTGCTCAGGGGTTGCTTTTTATTTGATTGCAATGGGGTTTTTCACCTTTTAATGGTCAGGACAGTAGGAGTAGAGAAAGGAACCAATTGGACAGGTGAGAAATGAACAGGAAAGCACCTTTAGCTGGGATTCGAACCCATGCTGTCTGAGGAGCAGTTGTGCCTTCACGTCGATGTGCTGCCCACAAGGCTATGGCTCTGACAGAGGTTTGTCTATGCTCAGGATACTAAGGGGTGATTCTATGATATGTCTCATTGAGATATCAGCTTTGTCTTTAGATGTCTTCAATCTTATTTTAGGAGAAACGTTAAACTTTTACTAATATTGTAAATACTAAAACTATAATTTAAATAGCATTGAACATTTCAGAATATCAAGGGTTACTAGTTTAAGGCCCGGTTTCACAGACACTGTGCTGAGATATTTCTCCTTAGCTAGAGATCCTGGATCTCACATTTTTCTCCTCAAAAGCTTAGAAGACAATTCAACAACATCACACACTGTGCTAATTTAAACTTTTGAGGAGATAAATGTGAAATATCCAGAATCTCTAGCTAAGGAGAAAATTCTGAACACAGTGTGAGATGTCAGTGAGATCTCTTCTAAAGCTTTAAAGGAGACAAATATGAGACTTTAGTCTTTAGACTATGAGAACTATCTAAACAGAGTGTGTGATGTTAAGATCTCTTTTGAAACTTTGAAGGAGACCATTGTGAGTGTTTTATAGTTTTTGTCTCAGGAGACAAGTTTGAGAAGCAGGAGACTCAAGCAAAAATCTCCATTCAACCTTAAAGTACCACCCCTTTAAGGCAAACAAAAGCCACTGAATGCACTTTTAAGAATGTTACATGAGGTAATAATAAACCATGTTCAATTTGTATATATTGTGCTGGGTTTATTTGCCATTAAAGATAGACATATGCTATAATTTTGTAGAAATTTCTGCATAACGGTTTGTCTGTTTGTGGTACAGAAGATAATGTAAATCTACAGAATTGTCCGTTTTAAAGTTGAAGAAAATGTTCGTAAATTTAACAGAAAATGTCCTGGTAATTTTCTGCAAGTACATTATCCGTTTTTTTACAGATTTTCTTTTTTTTTTTTTACAGTGCAGGTATTTTGAGCAGTAGGCTTATATAAAATATATAATTTAAATTAAATTATATAAGTATTCTAGGCCTATATAAAATGACAAAAAAATTTTTTTAAGTGTATTAAAAATACTTTCAAGTAAAATTGAAAAGGAGTTCTTCATACTTTACTGGAGTAATATTTTATTACACATATCTGTACTCAAGCAATGTTCCCTCTAAGCTGCGCGCGCGCACGGCCACGCACTCCTTCCACTGTGGCCGCGCAGAGAAATAATGTGCCGCACACACGCAAAGATGAGTTGGAAAAGCCATTTGATTGTATTCTAGTAAAAACGAAAGAATTGCAATGCTCAGGTAAACAGCTATAGATCTGCTGCCGCTATAGATTTAGAACCGGTGAATGCGGTTTACAGGTTTCATAGAAAGAGAATGATGTGCACCAAAAGAGCCAACGCAAACGCAATGACATGTGAAATAAAACGTCCTCATGTATTAAAGAAGAGTGGCTTGATTAAGTGCTGGAAACAGTGGATGATGGGCGCAGAACAGTAACAAAACTCAGAGACATTTACAGTCACACACAGGTTTATTATGCAAACTACTTCATAGGGATGTTTAGATACCTATATATGAATTCACGTTCACGTTTTTTTTTTATATTTAACTTACAGATCTCAGTTTAAATGCTTCAGTATGTTTTCTATTCTCTTCTATCAGTTTAAATGCTTCAGTTGTTTTGATATTATATTATATTATATTATGTTAGGCCTATATTATAAACCTAATAAATAATTGACCTTGTTTTTTAATGGAGTCACTTATGCTCATCAAGGCTGTATTTATTTGATAAAAATACAGAAAAAAACAAACAGTAGTATTGTGAACTCTTAGGCTATTGCAATTTCTAATATTGGTTTTATATTTTAATATATTTAAAAATATAGTGTATTCCTGTAAAGCAAAGCTGAATTTTCAGCATCATTACTCCACTCTTCAGTGTCACATGATCCTTCAGAAATCATTCTAATATACTGATTTATAATCAGTGTTGAAACTGTTGTGCTGCTTAATATTTTTTGGAACCCTTTTTCTTTGATTAGGTTAATAAAAAGTTAAAAAGAACAGCATTAATTAAAAATATAAATATTTTCTAACAATATAAGTCTTTACTATCACTTTTTATCCATTTAACACATCCTTGCTGAATAAAAGTATTAATTATAAAAATAAGAAATAAGAAATAAAAAATGTAATGACCCCAAACTTCTGAATAGTAGTGTATATTGTAACACACAATTTCTATTTTGAATAAACATTGTTCTTTTTAACTTTTTATTTCTCAAAGAATCCTGAAAAATATCACAGGTTCCAAAAAATATTAAGCAGCACAACTTTTTCCAACATTGATTATAAATTAGCATATTAGCCACAGCCATATCACCCTGCAGCCCAAGACTGGTTGCCCACTGAAGCTAAGCAGGGTTGAGCCTGGTCAGTACCTGGATGGGAGACCTCCTGGGAAAACTAGGTTGCTGCTGGAAGAGGTGTTAGTGAGGCCAGCAGGGGGTGCTCACCCTGTGGTCTGTGTGGGTCCTAATGCCCCAGTATAGTGACGGGGACACTATACTGTAAAAAGCACCGTCTTTCGGATGAGACGTTAAACCGAGGTCCTGACTCTCTGTGGTCACTAAAAATCCCATGGCACTTCTCGTAAAAAGAGTAGGGGTGTAACCCCGGTGTCCTGGCCAAATTCCCTCTACTGGCCCTTGTCAATCATGGCCTCCTAATAATCCCCATCCACTTGATTGGCTCTATCTCTCTCTCCTCTCCACCTGTAGCTGGTGTGTGGTGAGCGCACTGGCGCCGTTGTCCTGTGGCTGCCGTCGCATCATCCAAGTGGATGCTGCACACTGGTGGTGGTTGAGGAGTGACCCCCCCCACATGATTGTAAAGCGCTTTGGGTGTATGGCAATACACAATAAAGCGCTATATAAATGCATCATTCATTCATTCATATTATAATGATTTCTGAAGGATCATGTGACCACTGAAAATTCAGCTTTGCTTCACAGGAATAAATTATATTTTAAAGTATATTAAAATAGAAAACTTTTATTTTAAATTGCAATAATATAATATTCAGTATTTTTTTTATCAAATACAGGTGCATTTTAATAAATTAGAATGTCGTGAAAAAGTTCATTTTTTTTGTAACTTATTTCAAAAAGTGAAACTTTCATATATTTTAGATTCATTACATGTAAAGTAAAACATTTCAAAAGTTTTTTTTTGTTTTAATTTTGATGATTAGAACTTACAGCTCATGACAGTCAAAAATCAGTATCTCAAAATATTAGAATATTTACATTTGAGTTTCAATAAATGACCATCCATACAGTATAAATTCTGGGTATCTCTTGTTCTTTGAAACCACAATAATGGAGAAGACTGCTGACTTGGCAATGATCCAGAAGACGGACATTGACACCCTCCACAAAGAGGGTAAGTCACAGAAGGTCATTACTGAAAGGTGTGGCTGTTTACAGAGTGCTGTATCAAAGCATATTAAATGCAAAGTTGACTGGAAGGAAGAATTTGGGTAGGAAAAGGTGCACAAGCAACAGGGATGACCGCAAGCTTGAGAATACAGTCAAGCAAAGCTGATTCAAACAATTGGGAGAGCTTCACAAGGAGTGGACTGAAGCTGGAGTCAGTGCATCAAGAGTCACCATGCTCAGATGTCTTCAGGAAAAGGGCTACCAAGCCACTTCTGAACCAGAGACAAGTCAGAAGCATCTTACCTGGGCTGTGGAGAAAAATAAGACTCAGTCAAAGTCCTCTTTTCAGATGAAAGTAAATTTTGCATTTCATTTGGAAATCAAGGTCCCAGAGTCAGAGGAAGAGTGGAGAGGCACAGAATCCATGTTGCTTGAGTCCAGTGTGAAGTTTCCGCAGCAGTGATGATTTGGGCTGCCATGTCATCTGCTGGTGTTGGTCCACTGTGTTTTCTGAAGTCCACAGTCAACGCAGCCATCTACCAGGAAATTTTAGAGCACTTCATGCTTCCTTCTGCTGACAAGCTTTATGGAGATGCTGATTTCATTTTCCAGCAGGACTTGGCACCTGCCCACACTGCCAAAGGTACCAAAAGCTGGTTCAATGACCATGGTGTTACTGTGCTTGATTGGCCAGCAAACTCGCCTGACCTGAACCCCATAGAGAATCTATGGGGTATTGTCAAGAGGAAGATGAGAGACACCAGACCCAACAATGCAGATGACCTGAAGGCCACTGTCAAAGAAACCTGGGCTTCCATACCACCTCAGCAGTGCCACAAACTGATCACCTCCATGCCACGCCGAATTGAGGCAGTAATTAAAGCAAAAGGAGCCCCTACCGAGTATTGAGTACATATACAGTAAATTAACATACTTTCCAGAAGGCCAACAATTCACTAAAAATGTTTTTTTTTTTATTGGTCTTATGAAGTATTCTAATTTGTTGAGATAGTGAATTGGTGGGTTTTTGTTAAATGTGAGCCTAAATCATCACAATTAAAAGAACCAAAGACTTAAACCACTTCAGTCTGTGTGCATTGAATTTATTTAATACACGAGTTTCACAATTTGAGTTGAATTACTGAAATAAATGAACTTTTCCACGACATTCTAATTTATTGAGATGCACCTGTAGATACAGCCTTGATGAGCCTAATAAACTTCTTAAAAAAAATTACTGATCCCAAACTTTTGAACGGCAGAGTATTGTACTGTAAAAATGTTTTCTCAGATAACCTAAAACTGTACATCATGTAGTTACATCAAGGGTCAAATCAAATATAAATAGCACATTAAAGTTAAAAGTTACACACTTTTTTGTGTGCACGCTGTACAGGACTGGTATAAAGAATGTTGTACTTGAGGGAACATTGTACTCAAGTACTTGATTTGTGTATTTCGTTCACCACTGCCACTTTCACTGTACAACTGAAACATTCTTTGAAATATCTTCTGTGTTCCACAGTAGAGAGAAGGGTTTGGAACAACATGAGGTTGAGTAAATATGTTCATCACATCGATGTCAGCGACAGTGTTGTGATACTGACAAAATGTAGATGTATAAGGTACTGTGGTTCTCTGCCTTATCAGCTCCTGTGAACTGAGCTAACATTTTGGCTGGGGTGTTAATGACACCTAAATATAACAGAGAGAGTGTCTGTGTGTGTAATTACTTATGAAGGTAGAGTCAAGGGAGTATGATGTTAAGTCTGAGCGGGGACAAGTTTGTGTGTGTGTGCGTGCATGTGTCGGTGTGTGTGAGAAGACAACTGCACCACAACCGGGAAGTTGATTGGACACAGAGTACAGACATAACTATACTCAGTGACATGAGATGTCAAGGTTACACACGAGGACGAACACACATAACAAACATTCACATAAATGCCCTCTCTTTCCCTTCTCTCCCTCCCTTTCTTTTTCTCTGTCTCTTTTGCGCTAAACATCGGTTACTGTTATATTATGTATCAAGGCACCAGCTAAAGAAATAATGAAATCATACACTCTCACATGAATTAATATTTTTTTCTTCATTGTGAAACACCAAGCAAAGTCAAACATGTGGGCATAAGCATATTTCATCAGCACCAAAAAAGATTCAAATTGTTCATTTCATTCTTTCTTTCTTTCCCAAATGTTCAATCAAAAATTAAAATTCTGAAATTTCTGTCAAAATAATTTATTCACCCTCCTATCTTTAAAAAAATACATACAACTATTTCTTCTGTGGAACATAAAATCAGTTGATAATAGCAGGATGTTCAAGATGTTCTTTCCCATAAGGCAGGGAACAGTGACAACAGCTGTCCAGCAAGGTTTAAGACTACATTTTCAGTGAATAACAACTTTCAATTTCTGTGCCACACAAAAACCTATTGTATGTCTTCAGAAGAATTGAACATATAGCACACAGGTCATAACTACTTTTATGATGCTTTTATTGTGCTTTTATGTCTTTTTTGGAGCTTGACAAAACCTGGTCTCCCTCCACTTTCACTGTACAAGACTAATCAGCTTGGATATTCTTCTTATAAAAATGACAGCTTTTTTGTCAGGTAACATCAACGGTTTCATGTGGTAACATTTAAAGTTATTCACGTAAATTAAGAAAATGACATGTTATGCAAGTATTATTTTAAGTTATACATTTATAAATTATGTATGGTAGGGTCAGCCTGATTTCATTACATTAAAATGTGCTAAAATAATTTTTAGGTCTTCGGGTATGCTACATGTATGCTGTCCACTGAAGAATGAATATCACACAAAGTGGTGACAGAATGTTAAAGGAACACTCCACTTGTTTTGGAGGCTCATTTTACACCTCCCCTAGAGTTAAAAAGTTGAGATTTACTGTTTTTGAATCCATTCAGCCGATCTCCGGGTCTGGCGGTAGTACTTTTAGCTTAGCTTAGCATAGATCATTGAATCAGATTAGACCATTAGCATCGCGATCAAAAATGACCAAAGAGTTTCGATAATTTTCCTATTTAAAGCTTGACACTTCTGTAGTTACATCGTGTACTAAGACTGACGGAAAATGAAAAGTTGCGATTTTCTAGGCTGATATGGCTAGGAACTATACTCTCATTCAGGCGTAATAATCAAGGGACTTTGCTGCCGTACCATGAGTGCAGCAGGCGTAGTGATATGACGCAGCGCCTGAAAGTAGTCCCCAGCTCAGTAGCCTATGATATAGCTGGGGACTACTTTCAGGCGCTGCGTCATATCACTGTATATGTAAATGCTACCAAAATGCTAGTAAATGCTACCGAATCCCAGGAATGACCCATAAATAAATAAAAAGCCTTGAAGTTGAAGGATTGCATCCTGAATAAAAAAGAGATTTAGACAAAAATAAAAAAATCTGAATTTTCCCAACCTTCTTTGAGGTTTTCAGAACCTCACTGGACTCTTAACAACAGATCCAGATTGCCATCATTCCCTTATACGTGAACTCAAGAAACAGTGAAGTTTTTAGGGTCCTTCATTAGGCTGTAAACACTTTCTAAGTCCATGTGTAAGATGGTGTGCGAAGTGTAACAGGTTTGTAGGTGAGGTGACAGTGTGTTTGCATGTGTGTCCTGTGATGTTTCCAGAGGTGATTAGGTGCAGAGGTGATTTAATGGTCTCGGGTTAAGCTAACAACTCAGATTTGTCACTTCATCCGCACTTGCTGAAAAACAACTTCCTGGAGAGTCACACACAGGCACCGATCCCATAACAACCAACAAAATCTGTCAATAGGTTAGTTGTGTATAGGTTTATAGTGTTTTACTTCATTGTTGTATGTCTGTATCCCTGTATGTTACCACCATAAGATGAGTGTGCAACATCTCTCAAAGTGCACACATTTTGACGTGAACCACTGCTTATAACAGTCCCACACAGACAGTAGCAGGAAAATTAAAGACTTCAGCTTCTTGAACTTGATAGCAAAACTTGCTGCAAGTGCACGTTTCAGAGTCACACGCACGAGCTACTGCGCATTGCCACTGCACTCATGCACATACATGACAACATGGCAACCATACCGGACCCATATAGTAATGACTCACCATCGACCACGGCACGCGCCATGCATCGCATGGCACCTATACCGCGCACCTATACACAATACACAACAACAGAACATTTATTATTCAGAGCATTTACATAGCCGTAATGAGTCCCATGACCGGCTTATACAGCTGTGACGTGTCGCGAGGCCAGCGTGTTTAACCATGAGGATTCCAGTGACAGAGCGTATAGTCACGTTGAGTCCGGTGACAGGCGCATATAGCGGTGGCAGCTGCCTCTAAACAGTGACAGGTCGAGCGCCAGGTCAAGTGCCATGCGCGTATGGCCGTGCCGGGTCGAGTGCCATGCGTATATAACAGTGCTGGTTCAAGTGCCATGTGCGTATGGCCATGCCAGGTCGAGTGCCATGCGCATATAACGGTGCCGGGTCGAGTGCCATGTGCGTATGGCCATACCGGATCGAGTGCCATGCACATATAACGGTGCCCGGTCGAGTGCCATGCACATGTAGCGGTGACATGTCGAGTGGCATATGCGCATGGCACTGAAAGATTTTACTCCCTCTCCAAGAAAGGCTAAGCACCCAAGGAAAAACATTAATTATTATCTAATAACTTTGACCAATCAAAAAAAAAAAACATTTGAGATTCAGCAACCTTTCTCTCAGAGAATTTATGTGTTTGAGCGGTTTTCATTATCAGTAGCTCATATTTAAGCAATTGCATGGAGTACTACATGGTAGTATGCTTCAAAATCAGAAAAAAAATGTGCAGGGTATTTGTTAATTTTCTCTGTGAAAACCTCTATTTCAGTGTAAACGGTTATCCTTAATGCACAAGGGCTTCATTCAATATACTTATGCATCTGCTGATTTCATCTTATGTGTGGATTATTTGTTTTTTATTTTGAAAAACAGAAGCATGCCAAATGGACTCCAATGTGAATCTCCCAGTTTCAACAGCTAAATAATGTGACATACGGTTAACCAATGTTAACTTAATTATAAGAAAAACAGAAAAAAACACATTATTTACCCCGTTCGCATCTCCAAGTCATCCTTTGCACATTTTCTGTTAACATCAATATTTATGACTGTTGAATGTCCGACAACTTGACACTTGGTAATGTATTTGTAGTCCATGCGGTTTTTTCTCCAGAGACACAAATAACTTGAATTCTTCATCAAGCACACTATCACATGGAGAAAGACTGTAGGCATACTCTTGAAAAACCTACACCAAGTGTAGGTGCCTATGGTCACACACGCATACACTCAGATCCAATTAATTAAATGTGCCCATTATTTCAAAACATCCACCCAGCATTGGGGTGTGTGTGTGTGTAAAGGGTAAGGTGTGTTTTAAAAACAAAGCAATAATGACCCAAGAGAAAGGACTAAAGGGTAAACAAATAGGTCATCAGGGAAGGGGGGGGGGGGCAGAGACACAGAACACCCTCAGAGAGGCCCTGATTAAATCCTTCAAGTGAAGACCTCTGATGAAATACCGCTGGGAGACCCTGAGCTGCTCCAGATGGAGAGCTCTGGACAAAACACACATAGATGTATGTAATGTTACTAAGAAACATTCACGTTAAAAACTTTTGATAAGATGATAATAGTTTGACGTTGCAACTAAAGTTTGGATGCGAGCATTTCAGATGTTCCTCAAGACAAGAAACAGCGTGTAAAATGTTAGTTTAGAATGAGGAAACAATTAGGCTAAATTCTATTTTAGCACAAAAGGAATCTTATGGAACTCAAGGCATATCATATGATTACTGACAGTCAGTCTGGGGCTCATGCATAGCATTCCTATTTGAAAATTATATAAGCATCAAAAATTACTATGTTTGAGTTGCTCTGTCAATGAAAACATCACGCAACCATGTGGTTGTTGAGCCCATTAAAGCATGTGTGAGGCACTGGGTGAAGCACAAAGCAGGGCTGCTACAAAGATTCACGTCCAGAGTAAGAATATGAGAAAGTTTTTCACCATTCACCATTCAAATATGCAAATAAGCACCTTTGTCGACGAGATAACAATACGGAAAGGTTAGATCCCAAAATTATTCCTGTACCTTCCAGCCAGCTGCCGTGTGGCCTCAGTGTGTGCACGGGTCAATTCATTTGAAGGAGGCTATGTGTGGGCGTTCATGTGTGTAAGCATCTAAAAGTGCTGAGCAAGTTTAAAACTTCAGCCCTTCACCTTTTTGAAAGACATCTTAATAAAATAATTACCAGGGATAAAATACTTTAAAATGTAAAGAATGTCTTTCTCATCCTTTGTCTGTACTGAGACTTTTCCCATATACAGAGTATTTCGTTCTGTAGAACAGCAACACATGCAAATACTAAAAAGACATCATGCCAGCTGAAAGTGTTGTTTATTGACAGCCAATAACACAACAGAAATAAATGTGACAACATCCAGTCTGTGCATGTCGCTAATAAGCCTGCATGTTTCTGTCACTGTGTGAATGAGTGGTTTATAGTGCATCTGGAAAGTATTCACAGCGCTTCACTTTTTCCACATTTTATTATGTTACAGCCTCATTCCAAAATGGATTAAATTAATTATTTTCCTCAAAATTCTTAATTATCTTATATATCTTATTTTCCCCAATCTTTAATGAGCCGAAAAGAACCCACGTCACACCTCTGTTCATCAATTTGCACTGGCTACAATAGCTGCTCGCATTAAATTCAAGGCATTAATGTTTGCCTACAGAACCACCACTGGCTCTGCCCCCCTTTACCTAAATTCATTCAGACTTATGTGCCCTCTAGAAGCTTGCGTTCTGCAAGTGAACAACGCATTATTGTGCCATCCCAAAGAGGCACAAAATCACTTTCACAGACTTTTTCATTAACTGTTCCCATCTGGTGGAATGACCTGCCCAACTCAATCCCAGCAGCTGAATCCTTAGCCATCTTCAAGAAATGGCTAAAAACACATCTCTTCCATCTTTATTTGACCCTCTATCTCTAGCACTCTCTATTCTAATTCTTTTTTTTATCTATCTGTCTTCTTTTTATTTAAAAAAAAAACATTTGACCCTCTATCAATTGCACATTTATTCTCTAACTGCTAGCTTTTCTTTTTTTTTGTTATCAACATTTTTTTATTTTTTTACACATAACACAACACAGCATCCAAAATATAACAAAAGAAAACAACAGACACATACTCAACATCTCAAAGTCCAGTCAAAAGGGAGGGAGAGAGGGAAGGACAATTAAAAACACAAGTCACTCCTTTATACAATCACGTATATCAAACCAAAAACACTGCCAAGCATCAATGGTCGAAGGCCTGGGCCCACCAACTCGCGCCATTGCACATTCACAAGTCACTATTTGCAGGAGGCTACGGTCATTGTTTTTCCACACTGTGCGTGTAAATAGTTCTGTATTATTGTCTTCTTGCAGCTGTAAAACCAGCATTCTCCTTTGCATTGAACTAAACAGAGACCAGAATCATCATTAAGAAGGCACATACTTGGGTTAGCAAACCATCATCATTCGCATAATGATAAACCAGTTACATGTGCCATAGACATGACGCCATGCTGATGAGGTGGCATATATGCTTAGGATTGAGCAGTTGGTACAAGTTGATCTTGCTCTCAGTCCATAGGATGTTTTCCAGAACAGGCACTGCTCATGATCCTAAGAATCAGTGAACATGGTGGTGTACATGTATGGCTGCCATCTCTTGTTTTATTGGATGGACAGAACAGCTGAGGCCGGTAAATCCAAAGGTGGAGAGCATGATGCTAACAAGGAAGTGTCGACCCCAGGCAATATTATCTGCTCATAAGCCTGCTTCAGCATTGCTTCACAGTGCAGATGGTGCATACTCACTGTTATGCAAGCCAACCCAGGCAGGTCATGCCGAACTTTCACCAGCTGTATCCTGTCCAATAGAGGACCGTGCATGCATCACTTGCTACTCTCAGTTTAAGAATGCCAAAGGCCCGTTCACTAGCTTTTGGTAAATCGGACCACGCGGCCCCCAAGAATATAAACAAAGGCTCGCAGGAACCCCCGGTGAAGACGGTTGAAGTAGACGCGTTGGTCCTCCCACTCTGAAGCATCACAGGCGGCTCTTGATGACGTCTGGGACATGTCAGGGCGAGCTATCTGCGCAGCGACTCACGGAGGTCAGTGAGCTGTAAACACACTTACCGAACAAGCTACAGAAACGATTACTGTAAGGACTTTCCCTATCAGAAACCGTGGGTGACAGTCAATCCGTGATGCGGTTACAAACGCATTCTGCCGCATACAACGAGGCTACTTTTGTCTTAACAGCACTGCCGCCAAACTGTTACAAAGAGAGAATTCCATTTACAGCTCAATGACCTCGACGCATGTGGATGACTAAATCTGTGCCTTTGGAAACAAATCCTCCGCGGAGGTGAGTGCAGATCCGTTGCTGACCGAAGAATTAAACACATCTTCTACGGCCGTTTCATTGAAACGGCGGCAGCGCGGCTCTGCCGATCAGCGCGTCAGGTAAGAGCAGACAGAGAAGCGTTAGAATTGATCACCGTGACGGAGGACGATCAGAGGGCACTAAAGGGAGTGAACATCAGGAAAGCGGCTGGACCTGACGGGATCACAGGCCGGGTTCTATATCTTAGCTTGCTGGGTTTTCCTCAATCTTTAATGAGCCGTTCCCACCTCCTTTAAAAGAACCCACGTCACATCCTCTGTTCATCAATTTGCACTGGCTACAATAGCTGCTCGCATTAAATTCAAGGCATTAATGTTTGCCTACAGAACCACCACTGGCTCTGCCCCCCTTTACCTAAATTCATTCAGACTTATGTTCCCTCTAGAAGCTTGCGTTCTGCAAGTGAACGACGCATTATTGTGCCATCCCAAAGAGGCACAAAATCACTTTCACAGACTTTTTCATTAACTGTTCCCATCTGGTGGAATGACCTGCCCAACTCAATCCCAGCAGCTGAATCCTAAAGCCATCTTCAAGAAACGGCTAAAAACACATCTCTTCCATCTTTAGGAGCCCCGCAGGGCTGCGTTTGACCCTCTATCTCTACACACAGCACTCTCTATTCTAATTCTTTTTTTTGATATCTGTCTTCTTTTTATTTCCAAAAAAAAAAACCCGCATTTGACCCTGGAGAGACTATCAATTGCACATTTATTCTCTAACTGCAAAACCAAAGAGCTTTTCTTCAGAAAGAGACACCTTTTTTTGTTATCAACTGTGGAGAGAGTAAGCAGCTTTTTTTATTTTTTCACACATAACACAACACAGCATCCAAAATATAACAAAACAAAACAACAGACACATACTCAACATCTCAAAATCCAGTCAAAAGGGAGGGAGAGAGGGAAGGACAATTAAAAACACAAGTCACTCATATCAACTCATACAATCACGTATATCAAACCAAAAACACTGCCAAGCATCAATGGTCGAAGGCCTGGCCCCACCGACTCGCGCCATTGCACATTCACAAGTCACTATTTGCAGGAGGCTACGGATCCAATATGTTTTTCCACACATGTGCGGTGTAAACTAGTTCTGTATTATTGTCTTCTTCGCAGCTGTAAAACCAGCAAACAACATTCTCCTTTGCATTGAACTAATACAGAGACCAGAATCATCATTAAGAAGGCACAAACTTGGGTTAGCAAACCAATCAATTCGCAGTAATGATGACAAAACCAGGTTTACATGCGTCTTGTAACATAGACTATTTTTATGACGATATTTTTTTGGGATTGGCTGCTTCATTCCCAAAACATATGAAGAAAAGTACCCGATGATGCAGTGTTGCATATATGGCAGTTAGAATTTGATTGTGGTTTCATTTTGAATCTTTTGTAAGGAGTTATGTATGCTCTATGAATGACTTTGAAGTGAATAAGACGATGAGATAGATTTTTAGATGTTAAGATGAGATTAGACCACACTCTCATTTCTCTGGTTATCAATCCTGTATAGTCGTGTATGTGACAAATAAAACTTGATAAATTAAGGTCAGATAATTCCCTATTCCAAATAGTTTTAATAGAAAGAGGTTTTGTAATGCAATCAATAATTGTATTATATATTAAGGAAACAGATGGCCGACTGCTAGCTTTTCTTGAAAAACTAACACTAGCTTTCTTTTTTTCTATCTACAGGTGCATCTCAATAAATTAGAATGTCGTGAAAAAGTTCATTTTTTCTTGTAACTTATTTCAAAAAGTGAAACTTTCATATATTTTAGATTCATTACATGTAAAGTAAAACATTTCAAAAGTTTTTTTTTGTTTTAATTTTGATGATTAGAGCTTACAGCTCATGAAAGTCAAAAATCAGTATCTCAAAATATTAGAATATTTACATTTGAGTTTCAATAAATGACCATCCATACAGTATAAATTCTGGCTATCTCTTGTTCTTTGAAACCACAATAATGGAGAAGACTGCTGACTTGGCAATGATCCAGAAGACGAACATTGACGCCCTCCACAAAGAGGGTAAGTCACAGAAGGTCATTACTGAAAGGTGTGGCTGTTTGCAGAGTGCTGTATCAAAGCATATTAAATGCAAAGTTGACTGGAAGGAAGAATTTGGGTAGGAAAAGGTGCACAAGAAACAGGGATGACTGCAAGCTTGAGAATACAGTCAAGCAAAGCTGATTCAAACACTTGGGAGAGCTTCACAAGGAGTGGACTGAAGCTGGAGTCAGTGCATCAAGAGTCACCACGCTCAGACGTCTTCAGGAAAAGGGCTACCAAGCCACTTCTGAACCAGAGACAACATCAGAAGCGTCTTACCTGGGCTGTGGAGAAAAAGAACTGGACTGTTGCTCAGTGGTCCAAAGTCCTCTTTTCAGATGAAAGTAAATTTTGCATTTCATTTGGAAATCAAGGTCCCAGAGTCTGGAGGAAGACTGGAGAGGCACAGAATCCATGTTGCTTGAAGTCCAGTGTGAAGTTTTCACAGTCAGTGATGATTTGGGCTGCCATGTCATCTGCTGGTGTTGGTCCACTGTGTTTTCTGAAGTCCACAGTCAACGCAGCCATCTACCAGGAAATTTTAGAGCACTTCATGCTTCCTTCTGCTGACAAGCTTTATGGAGATGCTGATTTCATTTTCCAGCAGGACTTGGCACCTGCCCACACTGCCAAAGGTACCAAAAGCTGGTTCAATGACCATGGTGTTACTGTGCTTGATTGGCCAGCAAACTCGCCTGACCTGAACCCCATAGAGAATCTATGGAGTATTGTCAAGAGGAAGATGAGAGACACCAGACCCAACAATGCAGATGACCTGAAGGCCACTGTCAAAGAAACCTGGGCTTCCATACCACCTCAGCAGTGCCACAAACTGATCACCTCCATGCCACGCCAAATTGAGGCAGTAATTAAAGCAAAAGGAGCCCCTACCAAGTATTGAGTACATATACAGTAAATGAACATACTTTCCAGAAGGCCAACAATTCACTAAAAATGTTTTTTTTTATTGGTCTTATGAAGTATTCTAATTTGTTGAGATAGTGAATTGGTGGGTTTTTGTTAAATGTGAGCCTAAATCATCACAATTAAAAGAACCAAAGACTTAAACTACTTCAGTCTGTGTGCATTGAAATTATTTAATACACGAGTTTCACAATTTGAGTTGAATTACTGAAATAAATGAACTTTTCCGCGACATTCTAATTTATTGAGATGCACCTGTACTTGTTTCTTAAAAAAAAAATGTTTTTTATGCGTGAGATCTCCAACCCTGCTGGAGACTACTGTCCTGCAGACTTCAGTTCCAGCCCTGTGCAACACACCTTCTTAATTATCAAGTAGCCCTGAACACCTTGATCAGCTGGTTCAGGTGTGTTTGATTGGGGTTGGAGCTGAAATCTGCAGGATGGTAGCTCTCCAGGAGCAGGGTTGGAGACCACTGGCGTAAAGGCTAACCAAGACGTGTCATAGCACTTGCATGTCGTTGCTCTTATGTTGGTTTTGATTGCTTCTAATGTCCTCATTTGTAAGTTGCTTTGGATAAAAGCGTCTGCTAAATGACTAAATAAATAAATAAAATAAATACAATTCTACAAACAATACCCCATAATGACAACGTGAAAGAAGTTTGTTCGAAATCTTTGCAAATTTATTAAAAATTCAAAACCGAAAAAAAAAAATCACATGTACATAAGTATTACATATGTTTACAGCCTTTGCTCAATAATTTGTTGAAGCACCTTTGGCACCAATTACAGCCTCAAATATTTTTGTGTATGATACAAGCTTTGATCATCATCATTTGGCAATTATCTGCCATTCTTCTCCTCGCCTCTTCACTTCTCAAGCTCTGTCATGTTGGATGGGGGCAGACGCACATTTTCAGGTTTCTCCAGGAATATTTGATTGGGCTCAATCCCAGGCTGTGGCTGGGCCACTCAAGGACATTTGCAGGGTCGTCTATAAGCCACTCTTGCTGTGTGCTTAGGGTCATTGTCATGTTGGAATGTGAACCTTCTGCCCAGTCTGAGGTTATAAATGCTCTGGACTAGGTTTTCATTAAGGCTATCTCAATATGTTGGTGCATTGAGCTTTTCTTCTACTCTGATGAGTTCCCCACATGCCCCACAGCATGAGGCTGCTACCAGCACACTTTACTTTTGGGATGCTACTCTGCAGGTGATGAGCAGAGCTGGTTTCCTTCAAACGTGATGCTTAGAATTGAGGTTCAGTGTTAATTTTGACAGGCATTTTTGATTTAGTCTTTGAGACGAAAATGCTTAATAATCTTTGTCACATTTTATTCATTTGAGTCTTGCATAGTTTTAGTCGACGAAAAGTCATTGCATTTTTGTCAACTTTTAGTCAAACTGCAGTTAATTTTGGTAGCTATTTTATATAGTCTTCAAACAAAAATAGTCATTAATTATTCTCTCTTTAGACCAAATAAATTAAGCTTATGAGCAATCTGAATCAAGGATTAAATTTGGAAAAACTGGAAAAAAAAATCTTTTTTGGGTAGAGATACAATTTTTTTTCAGATACAGTAGGTTTACTTAACTTGTATACATTTATTTAACATCTTTTGTTGTTAACATTAATGACACAGATAGGTATTTAATTAGGAATGCATGATGCTGTCCATTTAAGACGGAAGGCATGCATGTAATACTGACACATTCCGTTTTCACCCCCCTGTTTAATAACCGACTGTATTTACGTGAGATACTTTACACGATAGACAGTACTAGTATCTCATTTTTAAGAATTTTACTAAATATAAAAAAGCAGTAACCAGTAGGATGTACAAGTACAAGTACAAGTAGGATGGTTGGTCGCTATTTGTCCCATCCGTCTTCTATTTATGGCTGGGTAAATAGTGACAGTGACGAGCGCTGCGTTTTACAGTTATCAACTCGGCTGAAAAAAAATAACAACAAAACAAGGAGGGCAAGGGCAAATGATTGTAATTATTATGGCAGTGCATCAAAATTCAGTGTCATCAGTTTGCCAAAAAGAACATAGAACATTTTATGCACCATTTACACGTGGTAGGGAGCAGGTGTACATTTTTTTCTTCAACAAATATTTAGTCTCAGCGGGATTTAGCGGGAGAGGGTGGATGCGGGTTTAAAGGGGTCATCGGATGCAAAATTCACTTTACAAGTTGTTTGAACATAAATGTGTGTTGGAAGTGTGTGTACACATCCATCCTGTAATAATAAAAATCCATCCAGTGTTTTTTTTAAATCCCCTATTTTAAAATCCCCTTTCTCAAATCAGGCTGTTCTGAGATTCCTGTCAGAATGACGTAGTTCTGTACAGACCGCTCCTATAGCAGTCGTCATTTACTCCCGGCATCTGAGCCACTGAAGACGCAGAGGATTAGGGGACAGAGGATTAACATTTAACGTTAACGATTAACGTTTCTTTCGTTTTTGAAGGGAATGCGCCGATCCCGATCTGCCTAAATACGTCTATGTTCGCGTGAATCATTCGTGATCCAGCTTCATCTACAGAAGGAGTGAGTATAAGGGTTTTTTATGAATCTTTGCAAATTGCCTTTCCTAATAATGTGCTAGTTAGCAAGTTTCAGACTGAAGTTTACAGTCTACTCGTCACCCCACAGAAGAGAGGGGCGGAGCGAGCAGAGCTCATTAGCATTTAATGCGACATGGACTAAAAACAGCTTGCTGAAAAAAGAGCTGATTTTGACAGGGTAAAAAGGGTGTTTTTTTACACTACCATTGAGAAATTTTAACCAAAGTATGTTATAGACTTTTCATTAAGACCCTAAAGAATCATATCAACTTGTGGAAAATGGGCATCCGATGACCCCTTTAAGAAAACAGTCCCGCGCAGGGCTCTACTGTGATGGTAGCTTTCAAGATTCTTTGACAAAGAAAGCTTAAAAGAACAGTATTTATTTAAAAATTGTTTGTTTGTTTTTTGGTAACAAATAAAAAAAACTTCACTATCTGTTTTTAATAATTTTAATGTGTCCTTACTAAATAATATTAAAGTTCTACAGTATTAATTTCTTTTAAAAAATCTTACTGAACCCAAACTTTTGAACAGTACAGTATATAAAATATATAACAAAATACTTATAATTGTTAATTTTTAACTTTCATTTCATTTTGGTTACACTTTATTTTGATAGTCCACTTTAGACATTCTACTAACTATAAGTAACTTAGCAACTACGTGTCAACTAATTCTCATTCATTTGCAACTACTTGTCTACTTACTCTCAGAGTAGACTGTTAGGTTAGGTTTAGGGTTAGTAGAATAAGTTGACATATACTTGCAAAGATTCTTATAGTCAGTATGTATGTTGTGGGCCCATCAAAAAGTGTTAGAAGATATTAAGCAGACAATCTACTAATACTCTAATAACTGCTAGTTGACATGTAGTTGCAAAGTTACTTACTGTTAGTTGAATGTCTAAAGTGGACTATCAAAATAAAGTGTTACCTTCATTTTTATTTCTTCTTAATTTAGCCTTGGTGTAATGTAGTTTGATTGATTCATGTGACATGAAATGTTATTTTTGAATAAAGGAAAAAAGGTTAATTAGTTGTTACCACATGAAGCACATTTTTGTTATCTTAATAAAAGTATAATAAATCTTATAAAGGTTTTTACAGTCGCTCCACCACAGCAATTCAAACGCTTGAATTAGTAGGTGTGCCCAACTAAACCACAAAACACCATGCATGATGATAACTCTCATTTCCATAATTTGATCATACCTTGATGAATAACTACTGTCATGACCAAAAAAATGCACACAAACATCTGTATCAAATGAAAGTCAGCCTGTTTTCCGCACATAGCACTGACTTTTGTGAGAAAGATTGAATATTTAATGAGTCAAATTAAATATACATAGAAATAAGTGTTTCCCCTCAAAGAATAACAATGGCTTTACTAAAATGCAGTGCTGTGTCAAGTGCATTTTGCAGTTCCATTACGGGTATTTAATGAAGATGATACAGGGTTTCATGTTAAAATACAGCCCATAAAACTATTTCGTGAATTTGCCCCAATGTTTTTTGTGTGAAGTCTATCATTTGATAAACCAAACCATTATATGTGCACTATCAAACACACAGTATTAAGCCTTATCATACAGAGCTTCCAACAGATGTCCTTCTCTGGCAGCATCACGTAATTTGTTGAGTGTCACAATATTGAACAGAAAAATAGAAGAGTGAGCAAGTGTGATGAATATTGCTTCTATACTAAAAGCTGTTTGATCAGTCAGTTTAATCTGCTTATTTATTCTGCATTCATGTCCAATTTTTTTATCATATATGCCAGCATCCTTTAACCTGCACGTTTTGCCAAGTTCTGTCCTTCATTATCAGCACATCATCACTGAACTTTAGAGCAAGAGTAAAACAAGTCTATATTCAAAATTTCAAATACTAATTTTTAGGTTTTTAATTCCTAAAATGCTTTGCTTGTGCTGTGGTTTTTTAAAAGCAAATTAAGGAGTGAATTATTATTTCCTGTCAGAATTACATTTAATAATTTTTGCTCAAATCTGACCATTAATGGAACACAACTGACTTATAAGCGAGTTCATAAATGTCAGTTTTTCTACCAGTGACATTTGAGTGTTCTTCTTGATTTGAATTTATTCCCCCCAAAGCCATTAAAATCTGCCAGAACAAAACCTGAGAACACAAAACATTAAAATCCAAAAGGCAGCTGATTAACATTTTTTTAAACTAACATAGAACTAAAAAGAAAAAAAAAAAAGTATAAATAATAATTTTAGGGCTCTCTCACTCACTTTCTCTTTCTATGAGTAAGCTTCAAACTTCTTGGAACATTTGTAAAAATAATAATAATAATAATAAATGAATAAATAAATAAAATGAGTAAATTAAATGCAACAATAAAATAAAGATGTTAACAGTCCTGTAAATAAAAGGTGCATTAGCCACCTAACACTGCTGAAGCCAGTAATGACGAATGCTCATTTAGAATTGTTCTCTGTAAACATGATGATAATGAGAAGGCAATGGGGACTAGACAAGGAGAGATGACGCACACCAACCTATGTGAGCTGTAGCAAACCACTCCTGTTTGATGTAAACAGCTCACTTTAACATACACTTTTATTTAAAACATTAAAACTATTACCACCCAAATAATACTTTTCAAATGGATTGGTAGCTCTTTGCATTTCAATAAAGCAACAGGCCACAAGAGGTAGTGCATTACAATTTCTAAATGTACATGTACACCATGTACAACAGCCCAATAAAAATTGCATATGAACATCAATTTCATTATAGATTAGTCAGGTCACTGTGCACGGAGAACTTCGTTAGATGTAAAGTACATTTCTATTGAGCAACCAAATGTCACAGTCATAGATAAATTTCAAATACCCCACCGAGTATGTGCACATCTGTCAAAATATTTTGATTAAAACAATATTTGCTATTAAACATCAAACTGTAATTTGATAACTTTGGTCATTGTTACCACAACTGCTTTCAAGCTGTGTATATGTCTTCTTTAAAGATCAATTTACATTGTAACCTTTATATTTTAAACCATTTTTGCACACAAAGTATAGCATACATTATTTTGACGTTAAAAAACAAAATCTACCTTGCTAATTAAATTTTTCCTTATATAAATGTCATTAATCATGTACATCATTTTTTTTTTTTTTTTACATTTAAACATCCAATATTGTGAATGACGCACAAAAAAAGGGTGGGGGTGGTAGATTTGTTGATTTCTTTGTTGTGCAAGTGGATCTATACTTGGAAGCTGTTATGTGTAACAGGGCGAACGAGACGAGAGACGTGCGGATCCATTTGCAAGCTTTATTAGACAGAGATGTGGTCAAAAAACACAGGCAGGGTCAAAAGAGCAGTCCAGTGAACAGACGGGGTCGATCGGCGGCGAACATAGTTCCAGTGGGCAAAACAAAGAGAGATAATCCAAATACACGGTAATAGACAAGGCAGGAGCAAACAGAGTCCAAACGACAAGGCGAGAGAAAAATACAAGGCAGGCTTTAAACTTCAGGAATGCACAAGACTAAACTTTAACACGGGAAACACGGAATGGCTCCATAAAGCAGCTACCACTAGGAGAGTGATAAATGCAGAACAATACTTCGGCGATCCGATAGATGAAGTCCAGGGCTTATAAAGCGTGTCTAATTGGATGCAGCTCTGTGTGTAATCAGCGCAATGGATGATGGGAACTGTAGTCCGGAGTGACAGTCTGTGTAGTGTGAGAGTCAATGTAATGGAAGAGCGACCTCTGATGGTAAGCGGAGGGAAGTCTGTGGACAGGGTTCATGACATTATGGACTTTTTTCATTTAAGAATATTTGCCTGCAGAACATAGCCAATATTGTAGTGCTCGGCGGTATACCGGTTCATACCGAATACCGGTGTTTATTTTTCTTATGATATGAATTTTTAAAATACCGCAATACCGGTGTCGTTTAAACAACTTTCGGAATGCTACACTGTTTGAGAGGGGTCTCTTTTCACTGTTGCGAGGACACAGCTGTATGTGTTACTGAGTGTGAAAGTTCTGAAACTGAAGCTGTAGAACTAGTAGAACGTGAACTCAGCAACAAAAATCCACCGCCCCCGGCCATCAGCTCCCGCGTCTCTCACACACGAGTGTGACTTTAGCGCTATATTTAGCAACTTTCAGACCCTTTTAGCGGCTTTTTTTCCATAGAATATTCATACTGACAAACCTAGCGACGTTTTTGGATAAACCTTAGCTATGGTTCAGTTGGAAGATGTTGCCAGTACTGCCCGGCGAGCGCGAGATCTGGCTCTCCCGGTGCAGTACCGCCTCTCTCAGCGTCTCTTCTGTGCAGTGAGCGGCAGAGAAGCAGCGCATTCCGCTGGCCGTACTGCAGCAGATTTGTCAATAAATAAAACAGAGTTTCCAAGCACCTGACGCTTACTGACTGTTTGGAATTATAAATATGAGCATAGCTCATCTGTTAATATTATCAGTGTTGGGCAGTAACTAATTACTAGTAATGTAGTTACTGTAATATTATTACTTTTTGCAGTAACTAGTAGTGTAACTAATTACTAATAAGATTTCAGTAATAATATTACAGTTACCATCCATAAAACAGCTTAGTTACTTAGTTACTTTTGATGCCTCAACCCCGCTGATTTAAAATCTAACAATCAAATAATTCCTAGATTTACTGTCATAATTTTCACGACTCGCACATGCATGTGATGTCTCCAGTGCAGCAGGCAAGCTTGGAATATGAAAAAGCTCACATTCAGCAGATATAAATATTGCATTATATTGATATTGTCAGGAAAAAAAGATGATCTGAACACTGTTGTGTAAGTTGTGGCTTTACTTTACTCTGGCATTACATCCCACCCACATCCCTCTGATCAGCATGTGGTACATTATATTACTATAATTAAAAATCTTTTTGGAAAATTAAACAGTTTCTTACAAACTTATGTGATTTGATAAAATACATAACGAAATATAATCATATATATGGGTAACGGAAAAATTACTTCAAGCTACACATGACAGTTAATGAGATTAATACAACACTTCTACTTGAATGTCACTATCAATCACTGAGTGTTTGTAATAACTTCTGACTGCGATCCAATGTGGATTTTGGTCAAATGATGAGGAAGAAATATGTTGTTAGTAACATTCTAGAAGAATTATATGTGGAAGATACACAGTTACAACTTCTGTGGGGCGTGAAGAAAAAGTAATGTAACTAGTAGTGTAACTAATTACTGTTGCCAGAAAGTAATAAGTAAAGTAACAATATTACTTTTGAAATGAGTAACTAGTAATGAGTAATATATTACATTATTTGAGTAACTAGCCCAACACTGAATATTATGCACTTTTTTGTTTGTTGTTTTTTTAGTTTGTTACTCAAGACGCAGGCAGTGCGCTGCACGAGACAAAAAAGTAATATTGCCAACACCGCCGCATCTTTAGTGTAGATGCATGTTGATTTTATCAGACGATGTCGCGATTATAAATGAGAGTGACTCCTGGTTAACATGTATTAATGGGTCGTGTTTAGTCACTATTTAGTGTGGAATTTTTCTACAATATTCGCTCATCATGACAGTAAAATAGGGCATTCTAAGTAAATCTACTGCAGTATTTCCTCTCTCAATCAGTAGAAAATGTGGTTAATAACCGGTCATGCATGAAAATAATAAATATCGTCATATACTAGGGCTAAAACGATTAATCGACATTATTGACAACGTCGACAATAAAAAATTGTCAACAAATATTTTTGTTGAGTAGTCGTTTGATCTCATATGAACTAATGTAAAAGCCTGCAATAATGCGGTTTGACCAGTGGGGCGCTGTGGCACAAGAATGTAATTCAGCCCTCCTAGATGCAATTCAAGAGAAGACGACACACACAGCGCTTCAGAGCAAACGCAGCCGAACCTATGCGGCGTTTGGATGAATATGTAAATATATATAACACGCTTTCCTCTCAGTAATGAAATAAACACAACAAAAACTGACAGCAGTGTGAAAGCAGCAGTTAAAAATGCATCTGATTACAACGATGTGGATATTTGCACAAGCTCTGCAGTTCAGTACTCCAGTAAAGTCCGGTCACATCATGTTTATTTACATAGTGCTTTATGCAATAGATAGCCTTAATTCAAGCAGCTTTACGGTATTATAGTTGAAATATATACATGAAAAACCAGAGTCAGTGTCGCTTTCAGTTAGAATTACAACTTGATTTTCTGTTATAAAGCTCTCCAGTGTGGAGCTAGCAAATGATAAAATATTTTTATTAGTCGGAAAAAAAAAATGTCATCAAAGTGATAGTTTGGTTTACAGAGATCAAAGCTTGATCTATCTCAGGACTGTTTTTTTTATCATAACCCTATAAGGTATTTTAAGACATTATGTTGTGAATAAAATAGTTTATCCAAAGCGTCTTATCACTTACCTTTATTTTGTTTCTTATCCATATGACTTACAAAAGGAGATGTTAGGCAGAATGTGTCATTCAGTTACTTTTTCATGTAGCTAATTAAATGGTGAGAGAGTGTCTCTGTCTGTCATCTCATTTTGTGTGCCAAATACATCTATTTGTATAATGGGTAACACTTTATTTCGATAGTCCACTTTAGACATTCTACTAACAGTAAGTAACTTTGCAACTACAGGTGCATCTCAATAAATTAAAATGTCGTGGAAAAGTTCATTTATTTCAGTAATTCAACTCAAATTGTGAAACTCGTGTATTAAATAAATTCAATGCACACAGACTGAAGTAGTTTAAGTCTTTGGTTCTTTTAATTGTGATGATTTAGGCTCACATTTAACAAAAACCCACCAATTCACTATCTCAACAAATTAGAATACTTCATAAGTATAAAAAAAAACATTTTAGTGAATTGTTGGCCTTCTGGAAAGTATGTTCATTTACTGTATATGTACTCAATACTTGGTAGGGGCTCCTTTTGCTTTAATTACTGCCATAGTGTCATTTTTTTTCTCTCCAAAAGTCAGCATGATTACAAATGATTTTTACAACAGTTCAATAAGCAAGAAGTTAATTAATAGACTTATGTTTTAGACAGCATATTGCCTGTTTTTGCTCAATTTCGATAACAAAAATAATTCCAAACAAATCCAGAGCACTGTTTTCCGTCTCTGAGCAACATGACGGCATTTCGTTCCTGAATGAATCAACCTTTAAATGATTCGGTTCAATCGCAATGACTCACTTGTTAACAGTGACTTTTAAATGTGTGTTTTAATTTCACATTTAAAGTATCTTTTAATTTTTTTTATTAATTTCAAACATCAGTTGTCAACGTTTTATGTTTAAAATATCAAAATATTATTTATCCATTTGTAACTGCAGATTAAAGCATTACATGTCCCTCTGAGCTGCATTAAACTGTGTGTAAAACATCTAAATGCCATTCAGATGCAACTTCTATGTTTCCTTTGCATTGCAAAGATGAATTTTGTCAATACTGACTTAATTTGCTTGGTAACAGCCCAAATGTCTTATTGACTTATTAAATAAAAAAATAAAAAAGACTCAAAAGGTGATGCAGACTTATAGAAAAAAAAATGGCTTTATAAAAAGGTAAAAAATGCCTATAAAATGTAAAAATAATTTTAAACTTATTGGAAAAGATTATTCTGTTACATGACAATAAGCTACATCAGCTGGAATACTTCAAACCGGTAGGGGTGTATCACCAGTAAAGTCACGATATGATACGTATCACGATACAGAGGCCACGATACGATACGTATCACAATACAGGACTGCACTTCATTTCACCTCAGAAGAATCTAGTAAAACAGCTGTTTATTAAACACTGTATACTATAGGGCCGTTGCTAACTATTGGCAGAGCAGGTAGTTGACCTCTATAACTGTACCATATACTCTATAATGAAGGGCCTCTATAACTGTACCACAGTACAATATAGGTAATGGCATATGTTTCATTTTACATTGGGCACTCCCCACCAGGTACAATATTCTGATTGCTTGTATCTTGTTTTTAAGCACATACACAATAATGTACTCATTCTAATAAATTTATATTGTAATGTACTCATATTAATTAATATATAAAAAAATCATCTTAACATTGCTGGTAGGTTATCATTGCACAAATTAAAGGGTTACTCCACCCCAACATGAAAATGTTGTCATAAATCACTTACCCCCATGTTGTTCCAAACCCGTAAAAGCTTCGTTCGTCTTCGGAACACAATTTAAGATATTTTGGATGAAAACCAGGAGGTTTGTGACTGTCCCATTGACTGCCAAGTAAATGACACTGTCAAGGCCCAAAAAAGTATGAAAAGCATCGTCAGAATACAAGCCTCCCGGTTTTCATCCAAAATATCTTAAATTGTGTTCCGAAGACGAACGAAGCTTTTACGGGTTTGGAACGGCATGGGGTAAATGGAGATTTATGACAAAATTTTCATTTTGGGGTGGAGTAACCTTTTAACGCACTCTCTACATTTAAAAAATAAATATAAGAATTAGAAGCGTTCTAACCTAATGTATGGCGTTATTTTACTGCCAAATGTCGAGAGCGCATTTTGGTAGCGCGAAAGTAGATTAATATAATGCGCGAGCGCGAATCTCCCTGCTTGCGCGCGAATCTCCCTGCTCGCGCGCGGATTTCCTTTGCTCTCGCACAAAACCGGACGCGCGCGCTCGGATATACCCTGCTCTCGCGCAGAGAGAGTGCGCGCACTTAAAACGTGTCTCTCCTCTTGCTCAAGTGTGCGTGTGCGCACTCAAACTTTGTCTTGTGCACTCGCACATCTCTCCGTGCTCTTGCGCTAGATATTAATTATTTTCACACCTGGATTAAATGTCAAAAGTTATCAACCAATCAGATTTTTCTATGACTGACCTGATGAAAATACTATGCCTACCTGAAGAGGGAACTGATCCTGGAATTTCTCTACAATTTAATAATATTTAGTCATATCAAATGTATATTAGAAATGGCTAGGAATCGGGTGCTTGGATGATTTATTAAAAATAAAAACTAGTTTGTCTAATTGTTTGGTCAAACCCCCTGAGCGATTTATCTAAACAAACAAACAAAAAAGTATATGATTCTTAAAGTTCATGTGGCCATACATGTATTGTGTACTTGGGATGAAATAAATAAATAAATAAATAAATAAATAAATAAATATATATATATATATATATGAAGATTAATTATTTTCGCACCTGAATTAAACGTTGTCAAAAGTTATCATTATGCACTTTTAAAAATATCTTGAAACAGATTTCTTCATTAGGGCCTTTCCTTAATTTTTTTTTTTTTTTATTGTTGCATTTTTGTTTTAACACACTGGTTATTGTAGGCTACTTTGTTTTACTTTATATCTTTTATGTTTGTATTTTGTTATTTTCTGTGAAATATTTTGACAATCAAAGAAGGATCTTTCATTTATTTTCAGTTTAATAATATTTAGCAATGTTAATCAAATGTATAATTGAAATGGCTAGGAATCAGGTGCTTGGATGATTTGTACATAAATAACCTCTGTCCAACTATGATTGGTCAAACCCCTCGGTTTATCTAAAAACAGCCCATGGCTCTAAAGACTTCATATAAAAGGTCAATGTAATGTCATATTATGTCAGATATCTCAACTGAATTTAAAATCATTGCAATAAATTCTCAGTTGTTGGCAATAGTAAGTAACAATTCCTATCAAACAACATCAAATGCAAAAATAGTTGTAAACGATGATATCATAACACACTAAATGCTCTGATAGAATCGCTGTTTGGACATTTATTGGGAGTTTTTTTTATTTATCTATTTATTTTTTTAAATCCAGTGTTTGTTTTCAGTTCTGATTTTAGTTAGATTTTTTATTTTTCATGAAAACTCACTTCATAGTAGCAACACATTCAATGGCACTCTCCTCTAAAACAGTGAATATACAGTTATATGACAGTTATAGGTAATGACACTGTCTTCAAATGCATTAAACCCATAGAATATAATGTAGTGATGTTATCACAAATAAGATAAGTTCATTATAGTGTTATAGTGTTATATTTGGTCTCCACATCTTAAGTAGGCTATTTAGGGAATAGTGCATCTGACCCTAGTTCTGTCTTAAATCAGAATATATATATATATATATATATATATATATATATATATACAGTGCCCTCCACTAATATTGGCACCCTTGATAAATATGAGCAAAGGCGGCTGTGAAAATAAATCTGCATTGTTTATCCTTTTGATCTTTCACTCAAAAAATTCACAAAATTCCAACCTTTCATTGAAGTAAAACAATTGAAATTGGGGAGAAAATCTCATTGTGAAATAACTGTTTTTCTCCAATGAATGTTGGCCACAATTATTGGCACCCCTAGAAATTCTTATGAGTAAAATATCTCTGAAGTATATTCCCATTCATATTTAAATTTTTTAGCACACCAGGGTGACTAGGAGCATGAAATTGTCCAGCCATGACTTTCTGTTCCACAGGATTATAAATATGAGGAACACAAAGGTCAAATTCCCTTTATCATCCATCACAATGAGAAAAAACAAAAAATATATTTCTGATGTGAAGAACAAGATTGTTGAGCTTCACAAAATAGAAAGTGGTTGTAAGAAAAGAGTTAAAACATTGAAAATCCCCATTTCCACATCAGGGCAATAATTAAGAGGTTCCAATCAACTAAAGATGTTAAAAATCTGCCTGAAAGAGGACGTGTCTATATCGTCCTAATGCACGCTGAGGAGGAGAGTTTGAGTAGCCAAAGACTCTCCAAGGATCACAGCTGGAGAATTGCAGAGATTAGTTGAGTCTTGGGGTCAAACATCCCCTATATCACCACATGTTGTTCGGGAGGGTTTCAAGAAAAATTGTCCTCACTCATCCAAAAACAAACTCCAGCAAATTCAGTTGTCAGACACGACTGGAACTTCAAATGGCACTGGCTTCTATGGTCAGATGAAACTGAAAAAAGAGCTTTTTGGCAGCAAACCCACCAGATGAGTTTAGTACAAACAGGGATAAAAAAGTACCCCATGTCCACGGTTAAATATACTGCTGGATCTTTAATGTTGTGGGCCTGTTTTTCTGCCAGAGGTCCTGAACATCTTGTTCAGATGCATGGCATCATGGATTCTATCAAATACCAACAGATAAAAAATCAAAACCTGACTGCCTCTGTTAGAAATCTTATAATGGGCCGTGTGTGGATCTTCCACCAGGACAACAATCCAAAACAAACATCAAAATAAACACAAAAATGGGTCACTGAGCACAAAATGAATATTTTACCATGGCTGTCTCTGTCCTCTGACCTGAACCCTGTAGAAGATGAGTGAGGTGAACTGAAGAGAAGCAGCACCGTCATGGAGCTGTGAATCTGAAGGATCTGGAGAGATTCTGTATGAAGAAAATGGTCTCTGATCTCTTATCAGGTGTTCTCCAAACTCTTCAGGCATTATAGGAGAAAACTCAGAGCTGTTGTGCTGGGAAAAGGACGTTGCAATAATTGGGTGCCAATAATTGTGGCCAACATGAAATAGTGAAAGCATTTATTTCACAATGAGATTTTCTCCCCACTTTCAATTGTTTTACTTCAATGATAGGTTGGAATTTTGTGAATTTTTTGAGTAAAAGATAAAAAGGATAAACAATGCAGATTTATTTTCACAGCTGCCTTTGCTCATATTTACCAAGGGTGCCAATATTAGTGGAGGACACTGTATATTTATTTCAACCCAAGTACACAATACATGTATGGCCACATGAACTTTAGGAATCATATACTTTTTTGTTTGTTTGTTTAGATAAATCGCTCAGGGGGTTTGACCAAACAATTAGACAAACTAGTTTTTATTTTTATTTTTAATAAATCATCCAAGCACCCGATTCCTAGCCATTTCTAATATACATTTGATATGACTAAATATTATTAAATTGTAGAGAAATTCCAGGATCAGTTCCCTCTTCACGTAGGCATAGTATTTTCATCAGGTCAGTCGTAGAAAAATCTGATTGGTTGATAACTTTTGACTTTTAATCCAGTAATAATAATAATTAATATAATAATATAATAATTAATATCAAGCGCAAGAGCACGGAGAGATGTGCGAGTGCACAGGACAAAGTTTGAGCGCGCACACGCACACTTGAGCAAGAGGAGAGACACGTTTTAAGTGCGCGCACTCTCTCTGTGCGAGAGCAGGGTATATCCGAGCGCGCGCGTCCGGTTTTGTGCGAGAGCAAAGGAAATCCGCGTGCGAGCAGGGAGATTCGCGCGCAAGCAGGGAGATTTGCGCTCGCGCATTATATTAATCTACTTTCGCGCTACCAAAATGCGCTCTCGACATTTGGCAGTAAAATAACGCCATACTAATGCGCTGTCTTCACTGTCTCAAGCACACACGTTCACTCAAACAGATCACGTTGCGGCCGCACACAGACATTCAGAAACACAAACTTTTTAGCACTGCCCCACAATTTTATCAATAAAAATAGCTTAATCGCTCAAGAGCTACATTATCTTTCTCAACAAGGAGCTGGTAACATCTGTTTCTAAAGGAATTTAAGCCACAGCTTCACTGAAATGCGGCAAAACTGTGGTAGCCTGGCCTAATTCATACATACAACTCTCTCTCTCTCTCTCTCTCTCTCTCTCGTAAATGAACAGTTGATGAATTACACTTTTCTGAGAATAAAATATTGAAGTGGAGATCGCTAAACTGCAAGCTAACCGGTGTTTTAAGAAAGCAAGCGTGTTTATCGACAGTGGAGAGAGCGCGCGTACACATGGTTCCCAGGGTGACAAAGATAACACATTTAGCAGATATTTCCGTATTGCGCAAGTGGGAAGCTCTGTTCCGGGGATTACGTCTCTTTATATGAGGCAACCCAGTTGTGTTCCTCTGCGGCCAGATGAAACCTTGTTGTAGCCTATATATTATGCTCTATTCATTATTTTTTAGAAACCTCACTTTTTTACTCCATTTTAAACGGTGTTCTTGTATTCAAATTAAGTGTGGTCCACTGCTGTACACGTGCCACAATATCGATACAGGGACAGCTGTATCAATACTCGTATCATCAAATCTCTGTGACGATACATCGTCGTATCGAACACAGCACTATTAAAAACACAAAAATAAAACATGTTTATTCTGTGGCACAAGTTTATGTTATTCTGTGGCAAAATTATTTGGTGCCTATTTTTGTTTCTTATAGGAGCCCATGCCTCCTTAAGTGATTTTTTGTCTGGAGCCCTGACCAGAATAACAGCAGATTGCAGCCTTTGATATGGATCATCTCCCCTTGATTATTAACCAATGAATGGGGTTGCTGCCAAGTGTTTGTTTTATCATTTAAGCCAATATTTGCCTGTATGAAGAGGACAATGAGCACATGTTTTGTTGCAGCGCTCAGGACAAAATGTCGCCCACACTAGTCAAAGTAGCTCAAAGATAAAATAATATGTGAATCACCATATATTAGGAACAGTGTCCAGGAACTGCTGCATGGACATCACTGTTTTTCCTTTTCATTGTATCTGTATGTTTGTTAAATTGTGCTTGACTAAGACAAAATGCTAGTCCAAAAAAAAAGAAAAAAAAAGACAATCTTTAAAGGGGACCTATTATGCCCCTTTTTACAAGATGTAAAATAAGTCTCTGATGTCCCCAGAGCGTATATGTTAAGTTTTAGCTCAATATACCCCACAGATACATTTTTATAGCTTGTTAAAATTGCCACTTTTAGGGTATGAGCCAAAACGCGCTGATTTGAGTGTGTTGCTTTAAATGCAAGTGAGCTGTTGCTCCCGGAGAAGAGGGCGGAGCTTTAAGAGCTCAAGCTCTGCATTAGCAGTGCTATCCTTTGCAAATAAACATTTCACTATTAATACAAGCCTGTTATCTTTACAGAAAACTACTCGGTTTCAAAGTCAGTCATCTGATTATACTGTGCATAATAAATTTGCGTTTATGAATTACACAGACAGGGAGCACGGCGGGATAAAAATAACAACATAGCTGGTCTCATGCTATCACAAACTTTATAAGTCCCACTTCTAGGGCTGTGACGGTCACCGTGACAACCGCGTCACCGGCGGTGGTCGGTTGTCACCGCGGTTGTCTGTTGCCACCGGCGGTAGTGCACGTGACGTCACACACTTTATAACAAGCATAATACAAAGTTTTATATACAAGTGTAATAATAGTAACAATTGCAAATTGTTTTATTTAGACTATAAATCTATGCTAATTCACAAATTACCTCAAACGCCATACACAGCGTTTCCTTTAGATTGGAAGGTTTGAGCGCAGGAAAATACAGTTTATTCTGCATTCAGCAAATTTATTTCGTGATGAGCGATGGACCTTGTTGCAAACGACAAACGAATTACTGTGCCCCCCACTTTCCATCCTCTCCCCTCCTTGCTGAACGTGATCGAAAGCGAAAGTGATCCGATAAAACAACGCACATAAGAAAGCGATTGCACTTTAGCGAGCGTCAGCAACTGCACGCGATCATAGATCGCACACACACAACGTGATTTGTGCCCCTCCCCCCCTCCTAGAAATTCAAATGCCCCCCTGATAGAGGTGCCCGGCTCTGCCTTGTTGGGAAACCAAATACTACATCGCCGATCTGGAATCATTTCCATTCATGTCACCCATCCGCATTTGTACAAGTGTCTTCAAGTTCACGTGATCGCAAACGCCCGGCTGGTCAGGTTTGTGTTGGTGAGGCTTTCTCCAAACTGACCAAATACGAACGAGACAGCGGTAAATGGAAGATGCCAACAAGAAATGTGGCAACATACGCCACGATTCCTATTCCACAGAGAGCGCGTGCAGACGAGGAGTTGCTTGGTGGCGGAACAGTGAACCGTGTCTAAACCGGACGCCGTGTCGCAACACAACAGGTTGAGTCTGTCTACAGGACATTTGAACTTTGTGTCAGTACGTCATAAAGAAGACGAGGCAGTTTACTGTGAGGGATTTGTCGTGTCTTATCTCGCCGCATCTGTAGACAGCATCACTGATTATGAGTTCTCGCCGTGCCGCTCGCGTGAGGTAGACAGAGTGTATTTAACTTTGTTATTTAAGGCTACTTTCCTATTTAACTGTATTATTTCTTTTATATCTATTTTAGCGTTTTGCAGGCTGAGTGTTCACTGACGGAAGTGCTAAAATAAACACGCACGTTTGTTAACAGATGATTGAGCCTCATTTATTTGTTTTTGCGTTTCAGAATTATATTTATAAATATGTACACAGCACCGCGCCACCGGCGGTAGTTGGTCCATTACCACCGCGGTGGTAAAAATCTGCCACCGTCACAGCCCTACCTAGGGTTGTAACGGTATGAGATTTTCACGGTATGATAATCGTCTCAGAAAATATCACGGTTTCACGGTATAACGGTATACGGTATTAAACAATCAAAACAGATTTTTTTTTGGTTGAACAAATGTTTGGAAGCATGTGTTTATTCAAATTTCATTAATCAAAAACAATCAAGTAAATTTCATCATTGATTATATATTAGTTTAACAACTTATATTCATCATTAATAATTCATAACAATTCATAAATTCTGGTTTGACTTAATTTTTCTGGATTCTGTACTTTTATGATATAATACAAATATAATATCAAAAATGGTGGTAATGAAATTAATGCATAAAGCTTAAACAATTTAATTAATGTTTTAAAATGTAATCAAATGAAAATAACTTTTATCCTTTTATGTCTTCGTAAAGGACTGCACAACAGAGATTTACTAAATAAAAATAAGGAGAAAATTATATTCCTTAAATGTTTCTATAAATTATTATTATTATTTTAGAAGTAGGCTCGTTATAGTACAGTCGTAATTTCTGTCAATTTCTTCGAGTTAAAAAGCGGACTTTTATTTTGACGGGTTGTAGTGAAGAGCTTTGAGTGTCAGTGTATTTGACAGTGGTTTTCTCAAATAAAATGATGAAAGGATTATTAATTGTTCTCTCAGTGTCAGTGAGGCTCTCAGTGCTTGTGTTCACGTCTTCAGATAGTGAGACAGCAGGTGCTGTTAAACACTGAGCGGCGCCAGCGCGAATGCTTGAGTATGTAGTACACGACACAACGCCGCTCATTCACAGAGAGACACGCAAAACAAACAGATTATATTTTTACATAGCATTGTTTTTGCTCTTTAATAATCACAGACACTAGAACATGTCATGATTTGACTGCTCTGTTTTTGATTTATTCATCAATACATAAAATCGCGCATTTTATGTGACATCTGCATTGTAAATTCATTTTCATGACTGGATTCTGGGATTCACTCCGCATCACGGAAATCATAAGGCTTTAACCTTAAGTTATAAATGGGACATAACTGTATCTGCATGGAGAGATGGTGTTCTAAAATATAGGTAATGTTCGATGTGTTTCCTCTTTTTGCAGCTGCTTTTCGACCACAGTTTTTGCGAACTGTCTATCCTCGAGGACAAATAAGCGTTCGTCTTTTCTATATTCAAAGTAACGTTATTCCCATACTGCCAATTTTAATTTATATTTCGATGTGGGATAGAGATTAGAGATAACTCATAAAGATGTCTGTCTCTGATGTTGTCTCCTCTGTATGTGTGGGTGGAGCAAGAGAACAGTTAAGTGGAAAGTTGTTGCCTAGGCACAGGTGAGATTCTGCGTCTTTTATTTTCTCCCAATACCGTAGATAAGCAAATGTACACGGTATGATAATCGTACGCCTTTATATCGTGGTATACCGTCATACCGGTATATCGTTACAACCCTAGCCCTACCTACTTCTGATTATGAGCTCGACAACTTCAAGCGATCGACTCACATTGCTTTCATATGCAACTTTTAACTACCACATTCCTATTCACGATCATTCTGATAGCACTTGAAGGCAGCATCAGTGAAAACACAGAGACAATGATAGCTTTAGCAATTAGCCTTATAGAGTGCCAAAATAGCTAAATTTGTTGCTAGGTGCTTTTGAAAGAAAAAGTTGCTAGGGTAGTCTGAAAAGTTGCAAAATTTAGCAACAAAATTGCTAAATTGGCAACAGTGCTCGCAGCCTCGCACCAACCGGAGGAGGAGGGGGAGGGGCCGTGTGACTCGTTCAATAGGGTCTGGCTGCAGACATGCACTTGCATTTTTTTTTTAGCTATTTTGTGTAAATTGAATCTCTCAACATTTTACACAAGTATCCAGGTGGTAAAGACAAGAAAAAAGAAACTAAATTACAATGTCACTTGCAATCGCTACTTGCACACTTCACTGCCTGCGACGTCACTTGCAATCCACACAAATGGTGCATGTTGCCAATGGAGACAAGACACTGTGGTGGTTAAACGATTAAAACTAATTTAATATCTTAACATACAGGGTCCTGCAAGTCATCTGTAAGAGAAAAAGACAAGACCCACAAATCCGTGGCCACAGAACAGCAGAATATGAATGCAATGCTCTCAATAAGCGCTTTTAAACCTCCCGTAGAAAATCATAAACACTTAATATGGCTTAATGTGTTAAGATAGTGTTATTAAAAGATCAAATTCAATATACAGTTTATTAATATAATGTATATGAATATAGTGTTTTCCTCCCATACCGCAAAACGTGGCATAATGTGGCATAACGGACTAAGATTATTAAGACCAAATATGCTCCTCTTCATTATTAAAACAATTAAGCGTTTTGCTGTATGGGAGGAAAAGTGAAAGTTTGCTCGTTGAGTTCATGGCCATATGCTTGCCTTGTAGTATATTAAATTAATAAACTATATATCGAATTTGATCTTTTAATAACACTATCTTAACACATTAAGCCATATTGCAGGACCCTGTATGTTATGATATTAAATTAGTTTTAATCGTTTAACCACCACAGCGTCTTGTCTCCATTGGCAACACGCACCATTTGTGAGGATTGCAAGTGACGTCGCAGGCAGCGAAGAGTGCAAGTAGCAATTGCAAGCGACTTTGTAATTTAGTTTCTTTTTTCTTGTCTTCACCACCTGGCTAGTGGCTACTTGTGTAAGATGTTGAGAGATTCAATTAAAAAAAATACTTAAATAAAATAAAATAAAAAACAAAAAAGACTGCAAGTGACGTCACTTGCGGAAGTGCAGGTGTCTGAAAGTGCAAGTCTGAAAATGCAAGTGCATGTCTGCAGCCAGACCCTTCTCGACTCGTTCGCTCTTCACAGCACACAACTGAGGGAGTCCTGCACCTTCCGTCTTTGACGGCACGTAAAAAAAAACTGCGCATACCACAGAAACAGTATAACGAAAAAATTGTGGTTTTGAAACCGTCACTTTTCCAAACCGCGGTATACCTTGAAACCGGTTATCGTCCCATGCCTACTACCATCGACTAACAGTGAATTTGCAGTCCTACTTAGAAGTGAATGGCATAAGTTTATTTTTACCAAGTTAACTCACAGAATTATTTTTCCTGAAAATGAAAATTCTGTCATTATTTAATAAACCTGTTGTCATAAAGCCATCACTCAAGTCAAATGTGCCATTGTTTAAACCTGAATGAACATGTGAATGAGATTTCAGAGCTTCAGCAGAGATAAAGATTTGATTTTCTTTCTATTTCTCTCACAAAGCTGTTATACACTTTAGAGGTCATATGGACTATTTTATGGGAAGAGCTTTATAAAGATTTTTCTAAAATTCTAATTTTTTTGTCTTGTACAGAAAAAAATATTTTTGAAAACATGAGGGTGAGTAAAACTAAATATTGATAAATGTGTTCATTTTTTCTGTCATCATATACTCACCCTTATGTTGTTTCAAACATGTATGATTTTTTTTTCCCTCTTTGGAACACAATGGATCATATTTTTAAGAATACTTAAGTCAAAACAACACTGGACCCCACTGACTTCACTGCTTGAACAAACAAACAAAATATGTTTCATGTTCACAGAAGCAAGCAAGTAAAAAGAGTTTGAAAGGACATGAAAGTGTATCATTTATGACAGAATTTTCATTGTTGAGTGAATTATCCCTTGAAGCAATCATTTGTTCTAAGCCCTGCTGGTGTGTTGTGTGCCTTAAGCACTGCAGTTCAGCACGTAAGACACACTTTAAATATGACTACACCTAAAATAGTCATTTGTAAATAAAAACACTTTGACTGAGGGTTCTCAGATCTCTAGTGCAATGGGGCTACAGTGAACTCTTTTAGGGTTCTCGGTACAAGCCCCATGTTGCTACCTTGAACGCTTTGTAAGGAACCATTGCCTTGTTTGGAATGATGTTTGACTAGAACTGAATTTGACCAAGGTGTACTTCAGATCATTACATAACAGAGACACAAAAACTCTCACAACCCCGCAACCCCACATGATCCCCTCTCTCTACCTCGTTGTCACGGTCTCTCCCACTCATAGACACAAATAGATACGAACAAATTTGTACCACTAACCCAGCTATCTACCTTCAGTGGTCATCCAGCAGTTCACAGTTTGTTTATTTTTGCACCAGCCAATCATCAAAGTCACTGCTTATTAAAAATGTTCAATGTTTTCAAAAGAAAAGTCACCTTAAATTATAGCTAGTTGTCAAGTGGACTACCATAACCATCACCAAAGATTAATATGGAGAACTGTACATTTAAGTACGAACAATTCTTACTCAAATAAATAAAGTGTACCCTTGAACTTTGTTGTGGTATTCACAAACCACTTTTTTTTGCCTAAATGTGGCCTCATGTTGTAAGATTCATGTTCAGAAGATTTATTATGTGTGATATCAGGTCAAGACCAGTGTAAAGTCCCTCACACTTTGTCTCATTATTTGGGTCTCTGTGTGTCAGTTTCATGTTCTGGCTGGTGTCTGAAACCATATTTTTTGCAAAGATCAAGTGGTTTTGCGTCCAACTCAAACCAAAAAGATTCAAAGGTTAAACACACAACTAAGCTCAAATTCCTTTCAGGAAAAAACACACACTACACTAAAACACAGCCTAGGACAAAATGCTCGCTTAACTTATGGTTCAGATTGAAGCACCAAATTATCAATCAGATTCTTTAGACAAATGCAGAGACACACAAGTGTTTTTCTCCGTATAGTTTAAATTTAAGGTAACGTTTATTTTCAGCTTGCATAACATTTCATTAATGTTCTGCTTTTGTTCCAGCTATGTAGGTCTAATTGAAACCTGTTTTTTAAAACAGCCATCCCACTGTTCAGTGAAGTCAAATTACATTTATAATTAAAGATAACATTGTTAAACCACAAATGATGAGATATCAAAACCAAACTGTGAGTTTATGCAAAGCAATTTAACTAATGCCTGTCAATTAAAATGCATAGCATGACAGCTGGACCTGCATGTCGGTGTATGAATCAAAATGTTCCTTTTCCATGTATAGTTTGTGGGTGATTAAATGTGTGAATGACTCGGAACGAGAACTAGACTACAGAGAAGTTCAAGGATAAGAGCTTTGAAGCGCTTGGCATAGTGTCTTTGCGTTTGGACACAACTGTGTGGGGTTGCCTTTATGGCAGTATCCCTGGACCCAGATACCCTGAGGGAGGAGGCTGACGACGAGTCTGTGTGTTTGGATAAATTGTCTGCTAAATGAATAAATGTAAATGTGTGTTAATGTGTACAGCTGTCTCTGTGTACTGGTTTACTTGGCTGCAGTCATAAAGAGAGGAACTTCAAGCAAATTAAGGCTTCCTTCAGGAATTACAATTTAATTTAATTCCTAGCTAATAAAATGGTCCTGAAGCAACGGATCCCAATCCATTAATAGAAAACCAATAAAGAACATTCCAATACAAAACTGAAACTGAACACAAAACCAGGGGCCATGCGAAAGTACTGGGGTCCGTGGAGAAGTCTTCTAAAACAAAGACTTTTCTTTTTAAAAAAAAATCACTACAACTCTGACTATTTTATTTGAACTAATGGAAGATCCCAGGGTCGGTACAGGTTGGAAATCCCCTTAAAAAGTAGTTGCTCTCCAGATGAGTGCATATGGTCCTGTGCATCGTTTCTTGCTAATTGCCGTTAGGCATTAATTAATCATATTAAAATAAATATAGACTGTAAATAAACATTTCTACAAGTCGGGCAAACTTTTTCACTGTCCTCCGTACAGTCGCATGTTTGGGTACAAAGACGCGTGTTATTTTAACGCGCACCATTTTAATTAACTTTATCAACGTAATGAATTGGTTGTAGCGCAACACATTATCAGTGTGGAAAGAAAAAACACAGCAGTGCCCCCTCTTACCTGCTATCCGTATATGATGTTACATCCATCCATTTGCCCATCTCGTTTTTCACGCAGGGCATGTTAGGGTAAGGAGGACGGGTCAACATCCCGCCGGGGTACCACTGTTCGGGCGGAGGTCGCTCCCGCGGAACCAGAGCCTCGCTTCGGCCGTATTCGTAGGGGTTACAGATAAAAGGCGTATCGTGGCCAGATGCGTAAGGGGTCCTCTGTTTGAGGGACCCGTACTGGCCGTTACTGTCCTCAGCGTACCTATGCGGGTACGCCCAAGTGTCATTTAGTTCACGGGGCATCATCTCTGCCTTGATTTTGACATTATAGAGATTAACATAATCCTCCACGGGGCCCGCGAACTCGCCGGACATCTCCGCGGGTTTCGCGAAGCTCTGGCTCGGTCCGTTTTCGAGCTCCGGTTGCACGAAATGGGCCATGCTCTGAGGCAACAGTTGTTCGAACTGGCACGAAGCCGCTCGCGTTGCGTCCATGTCCGGTGCTGTCGTTGCTGCCGCACCTTCTGAATTGAAGTTGGCAAAGTCCCCGGACAAGCTGGCGAACTTATGCACATCCGCGGTTAAGTGTGATCGAGATGCGGTGCTGCACTGCAAGGTCGTCACCTCACCAGCTAGCTGCTCCAAGTCGCCACTTTTAAACATCTCGAGCAGTTTGTCCCTGCCTCGCAGCTCTGCACCTCTGTCTCGTCCCGCCGCGAGAGCGTACTCTCTTTCTTTCCCTCCTCCTGCCTCCCGTTCGCTCACTGAGCAGTTCAGCAAAGGCATTCCAAACAAAAAGATTTCCTCACTACAACTTTCAGTGGTCAGGGGCGGCGGCGCATGGTGCGGTCCCACCTCGCCCAGTTCGCTGGACTCCATAGCTAAGCCCAAAGATACGGACACGGCTTTGCACAGCTCTCGCGCTGTCTCCGAGATGCTACTACTGCTGCTGTTGGTGGTGGTGCACGCGCGACTACTACTCGCCACACTTGCGTCACGGAGCGAGCACAACTCGCGCGAGTGAACTTCAGCTGCAGCGCAGCCCTTATGCCCGCTCTCAGCGCCCCGAAGGAAACCTGCGCGACTGCCGCTGCTTTCGGTGGCGTCTGCGCGGCCCGAGCCGCTAGATGACAGGGACGAGTCGCTTTTACTTCCTGTTAAACTCTTGTGAAAATGAATACGACTCACCGCCGCCTGCATCACTAAACTCGCACTCTCGCACTCTTTCTCGGGGCAGCATATTATTGCCTTGCTGGGGGACAGCTTGCTTAAACGCATTTCCGTCGACGCAGTCTCCAGCAGGCAGCCGCGCTTCTTGGAGCTAGAAAAGTCCAAACTCTCGGCGTTTTGAAAAACGCTTTGGTAAGGTCCGTGAAAAACTGTGTCTGGGGATTCGCAAGCCTCCCCCGGAATCTCCATAGTCTAGAAACAGAGCACAACACGGGCCGCGAGGTTTTAAAGGGGACTCACCGCAACAAGTTCATCGACAAAATCCTTGAAAAAGTTCCAGTCAGACAGACATGAAAGAGCTGCGCTGCGCGAGATCGTGTGAGCAAAACTAATCAAACGAGCGCTCACGCTCAGCCGGAGACGCAAGGTGGCTCTTAATAAACATCAACATCAAAAGTTTTCCGCAAATGCACGTGAACAGCCTTCTGCTCATTAGAGCGGTATCGCCGTATGCTCAAGTCAGACGTGCAGGCTACGCGCGTTGTCCATGAATGAACGGATGAACGTGAACCCGACCGGGGGTGGGAATTTCTCTCCACCGCTCGAGTTGTTTTCCGTCTACCTTGAGATTTGCGCTGTTTTCAATGATCAGTCCGAGCTGAGGCGGCGGTTGCTACAATACCCTGGGCACATCACAAAAATCCACGCTTTCCTTAAAGTACAATTAAAGCCCTTTTCTCTCGTGTCAGGTACTCTCCTGAGCGCAGTCGCGGGGAAAGCGTGGAGAGCTTGCTATGTCACGGTGTTTTGCTGGGGTAAGCAGTTATTTTAAGGAGCGTTCGCACGGGAAAGTCCTTGAGTGCTTTAACTTTCAGGACTAAATAATACAGCCACGGGAACGGCGCCAGTAATACGGGTAAATGAGAACACGCCGCAAATACGAGCACGGGATCACAACTCACTTTCACTTAGTATTAAAATATAACACTGTTGTATATGTAGCCTATCATAGGTTTAAAAAAGGTGAAAAATACAATAAAATCAATGAACCCCAGTGCTATATGGGAGTCTGCACGGTGCGCACTTTATAGGAGTTCTGGGCCTCTGTTCTGTGGAAATGTTTCCCGTGACACATTTATTACTGAGCACACGTTAAATCCACAACGGAACTGTTAAGTCCACAAAATTAGCCATTTGAAGAGCAAAATATGATGATGGCTATTTTTTTTAAATGGGAGAAGGCTATATTTAACCTGCTGCCAGAATAAATGTTCCTGTCTGGACATATATAAATATGTGACCCTGGACCACAAAACCGGTCATAGGTAGCACGGGTATATTTGTAGCAATAGCCAACAAGCCTACATCGTATGGGTCAAAATTATTGATTTTTCTTTTATGCCAAAAATCAGGATATTAAGTAAAGATCATGTTCCATGAAGATAATTTGTAAATTTCCTACAGTAAATATATAAAAACTTAACTTTTGATTAGTAGCCTAATATGCATTTCTAAGAACTTCATTTTGACAGTTTTAAAGGCGATTTTCTCAATATTTAGATTTTTTTGCACACTCAGATTCCAGATTTTCAAATAGTTGTATCTTGGCCAAATATTGCCCCATCCTAACAAACCATACATCAATGGAAAGCTTATTTATTATAAATAAATCTCTTTATAAATCTCTTTTTTTTTATTGACCCTTGTGACTGGTTTTGTGGTCCAGGGTTACATATGATTTTTTTTTTTATGTGTATAATTTAATGGACTATTTTATTAAATGACAGCATTTAAGATTAAATTAATGTAAGGTCAGGTTTGTAAACATTTCAAATGCCCCCTCATCAGGGAGAATGTAAATGTTTGAGTTGAGAATATGAAATAGGCTATGGAAAATATGACTGACTCAACAATAAAAGGAAATGAGAACGAGTCAGAATGTGTTAGATAAATAAGTTCTGTGTGAATAAATACATTAAATATAATAATTTTTTGCTTGGACTGTAAGGCAAGGCACCACGCTAGGTTTTCATTAATCTCTAGAAGATGAGAAAACATCAAGATAATAATTACATCTTCCTAAACAGTCAGGTCCTGAGATGTCTTCTCGTTCACATCCAGCCACAAGGACCCGTTTGATCAAAAGTCCATTATTATGAGTACTACTACAAGCAGTATTATTATTTTTCTATAGAACTTTCACCAGTGCAAATGCTATCCTTTTTTTTCCACTGTAACTAAATGTGACCTTTATTTTTTTCTTTGCCACAAGGCTCAAAAGATTTTAATGCTCCTCAGTGAAAAAACATATTCATTACTAATCCCTGTTGTCAGTTCAAAATTAATTACAGTGTAACATATAAAGCCTTATTTATATCATGTAACAAGAAGAATGATTTCCAAGAATTGCCATAAACTTTGCCCTATTAAGAAGCGAGAGTTCAGAGAAGCACTTCACATAACCAGCAAGCGTGTCACGTATGAAGTGCAGGAAAAGGATATTGCATTTGCAGTGCTGTATTGTCGTGAACCGTGTCTGATGAAGAAAGCTGCAGTGAAGTGTTTGAGGTTATTCAGAATGAGTGGCTTTATTCAGAATGAATTGGTGAGTGGCTGTGGGAGGAGCTGAGAGTGAGGGACGAAAGTTGAGAGGGCTGTTTTGTTTTGTTTTGGCCAGAGATTGCTGATATGAAGGGAAAGTGCTCAGTTGCGTTGTTTATCAGGCTGAGTTTTGGTTATATCTCATCACATTTTTTTGTTTATTATTATAGGAACAGGCATTCTACCCGTTCCTTGCTGGTGCTCTCAGTTTTTTTTTTTATATATTTCTTTTGCTCTATCACATCTGTTTGAGTGCATGTGTGCAGCACCTGTTGCTTAGTAACTGAAATTCCACATATACTCAGAGCATTACGGCAAAGTGCAGCCCATTTACTCTGTTTAAAAATATAAATGTTCTTTTAATTAGTTAAAATAATTTTGAAGGTCATGGAGACCTGCTAATATTATGTTAAAGGAATATTCCAGGTTCAGTAAACTCAATCGATAGCACATGTGGTATGATGTTGAATGATTACCACAAAAAAAAAAAAAAAAAAAAAAAAAGCAAACAGTGAGGCACTTAGAATGGAAGTGAAAGGGCCAATCCATAAACATTAATACTTACTGTTTCAAACATACAGGCATAAAGAATATGCATGATTTTTTTATGTGGAAAAAATGTTTCAAATTATATCCAATTTTACAACTTCGATGCCATGATAACATATTGCCTAAAAACTCTAAAATTATCATAAAAATAACAAGAAAAACTATACAGCTCAAATAAACAAGTTCAACAGAATTAAGCGCTTTATACAATTCTAAGCTTCATATTTCTGCTCATATTTCTCTCATTAATTTATGTGGTGCCTCACTGTATTTTTTTTTTTTAAAGAAAACAAGGGACAGGTATGAATTATTTTTTGTATTAATCAACATTATTCCACAAACACTGTTGATTGAGCTTAGCTTCTATTGTTTATGGAACATTCCTTTATTTTCTTTGATTCCTTCGAACCTTAGGGTGTCACCAGAATCAAGATAATATGAATCCTCACATGTGTCTGTTTTGTGCTCAGTGATGTAAGTGAAAAAAACATTTTGATTGAATCTCCATACAGGTCAGATTAACTTTTGCATTACAAACTCAGCAGACAGACAGTAAAGCCACTTAAAGGGATAGTTCACTTTGAAATTAAAATTTGGTATCTATCAGCTTACCCCAAGGGCATCCAAGATGTAGGTGTCTTTTTTTCTTCAGTAGATCCAATTTTGATGTTTTTAGGTCAAACCGTTCTAGTCTGTCAGTCATATAATGGCAGGTATAGGTCACTGTCTCTATAAGAGGAAAAAAGAACATGCACAGAGAAATCCAAATTAAACAATTCCCCATCGTAACTACACATTGATGGCCTAAGACACAAAACGAGCGGTTTGTGTGAGAAAACGAACAGTATTTATATCGTTTTTTACCTCTTGTACACAACCATGTCCAAGTGATCTGAGTGCGCACACACATCCGGTGTGTGACGTGTGTGTGCGCGCGCTCTGGATCACGCTGCATTCACACGGGGCGTCTGCGTCAACGCTTGACGGAGGGCGTGTCTGAAGTGTGGTGCTGACGCAACTTCGTGGTATTTTCTTGTTGGAAGACGCGCACTGTTATCGCTCGTGTCGTTTCTGAACTGTCTACTCTAGGATAATGATGACTTCTTTTAAGCAGACCCGCTTGCTGTCATGCATTGTATTTCTATACGAGCGCTCCATGTATCCGTTTCATTCATCTGTAACTCGGCGTCAATGCTTGACGGAGGGCGTGGTGCTTTAAAAAATTATTTGAATTGTTTGACAGTATTATTATATACGGTTATGTATATTCCTTTTGGTACAAAATGATGGCTCTTTAATTTCGGAATGGCACAAATATTATTCATGGACTAATCCTTCGTCATAGTAAGATTCCTTTTTTTTTTCCTCGCCGGTGTCATGTCTCAATAAACTGTTCCTGGATCTGTTATTTTTTACATGGTTAGGTGGAAGTGACGCAGGGTGAGGAGGGTGGAGTTGCGGCATGTGTGTTTGGCTAGTTACAGATGAATGAAACGGATACATGGAGCGCTCGTATAGAAATACAATGCATGACAGCAAGCGGGTCTGCTTAAAAGAAGTCATCATTATCCTAGAGTAGACAGTTCAGAAACGACACGAGCAATGACAGTGCGCGTCTTCCAACAAGAAAATACCACGAAGTTGCGTCAGCACCACGCTTCAGACACGCCCTCCGTCAAGCGTTGACGCCGATGCCCCGTGTGAATGCAGCGTGAGCCAGAGCGCACGCACACACACGTCACACACCGGATGTGTGTGCGCACTCAGATCACTTGGACATGGTTGTGTACAAGAGGTAAAAAACGATATAAATACTGTTCGTTTTCTCACACAAACCGCTCGTTTCGTGTCTTAGGCCATCAATGTGTAGTTATGATGGGGAATAGTTTAATTTGGATTTCTCTGTGCATGTTCTTTTTCCCTCTTATAGAGACAGTGACCTATACCTGCCATTATATGACTGACAGACTAGAACGGTTTGACCTAAAAACATCAAAATTGGATCTACTGAAGAAAAAAAGACACCTACATCTTGGATGCCCTTGGGGTAAGATGATAGATACCAAATTTTAATTTCAAAGTGAACTATCCCTTTAAGTGCATGTGCATATGTATTTAAGTAAGTGTCTATAAATCAGTTTTTGAGGTTGCTGGTGTTCCTTCATCCCCAGGGACCAGTCCAACATTTACCTGCATGTATGTTCTGATAAACGAGAGTGACAATCTCTATATCACACCCAGACACCTGTAAACAGGCCAGACATTTCTGTACATAGAAACACTTAGCACACATAATTCAACATAAGTTGTCTTTTCAGGACATTCAGAAAATATTCAATACTTTAAATTGAGTTGCTGCTCTAAACATGAGAGTTTTGCCAAAATGGTTCAAATGAGTTTGTGTCTCTCTGATTGTCCTAAAGCAGCATATGAGCAAAGATGTGAAGTATCCTACATGTTGGGTATTTGATCAGCCATGAAAACATGGGCACTATAATTAAATAAAGGAAAATGAAGGTGTGGCTGCTAAAACAATTTCACGGTTAGTGGTTGATAAGAAACCAATATTTGAAATGATTGTGAGCAGGTGTTTTTGTTATTCAACGCCCTAAAGAGAACCATTTTGTTCTTAGTGTGAAAAATATTCTTCCACTATAAAGCACCTTGAAAAGGTTCTATGGATGTTAAAGTTTCCTCATGGAACCATGTGGCAATAAAGAATATTTAGTTTTAAGAATGCGTGTGCAGTCTGCTTCTTTTAACAGTTGACTGGAATGCCATCCCAGCGAAAAAAAACACAATTTTTTAATCTATATTTGAAGAGTTCAGATGCAAAAGCCTCTAAGTGCCATCTGAAATTTTCTTCTAAAATTAGCATTTTTCTCAGGCTCCTATGTTTATGTTTAGTTATTTCTCTTTAATGGCAATGAAAATAACCTGTTCATTGCTATTAAAGTGAAATTACTGAACCTACACACAGGAGCCTGAGAAAAATGCTCAATTTAGAAGAAAATTTCAGATGGCACTTAGAGGCTTTTGCATCTGAACTCTTCATTTACATATGCACATTTAGACATATGCAATATATTCTGGTCTTCATTATTAGCAACTAAGGAGAACTTTGAAAAATGTTGAGTGAGTGTGAGAAAAAAAAGAAAACAATGTTTTTACAGGCTAAAACATTTAGTTGATTCCTCCATTCTCTAATTGAAAGTTACAAAAAGACAGCACAAAGAGGAGGGTTTGATATTTTCTCCCCATCTATGGCTCTGCGTCCAGAGAAGAAGTCCATGCTGAAGACTTTTTAACAGAGAAAGGAGTAAAGAACAAAAGACACATGATACACAGCCAACTTCAGGTCTCTCTAACCTTTCTCTCCTTGTCTATCCATGATGTCAAGTTTATATTTACAAGCAAACACTTACACATTCCAATCTAGTCCAGTCATTTTACCCCAAAGAGATGAAAAAGAGAGAAAGAAGCAGACAGAAAGACAAATGGAGATACAACATAACAAGCTGCAAGAAGATTATCATTTTCTGTGGAGTCAATGCCATACCAACAACTGAGGACTAACGTTTGTCAGAGGGATGTGGTCTGCACAAATCAGTGAGGCTGGGTGTTTCACAACGCACATTTAGTGTGTGAAAGCATGCATGTACGGGGGCCTAAAAACTTAATAGCATTCTGCTCATCTTTCAGTTACATTATTATATTCCTGCTTAGGGAAGGTCTTCGTTTCACTTGATCATATCATATCACTCATCGTCATCCCCCTCTGAAGTCAGCAGACATTCTCTACTTTTCTCCAGCGTGCCAGAGTCTGATCACTACAACCTCTTTGGCTTTGATTCATGTGCAACTGATAGAGCTGTCCGAGTGGGTGAGGTGAGTTTATACTGTTTATATACCGGCTGCTCTGGGGTCAGTGGAAGTCATTGGCATAAGCTCCACCTACTCTTTCATGTCACAACATTTGTTGTTGCTCAACTCAACTCCTCTGAGTAAGAGTTAAACTATTTCCTCACAAAGCAGCGATACACCTGCAAGCATATTCATTTTTCTACTTTTTTGTTCATCTTTTGGCTTGCAAGAGCTGTTTTGAATCATGAAATCTTGGAGTGAATGTGAAATTTCCACAATCGGGTCATGTCACAGCTGTAGTTAACTTTTTATTGTGGAGCTTTATGGTCGTCAGTGTTTTTTTCCTTTTGGTTGGTCTCATCCTATTAATGCATGATGTGTTGGCCACAAATGTCCCACTTTGACAAGTCAAACTTTTCAGTTAATAAAACATCCAGTCAGGCTGAAGCTGGGGTTATGCAACATTGGTTAAAAGACAACAGAACATGTGCAGAATGCTGGCACTGACCAACTGATAAGTTTATGACAGACTAAGTCATGTTTATGTATTCTCTAAAAACCTGATTTTGGTACAATTTGCCATGTTTTACTTTCTTTGCAGAAGAATCATACCTAATTGAAGTTCATATGCTGTTTCTGGGACAGAAACTAAGCAAAACTGAGGTATATGACAATTTGTTGTTTTATTTAGCAATTATATGACAGAATCCAAGGTTTTATATAAGTGGACAAGGCTTTTTTTGTTGACAATAAGTGTTTTTGACATTCTTAATATATCATGTAGTAAACAGAAAGGCTCAAGTGAGCTTGCTGGTGTAGAAATGGCCCACACTTTCATGAAATCTCATCTAAGTGAAACTTATCCTTCACAGTGTGCACTAGAAATTGTGTCTAATGATCAGCAACTATTTATTGTCATTATGTAAAACAAGACAACACATTCTACATTATTACATCATTTGCTCACCCTCATGTTGTTCAAAACCAGCATGAATTTCTTTCTTCATAAAAACATTAAAGAAGATATTTTATGAACGTCTATGGACAAAAGTCTAGTATGGAAAAAAACATTTAAAAAAAACATACTGAGACATTCATACAAATTCATACATCATCTATTGTGTTCCAGAAAGCAAATCAGGTTTGGAAGTCAAACAAAACAAATATGTATAATGCTTAGTAAAAATAAAAGTGTTTTCTTTAAGGTCCTCTTTAGTATTTTTTTTCTTCCTCATTATGTCTATTCTGCCGGTCTGAGGCAAACCCCTCGAGGCAGACTCTAGTTCTGAGAGTAACGCTGATGTTTTTAGGGGCTCTTGTGCCACTTTTCATAGTTTTTCCTCTGTCAACAGCAGGTGCACAGAGATGTCCCTGAGGCCTTATCACATGCTGTCATCAAAGATGAATTAGCTTTCATATTTAAACAACTTATGTTTTAATTTGCCCTTTTAACTGTACTACTAATTAATGTTCAGAACCAGGTTTTAAGGTGTCTCTCTCTCCAGGTTGTTGAAGTTTTCTTATCTGAACTATTCCTGAGTCTGGCTCTGCTCTACAGCCTTCATACTTAAAACTCCCACTAACACACACATTCATACACTCAGACACAGATGCAAATGCTCATACAGGCACACATGCCTTCATTTCTGCATGGCGTTTCGGTTTGATGTCTACAAAAGAATTTATTTGCGTTAATCAGGCGCACTATATTTTTTGCTTTGGTCTGAAGTTCGTCATTACAGACTCTCTGCATGGGCACCTTTGTAGAACAACATCTGTCTTAAACTTAAATATGAAGTTAGACGTCAAAACACATACCCATGTATCTTTTTAGAGGTCAGAGCAAATCTACACTTCTGATAAGGATGTATTCAATTCTCAAGGATGCATTCAAACATACATATAATGTATGTGAAGTGGAAGGGGACAGGTACGGGCTGAGATAAGATTCAGGGATGAGGTGATCACATGGACGACCACGGCAGCACTCACGACAACAATGACCAAACTGTTCTGTTAATATAACATCATGATGTTCTGTAATATGAGTTGCTTAAGATCGGTTTAGGGACAAAACGACCTGTGCAAATCATTGGTCCAGTTCAGACACAATAACTCTTGACAGGATATAAAAATACTCCTTCATGCACTCTCTCCCACTTTCTCTATCTATTTTTTCCTCCTTTGACTATGACAGCTATGCAAGGCTACAGTGCTCTCCTACTCCCTCACTCACACACATACACACACAGTCTCTGCAGTTATCTTTTCAACACATACACACCAATCCCTTGCACAAAAACTTTTAATTTAGCTTAACAATTTTGTAACAGTCTGTGTGTGATAATTGTAAAGAAAACTGATACCTTGACTTCTCAATCGGGTCAAATAAGGCAGTAAACATGGCATGCTCTGGTACTTGCCAACTGATCACTGAGCTGCAGCGTTCAACTTAAGGTAATGCAGTCTGATAATGGAATGCCGCAATATAATACAATGTGCTATAATGTAATATAATGCTATGAGCTACAAAATGAAAACGAATTGAATGTGAAATGACTTGTTGCACTATTTAAGTAATTCGACTCCACTTCAGAGGTCAATACGTAAATTCATTATCGCCCCCTTGTGTCCTTAAGAGGTTGCTGCAGCGAGATAAACAATGAAATTCTTAGTTAAACCGAGTAAAAGCTCTTAGAACATATTCATTTGAGAGAAAAAAAAACTTATATCATCTTATATTTACATTTAGTCATTTAGCAGATATCATTACATTTATATAAACTGCTTGTGGTTGAGGAACAAGACTGCGCAACACGTTTTCAAACGGCTATCATGTTATCTGAGATTACATTCAGGCCTTTGTGAGAAATCCTTTTGAATCGTAACTTTCATTCAAGAGCATTTCTCAATGAATGGACTTCGACTGTGGCCGCCAGTGCTCGCACATCTTCTTCTGCGGCTGCAGCGGATTTCAGTCACAGCACTGCGAACATGTCGGGACATGCCTGTGTGTCCCAGCGCGCACCGCACTGTCGCTCACCGGGCAAATGTGCCAGTCAACTTCAACCGCAAGCGAAACTGGACCCAATTTACCCAAAACCACAGGAGACGGTTACTTTAATGGGATAGAGAGTTAAGTGACTGCTGAGCTTTGCCCCTGCTGCAATGTAAGTTTGGATGAAACTGTCCCTAGTACGTGACTTTACAGGAGATGTATGATGTAACGTAGCCGGTGCATTGCCCTCTACTTTTGTATCGTAGCAGTGCGCCCTACTTACTTAAGTTTGACCACTTTTCTTGTATTTTATGCCTCGGTTAGATTATTCCCAACAGATCATTTAACAGAGGTATTTTTGTATTAGATGCACCTCAGTGTGCGCTCTCGCTTGATCTGTTTCTCTGTGTTCTGAGATCTGGAATGGATGAAAGTGAATGGACATTACTCTTTATTATTGAAACGAACGTAAATAGCTGACTATAGCCTACATTACATGAAACTAGCGAAAGCTTTTTCCTTTTTTCTTTTCCGGTGTCTTTTTAATTCGCTGTAAATAATGAAATGGACTGTAAATTCCAAGCAATATAATCTACGCAACATTTTTTTTTAAACAGAGACTCTCCTAAAACTATATTAGATCGTTGTTGTTGTTGTTGTTTTAGTTTTTTATTATTAAGGACTGTGAAATGATTAGACTAACAGTTACGCCTTTGTTTTTGAAGTTTCTGGTCAAACAGTTGTCTAAAATGTTTTTGTAGGCTACTTTAGAAACTAGAAACATAGACCTTATAAACATTAAACTTACAATTAAAATGTTCGAGGCAACAGGTTTAGAAATAGTTCTAGCTAAACAAAATAACAAAAATATAAATAGATCCATGGATTTATTTCATTTAGCCTATATCTAGAACGAATTTAACCTTGAGCTTTGATTTTTTAATTCATTTTATTTCAGTTATTACTTCTAAGAAGTACACTGTACTTAAAAAAAACACAACAAAAAACCTGGCAGCTATAGTTGCCAGAACTTTGCTGTAATATAGTCTTGTCTATACACTAATCTACCAGTCAAATTTTTTAAGAGTAAGATTTCTAATGTTTTTTAAATAATTATTTTCTGCTCACCAAGCCTGCATTTATTTGATCCAAAATACAGCATATTTTTACTAGCTCTATTTAAAATAACTGCTTTCTAATGTAATTTATTTCCGTGATCAAAGCTACATTTTCAGCATTATTACTCCAGTCTTTAATATCACATGATCCTTCAGAAGTCATTCTAATATGCTGATTTGCTGTTCAAGAAACATTTTGTTATTATTATTATCTATATTTAAAACAGTTGAGTACATTTTCTTCAGGATTCTTTGATGAATAGATTTTTTTTGGGGGGGGAATTATAGAAATTAATACTTTTATTTACCAAGGATGCTTTAAATTAATCAAAAGTGATGATAAAGACATTTATAATGTTATAAAAGATTTCTATTTCAGATAAATTCTGTTCTTCTGAACTTTCTATTCATCAAAGAAACCTGAAAAAAATATACTAAGCTGCTTTCAACATAATAATAAATGTTTTGTTGTTGTTTTTTTGTTTTAGTTTTTTTGAGCAGCAAATCAGAATATTAGAATGATTTCTGAAGTATCATGTGATTGGAGTAATGATGCTAAAAATTCATATTCAAATAGAAAACGGTTATTTTAAGTAAAGTTAATTTACACTTTTTCCCTGCTAACTTACTGCCAATTAACAATTAAGAACTTCACTGAAAGTATACAGTATTTTGCATTCAGATCTCATAGTTTTGAATTAGTGTATTGTAAGCCCATGTTTGCTTACTGTATGTTTTAACTCTTTCTTTTTTCTTTTCTTAGATATGGAATGGATTGCTTGATGGACGAGTATCACCACGGCGGACAATGTCACAAGTGCCCACAATGTCCACCTGGCCAAGAACTGAAAGAGGTGAGAGAAAGAGCGATGTTGGGTGTGAGCAAGCAAGAGAAATGCCTTGTTGTGTATCCAAAATTTGAGGATTACTGTAAAGCAAATATTTGAAAAGTCATTCATGTAATTAATCACCATTTGAAAAGCCCAGAGGCTGTGTGAAGAAAACACCCATAATTAACCCTCACTTATTTTTAAACGCATGTAGATAAACGAATATGAATCCCAGCAGTCGAAGTCAGCAACCTGTTTGATTGACTTTTTAATACAGTAAAGCAGATACGGTTATATTTATAAACATTTGATTATGCAGAGAATATTTATCCTGCTGGGGGTGGGGACAGCTTCAACAAGCCTAAAGTTTGCTGGTCTTAGCTCGTGTTCAGTTGGTATAGCTGGTCAGCAAACTGCTCTCCCAGCCTGAAAACCCAGCTGAATATATATATATATATACAGTATATATATACAGAATATATTAATAAAACATAGAAAAGTATTGATAATGTGGCTTTTTTCAAATAATTGATGAAAATTGCAATCGTCTTCTGTTTGTAAGTAAATGTAGTTGTACCTATAAGATTATTATTAACTGGGCTGTTTTATGTACATATATGAAGACATAACATGTTAAAAATGTCCAAAGAGAGCCCCGATTTGTGGACTATGTAAGGATGCTGTAGTATCACATCCCTGCCACCAGAGGCTTATGCATGACCTTAAATGACTTGCAAACAGGGCAAGGTTACAAAGCTAAGTTCTCAGAAAAAATTGACACATCCAATGTACTTATCGTATTACTAATTATGTTTGTGTGCTTGTGGGCTGTTAGGACTGTGGTTATGGTGTAGGTGTGTCGGCAGTGTGCGCCATATGTGATGTTCGGTGGTTTAAGGAAGCCTGGGGTTCTCACCCTTGTGCACTGTGCCAGAACTGCCGCAGACTCAGCAGACACCAAATCAGGCACTGCACACACACAGACAATTCAGTGTGTGGAAACTGCCTCCCTGGGTGAGACTTTCTCACACGTACTCATAAAACAACCTTTATGAAACATGACGTTTATTGCTGATAATTGTGATCAACCCACACATGACTGATTGCATCCAACCTCACACCCAAAACTTCATAGACTCACATACACCTGTATCCTGGTTTTCAAACTGAAACCTTTTTTTCTCAAATTAAAGTTTCTACAGCAAATTGCGACTGGATGGACTAGAAGATTTGGAATGCCTTCCTTGTGGCCCCGCACCCTTCAGAAACATACAGTGTAGCCGTGAGTAACATACTGAAAAATACAACTTACGCCATCATAATTGAGTCCGAGCACCATGTCAAGTTAAAAGCATATCTCCAGACTCCCTGTGCTCTGTTCAATTCTGTTATGCTTCATCCAACTGTTTTTGAACAAAATGCATCCTATTTAACTGCCACATAAGCAGAGATTCAGGGTTGGCCTGTGGTAAATATGATGCTCAATCAATCTAATGATACAGGGATTCCTTATAGCATTAGTCTGAAGTTAAGTGAAAATGAAAATTCTGTCATAATTTATTCATCCTCAGGTTATTCCAAGCCCGTTTGAGAGATTCCTTCTTCTGCACATAACAAAAGGTTGTTTTAATGAGTATCCATTTAGGTGAATTTAATAAAATGGCAGTAGATCACCTGGCACCTGAGATTGTGAACAAGAAAAGTTTATGTGGTTTAACCCTTAAATGCGTACCTTGGGTCTTTAGCGACCCGGGAGATCATTCTCTATACCCTCACCCTCCTTCATTTTTTAAAGTTAGACATTAACTTTCTTAGTATTCCTCAATCTATTCATTATAAACAATATAACAAGAAAAAAATTATAAAATATAAAAGAATGCCTGTTTTCTGATTAATTTTTTGTAAAAAAAAAAAAGTTTATAGGGTCGCTAGAGACCCGAAGTATGTAAATGTGTATTTTTTTCCTGCGCAACGATATTTAAATATCTAATGACTCAATATGTGCAATGGACCTTTATTCCTTGAGGTGGCACTGTTTGATATACAATGGTGACGTGAGGTTTTGCTCATAATTATGGCAGACATCTAACAAAAGGATATCATCAGCAAAAAAATGAACTGGTTTGAATGGCTTTACTGCAGAGCAATTACTGTATGCAATTACATATAAATGTCACTGTCATTTGATGGTGGATGTGGTGAATAAGCTGCCAGTGATCAAAATATTTTGATGTCACTGAAAATGATAGTTTTGAGAATATGGTTGAAATCGCGAATATGAGCCAGATGCTGCATGTACTGTGGAAGTGCGCTCTGACGATGACAGCGATGGTACAATCATCTGCTCAAATTGACCCTTTTAAGTTTCAAAAGGTAACAAATTATGCTTAATTGTGTTCTTCTGTAATTGTTCTTAAAATATCAAGAGAGTTTCTTTGCTATTGCAGCAGTTAGAGATCCATCCATGCTGGATATAGAGGTCCGGGTCGCTAAAGACCCGAATATGTAATAATGATTGGTGAAACATTCATGCATTTAAGGGTTAATAATAGTTTAATGATAATTTTGTAATGGCTCATTTTAAGTGAAAAACAACCTAATATTTAAGCTATTTAAGTTTCACAGCCTGATTTTTTTAAGCACCCATGTTAAAAGGATAGTTCACACAAAAATAAAAATGAGCATGCACACAGAAAACCGCCTCTCAGACAGCGTACAAGTACTGAATTCAGTTATTTTTGTGTCTTATCGCACATGAACGGAGATATACACACAAAATGATGTCAAATTGTCCATTTTGATGAGTATTCATGTATACACACTTGGTTACGTTAAGTGAACAGAAGCAGTTGGAAGAATATCTGTTGTGTATCAGTATATTGCATCCGTGCATTTGGTTTGAAATGGACAGCATGTTAATCAAGCAACAAAAGAAAGAGAGATAATCACTGAACTGCTAATAAGGATTAATATAAATGTAATAAATATGTCTGCTTTAAAGAATGAAGAAAGTGGTAAAAGCAAGTTGTTATAAAGAATGTATATTATATAACCATTGGTATTTTAGTGAAAAGAGGACCATGCTCTTGTTTCTTTCTGAAATGTGGTTTTATTTAACTTTAATATAAAAACATGTTGTGTGTCACAGCAGTTAAATGTGTCTACATTGCATGTTCAAATAAATACTATTCATATTACCAGGTTAATAGATGTTTTCTCCAGGAATATATAATGAGTTTAGAAATGTTAGAGAAATGCTTAATAAAACCCGTTAGATTTTAGTCTACAAAAATCTTATGATATTTAGTCAACTACAACTAGACTAAAACAAGTCAGATGACTAAAATATTAATCAAATTAAATGGCATTTTAGACAAAAGGCTATGACTAAGACTAAATCAAAATTTGCAGGTAAAATTAACACTGGGCACAAGGGAAATGTTGCTTAAATATTGGGTTATTTTTCACCAAACTCAAACAGAACACTTTAAAATGATCAGCATGTTTTTAGTTTTTTTTGCTGACTCACATACTGTAAGTTAGTGCATTGGTGCTAAAGACTCACAAATTCACTGCCATCACATAATTGACCCCCCCCCCCCCCCATTTTTGTGTGAACTATCCATTTAAGACTGACTGTTATGAAAGATTTCCACATCCCGAAACACATTGTATTGTAAATATGTTCTTTCACATTCACATTTTAATTTCATGCTTAAAGACACCCTTCACGTTTTCATCCTCTAAAAGTTGTGGTACTCTCTTCACCCCTGCACACACTCATTCTTTCCATGCTCTCATGCTCTTATCTGAGCTTCAGTACTTTTACTCCTTCTCTCACTGTTTTATCTCTATTCTCTTTATTCTCTCAACGTGATTACGGGTGAAGTAAAGGAGATGGTATTTATCCAGCAAGGATCAGTCAATGCTCTTTGAAAGTGGACTAAGGGTCGATCCTCCCTGAACCCACTTCATCATGGATTGAGAGAGGTCTTTTAGCATTCTGCTGATCAGATACACGACCAGCAACAGGAAGAGGGGTGCTTAGCAAGAAACAGAAGTCAACAAAATAAGGCAGCTGGGTCATTCCGTGTCAAATCAACCAAATTTCAGAAACTTCCCCGGCTCAAATTTTAGATTTTGCTAATATTTTTTTCTGAAGAAAGATAAGCATGTACAGTATAGTGATGAAAGCCAAAAATATGAAATGTCATGGATGAATATTTACGGAGTAAACCGCTTTTTTTGTAGAGGGGGGTCAAAATGGCAATTTTCACCTGAGATTCAGAGCCAATTTACAGGGGGTTAAAATGACTTCAGAAAGATGGCAGCATCATATTGTTACATTTACACAGAGATTGCTAGGTCTATTAGTAAAATCTGTTTACTTTAGCAATCTTTGTTGCATTATGTGCCAATGGTGAGCGTTCAAAAATGGGGAAAGAGCACTTTTCAAGTTTTTTCTCCAAAGTTTGCAGGCCTGTAACTCAAAAAGTATTAAAGATATCTTAATGCTCTTTTAGAATTTGGGTCTTAAACTTTTCTTTTGGCATCTTAATTTTTTAAGGCCCTATATGGTTTGGTTCCAGAGATATTGGGATCTCAATATGGCTCCTGGGGTAAATCGTTAATTTGTATCCATTTTCAATGGTCAAAAACCAAATGTGGGTTAATTTGCAAAAATATGATACTTCTTTTCTTTTAAAGGTGGGGTATGTATTTTTTCAAAAATGCTTTAGAAAACTGAGTCGGGCCAAGTACCAAAACAAACTTGTAGCCAATCAGCAGTAAGGGGCGTGTCTACTCATGATGCAGAGGAGAGAGCGCTCAGTGCACATGACGGACATTAGCCGAGCCGAGCGACGACAGAAAGATAGAGATGGCGGACAAAAAACAAAAGAGGAAAACGTCTGCGGAAACAAAAGTGTGGGGCAGAGCTATCAAAATAGGGGCGAGACCCTTTTGGGGTAGGGGCGTATTTGTTTTGGTGATATGAAATATCAACATTGGCTACCAGAAATCACTTACCATATATATACACTAACTACATGCTAATCATGTTAGCAACATGCTAATCATGCTAGACACATGTTAGCAACATGCTAATCATGCTAGACACATGCTAGCAACATGCTAATCATGCTAGAAACATGATTAGCAATATGTTAACTACATGCTAATCATGTTAGCAACATGCTAATTTTCTAATCTATCTAAATATTCAAACTTCAAGCTTTTACAGCTGCTTTAAACTTTCAGGCTAGGCTTTCTCAAGCCAACCTAAAGTTTGTCTTGACAAACTCTATCTAGTTGTATTTAAAGCATACTATCTGAAGAATTCGTCAGATTATGAATGACCAGGATTAATTGTTAACTCTAGGTAAAGTATGAACAGTGTGAAATGTAAAATATGATTACTCAGGATCCCGTTTACCTGGGGTTTAGAATTACCCAGTGTTAGTTATTCCAAGTGTGAGAGATCTTAAATATTTGAGGTACTATCAGTGATTCTGCCAAATATGCCCTTTAGCAGTAGATACTACTTAATCTGATGAAGCGCCACATTATATAACTATAAAAAAGAAAAAGAAATTCTAATAATTAATCCAGATGAGGAAAAATCTTGGTTTATTGATGTGAATGCAATGTGTGGCAAAAACAGCCACTTTTCCCTGGGAGGCATGGGATTTGTTTCAAACATGTTACAATACTGCATATCTGAACTCTTGGTAGCTTCAGAAGCTGTTAAAATGAACAAAATCCCTTCTTCAAAATATCCTTGAAACTAATTCAAATATAGAATCTTATGAATAGACTACTAAAAGCAAGGTAATGTGCCTCAGCTTGTCCATTTCAGTGCATTTTTAGCACTCCGACAGGTATGTTTTATACATATTGTTTTGATAGAGGGAAACAAGATACAATTCTAATTTCAATTATTTATTCTTCAGACATTGTTCTTTAAATTAAATGAGTATAGGCTGCATACAAAGTGACCAACATTTGGTTTTTGACCACTGAAAATGGGTAATATTCAACAATCTGGAGCCTCATTGAGACCCCCTGTCTTTGGGACTGAATGATGTAAAGCCTTGAAAATGAAGATTCATTTTCATCTGGGACATGTTCCGGGCAGCGTCTGATGACGACATAGAGGCGTACTCAGATTCTGGAACGTGTTTCATCAGGAAGTGCGTAGAGGACGTGGTTCCGATCAAAACAATTCGTACCTACCCCAACCAAAAACCGTGGATTAACAGCGATGTTCGAGCAGCCTTGTCAGCGCGGACATCTGCCTTTAAATCCGGGAACTTTGATGATCGAAAACAAGCCAGTTACGATCTCAGGAAATCCATCAAAGTCGCCAATCGACAATATAAAAACAAAGTTGAAGAACAATTCAACACCAACAATGCAAGAAGCATGTGGCAGGGCATCAATAACATCACGGATTGTAAAGGGAATAAACCAGCTACAGTGAACATTGCCGCCTCTCTACCGGACGAGCTTAATCTTTTTTATGCTCGTTTAGAGGCTCACAACACCGCCCACACAGAGAGCGCTCCCGCGGCTGCTGCAGAGGAGGTGAGTGCAATCTCCATTTCTGTCGCTGATGTAACCCGTTCCTTCAAACGGGTGAATATCCACAAGGCTGTGGGTCCTGATGGCATCCCAGGCCGTGTGCTCCGAGCATGCGCATTCCAGCTAGCCGGGGTTTTCACAGACATTTTCAACCTCTCCCTCTCTCTGTCTGTGGTTCCCTTATGCTTCAAAAAATCCACCATTGTGCCCATACCAAAGAAAAATAAAATCACATGCTTGAATGACTGGAGGCCCGTTGCTCTGACACCCATCTTCAGCAAGTGTTTTGAGAAACTCATCAGAGACCACATCTGCTCTGTGCTGCCTGCCTCACTGGATCCGCTGCAGTTTGCATATCGCAGCAACCGTTCCACAGACGATGCTATTGCCTTCACCCTGCATACTGCTCTCTCCCACCTGGAAAACAAGAACGCCTATGTGAGGATGCTGTTTGTGGACTACAGCTCCGCATTCAATACCATAGTGCCTGCCACACTGGTTGCGAAGCTCCAGACTCTAGGACTAAACAGATCTCTGTGCAGCTGGATCCTGGACTTTCTGACAGGCAGAAGTCAGGTGGTCAGAATGGTCAACAACACTTCATCTCCGCTGACCCTCAACACTGGTGCTCCGCAGGGCTGCGTTATCAGCCCACTCCTGTACTCCCTGTACACACATGACTGTACAGCCACACACAGCTCCAACGCCATCGTCAAATTCGCTGACGACACAACGGTGATAGGCCTGATCACTGACAACGATGAGACGGCCTACAGAGCGGAGGTGAGTACCCTGACTAAATGGTGTCAGGAGAACCACCTCTCACTCAACATCGACAAGACCAAGGAGCTGGTGGTGGATTTCAGGAGACAGAGCAGAGAACACACACCCATCACCATCGACAAGACACCTGTGGAGCGGGTAAACAGCTTTAAGTTCATCACTGAGGATCTCACATGGTCCGCTCACACAGATGCAGTGCTGAAGAAGTCACATCAACGCCTCTTCTTCCTGAGACGGCTGAGGAAGTTTGGAATGAGCCCCAGCATCCTCAGATCATTCTACACCTGCACTGTGGAGAGCATCCTGACCGGCTGCATCACCGCCTGGTTTGGAAACAGCACCGCTGGCAACCGCAAAGCTCTGCAAAGGGTTGTGCGAACTGCACGCCACATTGTTGGAGGTGAGCTTCCCTCCCTCCAGGATATCTACACCAGGCGGTGTATAAGGAAAGCCCGGAGGATCACCATGACTCCAGCCACCCGTCCCAGAGACTGTTCTCTCTGCTGCCCTCAGGAAGACGTCTCCGCAGCATCCGATCCCGCACTAGCCGACTGAGGGATAGCTTTTTCCCTCAGGCTATCAGGCTAATGAACAGTCAGAACTAATACACCCTACAGCACACTCCCACTTTACGATATGCCACGCACTGCACTTTAACTCCACAGTTCAAACTGGACTACATGTACACACTGCACAAATACAACAATCTATCTGCTACCACTGGATACCATCCAATGCACATCCATGACATTTGCGTATCCAGCTTATGTACAATCTACTGCACCTTTGCATATTACTGTGTATGTATATATGTGTACATAATGTAGAATGTGTACATGCGGTGTATAATGTGTATTGATAACTGTAAGTATGTCTAACAGTACACTGTGTGTACTGAGTATATGTATGTGTATATTGCACATTGTCATCTGTATAAGTCTGTAAGTATGTAATGGTACTGTCTATATGTTAATTGTTTCTACACTGTCTGGAGCACGCTCTCAAGAATTTCACTCATCAAGGCACATGTGCTGTGATGATGTGACAATAAAAGTGATTTATTATTATCAAAAAGAAAATTTTATTAAGAACTAGAATCTAAAATCATATTGCAATATCTTTAATACTCCTTGAGTTATAGGCACGCAAACTTTGGAAACAGAATGGTTATGGCACTCGGACAGTTATGTTCAATGCAGTTCTTTTGCCAGAAGGAAACAAGATACATTTCTAGTTTCAACATTATTTGTTCTTCAGATATTCCTCTTTAAAAGAAAAGCAGTATCTTATTTTTGCAAATTGACCCACATTTGGTTTTTGACCACTGAAAATGTGTACAATTTAACAATTTATTCCTGGAGCCATATTGAAATTCCAATATCTCTGGAACTGAACAATATAGGGCCTTGTTAAGGGCAATGTTAAGACCTAACATCTAAAAGGGCATTAAGATATCTTTAATACTTTTTTAGTTACAGGCCTGCAGACTTTGGAGAAAAAACTTGAAAAGTGGTCTTTCCCCATTTTGAACGGTTACCATTGGCATATAATGCAACAAAGATTGCTAAAGACAACAGAGTTTACTAATAGACCTAGCAATCTCTGTGTAAATGTAACATTATGATGCTGCCATCTTTCTGAAGTCATTTTTACCCCCCTGTAATTTGGCTCTGAATCTCAGGTGAAAATTGCAATTTTGACCCCCCTCTACAAAAAAGAGGATTACTCAGTAAATATTCATCCATGACATTTCATATTTAGGCTTTCATCACTAAACATGTTTATCTTTCTTCAGAAAAATATTAGCAAAATTAAAGTGCCCCTATTATGCATTTTGGAAAATTACCTTTCATGCAGTGTGTAACACAGCTCTAAGTGAATAAAAACATCCTGCAAAGTTCTAAATCTGAAAGTGTACTGTGTATAAAGTTATTGTCTCTCAAAAGAAAGAGTCGACTCTGAATCATTGAAATGAGTTGTTTTTAAAACGAATCCCAAGCCGTTTCATGTTGATGTCAACATGAAACATTACCATATTGCCTGCCCACTTGTTAGTATTTTCGCGCTGGTCTGAATGAAAATGCAAATTCATTCTTTGCCACTAGGTGGCCAAGTACACACTTAGGGCTGTGACGGTGGCAGATTTTTACCACCGCGGTGGTAATGGACCAACTACCGCCGGTGGCGCGGTGTTGTGTATATTTATATATATAATTCTGAAATGCAAAAATAAATAAATGAGGCTCAATCATCTATTAACAAACGTGCGTGTTTATTTTAGCACTTCCGTCAGTGAACACTCAGCCTGCAAACCACTAAAATAAATATCAAAGAAATAATACAGTTAAATAGGAAAGTAGCCTTAAATAAGAAATTTAAATACACCTCACGCGAGAACCCATTATAATCAGTGATGCTGTCTACGCTAGATGCGGCGCGATACAACACGACAAATCCCTCACAGTAAACTGCCTCGTCCTATTTATGACGTACTAACACAACGTTCAAATGTCCTGTAGACAGACTCAACCTGTTGTGTTGCGACACGCCGTCCGGTTTAGACACGGTTCACTGTTCCGCCACCAAGCAAGTGGGAGCATTAACTCCTCGTCTGCACGCGCTCTCTGTGGAATAGGATTCGCGGCGTATGTTGCCACATTTCTTGTTGGCATCTTCCATTTACCGCTGTCTCGTTTGTATTTGGCCAGTTTGGAGAAAGCCTCACCAACACAAACCTGACCAGCCGGGCGTTTGCGATCACGTGAACTTGAAGACACTTGTACAAACGCGGATGGGTGACATGAATGGAAATGATTCCAGATCGGCAATGTAGTATTTGGTTTCCCAACAAGGTCCATCGCTCATCACGAAATACATTTACTGAATGCAGAATAAACTGTATTTTCCTGCGCTCAAACCTGCCAATCTAAAGGAAACGCTGTGTATGGCGTTTGAGGTAATTTGTGAATTAGCATAGATTTATAGTCTAAATAAAACAATTTGCAACTGTTACTATATTACACTTGTATACAAAACTTTGTATTATGCTTGTTATAAAGTGTGTGACGTCACGTGCACTACCGCCGGTGGCAATAGACAACCGCGGTGACAACCGACCACCGCCGGTGACGCGGTTGTCACGGTGACCGTCACAGCCCTATACACACTGTAAGTTTCAGGATTGACAACCACATTTAAATGCGGGAGTGAGTCCCGTAAATTATCGTTCCATGTGTGTACGGAACAGCAGTCACTCCAGCATTTGTAACTATAGCGACATTTTGCCATCTTGCAGGAGTGAAGAAGAATTTAGCCGTTTGGTATCTGCCATTTTTTGGCTAAAGACTCTTTATGTCCATCGATTTTAACTAAACTACCGCTAATAGACTTGCCGCATTTTGTTTATGCTTGGGAGGCTGCTTTAGAGAGCGCTGTCTTGGAGTGTTTCCATGTCCTCGTATTTACAAGCGCTTTAAGGCATGTTGTTTGGTCTTAGCTCATAAAGATAGGCTTTTTATGGAGTTAAAGTGGTCTTCTGCGGATGTGTGATATATGTTTTTTTTTTTTTTGGTGCTATAAAGCATAAAGCATTTTTGTGTTTTAGTGGGGGTTTTTCTGCTTGTTGTTTGATTTTTTTTCTGAAGATCTGGCAACACTGACACTACCGCAGGGCTCATGAGCACAACTAGCCCCGTTTCAAAATGTGCTAAGGATAAGATTTCTTTCACTGTTATTTTCTTGCATCTCACATACAGACGAAGACACATTTGTGATGCACGTTCAAACACATCATTAACAACTAGATGTTCAGTTTAGTTCCGTACACACTGCATAGGCCACGTACACACTGCAGCTAAATTCGGTTGTCAGTTCACCTTTTACTCCTTAATCGTGTACTGTACACACATAATTCACTAAAATATGGGAGTGACAACCGCATTCAACAACCGCATTAACTCCCGAAAAATACAGGTAGTGACAACCGCATTTACAGAAATTCTACGCAGTGTGTACGGAACTGAACTGAACAACTAGTTGTTAATGACGTATTTGAATATGCATCAGTGTCTTCGTCTGTATGTGAGATGTAAGAAAATAACCGTGAAAGAAGTCTTAACTTAGCACGGGGCTAGCTGCGTTCAAGAGCCCTGCGGTAATATGTCAGTGTTGCCAGATCTTCATAGAAAAAAAAACAACAACAAACAAGGACAAGCACTAAAAAAACCCCAAATGCTTTGTTTTATAACACCAAAAAAAATATATATCTCATATCCACAACAGACCACTTTATTAACTTCGAAAAAGTGCCTATCTTTATGAGATAAGACCAAACAACATGCCCAAAAGTGGCTGTAAATATGAGGACATGGCAACACTGCAATGCAAGACAGCGCTCTCTAAAGCAGCCTCCCGAGCATAAACACAACGCTGCACGTCTATCAGCGGTAGTTTAGTTAAAATTGACGGACAAAGAGTCTTTAGTCAAAAAACGGCACATAACAAACGGATTAACTTTTATTCACTCCCGCAAGACGACAGAATGTTGTTATGGTTACAAATGCGGGAGTGAGTGCTGTTCTGTACACACATGGAACGATAATTTACGGGACTCACTACATCCATAGAACTGCAGCACAAGCGTCTCAATTTTTCATCTGTTTCCCAGCCGCAAATATTTAGATCACCTCTCAAAAGACTAAAACAAAGGTATTTCTGAACAAAATGCAAGTTTTGGCCATTTGCAATCCATATTATAAGCACCCGCGCAATATTTCAATCATAAACAGTGCGACAAAACATTGTAAAAACACTTAAAGTGCCGTATTATATTTAAAACGGTAATATTAAAAGATCAAATTCAGTATTCACCATATTAATGATGTATAGTTTACATAGGCAAGCAGATGAGGCCAGCAATCCGTTTAATGGTTCAGTGTTTTCCTTATAAGGAACGTTTCAGTATATTCCTTTTCCTTATATTCCTTATTTCCTTATAATGGTTTTCTATGGGAAGCCATTTAACGTGAAACTTTGCACATTGTGTTTATATTCTGGCTTCATCTTCTTGCCTGTACAACATATGCATCATCAATAAGGTGTTTACTGAATTTCGCCTTTTAATATCTGCGTTTTACATTATTACTTGATGCAATCTGCGTAAAAATAACTGGCGGTCAGTGGAGCAAAGCTTCGTTTTGCCCGCCAGGTGGGCGTTCCTATAAGGGTGTGACGTCACATGAAAACTATCAATATCCAGCTTAGGTGTGTTCTCCCTTTTTTTTAAATTTGTATATACTGTTTGAATGACAGCTTGGTAAATCTGTTGGCGATCAAATATACAATATCGCTACTCATCATAAGTACTTGGTACATTATCAATGCAGCGGGAGACGTTCAAACTAATATCACGTAATTTACATCTCAATGATGATTGGTTATATACCAAAAGGGAGGCTAGCCTCCCTTGCGAGGTTTCTTTTCTCATCACTCCTCAGCGCTGAAAGTGAACACTCGATGCTGATTGGCTTTTTTTTTTACCAATGGAGGCACGAGAGCTCAGCGCTCCCCCGACCTCCCCCTCCCCTTCTCTATCACTTAGCGGTTGTAATTACATCATCAGATTCCAACTTCAGTAACATTTGATGGTATTACAGCTGTGAAATTACACACAAAAAATACACATTCTGAGACATGAACTAAAATGAATTGTGAATTTTATTAACATTAATTCGTACTCCTCCCATTTTCACCTCAATATTTTGGGGAAGCTGTGCCTCCCCTGATGAGCCGCCACTGCTGACAACCGAATTTAGCTGCAGTGTGTACGTGGCCGGTGCCGCTTTTGGAGTGGTAAAATATCGGTTTCCCCGGTAATGGCTGTACACAAAGAAGCACTGCGCTCACAAACGCTGCTTTATCAGGCATTACAGGCATGATGAAATGGAAATGTGTGTTGTGTTTTTAAAAGCGAGAATCATTGAGATATTTGCCGAGCAATGAATTCATATCCGTTTAGTTGTTGATGAGTGCAGGTTCTAAAATCTTTGGAATCTGTTGATTGTTTTTAAAAGAATAGTTTACATATAATAGTTTACACAATAAAATTCCATCATGATTTATTCACTCTCATGTCATTTCTAACCCATATCGTGTTGATTTTAAGTGGAACACCAAGAAGAATTTCTTGAAGATTGTGAATAAATTGTGATCTTGTTTGTTAAGCACCAAAAATGGCACCAAAAAGTAGTTCATTGGACTTGTGTGTTATATTCCAAGTCTTGTAAATGACTAATAATAATCTTCCTCTCCAGTGATCACCGAGTCAGTGAGTTGAACTTGAGAACTGAATCTTTAAACAAATCATTATTTTGACCACTGATTTTTCAATTGTCTGTTTCATATAAATCAGTCAGATTAACATTTTTACTATTTACTGACATAGTAAAAGACCCAAAACATACAACCTTCAAAGTACTTAATTACCAAGCCAAATAAATAAATAAAATTACTGAATTACCTGCTCAACAAAAGAAAGAAAGAGTACATAATGACAACATTTTAGAATTAAAGTTGATTTTGGTAGTATGTGTTCTAACTGATTCTTCCATTTTTAGGAGAAGAAGGGACTGGTGTTGCAAAAGCCCACACCTCAGCACCTCCCATCCATGATGTATCGTCCATAGTGACCGCTTGTGCAGCAACAGCTATATTAACAACCGTCCTATTTACAATTGTGTGTGTCACCTACCAGACACGGTCTTCACTCAGGAAAACATGCAAACGTATGACTATACATACACTGAATATACATACAAAAGTAATCCACTAAACCACTAGGTATGACTTAAAACAAATGTAACTTACATTTCATTCAACCTCTAGGTTGTTTATCACCAGTCAGTAACGGTCACCATGACAGTGATGCAGCTTCGGTTCCAATGACAACCCTACACACAGTGATGCAGGGCACAGAAGTGGACACATCAAGTAAGTGTGCATGACAGGCTGTGAGTTACAGCTTGATTACAGACACAATGAGAATGTGATGTAATAAATAAACAATGCCGCCTATACACCACATGGCAAAACATCACCTTCAAAAAAAGATTCAAGGTCTATTTAAAGGGGACACTGGATGCAAAATTCACTTGTACATGGTGTTTGCATATAAATGTGTGTTAGCAGTGTGTGGACACAACCACGCTACAATGACAAAAATCCATTCACTATTTTTTACCCCCCCCCCCCCCAAAACCTAAACAATAATCTCAATAATCAAGTCTCAAATAATTTTGTACTTAATATACAAAAAAATCTTCTTTAGTACTTCTTAAGATCGACTAAGTGTACTCAACTGTGCTATTTTGGGACACCATGAATATGAACTAAAATGCGTTTTTAACATATTATCTCTGTATTTAAAAATAGTCACCACTTGTAGTACAGTGTATGAAAGATGGGTTCAAGTGTACTATAAATGGTAACTAAATACATTTTTTAAATACAGAGATAGTATGTTAAAAGTGCATTTTAGTTCACCACTTGAGTGTACTAGTGTATGAAAGATGGGTTCAAGTGTACTATAAATGGTAACTAAATACATTTTTTAAATACAGAGATAGTATGTTAAAAGTGCATTTTAGTTCATATTCATCATGTCCCAAAATAGCACAGTTGGGTACACTTAGATCAGGGCTATTCAATTGGCGGCCCGCGGGTATAGTTTAAAAATCTGCGTGTTTGGCTGTATTCATAAGCTGAGCCACTTCAGACAAGTGTGCCAGCGCTTCAATGGACAAAACCACATACAATGATGTAAAAATACGTGGTTTTGGCGAGTTACCTCATAAACACAGTCTTAAATCAGTTATAAAATAACAAATTACCATAAAGAGTTGGGAGAAAATTGGATCTGTGTCGCATCCGCGTCATGTGCATCAGGTTTTATTAAAGAAACAGCGCTGCTTTTAAAGTGAAACCTGCTGCAGTCTGTGATTGATGTAAATCAAAGAACTAAAGAAAAAGAGAAATCACTTACTGCTCTGCTTGATTAACTTTTGTAGCTTGAATAAAGAATAATCAATATAGCTTATGCATACAATTTATAGTTTATGTGAAGATTGTTTTAAGTTAACTTATAAAAAGTTATATTTTTTCAAAGCCTATTAAATGTTAAAAATAACATAACATTTCAATTATACTGTAATATTAAATGGCTATAATTAATGGCTAAAATGAAAGGAAAAAAATTATTTAAGAGACAACAGAAACATTATTTGTATCAATGATACTTCATTAATAATAGGCTAGTAAAAAAATGCCATTAAACACATATTGAAATACATATCGAAGATGTACCATCTTTATGTTGTTTCTATATTAATTTGGAAGTTCAGTGTGAAAATATGACAACACAAATCTATTAATATGCATTTAGTCACATTTTTTTGAATTACAGAAAAAATGTGTGATTCTTTTTTTAATTAAATGACAGACAACACTAATGTTAACCTTTTATAGATGTTACTGTTGGTAATATTAGTTAATTTTACTGCTGAATATGCATTTAAATTTAATTTCCAATTTTATAGGCCCCCCACCCCCTTGGCCCCCTTCAAATGTTCAATTCGATAATCCGGCCCTCAAATGAAGTTAATTGAATAGCCCTGACTTAGATGATCTTAAGTTTATCTTAAGCAGTATTAAATAATCATTTTTAGTATATTAAGTACAAAATTAGTGCGCGAAAATAGAGCACTTTAATGCATTAACTTTGGTTCGCTCTCCCGAGTCAAACTTGCGAAGTCCGAACTACCAAGGACAAAAGTCCGAAATTTGTGTACTAGGTATTGAGAAATGGCTAATGACTCGTAAGTAATGCAGCTGTTTTGTAGTTGGATGTAAAAGTGAACGCAAGAGTCTTCATTTTCTCTCGACATCAGAGCCACTGAGGATGCATTGGATTTGTTTTGGTTTTGATGGTAATGTGCTACCGAATACACCTAAATTCATTAATGTATGCGCAAATCGTTTTACTCCAAACTGCTTTCTAAACGAAGGACAATTCAAGGCAGGTTTTGCTAAAAAGTTAAAACTCAAGGATGGATCAGTACGCAGTGTTTGTGATCCAGCTGCACCTCTTGAAGTCCCACACTTTATATTTCTTATGATTATTTGCGAATCGCCTTTCCTCTTCCACAGAAGAGACGGGCAGGGTGAGCAGAGTTCATTAGCATTTAAAGAGACATGCATAAAACCGGTCTCTATGACCATAACTGTATTTGACAAGGTAAAAATGCTGTTATTTTACATGACCATTGAGAAATTTTAACCAAAGTATGTTGCAGACATTTCATGAAGACCTTTAAGTATCATGCCAAATTGTGGAAAGTGGGCATCCAATGTCCCCTTTAAAATAGTCTCAGCATGACAATATGGTGTTTCTAATAGGGGCCTGGTGCTGACACTGATTAGCAGTGTTATCCCATTATCAGTTACCATGAAAATGAAAGAAACAATATCATCTGTGCTGTTTTACATTGAAATGGACTTTAAAGGGTTATAAAATTATGTTTCAGATGTTTATACATACTACAACCCCAAATCAGAAAAAGTTGGGACAGTATGGAAAACGCAAATAAAAAAAGAAAGTAGTGATTTCTAAATTTACTTTGACTTGTATTTCATTGCAGACAATATGAACACAAAATATTTCATGTTTTGTCTGGTCAACTTCATGTCATTTGTAAATATACATCCTTTCCTTTCATTCAGACCTGCAACACATTCCAAAAAAAGTTGGGACAGGAGCAATTTAGGGCTAGTAATGAGGTAAATTGGTTAAATAATGATGTGATTTGAAACAGTTGATGTCAACAGGTGATTGTAATTATGATTTGGTACAAAAGCAGCATCCAAGAAAGGTCTAGTCCTTTAGGAGCAAAGATGGGCCGAGGATCGCCAGTTTGCCAACAAATACGTGAGAAAATTATTGAAATGTTTAAAAACAATGTTCCTCAAAGAAAGATAGGAAGAGATTTGGATATTTCACCTTCAACAGTGCATAACATAATTAAAAGATTCAAGGAATCTGGAGGAATTTCAGTGCGTAAAGGACAAGGGCGCAAGCCTAAGCTGAACAACCGTGATCTCCGATCCCTCAGGCGGCACTGCATCAAGAATCGTCATTCATCTATAAGCGATATCACCACATGGGCTCAGGACTACTTTGGCAAACCTTTGTCAAGTACCACAATACGTAGTTACATCCACAAATGCCAGTTAAAACTGTACTGTGCCAAAAGGAAGCCCTATGTTAACAGTGTCCAGAAGCGCCGTCGACTTCTCTGGGCTCGGAGGCATCTGGGATGGACCATCACACAGTGGAAACGTGTACTGTGGTCAGATGAATCAGTATTTCAGGTATCAGGTATTTTTTGGGAATGGACGCCGTGTGCTCCGGACCAAAGTGTGCTCCGGAGCAAAGAAAAGGATCATCCAGCAACTCCAAAAGTCCAAAAGCCAGTCCAAAAGCCAGGGTCTGTCATGGTATGGGGTTGTGTCAGTGCCCTTGGCAAAGGTAACTTGCACTTCTGTGATGGCACCATTAATGCTGAAAAGTACATAGAGATTTTGGAGCACAATATGCTGCCTTCAAGAAGACATCTTTTCCAGGGACGTCCATGCATATTTCAACAAGACAATGCAAAACCACATTCTGCACACATTACAAAGTCCTGGCTGCAGAGGAAGAGGGTACGGGTACTTGACTGGCCTGCCTGCAGTCCCGACCTGTCTCCAATAGAGAATGTGTGGTGCATTTTGAAGCGCAAAATGCGACAACGAAGACCCCGTACTGTTGCCCACCTTAAGACTTGTTTGCAGGAAGAATGGGAAAAAATTACACCTGAAACACTTCATCACTTGGTGTCTTCAGTCCCTAAACGTCTTTTAAGTGTTGTGAAAAGGAATGGCAACATTACAAAGTGGTAAATGCTTTACTGTCCCAACTTTTTTTGGAATGTGTTGCAGGTCTGAATGACAGGAAAGGATGTATATTTACAAATGACATGAAGTTGACCAGACAAAACATGAAATATTTTGTGTTCATATTGTCTGCAATGAAATACAAGTCAAAGTAAATTTAGAAATCACTACTTTCTTTTTTTATTTGCGTTTTCCATACTGTCCCAACTTTTTCTGATTTGGGGTTGTATGTTTCTGGGGTGAGTTTGTAAAGTTAGCAAAACTTTGTGAAATGTGAAGAACAAACAAAAACTTTTTAGCACGTCATTAAAAATAAAATTTAGCCATGCATTTCTCGGATCTTTAGGAAGGCTATGCAAAGTTTTTGGAGAGTTACTTTACATTCACTGACAGAACAATGCCTGAGTTTGACATCTTTATCCAACAGCAGTATCGCTCTTGTGATTCATAGACAGACCTGAGTTGTTCAGAACAATACTCCTTGATCACGTAAGATCATGACTCATGTTAAGGGTGTGTTGAAGATGTATTTCAAATCCGGGCGTTTCAGAAGAGTAGAAAAGAATAATTAATATTTTTAACTGAGGTATTTTAAATGGAACACAAAAGAAGATTTAAAAAAATAATCTGTATAAAGGCGGTGGATAGCGATCAGCATCAAGTTTTCAAAAATAGATGAAAAAAAATATCACAGAACAAGTGCCATGTATTCCACGTGTTCTGGGGTATATGATAGTGTTTGGTGAAAACCAAACCTAAATTTAATGTATTATTTAACAACGATTCTGACCTTGGCTGTTGGTCTCTGAAAATTACTCATTAAAGTTCATGTTCATTAAATTAAATAATCTACCAATGGGAAAATGAGCTTATTATATGACACTTTGATTCTTGAGTAAGTTTACCTTGTTTCATGTAGGTTAAGATATTTTTAGAAGAGAACAAGATAATATATAGTTAGAAATATGACACCAAAATCATCAGTGCTTATAATGACAGTATACGTATTTGTATACAGTATGTATTTAAAAGAGAGAAAGAAAGAGATGTGATAATTGTGTGCCTGACTTGTTTGGTCTGTGTCCTGTAAGATCCTTGCCTGCTATTGAAGGACCCCTGCACGCTTGATGACATCACCACCACAATGTCCTCTGATCTTGGCCTGCATGGGTGTGAGGTTCTTCCTCTGGTGCAGAGCTCGGCCTGCACAGATCCTGCAATGGGAGTCGTCATGCAGGCAACAGAAACACCTGAAGTTTCTTCTTCAGACTCTGCCCTCTCCAGCCAGCATGTCATTCTCACTCTGGTAGAAGGACAGTCTACAGTGAGATCCTGCTGTGCCGCAGAACAGCGAACAGCCTGGGGGCTTCATGCTCCTGTAGAGTGCACTGAACTGGACCTTCAGTATCTCTCCAACGCCCCGGAGCTCCAGACATTCAGACCTTCAGACTTCATAGCCAGACATATCCCACAGTGCCCTCAGGCCTGATTCTGCAGGACCTGGAGAGAAGAGAGTGAGAAGAGAAAGTGGAAAAGGAGATTGTTAACGTGAAGAGATTACAGCTACAAACGTACGATTATGGTAATGAGACACTTAAAGATGCAACATACACACTCAATACAAATATATAGCATGTCAAGTTCATTGAAATAAGTGTGCTACTGTAGTTGTTGGAGGTTTCTGCAATGTGAGAAACAGGTGCTTATTAACACAAATGGACATTAACAGGAGAGAGGCAGAGAAGAAAAGATCTACATTTGCCTGTTTCTTTTTCTTTTTTTTTCTTCTTTTTTTTGCTTCAGTTAACACATTTGGTAGAGTACATTGATTCAGAATATTCTGTTAAAGTGCCCCTATTATGGGTAATGAAAGGTTCATATTTTGGTTTTGGGAGTCCCCAACAACAGAGCCATGTTCAAGCTCGCACAACGTTTTACTACGGTTCCCGGTTTGAACGACATGTTTCCTGGAAACGGTGTGCAACGGGGTTTGAGATACGTTTTCTCTTGTTTGGTGGGTGTTAAAAATGTCAGCCCAATCAGAAGCAACATGTGTATGGGGGGGGGTATGGATGAAACGCATTTGTCCGTGTTTCACTCCGTCTTGAATCGTGCTCACAGAAAGCGCTCGAGAAACAGTCTCTTCCACGGCTCGGTACACTTACAACTTTTTTTTTTTTTTTTTTTTCTCAAACAAGAGACTGTACGACATTCACGTTACATGATTTGACTGATTTTTACGTAGAGAGGGTGACAGCGCACCGCATTAAAAGAAATGATCATTCATGTTTTCACAACAGCTGGCCAAATTAAAAAACTAAACTTTGAGAGCAAGGGGGCCCCCTGGTGTTTCGGGGGCCCTACGCAGCTTGCGTATTCTGCATATAGGGAGGATCGGCTCTGTGTGTTACACACTGCATGAAAGGTAATTTTCAAAAATCCATAATAGGGGCACTTGTCAATGTACTGAAGTCGCAATTAACAGAAGTAGCAACAGATGTTTTCTTCAGTATTTTGATGTACGTCTGAGTGAATTAGATTATGAAAAAAGGAAAAAATATAGAGTGGGACTTATTTCTCCAATAACCAATGACCAACAACATTGGTTGTTGATTGCTTGCTGATCATTCACAAGAAGATCAATAACATATTTAGAAAATATTCATGTAATTCTGACTTTAATATATCACCACTCATTTACATTTAAGGAATAGTTCACACAAAATTAAAATTCTGTCAGTATTACTCATTCTCTTCAGTCTCTTGTCAATATAAACCTGTAAGCTTTTATAATTATAATGTCAGAATTTTAATTGAGAAAGAGCTGCTTTAAAATAGTTTCTTCATTCAGTGAAAGTATAACAGCTGGAAAGACATGAGGGTAAATAAATGATGACAGAATTCAAATTACACTACCATTCAAAAGTTTGGGATACGACTATTTTTCAGAATGAATACATTTAACAAATTAATTGATTTATTTTTTTGTGGATTCTAAATAGTTTTGTGGATTCTAAATAGTTAATGAAGTTTAGAATCCACAAAAAAAATTAAGCACAACTGTTTTCAGCATTGATAATAATAAGAAATGTTTCTTGAGCACCAAATGAGCATATTAGAAGGATCATGTGACACTGAAGACTGGAGTGATGATTGCTGAAATTAGCTGGAATAAATTACATTTTAAAATACATATATAAAAATAAAAATACCTCACAATTTTTACTGTTTTTTTTATCAAATAAATGCCGCTTTGGTGAGCATGAAAGACTTCTTTCCAAAAAATTAAAAACCCAAATGTTCTGGACATAGTGTACCCCTTTAAATTTTGTAGATGTAAGCTCACTCCTGCTGTCTATATTCAAAGCCCAGGAAATGGATCACGTCCTCCTGAAACTGAAAACTTAGTGTAGTGATGCGGGTCATGTCTCTGCATGGGTCTAAACAACATGTTTACTTCTTCAAGTGCTCAGTTATAACAACTATACCAGGCCTGCTACTGGAGTTTATGGAGACTGCACTTGATTTTGCTATCAATCACTGGATTTATAATAACACTACTATTACTATTACTATTACTGAAGACATCCTCGTAGTACCTGTTTTACTGTTTGCTTTGCTAAAACTTTTTCCAGATTTGGACTGAAGTATGCTGCCAAAGCATATGCCTAAAAAGCTTATGCCTTAAGCTGTGTCATATTACTACTATAAAACAGCAAAACATAAAATAAAATCTATCAATATATTGTACATTAAATTTAACTGCCAGCATGTGTAAAAAAATTAAAATAATTATGCTAGGGAAGGGAATCACAGGTTGATGTGTGAACCCGCCTTGACTTACGGATAATTATTCTGTTCTTCAGATCTTCAGGTCTTAGATGTGGCTGAGTGTTGTAGCAAAATTAACTATAAAAAAATGGATCATGCCACACTCACAACATGTGGTATTTGCCTGTGATAAAGCTTGATCTTATTGTGTCCCTTAAATTCCACGTAAATGGGTTTAATCTCAATCAGTAAGTTGCTTTTGGCTGTCTTAAATTTGAATAAGCACAGGATGTTTTTGAGATTGTTAAATGCATCTCTCCAACACTTTCATCTAGCCTATAGCCTGTTAGCGCTGCAGGAAAACAGTGTGAGCATGTCAAATTTAGTCAAATCAGATTTCCCACTTTTTTTTATTTTACAGCAGTGCAAGAGATAAAGTGTGATAAAGGGCATGTGTACCTCTAATTTTTACACACACACACACAGAATATTCCAAGCTTCAGTATTTTGACAGGATTTAACAAAATTCATCCGAAAACCTAAAATTAAACAAATTAAAGTACACAACCACTAATGTACATTAAATGAACTGCACAGAGGGCACAATGTTTTCGATACTCCTAAAAACATAATTTAACTTCAACCAGCGTGTGTAAGCCTGTCTTAAAACACGTGCATTACAGTTCTTTGAAGAAGACTGCAGTTAGTCGCCTGGGGAGCGAGATCTATTGTAGAAGTGTTATTGTGTGGGCTAACGGTGGTTCTTTAGTCATTAGGTGTGTCTGTGAATACATAAAAATGTTTTTGATGTGGTTTGGTGGACAGACACAGATGGGATGCCACAGGTGCCACCAAAACTGTACAGTATTGCAATGGATTTTCGGCTTTGCTCTGTCCAAACTGTTTTTTATACTCCATATGTGCGGCCCTCACTTCACAGGCTTTGAGCTTGAAAGTATATAATAATGCAACAAAAATGACAATTCTGAAATATTTTAATTCCTTTTTAATTCTGGTGACATTAAAGTGCATTTTTAAAAAACAGCAGTTTGTTAGATCTATTTCCTGAGTAGTTTCAGAGTTGGCATTTTAAGTTGCTGGGAATGAGGCATAGCAATGACCTCTTCAAAATGGACCGCATCCAAAAAGGCATTTAAAGCAATTGTTCCTCTTTTTGCACCTTAGATAAATACTGATTTTCATTTGTAAAGCTAATTTAAAAGCTTGAACATTTTAGCATTAATATGTGATTTTTCTTTTACTGTAAAATGGTGCTAGTTTCTTTTTTGTATATCTTAACTTCGCTATAAGTCTGCCTGCATTTTGTTGTGCTAAACATTTATTATTGAGAATTGTGTTAAAAAAAAAACACATTCATATTTACATTCATGTAAAATTAGAGTTCTATTTTTTCCCAAGAAAAATCTCATCAGTGTTAAGTGTGTACTGTGTTGTATGTGTACAGTTGTATGTGTATTGTAGTAAAAGTAGGATTTTTTCTACTTTAAATTGAATGTGTTTTTACTCAATGAATCAGGTAATAATGCAATGATGCTATTGTTGTCAGTGTTGTTTTGTTTAGTATATTTCAAATAAATTGTTTTTCTACATTTTTCATTATGCTAATGTCAGATTTTTGTTTATTTTGCATCAGTACACCAATGCAAGGTATCGCCAAGTCAATGTATAAAACATACATGTGGGTAATAATTTATTTAAAAATGTTATATATCAAACTGAAAATCCACAAGCTGCACTGAAAGAAAAACTCATATTAATATGTGACTGCCATCTACTGTTAGTTTGTAAACAATGGAGGTGTATACTTAGCAGCACCTGTCATTGGTGCCTATTTGCTGAAACTTCAGGTCATTTGATCTGTCTTTTCTTCTCCTCAGATATTTGCATGTGTATTTACATTTTACAATAACGTTTGAGATGACAAAAAAACAAAATATGGGAGCTGGGCCTTTGAAACATAATCCAGCAAAACTGTGTAATCCAGTGTTAGCCTAATTGCTTATGTAGGATTTACCTGATTTCTCACATCATTTTCACATTTGGTAAGCAAATGGTTTACTGTGAATTAAGTAGAGTCGAGAGTACTAATCTGTCTATGCTGAAGAAATCAACAAACAGAAAAAAAAAAATATTTCAACACCTCACAGGTGAACACACAGGAGAGATGCATATGGCCTGTATATGAAATAGAGTTTGTAGAGTCCCCTTCTGCATCAATTGCAGATCATTACTGCAAAAACTTGTGCTGACAGAGCTAGCTGAGATGACAAGGAAGGAGATGAGACTCTGGTGCATCTAACAAGCAGAAAAAGATTTTTTCACATTCCATTACATGACATTCAGCTGTGCCATTGAGAACCCACATGAAAGAAAAACCTCTTCAACCTCTTCAATTTAGAAAAAGAAGGAAAAAGACCCCAGTAATCCCCACTGTGCTCAAAATGTGCACATATTAGCCAGGATATCAAAGTCTACAAGACTACCCTTAAAGGAATAATTAAGACAAAAATTAAAATGTTCTGAAAATATACTGAGGCCATACAAGATGTAGCTGAGTTTTTTTCTTCATCAGAACGGATTTGGAGAAATTTAGCATTACATCACTTGCTCACCAATGGATCCTTTGCAGTGAATGGGTGCCGTCAGACCAAACAGCTGATAAAAACATCACAAAACACAAGTAATCCACACGACTTCAGTCCATCATTTAATGTCTTGAAGTAAAAAGCTGTGTGTTTGTAAGAAACAAATCCATCAGAAGACATTTTTTTTACGTCAAACCATTGTTAAAATATGCCATATTGCTTTCTCCAGTGAAAAAAAGTTGTCTTGTTTGAATCAGAAGAAAAATATGCACAGATTAAGAACCGTTTACAAGCAAAAACACTCCAAAACCATTTTAAACAAATATGTCGATCATTTTTGATGTCAGAGGATAACAGGGACTTTTCCGCTAGAGGATGTGCTATTATGGATTTTGTTTCTTACAAACACGCAGCTTTTCACAAGACATTAATTGATGGTTTGAAGTTGTGTGGATTATTGTGATGTTTCACCGCAGACAATCCACTGGTGGACAAGTGATGTAATGTTAAATTTCTCTAAATCTGTTCTGATGAAGAAACAAGCTCATCTACAACTTGGATGGCCTAAGTGGAAATGTTTTAGATAAAATTTTAATTTTTGGATGAACTGTTCCTGTTAGTTTAAAACTCTTTGGAAATTTTAGGGAAAAATCTGAGACAATACTAATGTTGATATGATACTGAGAGCTCCATTAGGCTATAAACCTGTGAGCAATACAAATCTCTTCATGTTATTCACAACACAGTATTTTAAAATCATATTTCTTAAAAAATTATCCTAAAGATTGAAAATTAGAGATGTAGATTACCTGTAATGATGATTTTTTTAAAGGGAATTTAAATTGTAGTGATTGTAGTTCCTCCCTAGACTACTTAATTAAAATGAGTTAATGTAGATTAAAAATGAAGATGGAGATGGAAAGTGCTGGAGGAATAAACTGTCAATGGATTGGCTATATATGTGCAAGCTCTTGTGCTGTGATCGACAGGGCAAGATGAACAAGCTCTTGACTTGACCTATCACTTGGGAATCAATTAAGTGAATAAGTGGGAAATCTTGTCAGGTGCTCTGGGAATAAGAGGTGAAAGACTGATGAATGATAAGATTTGCCAAGGTTAATTTAATGTTTGTGGGACATTGCTTTAACACAAATTGGGGCAGATGTAGACAAGGTTACAGCTATTCTAAAAACCCCAGATCATGGCTGTCTCTTGAAGACCTTGACTGACTTGGCAATTACTTGAAGAAGTGAGAAATAAAACCGCACACAGACAGTGCGTAATGTCACTGGTGCAGAATACATTAGCTAGAAATGGGCTATTATACATCCTAGAGCTTCTTGTCCTATAGTGCAATGACATTATTTCTCACTGGAGTAACATGCCAAACGGAGCACTCAGAGTAGCAGAATAAGACCCCAAAAGTGGACATGACTGAGAAGATGACAGTATTGTTAACTGTGGACACTATTATGCAGCTGCCAGAGGGGTGGATGTGCCCAGTTCAGAATCAGAGTGAGTCTGATACTAAAGTTTTCTTATTACAGCATAATATTAGATTTCTTCTAATACATTCAGTTTTCACACTCAGTACAACTGCAGATGGGAATTTCTTAAAAGGTATGTTCTTACAATTCCTTCTAATGGGATAGTTCACCCCCCAAAAAACTTTTACTTAGAGTTTACTCTTTTACTTTTATTTACTTTGTCATCATTTACTTACTCCCATGTTGTTCTAAACCCATGATTTGACTTTACCTGAACACCACTGAAATAATGAATAATGGCATGGTCACTCTTTTCCAAGAAATAACATGGAATGGTGTGTTCATACTTCAAAAAGGACACGCAATAGCCATAAAGTTTAACAAAAGTACTAAAAAAGTACTAATCCATACGGACATTAAATAGGCAATTAAGAGAACTTCAGTAAATACGTTTAGCTGCAAGAGCTCTGCTGTTCATCACATTCACAGCCAAGTTCATTTGAAAAACAGCAATAGGCTAGCGTGAGTGATATTGCCTTTATAGGCTAGCAGTTCAACACACAAGAACTTCCATGTTGAACTGCCGGTTATTTTGCACAACCTTTGCACGCCTTTGAGCACCAGCGGGCTATGGAGGACCAAGAGTGCCGCTTAAAAATAAATGTATATAAATAAATAGTAGATATATTTAAAGATGTTTATTTAATGCATTTTTAAAAAGCGATTTAAAATGTGCATTTAAAAATATTTTTTTATGTACTTTTTATTGTTTTATTAATCCACGTTTTAAAACATGAATTAAATAAACTGTTTTAAATTTGTCTATTTATTTATACATTCAAAATATTTTTTATGTATTGTTTTATTAAACTAAATTTAAAAACACGAATTAAATAAACATCTTTAAATATGTCTATTAATTTGTCCATTTAAAAAGTGATTTATATATATATTTATGTTTGAATTATTAAATCAATAAATTGATTCTTCATTTTATTTTTAAGCGGCACTCTTGGTCCTCCATTGTAGCTACTATAACTCATAAACAGAGCTGGGTAGGTAACTTACAAATTGCAATCCATTACTGATTCCAAATTACGTGACAAAAATTGTAGTTAGTAACGTAATCCATTACATTACACATTTTAGATACGATTATTATCAGACAATATTTTGGTTTCTTTTTGACATGACATGAACATGAAGTGCATTAAACATTAGCCTACATTACCTCAAGGTTTCCCAAATGGGGTTAGTAAAGGAACTGCAGGGGGTTTGTGAGTTTAATGAAAAGCTATTAATTAACTAAATCATAATAATGTAAAAATAAATAATTAAAAAATTACATAAATCAAAATAAAACACTTTTAGCTACTAAAAAGATTAAATATTTTATTTGCTTACCTGCATATCATGTGACCATTAACGCCAGAGAACCGTGAACATGCTAATTTGATAGGCTACTTATTAAAATATTTATTTTAAAATGTCAGGGGTACCTCAGTTAAATATATTAGGTGAAAGAGGTTCAGAATCAGATGACAAAAAAGTTTGGGAATGCCTAAATAAGTAGTAACATGAATTTGTGCATTTTAATGTGTTTGAAAGACAAAAGCCTTCCAAAGATATAGTAATACATGGTCAAACTATAATTCAGATCAAAATTAATGTGTTCATCAGTAGTCGATGCAATGTTGAAACACTTCTTAAACCGGAAATTATTTTTGTAAATCCAGTCAAATGCTGTGTATACAGGTGCATCTCAATAAATTAGAATGTCGTGGAAAAGTTCATTTATTTCAGTAATTCAACTCAAATTGTGAAACTCGTGTATTAAATAAATTCAATGCACACAGACTGAAGTAGTTTAAGTCTTTGGTTCTTTTAATTGTGATGATTTAGGCTCACATTTAACAAAAAAACACCAATTCACTATCTCAACAAATTAGAATATGGTGACATGCCAATCAGCTAATCAACTCAAAACACCTGCAAAGGTTTCCTGAGCCTTCAAAATGGTCTCTCAGTTTGGTTCACTAGGCTACACAATCATGGGGAAGACTGCTGATCTGACAGTTGTCCAGAAGACAATCATTGACACCCTTCACAAGGAGGGTAAGCCACAGACATTCATTGCCAAAGAAGCTGGCTGTTCACAGAGTGCTGTATCCAAGCATGTTAACAGAAAGTTGAGTGGAAGGAAAAAGTGTGGAAGAAAAAGATGCACAACCAACCGATTCAAGAATTTGGCTGAACTTCACAAGGAATGGACTGAGGCTGGGGTCAAGGCATCAAGAACCACCACACACAGACGTGTCAAGGAATTTGGCTACAGTTGTCGTATTTCCTCTTGCGTCTTACCTGGGCTAAGGAGAAGAAGAACTGGACTGTTGCCCAGTGGTCCAAAGTCCTCTTTTCAGATGAGAGCAAGTTTTGTATTTCATTTGGAAAACAAGGTCTTAGAGTCTGGAGGAAGGGTGGAGAAGCTCATAGCCCAAGTTGCATGAAGTCCAGTGTTAAGTTTCCACAGTCTGTGATGATTTGGGGTGCAATGTCATCTGCTGGTGTTGGTCCATTGTGTTTTTTGAAAACCAACGTCACTGCACCCGTTTACCAATAAATTTTGGAGCACTTCATGCTTCCTTCTGCTGACCAGCTTTTTAAAGATGCTGATTTCATTTTCCAGCAGGATTTGGCACCTGCCCACACTGCCAAAAGCACCAAAAGTTGGTTAAATGACCATGGTGTTGGTGTGCTTGACTGGCCAGCAAACTCACCAGACCTGAACCCCATAGAGAATCTATGGGGTATTGTCAAGAGGAAAATGAGAATCAAGAGACCAAAAAATGCAGATGAGCTGAAGGCCACTGTCAAAGAAACCTGGGCTTCCATACCACCTCAGCAGTGCCACAAACTGATCACCTCCATGCCACGCCGAATTGAGGCAGTAATTAAAGCAAAAGGAGCCCCTACCAAGTATTGAGTACATATACAGTAAATTAACATACTTTCCAGAAGGCCAACAATTAACTAAAAATATATATTTTTTATTGGTCTTATGAAGTATTCTAATTTGTTGAAATAGTGAATTGGTGGGGTTTTGTTAAATGTGAGCCTAAATCATCACAATTAAAAGAACCAAAGACTTAAACTACTTCAGTCTGTGTGCATTGAATTTATTTAATACACGAGTTTCACAATTTGAGTTGAATTACTGAAATAAATGAACTTTTCCACGACATTCTAATTTATTGAGATGCACCTGTAGTCACTTGACTAATGACAGTAGGCTATATTTCAAGCAGTGAGCTATTTTAGGAAGGAACATTTAAAATATGAAAAAGAGGAATTAGGGAGAATCAATAAATTACAAATAATTTACTGATTTTGTGTGAATAATAAGTAATCACGCAATCAAAGTAACTGTAGTCTGATTACGAGTAGCCTATGTTAAAATTAAATTTAATCTAACTACAAGTACTTTTAAGGCACATTCCTTATGAGAAAGTAATGAAATAATTCAGCCAACCGAATCGTTCAGAAACACTTATTCATTCTGGAACAAAACACGTTACGGTATTTATGAGCATACATGTAATCTGGATCACGTAATCAGATTCCAAATTGTTTGGTTAATTTATGACTCAGTGATTTTGAAGGAATCAGGTGATACATAAACTCTCTCAGTAACCTGCCACCGACTACTGGAGAAACAATGTCACCTGCTGAAACTGTGACTAGCGTACTGCAATGAAGAAATCATGCATAGGAAACACTATTTGAATTTCCAATAAAGCAGTTACATTTGTTTGAACCTGAAGCTCCTCCACTGCCATCAACTTGTCAATGAAGATCACAGAAAGAATGATTGATTTTGGCAAAGAGGTTCCTGGAGGGAAATCAAGACTACAGCTGCAGCCTGTGGAGCCACACACCGTGCACTCAGTGTCTGCAGGAAGAGTGAAACTTAAAAAGAAAAAGCCATTATGGTCAGCATTTCTGGTGCTCAATATGGAAAATATTCCAACAAGTGATAGCTCCTGTTATACTAGGGATTTATCCCAGGGGATATGCTGTAAGTCAGATAAATGGAACTTGCTTGAAATAAAGTACATTCCTGTCATGGTAATTGGAAATACAGTGCTAAATCTCTCAGTTGAACACTTCATCCCCAAATTTCCTTTGCTCTTTAAAATGTCCTCTAATAACAATAAGTAAAATCCAAGGATGCATTATAGAAATTATTCCTAAATTTGAGAAGAAAGTAAATCACATTAACATATATATAGTGTAATGACATGAGGGTGAGTAAATGACAACAGAATTTTCATTTTCAGATTTATAGCAGAGGGGATTCAAATAAGTAACATCCTCCTGTTTCTCTCTAGCTGGTCTCAAATCATAAATAGCCAGTGTTTTTTGGTAAGGTGAATCAAACAGAGGAAAACTCCATTCATCAATTTAAGGTATGAAAAAAAAACAAGACTAATTTATGGAACATTATTAGGAAAGATGATTTGCTAAGATTCATAAATAACCCTTATACTCACTTCTTCTGTAGATGAGGCTGGTTCACGAATGATTCGTGCGAACAAACGCATTTAGGCAGATCGGGATCGGCGCATTCCCTTCAAAACGTAAGTAGCATTAATCCTCTGCGTCTTCAGCGGCTCAGATGTCGGGAGTAAATGACGACTGCTATATTCATTATTACATCCAACAACAACAACAATCGCTTAATCTGTGACATCTTGTCTTCCCCTGCACCGGAGTCGACACAATGGCAGTCGGACTGTTTACAGCTCACTCAGTTCACTCAGCTCTCTCAGGGCGGGTCTAAGGTAAGACGGCTTGTCAATCAACTATCGTGGGAGCGGTCTGCGCAGAACTACATCATTCTGACAGGAACCTCATAACAGCCTGATTTGAGAAAGGGGATTTTAAAACAGGGATTAAAAAAAAACACTGAGTGGATTTTTATCATTATAGGACGGATGTGTACACACACTTCCAACACATATTTATTTTTAAACAACTTGAAAAGTGAATTTTGCATCCGATGACCCCTTTAAGCTCAAATATTCACAGTCATTCATATTCACACAGTCAGATTTGCTGTGCTGTGACTCCTCATCTGCCTAATGTCCTCTTCTTAGGCTCACATAAATACATGCCCTAACGCCACCTAGTGGGTATTATGCCGTTTACTATATACAGGAGTATTCCACATAAAATGCAATGAAATGGCACCTATACCTTCCGTAAAACTCAAGCTCAAGCTTTAGCAGGAATAAATCCTTCATTTTGCTTTGGTTTGATCTGTCCAAGTGGCACTGAAATCAATTGCATATCAAAGTATGAGCGAGTGAGCTTACCTCTTGTAGGAAAGTACATATATTAGGGACTTTTAAACTACTAAAATGTACTAACAAAATACTAACATTTCTGCTTAATTGACCTATTTCCATTACTGTAAATGCACACTATAGGTTTGTGTTCCCTGCACAAGCAAAAAGAATGAATGATCCCTTATAATTCACTAAAGTGCTGTGTGGGGAACAATATTTTAAACCAAACGGTGATGGATGCTCCTATAAAGGCTATACAGTTAATTAAAAATATCAGTCAAAGGAAGGCTTTTTGGCACAGTGCAGGTAAATGATGCTGCTTGTTGCAGTATACAGATGCAGGGCCGTGCAGAGACCTTTGGAGGGGCAGGTGCTCAAAGTATAAAAGGGGCACATGGAACACAGCTTTTAATAGGGCTGTGCTCCTTGCTGATATGTGTATCGAAATGGATGCTTCTGTATTGATACAGCAGCAAATGCCATGACGCAGGTTTGAAAAAGAAACATAGAACAGAAAAGACCATTTTAAATTTAAATTGGACCTCTTAATTACTCTGGAATTATATTATTATTATTATTGTTGTTGTTATTGTGTTTACAGGGTATGGTGGTTTTGCTTTTGTAAACACTACTGTTGTTGTTGTTGTAGAAAAAATATTCCTGTCTTATTTAAAATAGAATTCTATTCTATTCCTGTTCTGAATTTATTCATTTTTTGAATGATAATGATTATAAAAACAGGATTGATTAGTATAATTCGGAGGACGAGAAAATCAGTATAAGCCTGTTTTACCAGTCTTGTGATAATTATTTTTAAGGCTCTCTACGTTTTTTAAATAAATACTTTAATAATAATAGTTCAAAGTATGAATAGTTTTTAGTCAGATAACATAAAAAAGACAAGACACCTCGACGCGCTTTACATTTTTCCCAATTAAACAGCAAGAACGAAAGAGAACAAGCACCTTTGTTTTTATTGCTGTGTGTAGAACTACGTTAGCTGCATTTTTATATTAATTTTAATAAAATGTAAATTCGTCCCCCGTACTTTATTCGAGCTCGAGCAGGTGTTTTCACATAGAGGTTTCTAGATTCAAATCTACATTTAAATTAAAAGAGACATGACCTGACGTTTTATTCGTATCCAACATGAGGAGATGTGAATATCAGGAGAGCTGAACACTCTCGTGCAGTGCATATTTCATTCATACTCGAAGCCAGAGGGCGCTCTCGCGCAGAAACTTATGACATGTAGGAAATGGACAAATGCACACGGCTATCGCTGTAGCTGAGCTGAATAAAAAGCAAACGTATTTACTGATGAAACGTGAAGACAATTAACACACGATTGTGAAAATATATGGTTTATGTGTGTTTTTCAAGTTATCTCCAGGTAATAAATAACTAAACTACATGGAAAATGCAGTACTGATTGACATATAATTTAGTATAGAAACTATAAAATATATTTCCTGAATTATTCTGTGATAAAAATGGGAAAAAGGTGTTCGTAGTTGCCTTTATAAACCAATCATAAAATTGTCATTAGGAAAACATTGAACAAAAATAGTGTAGCCCCTTGCTGCAGCTAACCTTGCTTCAGGTTACACACAGCAATATAAACAACAGCTGTGCATGATCTCTTCACGCCGTTCTCGTAAAATAATAATAATTCAATAATATAAGTTTACAAGCACACCACTCCGCTGAGAACTCCACTTACCGGCAGCCGCGGACGTTATTGAAGGCATCCTGGTAGTGCCCTAAATTACAAAAGGTGTCTGAACGTGAGGGATCTTCCGGATGAGATTGTCAGGTGAAAGGTCATCATGTGGATAATTTTATTTACGGCTAAATTATTATTCATTAACTTTACTAATAGTTAGATTGGACAGGCTTTCATAAAAGGGCGTTTAATTACAAAAAAAATAAAAAATTGCCTTGACAAAAGGGCACTTTGGGCATCAAGGGGAAAAAGGGCAGGTGCTCAAGAACAGCATATAATGACGTATAATGACGCATGCGCTTTCTTCCGGTTCATGTAAACGTATACGCATTGCGCTGCTGCTTATGTTATTTTTGTTTTCTTTGTGCACAAAAAGTATTCTTGTAGCTTCATAACATTACGGTTGAACCCCTAATGTCACATGGACTATTTCATCGACGTCCTTACTGTGTTTCTGGACCTGGGAACATTTCAGTTGCATTGCAGGGTCAGAGAGCTCTCAGATTTCATCAAAAATATCTTCATTTGTGTTCCAAAGATGAACAAAGGCCTTGCAGGTATGGATCAACACAATGGTGAGTAATTAATGACTGAATTCTCATTTTTTGGGTGAACTAACCCTTTAACTTAAAAACAAGGGTTTAACGTCATGGGCAGGCTAGGCCAAAATAACAAATAATTGTCTTTTTTTTAACCCCCTACACTTCCTAAATTAAAGATTAAAAATACAGTTTAAACTTACCTGAATCCCTAAACCAAAAACTATGTGAAAAGATGTGTAAAATAAAATGGCATCAACCCCCCTACATCCCTTAACTTGCATAAAACGTTTTTCAAAGTTCACAAAAGATATATACAATAGCTGAACACGATGAATAATGTTATGGTCACTCTTTTCCAAGAAAAGACTAAGTTGATAGCTACAGTTCGAAATCAGAATCCAAAGTCCAGTCAGGCGTGGGTCAAGTTAACAAGAAATATCACAGGTTGAAATCACAACCACTAACACTAAATTACAATCACACTCACAATCTCAAGTATGCCACAGCCATATCACCCTGCAACCCAAGACTGGTTGCCCACTGAAGCTAAGCAGGGTTGAGCCTGGTTAGTACCTGGATGGGAGACCTCCTAGGAAAACTAGGTTGATGCTGGAAGAGGTGTTAGTGAGGCCAGCAAGGGGTGGTCTCTGTGGATCCTAATGCCCCAGTATAGTGATGGGGACATTATACTGTAAAATGCACTGTCCTTCGGATGAGACATTAAACCGATGTCTTGATTCTCTGTGGTCACTAAAAATCACACTTCTCATAAAGAGTAGGTGTGTAACCCCATGTCCTGGCCAAATTCCCTCCACTGGCCCTTATCAGTCATGCACATACATTCACAGAGAGAATATAGATGGTTTTATCGGGCGCACGCGCCTGGCCCGAAGTTAATTTCCGGTCTGTGTTTGTTTATCGGTCTGGCTAGTGGTGCCAACTACAAACACAGTTACAGTTAAGGTGAAGAGTAGACTGAAGTTGGGCTCAGGTTGTTGTGCTGTGGGATGCAATGTTTCCCATACATTGATTTATTTGTGGCGACCCACCACAATATCAAAACTGACAGCCACAAATCAGGCTTTTTTTCCAAAAGGCTTTGACTTCGTTGAAAAAATATGAGCTCTGCACATTTCAAAATCGAAACGCAGTGCGGGTGTTTTTATATCACTGCATCTCTGAAGGAAACGACTGTCTTCAGAACATTTTCGATGTCATTTTCATTTCGTCTTGCATGTTAATGTCTGATAAAGCAGCGTTTGTGAGCGGAGCTCTGCTTTGTGTACAGCCATTACTGGGGAAACCTCTATCTCTGCTGCTCCAAAAGCACCTCCTGCTGGCAGAGAATGAATTTGCATTTTCAATAAGAATGTCTGATTTACGCCACAAACATATTTTGCTTGTTATCAGAAATAATCTACTCTAGAAGGACTTGTTGTTATTGATTCTTTGCGGAAGAATACTAGAAGTTAAGTTTGGGCCACAAAAGTGCGCATGTGCAGTAGTGACGAAAAAAATCGGTGTAAATCTGGTGGTTTTAGCCCTGTTGACTCACATCAGTGTCCAAATGACTGACATGATCAGCTCGGCCAAAGCTTTTAAGTCCAAACTACCACTGATCTATCTCCAACTTCACTGCCATGCCATGTTTTCGATTTAAGTACAGAAACAGAATTTGATTGAATTTCAAGCTGGACACACTGGCAGAGTTTTGTTGCATTGACTATCAATTTAGTACTTCAGGACTAAAAGTGTCATTATTATAGAAAGTATCCACAGTCATTTTAATTTGTAATAATATTTTACAATATTACTGTTTTTATTGTAAATGCACATAGCCTTGGTTAGCATATATTTTTCAGAAACATAAAAAAAACATCCTTGAGTTTTTGAGTTGTTTAAAAATAAAATAGAAATTTTCCAGCTGCAATAATTATATTTGTATACAAAAACATTTGTAAAAGAGACCTGTTTGATGTTATCAGCCCTTAACAAAACAAATATAAACACTTGAAATATACAACATGAAATAGTTGTAATGCAAACTTATTAAAATGTACATAAGATTTCTACACAGTTTAGGCGGAGTACAAAATCAGGCCAAGAATCTAAGCTAACTAATTATTATGAACAGAATTAACTTGATGTTCCCAGGCTTAACTGGGTTTAAGAAATTTTGGAAATCTTTGCAAAAACTGGGTTATTATATGTGAATTCATATAGGGTGAAATCAGATACAATGGGACACTTTTAATAGTCTCATTCTCACTGTCCTGTAATGGCCCAATTAACCTGGACTCACCCTATCTATGGCCTCTCTTATTTACTGAAATGGGCAATGAGGTCCCAAAGATGTAATCCCAGTGTCTGAAGTAAGGGGCGAAGTTCCCTTTAAAGTGCTGATGGTGGGCCAGGTGGTGCGGCGCTCCGCCAAAGCATGGCAACAACCGATGCAGTGCCCAAGGAAAGTCATATCCACAGTGGTCCTCCACAGCCATCCAGGTGTTAACCAGATGGAAAAGGATTTCGCTAAAAGGGTGGCAGCCCACAAGCATGGCACTTATAAATGCAAGGGTTTGTAGAGACAGCAGTTCAGAAATACTGGAGTCTTGAGCTGCCAGAGCAAAAGGGTCTATGTTCTGATGGTGAATGTGGTGGACATTGTGGTACAGCCAGGGAATTCTGGAAAAAAATACAGACATTTGATGTAGTTATATATAATAATATTATATATGATATAAATATGTACTAAAATATTTTATAAATAGATACATAAATTAAATACATAAATATGGGCCTTGCTAAAATTACAAGTGGAGACAACAAGAGTGAGATGTGATAATGACATCAACAGATTATGAAAGTGGAATGGATGTGAGTGTTTTTTTTCTCTATATGAAGTTTTGAGTTTCATAGCAATTTCATAGCATTTGTTTGTCATTTTTCCTTTCCATCTGGTGTTAAATAAAGGTTTGATTTTTTAATAATTTTCCACCATTGCTATTTTTCTAATTTTTCTAATATTATTACGTTATATAAAAGCAATATTATTATATTGACATAATAAATTGAATTAAAATTATTAAATTTATTAATTATATTTTTAATTATTAAATTAATAATCCTATGTAATTATAATCTAAAAATATCCATAAGCATCTGTGTTGTTGTTGTTTTTTTTTTTTCAAATAGGGCCATAGGGCTTTTAAGGATGTGCTAAAGACCCCTGTTGTTCTTCATAAGCACACTAAGCTAAGAACACATTAATGCTCATATGAAAAGCATTAACTGTGCTAGAAACCCATCTTTTTTTCTCATAAACTTTCATGGGTGACTTCAGGCGAAAACCACAAAAAAATTTTTTTACAAAATGTGAAAGGTCAAATTTTATTCATATACTTACAAAAAGATGTATTTATCAAAGCTGTAGCCTGAAGGCCAAGCTAAAAAGCTGTAACTGTTCAAATTTGTCCTATGAGAACAGACTAAACACTTTTTTAATGAATAGCCTAGTTTGAGTATGATACGCAGTTTTCGCGTACATATGAAACGCATCTACCCCCACAACCCTGATCCTACCCATCGCGCAGCATATACACGCCAAAGTTCATTTTGCGTATCAATACCACGAGTTTTTGTTTTTATTTGGCGTACTATTTATACGTACTTTCATGAGATCGGGTCATATTCTTGATGATGCCAGCCTGTATACCAATGCCAATACTAGTATAGCGTCTAATTTAATAAAACTGTTAAAAATTACATTAAATTACTATAAGATTTAAAACTTTGTCATTCAAAGTTTCAACGCTCCACACGTGCAATGTTGGAAGCTCCACATTCTGACATGTGAGATGTGTGATGCTTACTTGTGAATGGTGTAATGACAGAAGAAGAAGAGCGTATCGAATATGAGCATGCACGATACACATTCCCTAAAGGCATGGAAACAAGACGGTGCTGTCTCCGGGAAATGCGTGCGCCGCACCGACAGAAACAGCGCAGTTAACGGTAAAACGCCAACCACGTATTTCCATAAAATTCGAGTAGCACATCGAAACCACTGATGCAAGCCAACGACTTCACGGCGTATCCTGTACTTATGGAGCCATCCCAAGTGTGGACTGAACACGTCCAGAAGCATGAAGGGAGCAGAGAAGATGAGGTGAGTGCTAAAAGCTGCGCACACGCTGAAGTGGGGTGACATGAGGAGCACATGATGTTCCGCGTATATGAAGTCCCAAATCCACTGAAGAAGTGCATCGCCTCCGACAATCAGTAAGAAGAGAACGGTCATGGTCTACTACTGTTGTTTCTACATAACCGCGAATGAAGCTGCGGCACTGATGATGTCCTCCAGATGTGCTGTCTTTTGATGCAAACGGTGTGGAGATCACTTTCATTCTGACACAGCTTTGGTACAGGCAGCGGGAATGTGAACGCGAGTCACAGCGGTGAAAACTGATGCTCTCCTCCCACAAGCGCAACTTTACCAACCTTAAAGACAAGGTCACTCTCTCTGTTAACCGCATTTAATATGAGCAGCATTGGATCGTGATCTTCTAGCGAAATGATGCCACTTAATAAATGTGTTTAACATTATGTACACTGGGTCTAAAATAGAAATTACTCAATATTGGTCATTAAGTAAATAATGAACTATGTTATATAAAACATTATCACTGAAGGAAAACTATGTTAAACAGTCACACTCTCTGCTTTTAATACAATGAAAGCTGATTATAAATTTACCAAATGTTAAAGGGATAAAGGCATAGTAAAGCCCAAAATCAACATTTTATCATCTTCATATCATTCCAAAACTGTATGACTAACTTTCTTCTGTGGAACGTAACAGCTTTTGAGAAATGCAATAGTTTGAGTAATGCCTCTGTGTATTGTTCATACAAGGAAAGTCAATGGCAGCTAAAACTGTTTAGAATATATATTTTTTGTGTTCCACAGAAGAATGAAATTCATACAAGTTTCATACAGACAAAATGAGAGTAAGTAGCCTAAATTATGACCAAACTTGAATGTAATTTTTGGATAAACTGTCCTGTTTCTGGTCTTAGAGAACACCTCCCATAATATCTGCCATTACTCAAATCAATGCACGGCTCAGATCAACTGTATAGCATGTGTGTAAGACTCCAATACAATTATATAGTAATTATTTCATCACTAAGAAATCTTTCAGTGAGTAAAACTGTCTGTGTCTATAGTGTTCTAGACTTCACAACATTGTTATCTTATTTTCAAATTGAAATGAAATAAGCCTACTCCCGAGCAGGTTTAAGCTTACGGACCTGTTGCTATGACAGCAAGTCCAGGATGAGCTTCGAAGAACCAAATGATCCAAGATCAAGCGAAATCATCAACAATCAAATCCAGCTAACTGAGTTAGCGACGTACGAAGAACGGACCCCAGATGCCAAATTTAAATATCTTTCACATTGTCAGTTCTTTATTTTTGTAGAAGGCAAGGCTCTCACTTCAGCAGAGAAGGAGCATAAATACCTTACTGTATAAGCTTTTCATTTACAAAACATGCTAAGCACACAGCTTAACTGTTGTTGTTTTTTCTTCATACGGTCAGGTAGTGCAGTCCAAGACTGCTTTGGCAGTCATTTCCTTTGTCTTGGTTATGTGTGAAAATAACAGGAAGAATGGATCACTAATTCAAACATCCTCTATCTGAGTGCTTCCAATTAATTACTCACCACACACTGAGAGACAAAAATGACTCATTTCACAGAACACAGTACTGAATTCCAATATAATTATTATTTTTTCTATCTCATTGGTGAAAAGTCCTTTGGAGATTTGCATATTCAGTTATGTATTATGAAGCATATTCAGTTATGTATTATTAATTATGCATGTTTTATGAATTATTTCTTATGAGTTATTAAATATTAACAATATGTATATAGTAACATTGTATTAACTATGGTTCACAAAATTACCAGTATGATTTCATGTTTCTGGGTAATTATATACACAATAACGAGTTTGAAGTTTATGGGTCTTTGGGTAGTCTTTGGTTTTATGTTTCTGATCAATTATATATAGATCTGTAGAAGTTATGTTCAACCACTGTCTGACTCAAGGATTAAGGTTCAACCACTGTCTGACTCGTGATGCTTACTATTGGTAAAACAGAAAGACCGTTCTGTTCCCCAGGGGGTGTGAAAGCACCCGTAATTTTAGAACGAGGTAGTTGCTGAACTTTGGAACATGACAGACCATGATAAATAGAGTCTCTGCCCCTATAATGCATAGAAACAGCTTTATTCAGAACATTGGCCCTTTGTATATTTAGATCTTGCAAGAGTATATAAGTTCAAGTTCAAGTTGAGCTTTATTGTCATTCCGCTACATGTGGGGACATATAGTGGAACGAAATGTCGTGCCTCACAGGTCCCCGGTGCTACATAAATACAGACATACAACAATGAAGTAAAACACTATAAACCTATACACAACTAGCCTACTGACAGATTTTGACTAAGTATACTCTATGTAAATGTTTACCCTATACAACTAAAGATAAAGATAGAAAATACAAACTATACAAACAGTTTACCATAAAAGTTTACCCTATACAACTAAAGATAAAGATAAAAAATACAAACTATACAAACTATGCGAATGCTTCACATAAATACTGTACATGTGCAGAGAGAAACATTGTGAGTCAAGCAGCTGGCTGGGGAACAGTACAAGATGATTTGTAGTGCATGAGCATGTAAACATACATATATTGCTGAGTCTTTTTGTGGGATTGTGTACACATAGCAGTGTTTGGAAAAGTGTCTAGAGCATAGAGGAGAGTGTGTTTCTACAGGTGGTTTGTACGGGCCCACTCACCTGTGTGTAGCACACTTGAATTGCACAAAAAAAGTTCACAGTTTTTTTTCTTTGGTGTGGTAAGGTTGGGGGGTGTTTTGGAGAGGTGGGGGGGGTCCATGTTTCAGGAGGTAGGGGTTTGCATGGGGTTTCAGAGGGGGGCGGGGTGATCTGAGTTCAGGGCTCTCACAGCCTGGGGGAAAAAGCTGTTGAGCAGTCTGGTGGAGCGGGCTCTGATGCTCCGGTACCGTCTTCCTGATGGTAGGAGCTGGAAGAGACTGTGGGAGGGGTGGGTGGGGTCATTCACGATGCTGTTGGTTTTGCTGGAGCATCGTGCAAGGAAAATGTCTAGGATGGATGGGAGAGGGGCACCGATGATCTTTGCAGCCGTGTTCACTGTCCGCTGGAGGGTCTTGCGGTCAGCAGCACTGCAGTTCCCGTACCAGACAGTGATACAGCTGGCCAGCACACTCTCAATAGTGCCCCTGTAGAATGTGGTGAGGATGGGTGGTGGGAGACTTGCTCTGTTCAGCCGGCGTAGAAAGTGTAGGCGCTGTTGTGCCTTCTTGGAGAGTGACATGATGTTGGTGGTCCAGGTGAGATCCTCCGTGATGTGCACCCCCAGGAATTTAGTGCTGCTGACTCTCTCCACAGTCGAGCTGTCGATGGTCAGTGGGGGTGGTCAGTGGAGTTCCTCCTCCTGAAGTCCAACACAACCTCCTTTGTCTTCTCCACATTGAGGGACAGATTGTTAGCGCCACACCATTCAGCCAGCTGTGACACTTCCTCTCTGTAGTGCGTTTCATCGTTGTTGCTGATGAGACCTACCACTGTTGTGTCATCAGCAAACTTGATGATGTGGTTGGAGCTGAACTTGGCAGTGCAGTCGTGGGTCAGCAGCGGGCTGAGCACACAGCCTTGTGGGGCACCTGTGCTCAGTGTGGTAGTGCTCGAGGTGTTGTGGCCGACACAGACTGACTGAGGTCTTCCGGTTAAAAAGTCCAGGATCCAATTACAGAGGGAATTGTTTAGGCCCAGCAGGTTTAGTTTATTTATGAGCTGTTGTGGGATTATTGTGTTGAATGCCAAGCTGAAGTCAATGAACAGCATTCTGACATAGGAGTCTTTGTTTTCTAGGTGGGTAAGAGCCAGGTGGAGGGTGGAGGAAATTGCATCGTCCATAGAGCGGTTTGGACGGTATGCAAGCTGGAGCGGATCGAGTGTGTTGGGGAGGCTGTTTTTGATTTTTTACATGACTAACCTCTCAAAGCACTTCATCATGATTGGAGTCAGTGCTATGGGATGGTAGTCGTTTAAACAGGACACAGGTGATTTCTTTGGTACCGGTATGATTGTTGTGGATTTTAGACATGTGGGGACGACTGCTTGGCTCAGCGAGGTGTTGAAGATATCTGTTAGGACATCCGTCAGCTGTGCAGCAGTCTTTCAGTACACGGCCAGGTATGTTGTAAGGACCCGCAGCCTTTCGTGGGTTAATCCTGGATAGGGTCTTCCTTACGTCGGCTGCAGACAGACAGAGCGCCTGGTCGTTGGGAGGTGTGGGCAGTTTTTGTGCAGGTGTGTCGTTCTGCATTTCAAACCGTGAATAAAAGTGGTTGAGTGTATCGGGGAGGGATGGATCATCATCACAGGCCTGTGGCGGGGGCTTGTAGTCAGTGATGGTCTGAATGGCTTGCCACAGGCTCCGTGTGTCTCTGTTGTCCGTGAAGTGATTGTTGATTTTTTGAGCATGTGACCGTTTTGCATTTTTGATGCCACAGGACAGATTGGCTCTTGCTGTTTTGAGGGCTGCTTTATCTCCTGATCTGAATGCTTCATCTCTGGTCTTTAGCAGCCCACGAACCTCTGCTGTCATCCACGGAAAACCGGACCAGTGGGAAAAGGGCCAGATGTATGTTAGTGACCTGCAAGGTTACTGAGACCCTAAATGTAAAGGGAGTAAGGCTGTGCGACATGATTTAGTAGAATGCTATTTACTTCCTCTCCTTCTGTGGAAAAGTACAGCTGCAAGATTGTGACCTTGTAACCTTGAGTGTGCGGATATAAGGTGGAGGAGCACCCTCCCCATTTCTTGCACTCTGCGGCAACTTGTGTGTCTGTATGACTGTTGACCTTCTTTGCAAAGAATAAAACCTTTAAAGACTAAAAGTGAGTTTGTCTCTTATGCTGATGAGAGTAAGTTAAAATTGCCACAACAATTTGGTGTCAGAAGTGGGATTCCTTGGATGTGTCTTCTGGACCTGAGAGCGGACGGTGACCGTACATCCTGGACTTAGAGTCCAGCCCTAACCCCGAATAGGTTTGAAGGGACGGCAGGGACCGACCGCCAAGGCCCGGAGGGGACACCACTGGAATCAGTAAACGAACTCAGGTGGCGAACAGGATTCTCGGGTAAGAGACAAATCAAAATTTTCTAAAGAATTTGGGTTTTGATTAGAATTGGAATTAAGATAAGGGGATGAACCATATTGGCGGGTCTGGCTCTGTGGAAGTCCGTAATCAAGAAGTCTCTACGGGAGATTGAGATTACGTGGAGCACAGTTAAGACATTTTCAGAAGAAATTGAAACTGGGCAAGGGAGGCGTGATCGGAAATTTAGCAAGAAATTGAGATCAGGAGATTTCGAAGCAAGAAATTGAGATCACGTATAGTCAGTTAACACATTTCTGAAGAGGGGAAATTGAAACTGTGCAGGTATAATCGGAGTTGCACGAGGCACTCCGCCCGTCCGATTTGGGGTTAGCGATCGGATCTGTTGGAGACGTCTAAACAGATTAAGAGGCGCCGAAAAGTAGCCCACAGGAGGAGAAACAGCCAATATGGGGAAGTCCCAGAGCAAGCTCGCTAAATATGATACACCGGTATTTTGTAAAATGAAAAAATTATATGGCCAGAAATGCATGCAAGATATGGGGAAACTAATTAGGTATCATGATTTTCCAAAAGAGGGAACATTAAGTGTCACAAGATTAAATGTTGTAAAGGAATCAGTTGAAGAGGGAAGCACAAAGCAGAAAGGATGCTGTGTGAAACATATGTGTGATAGATGTGAGAAGACGGTGAATTGTTGGGTGGGGGAGGCAGACAAAAGGGAAAGAAGAGCAATGCAAAAAGAATTAGCATGTAGAGCTGATAAGAAAAAGGAAAATGAAAAATGTGAAGAAAAAGTAACTGCATCACATAGACCTACTAACCGCTCTGATGTTTCTGTCTCTAAACATGCACCACCACCCTATCATCACTACCCCGTCGCTGAGCTGCAAGCCCTGAAAGTGGACCCTGACCTCGACTGCTCTCCGCCAAAAAGACCAACAGCACCGCGGACGGAAGAAGAAGAAACAGAGGAAGACCCCGATGTGATTCCTGAAACCCCCCACGAAGAAGCTGAAGAGGAGAGAGTGCTTATGGCAGTCCCGACAAAGAAAAGAAAAACCAGACAAACGGTGAAAGAAGAAAATGTGAGTATAACAGCTCCGATGATTGAAGTTTCGGGACCTGATGGGCCGATGATGGTTTTCAGACCATGGACTGTGACTGATATGAAGGAAGCGATGGCTCATTTGCCGAGTCCGGAAGAAGCGGGTGACAGATTTTCTACCGAACTGGTCACATTCTGCAAAGAATTCAGCCCCACTGTGCACGAGCTGAGGAGGCTGCTTGCAGTGAAACTGGGGGCTTCGAGCTGGCACAAAGTGAGTGGAAGGCTGCAAAGGGAAGACTGCAGGAGAGAAAACAGCGAATGGGAACACCGACACAACTTGGAATATCGCACAGCTGTTGAGGAGCTGGCTGAAGGTATAAGGACATCATTTCCAGCACGTGTGGACACATCAAAGATTGGCAATTGCTGCCAGAACAGAGAAGAGTCTGTACAAGATTATTATCATCGACTTCACGAGATATTTAACAAACACAGTGGATTAACAGAACCGGCTGATCGAGGAAATCAACCCGAAACATGGGAATGTAATTTAAGAAGCTGGTTTTTGAATGGACTGAGACCTGAGATTGCGCAAGCAGTGAAAACCAGCTACATTGAATGGAAAAATGGACGATTATCTGCTGTTCTAGCACATGCTTTGCATGCAGAAGAACTGCAGACAGCAAAGAAAGAAAGAGTTAAAGCAAGGACTGACAAAGATTTACAGCTGGCCCTAGTGCAAGCTGTCTCGAGGCCGGGGGAATCCTCTCTGCAGCGCCGTCAGGAGACGGGAGGGGGAAGAGGAAAAAGTCAAGGTGGAAGATATTCGAGCGGGGCTGGAAGGAACTTTGAAAAACGGGGTTGTTGGATTTGCAAGAGCGATGACCACGAGATGAGGAGATGCACCAAATGCAAACTGTGCAAGAAAGATGGTCATTGGGCCAAGGACTGTCCAGACAACCAGCAAGATCAAAAAGCAGACTGAAGCGAGGAGGACGGAGAGCAGGAAGGAGGGGTTCAGGGCGAGCGGCCAGCGGCGACTGAACAGGGAAGTGAAAATTTTTTAATCACACACATACACTGATGTATACACTGCTCTCTGCATTGAAGAAAAAGCTTGCAAGTCTTTGAGTGATTTTGATTTGAATGATGAAAATTCTGATGAATGTTTGATGTATGAAAGTGAAGCATTTAAGAAAATGCCTAATTACCCCATGCTGGTCGAGGGGGTAATGATTGAGTTTTTAGCTGATTCTGGGGCTTCAAGGTCCTCAATACGACCATGTGACTTGCCATGTCAACCGTCATTATCAGATAAAACAAATTAGTCTATTTCTGCATCAGGGCATATGATTTTTGAAAGATTTACAGTGCCTCTAAATTGTGAGACAGAGGGGGGCAGAGTGCTGAATCATGCATTCGTTTATTCACCAAAATGCCCTGTGCCCATTTTGGGCCGAGATCTGTTATGCAAACTAAATTTGATACTTGTGGACTCCTCAGGTGTCAGAGTGGAAACAGAGGGGGAGCAATGGTGTTGTTTGCAAGCAGAGCCTCAGTGGGCCTATGAATGGCACATCATAAATCATGATTGGGCTGAAATGATGTGCGAATTGGCTAAGAATCGAACTAAGCCACATAATACAGAAATTATGTTGCCTGACAATTTGCATTGCACGTCACATGTCATAATGGAATTAGACAAACAGTATGAAAAAGACTGGTTTGGGGGAGAAAAAGGAGAAACTTTGAGTTTTGAAAGAATATTTTGGACAGAGAATATGTGTGCTGTCTCAGTCAGCCTGACAGAAAAACAGCTTCCTTTTTTCCTAATGCCAGAGTCTGTGCCTCACTTATCACTCTCCAAGGCCAAAGAGCAGACATGGGCTGAGATGGGGGGGGGCATGTGAAGAAATGTGTTGATGCTACAGACTGGTGTGAGATAAGCGCTGGTGTGAAACACAGCGAGAGTCTAGGAGCATTTATGTCAGAGTGCAGGCATGAAATTGAGGTGAACAGAGAAGTGGTACCCATTGATAAACACACGAAGGGAAATCACTGCATGACAGACATTTGCACTTCAGAAATTCACCCAGCTTTAGCGGATGTGCCATCCGAGCTGTGGGCAAAGCATAAATATGACGTGGGATTAATTGATAACTGTGAGCCGGTGGTGATCACCCCAAAATCTGATTACAGGCCGTGCCAACGTCAATATCCCCTGAAAAGAGAGGCAGTACTGGGAATAAAACCAGTATTTGACTCTCTTTTGAAAGAAGGTGTAATTGTTGCTTGCAGTGATAGCCCAGTGAGAACCCCAATTTTTCCTGTGAAAAAGATAAGAGATAAAGGTCAACCCACAGAGTGGCGTTTTGTGCAGGATTTGCAAGCAGTAAATGCAGCTGTCAGGCAAAGGGCTCCATTAGTTCCAAATCCGTACACGATTTTGTCACAAATACCACAAGATGCAACATTCTTCTCAGTGGTAGATCTGGCTAATGCATTCTTTAGTGTGCCAGTGGACAAAAACAGTCAATTCTGGTTTGCATTTGAATTTGATGGTAAAGGATACACATTCACAAGAATGGGCCAGGGGTTCGGTGACAGTCCGACCCTCTATAATGAGGCCCTTAGGAGAAGTCTGGAACCTTTGACCCTGACAGCTGGAATGGTTTTGCTTCAGTACGTGGACGATTTATTTCTAGCTGCTAGAGATGAAATCACGTGTGTGGCCGACACTGTCGCCCTCTTGCAACATTTGGCACGGGAGGGCCACAAGGTCAGCTTGTCTAAACTGCAGTTTGTAAAACAGCAAGTTACATTTTTGGGTCATGTCATAACACCAAACAGCAAATCCCTGTCTGACAAACGAGTTCAAGGCATTAAAGATGTACCAAAACCAATCACAAAGAAACAAATGCTGTCATTTTTAGGAATGTGTTCATATTGTCGAACATTTATCCCAAATTATGCAATTCTTGAGCAGCCTCTGAGAGCCCTAACGATAGGGAAGGGGTTGAAGTCATGTGACAAAATTGGATGGACAGGGGAGGCGGCGGAGGCATTTGCTACTATGAAAGTTCAGCTGTCTCTGGCGCCAGCCTTGGGCCTACCGGTACCAACTAAGCCTTTTGTACAGATGGTGGATGAGAAACATGGGTTTATGACTTCTGTGTTACTGCAAAATCATGGAGACCGATTGAGACCTGTGGCTTATTTTTCAAGCAAACTAGATCCGGTTGCAGCAGGCCTGCCATACTGCTTGAGGGCGGTGGCTGCTGCTGAACAGGCCGTGATGGCGTCTAGAGAATTTGTAGGTTACTCTGACCTGAAACTTTTCGTGCCACACGCTGTGTTTTACTGCATTTACTGCTTGCACATTTCCTCTTCTTTACAGAGCATGCAGGCCTTTGCCTCAGTGGCAGAGAGAAACCAGTGGAGAAAGTGTGGCTGTAGAATGACTGATGGTGTTTGGATGAGCTGTGATGGCAAGCCTTGTCTACCTCGACACTTCTTTCCTCATTATGCCAAGTCAATGCATGGGAAAGACCATGCATCGAAAGGGGGAATGGTTATACAAATGAAAGAATTGTGGTTTACAAAGGGGTTTACAATATTTGCTGAAAATTTTTGTAAGAGATGTGTCATTTGCAATACCCACAATGTGGCAAAAGGTATAAAAATGTCCCAGGTATCCCAGCCGGCACCGACAGGTCCTTTTGAGTATCTACAAATGGATTTCATCGAGCAGTCCCCATGTGAGGGAAAGAAATATTGTTTGGTGTTGGTGGACATGTGGTCCAAATGGGTCGAGGTATTCCCAACATCAAAACAGGACGCAGCAGCAGTAGCAAAGGCTCTGCTGACTGAGATAGTCCCGAGGTGGGGGATCCCACAGAAAATCAGCTCGGACAATGGGACACATTTTGTTAATGAGGCAATCAAACAAGTGGGTAAATTTCTGGGAATAAATTTGAGAACACATTGCAGTTACAAACCCGCCTCTGGGGGTGGAGTCGAACGCCAGAACGGGATAATTAAAAACAAATTGGCTAAGATTTCTTTTATGAAGGTTTTTATTCTTTACAGATTGTGTTATTCGTTTATGAAGATTTTTATTCTCTTTAGAGTGTTGTTAATTCTTTCAGGTGGTCGTTATTCATTCCAATTATTAGTAATTCTAGATTGATTGTGATCATTTCAAATGGTTTTAAATGCATTCGATTTGACTTATGATTGTTCTTAACTAAAACTGTACTAACAGGTGCATATGCTGTTTTGCATATGATTATTAAAATTTAATGTTTAATTTTCGAGTTATGATTTATAGTTATTATTTTTGAAACTTTTAAAAATAAACTTGCATATTTCTCCAACCCAACCGTCTGACGTGGATTTGATTTTGCATCACCCATCTAATATTTGATTCATTTTGTAATATTCTACCTGGTTTTGGATTTGGTGCCTCTCATTCACTATCTCAGAGGCACATTTTGATGAATGTATTATGAAGTTGGTTCTTGAACTATTCAATTCTATTCGGTTCCCTTTATTTTGTAATCACATTTAAATACAAAACATGCTGTTTTAAAGGACTGAAGTACACAGATAAATAAAAACAAAGAATCAATCAGTGATGGCAAAATTCAACACCCCAGACAATAATACATGCTAAAGAATAATAATGTTTTAAGAACTGATTTAAAACTAGACAAAAAAGGGGCAGACCTAACATGAAATGGGAGACTGTACCACAAACTTGGGGCCAAAACAACCACAAAAGAATCCCAGCTGTCTCAATGGGGAGTAGGGGGGGCCAAAAGATTATTTAGGGCCAAACCCAACCAAGGCCTCAATACAAACAACATAATCTTAAAATCAATACGAAACTTCACAGGCAACCAGTGATGAGAGGCAAGAAACAGGGTAATGTACTCTCTCTTTTTGGTCACTGTTAGGAATCTGTCAGGAGCATTCTGCACCAGCTGTAGAGATAATTGAGGTAAATCGATATAAAGCACTTTACAACAGTCAAGCCTTGATCTATTAAGGGCATGATTCATGAATCACTATTTCCATGTCATTCCTGCCCTGAGATGTAAAAAGCTGCTCCTGACAGCACTAATTTGCTCTTCAAATAATAGATGTCAAACAAGACTCTGAGGTCTGAACATTATATAAGTTGGAACCTAACTGAATTTGAAAAGCTGAGACATAGCCTATAGGATCAGAACTTTGGGATTGGAATTATTTAGCTGCAAGATGTTACTAGCCATCAAGGTATTAATTTCATCAAAGCAGTTCAGCACACTGGTTACAGCGCCTTTACTATAAGTCTATTGGCTTCATTGAATTGGCTCTATCTCTCTCTCCTCTCCACCTGTAGCTGGTGTGTGGTGAGCGCTCTGGCGCCGTTGTCCTGTGGCTGCCGTCACATCATCCAGGTGGATGCTGCACACTGGTGGTGGTTGAGGAGAGACCCCCCCCCCATATGATTGTAAAGCGCTTTGGGTATACAGCAATACACAATAAAGCGCTATATAAATGTCTCATTCATTCATTCATAAAATTGGGTATCGTTTGTGTAGCAGTGGTAGGGGATATTATATTTCTGAAAAATTGAGCTCAATAAGCTTTTCATTTACTAAACATGCTAAGCACAAAGATAGACTGTTTTGTTTTTCTTTTTTTCTTTTGGTCAGGTAGTGCAGTCCAAGTCTGCTTTGGGAGTCATTCGTTTATCTTGGAATACATGTGAAAATAACAGGGAGAATGGATTGCTAACTCAAACGTCCACTATCTGCTTCCAATTCAATATGACCACATATTAAAAGAGAGAAAAGACTAATTTCCCAGGACAGTTGTGAATTCCAATGTAATGAATTTGTCTTTTTTTATGTTGTCTAATATTTGATTTATTTTGTAATTATTTGGTATTTTGATTAATATATTATGAAGTTGGTTCTTGAACTATTCAATTCAATTCGTTTCATTTTGTTTTTAAATCACATGTACAGTGGTGGCCAAAATTATTGTTTGGTCCGATGACAGTATTGAAATTTTAAAGGGCTGCTTTGCTTGCACGGACTGGAAACTGTTTCATGAAATGGATGTTGAGGATGCCACTGAGACAATAACAGATTACATAAACTTTTGTGTGGACACAGTGGTTGAGATGAAAACTGTAACTGTAATCACCTGTAACTGTAACTGTATATAACAAAGGAAATTAAGGAGTGCTTAAATAAGAAGTTAGCTTTTATCAACCAAGATAAAATTCAAATTAAATTAAATATCTTTTTCACTTTCAAAAGGAATTAAATATCACTTTCACTTTTACTTTTCACTTTCAATATTTTGTTGAAGGAGGCTAGGAAAAAAACAGAGAAATTATAGAACAAAATGTCTATAAGTTTTCTATAATCCAACCCCAAGTTTGGATAATTAATTAATAATTATCAGATTAGATAACAGCAATTAGTCTGCATAAAAAACAAAGTGAGTGACAATTTAGCTCAAAACAGGCCCAATTTGCAAGAAAACTGGTAAAGAGTCATTCTTGAGACATGGAACAAAACATGTCCAGCAATTGTAACTGCTATCAGGTTTAAAAAATAAAAATATTTTCAATTGTAAATGTTATGGGGATTAATAATAGAATGTATTTAACACAATTATCCCCTTCAATTTAATTTTATCATTATTATGTAAAATCTATGACACTTATTGTCTTCTCACAACATCTAAAACAGTGTGTCCACAGAGAAGGGTTCAATCATTCATATGCTATAACATGGACAAAAATGTGTTTAATGATAAAAAAAAGTGCTTGTTTTATCAAAAGCAACACTTAATATCTCATATCAAAGCAAGGTTGTTTTTCAGTGACATGCATGTTTCATAAGGTTTCAAAGTTGTGTCCCCACTTTTTGTCAACACCGTCAGACATTCATTAAAATGTAATAAAATCAGGGAATATCAGGGACAGCTGTCACTCGTCTAAACAAACCGCTTGCCACAATCCATGGTCACAACCATGATATGTCAACATCTTCCAATTTCTGAAGAAATTATTTGAAATATTTAGATCATTTTATTCTCCTGAAGCAGGTTCCAACAGAAAAAAACAAAATGGCTACTACATGAACTCCATTTGTTTTGTGAAAGAAATGCCAAATTTGTCAACACAGAACAAAAATTATGCATTTGGGAAGCTGTTATTCCCTGCATAAGCAAAATCAGTAGGATTCAGTGCAATATAATGAAAAAATCCTCTCTAGCTCAAAATGACCGGAACACAACATGAGGGTTCATTTAAAAAGGAGAGGTTTGTTCATGAGAAATCAGAGTTTCTAGTTGTATAAAAATGCGGCTATATTGAAGTTATACTCCAAGACCACTTTAGCGTTAAATTGAGCAGCTGTTCTCTATTATGAACACCACATCTTCTCCAACATCACTGGGAAATTTCACAAGAAAGCACTGAGCATATATATTTTCCTGTAATGCTCTCAATGAGTTTCTACAAACTGTACTCCAGGTATCTGGAGAAAATTAAACCATACTCTTAATGACCACAGTGCTTCATGGCTGCCCAGATGTTAATAAAAAAGGATTTTCTAAAAGCCAAACAGCATGTCACAAAGTAAATACAAGAAAGTAAATCTGACAGCTGCCAAGTTGTTTCTTGGCAGATATTTCTACTGGAACTGTTTTTTTTAATCTGTGTAAAACATGAATATACTTCTCCTTAAATATGTATTTACTTTAGCTATACTTTATAATTTAAATATGTATTTACTTTAAGCATGTCACTTATTAAAACTGAACACAGACTTCATGAGAAAACTTTACTGTATAAACAATTACGCACCCAATACATAGCCAATTTTTAATGTACATGAAATAAAGGAATTGTGAACTTGACAACACATTAAAAACAGACAGTGATTCAACACACTTTCAGTGCTCATGCAAAACACTTTTACATGAAGAGTAAAGGTCTTTGGGGAGCTCTGACGAGTCTCTGAAGTTTTGAACAAAGTATTACACAATCTGCTACAATGTTTAAAACTTGCCAGTTCTCATGCCTAAACACAACTGTGTTCAAATAAACATGACCATTTAAAGAGTCTGACTAAATTAAAGCCTGTCCAAATTTCCAAAGACAGTAACAGTGAGGAAATCATTTCAAATACACAAATGTGAGCTATGCTGTTCATTATTAGGAACATCTATACATATATCAGTGAAAAACTTTTTATATCCTTTAAGTTGCTGTCTTATTCAGATAGGCATGAATGTAAACAAGTAGCCTACATTTCCTGACAAATGAAAGCAAGCTACTGATCCAGTACAGATGTACTGATCCATACATCTGGAGGTACTAGAATGAGATACTGTACATGATCTTCATACTGTATATAACAATTTTAACAGTGAAAAAAGCCTTTGTTTGAACTTCATTTTAGGGTAAATTGAAATCATTTACAGAAAACATTTCAAATATGACTAGCAACATCAAGCAGAATCAACATTCCATGAGTGAGAAACAGCCCACAGACATTCTGCTTTCTAAAGGTCAGTGGTGAGACAGCGACAAAGACTCTTTTTAAATGTAGTCTCCCAAATCCACAGAAATATGAAAAGGACTGGAGAGTACATGCGATTACACTCCTCTGGGTGCTGTGCTGGAAAAGGCACAAAACGCCTGGCGATTTAAAGGGGGATATCATTTTAAAGTGTACTGTACATTGCTTAAGATGAAAAGTTTCTTATAAACTCAAAATAAAACTCTGCACACAATTGATAAAAATGATATATGATGCTGTACTTTTATATTTAACAATAAAAGCTATATGCTACACAGTTTTCAGATGACCTTACGATTTTGCAGGTTTACACATACATTTCCTCACTATAAATTGCTATCTCTTGAAAGATTTTCTCAGTACTTGGACAGCTTGATTAGGATAGTGTTCTAAATTTTGTTGCCAAATGATTTGAATTTTTACTGACTCGATGGGGGGGGTGTTCATTCGGCTGAGTCAGTAAAACTTCAATTGGCAATAACAATTAAGAACACTATCCTAATCTAGTCTGTTCTAATAATTCTGTAAACCCAATAAAAGAATCCCTGAGGTATAAAAGCCTTCAATACACTAAGATGTCTTGAAAGTACATCATTCAAATTCCTCAGTGTAAAAAAAAATTGTTTCTTTAGTTTTACAAACTTGATGTATCTTAAAACATTTAAATCATGCACAAATCTCTACATGCATTCAACTGGCTTCTAATCTCACATTCACATTCCCACAAACTGTTCTACTTAAAAGTATAATACTCTGGTTAACCACCACTGGCTTGTGATCAACTCACCAGGGTATAGTGTTTCGGTCCCAATGATACAGCACCGTATTACTTTACTGAAGTGATTTCAGCTGCACTGACTGTACCAATGCAGTCTAAGGACTTGCCATTAGTTTCTTTTATTACCTGTTAATGTATCCTCAGTGCTACAACACAACTTCTCTCGTCATTCCAAGTCCAGTATGCCCTCTGAGAGGGCGTCTATGGCTTTGGAGGCAGTTGAGGAGGAGCTTCCTGGTCCCGAGTCCATGAACATGTGAGGGATCTCACTTCCAAAGTAAATCTTACTATTAGCTGCTATTGCCTTAAATTTCATCAGCTTGAGATATTCAGGGGTCAGCTTCAGCTGTGAGAACAGAAAGAGAAAGAGAAAGAGAAAGAGAAGTGAAAACCTTCACTAAACAATGAGCACAGTAATGATGGGGTGCAGTTTTAGAAGTTTACCTTATTGGCCTCAGCTGCTCTCTGCGCGGTGTAAAACTCTGCATCTGCTTTTGCTTTGTGCCTAGCAAGGAAAGCACCGTCTATAAAATCAGCGAGACAAATGGGAAAGCAAAATGAATACAACAAAAACCACAGCAACATTCAGAACTGTGTGATGAGGGATTGTCAACAGCATTTAAATTCATCCTAAGCATCGCATTTCACTCTTATGATTCTGAATGTATTCAGGCAGTTTGCCGTTTAAACCTCAGCATCTCCTATCATTCTAATGATAATTTCAATCTGAAATGTATGTTCATCTACATTTTCATTTATAATGAATTTATTCCAATAATATAAGTGAATGTTTCCAATAACGGTGCAGTTACTGAGATAAGCGAGTAGTATTTAGCTAGTCATGTGAGCTGATAAATGGAGTAGTGCTGCATTTACACAGTGTCATAATTACTGCAATGACAACCTGGCACTTTCTAAGTATGAGTGTCTATGTCAACACTATAACGGCCAAAATTAATTGACATCATTTTAGTAATCAACAAACAAAACCACAATACAAACCAATTAAAAGTTGTTATGCAAATGCATTAATAAACAATTTTTAATCTGGACATTTATGCAACTTTTGCTAGCTACAGTGTGTATTGTAGGTATTTTATTTATTTTCAGATTATGAAAATATTAACAATAGTCATTTATGGGAATTAGAAGACAGAATATTACAAAACAACTACCTAACTACATTTTACAGCTTAAGCTGCTGCCATTTTGAGTGTTTCCATCGGTCAGGTGTCTCAAAATGTCGGCCCACATGAGGCAGCCAGCTTCCATGAAAATAAAACAGCTTTTCTTAGGAGACTGAAAAGACTGATCTCACATGATTTTAATGTATTTTTCCAAAGTACTCTTTATTTCACTATATGTAAATCCTTCTAATGTGGGGAAAATGACTGAGAAATGATTTTGCTGGGCTACTGCCAGATTTGTCTCTACTTTTACAAGCAGCAAAAACTACAGAACAGCAGATATCCAAGTATGACAGTACAATAAACTTTTATAAAAAATATTCCAAGAAAAAGTCCATGCATCTGCCTCTTCGAAACCATCTTATGCATATAGATTGAGAAAAGATGTTATTTGTTTTTGTCCTCAGTGTTTATATTCACATTTGTTCAGAAATACTCATAGACTGCCCATACCAATATTCACATTAAACAAAACACTGTGGCTTTTAGTATGCATAATCCCGTCTGTTGGCTCAGAAATGTCCCTATTTTTATTTCAGTAAGAGGGAAAAGAAACCCAGCCTTGAAAAAACATTATGAAAACTGCCTAGCATAAAACACAAGGGCCATGTTTTTACTGAAATAGTCCATTCCTTCCAACTGAACTTCTACCAGATTTTGGAACAATTCTGTGTACAGTAAATGACACATAATGAATTGATATATACATGTTACATAATGCAGTTTGCAACAAAGTTTGTATCTCCCAATGGACACACTGGCTTGTTTTGTAGAGGTCCTGCACTATGATAATGACTTGCTTTACATGGAATCACATGACATCCATTTGTCTTGGGCATACATTTGTAATTTTGTTTTTTTCATTTTCAACTATTTTTACATTAACTCCTAGACTATTGGTGAAAGTTTTGAATAATGTTCTTCAAAAATGATTTGCATGCTGGTTTGGTAGACAGTTGTTGCTAATTATTTGAATAATGACCAACATGAACTTGAACTTAAAAACATGATTTGTCACATCTGAAAACCTGGCCTGCATTGCAAAAAATCTTGTCCTTGCCGAAAGATCATCTTAAGAGTTCATGTTTAAAACTGAAGAAAAATATACACTGCTGTTCAAAAGTGGTCGGTAAGATTTGAGTGTTTTTAAACGGGTCTATTATGCTCACCAAGGCTGCATGTATTTGATCAAAACAATAGAAATACAGTAACATTGAGAAATATTATTACAATTTAAAATAAATGTTTTCTGTTTTAATATATTTCAAAATGTAATTAGTTCCTGTGATGGGAAAGCTAAATTTTCAGTAGTCATTACTATAGTGATCCTTCAGAAATAATATGCTGATTTGGTGCTAAAGAAACATTTCTTATTATCAATGTTGAGAATGGTTGTGCGGTTCACTAATTTTGTGGAAACTGTGATACATAATTTTTCAGAATTTTTTGATTACAAGAAAGTTTAAAAATCAGCATTTATTTCCACAGAATCTTTTTGTAACTTTATAAATGTCTTTACGGTCACTTTTTATCAATTTAATTGCTGAATAACAGTATATCTACTGGACCCAAACTTTTGAATCGTAGTGAATATGACTTGTTGTATGAGATTACATTTTATTTATGAACCAGGTACTGTATATAAATCTATGAAGTAATTTCTTCCATTTACTGTTAATTTTGGCAATAATTTTATATTTTGATAAGTTCAGGGCCCAAATACCCCATATGTTTAATCAAGACTGTTTTCATTTTCCTACACTGCAGTCTAGGATTTCAGAGGGCACATGAAAACACATTCACCTACCTTCAATTTCTGAGATCTTTTTCTCTGTTTGTTTTTCCATAACTTTCTGTTCAAATTTTATTTCAGCCACCTGCGCCACCTTCTCTGCCTCTGCACACATAAAAAACACTTTCACTTTTATATCAGCATCTACATTTAAGGATTCTTAGGAAAAACAATCTAAATTGGAAGTTGCTGGTAAACTCTTATTGCTGTTCTATTGAGAGTGTGCTGAAATATTGCATTACAGTATGGCATGCTAGCTGTTCTGAGACAGACAAGAGGGGGCTTCAAAGGATTATTAAGACTGCAGAAAGGATCATTGGCAGTCCCCTTCCATCACTGAATGATCTATATAACTCTCGAGTCCTCAATAAGGTCAAAAATATACTAAAGGATTCAACACACCCTGGTTTTCACTTGTTTCAGCTCTTGCCATCAGGCAGGCGCTACCGACACTTTAAATCAAGGACTAGGAGATTTAAGGACAGTTTCTTTCCTAGAGCTATAAACATTGTGAACTTCAATATGCACTGACCTCATACATTCTTCACTTGAATGTCAGTCTTACTGTAATGCATTTTCATTGCCCACTGGGAATGCACATTTTAGTGCAATACATCCTTTATTGTGCAATACAATTTTCTTGGGGAGACTTGGTGCAATATACACTTATGTGCAATATAATTCTCTTGCTTTGTTGAAAGTTAGTTTAGTGTAACTCCTTATCTGTGATTCATGTGTTTGTTAAAGTGCACTACGTGATATATGTAAATCATGCTGATGGGAAGCTATCCTAATTTCATTGTAATGTACGCAATGTATAATGACAATAAAAGGCATTCATTCATTCATATTAACTGCAACTTCATCAAAATCCAACCCACAAGACCAAACTAGATCATCAGACTGAATACTAAGAAAAACATCTTTGTTCACCGATGACAGCCTTTTTTCTCTCGGTCTCTGCCTCCTTCTCTACAACCTTCTGAGTCTCAGCTGCAATCAGTAACTTCGTTCTCTCACTCTCCCTAAGAGAGAGAAAGACACACACACAAAGAGAGAGTAAGGACAGATTATTTTTCAATTAAGTTCAACTGATAAGGATTGACATAATTCTCTCACATAACACCAAAATACAGTTGTACAGTTCAGAAATAGAATGACAAGTATGTAAACTCTAACCAGGGTCCAAAATTAAGACTCACCATGAACCATATGAGAATACAATGCTACTTGCCAGTTGGCTGTTATCTTTATTAGGAACTGCAACATAATACATTTAGTCTAACTAATGGAAGTGGCAAGTGATTAAAACACAAAAGTGTGTTGAAAATACAAACTTCTGTTTTCTATGATAACGTTAGCCACATTTAACCTCATTGTTAACTATTGTTATCCAATTATTTGGACATACATGTGTAATATTCCTCAAAGTTAATAATCACCAACACAAAAATAGGGGGGGGGGGGTGTCAAATTTGACAGGGACTGGCTCACTTAATATGCAAGATTATGCAAGAAAATAATTATTTGTCATAGAGAGAAACTTTTATTACCCAGTCCACTGATTGCTTAGAGGTGTTAGTTAATTTTGGACCCTTGTAGCAAAATCATATCATTAACAGCTATTACACACAACATGCAAGAAGTTCTCATACACCCACATTAACTCATAGTTCCTGCGAATGCTTTCTGGAATGTTTGGTTTGGTGACACGGACCGCCTGCTTAGGAGGGAGAGGAACAGAAGAAAGATAAAGGAAAGAGAAAAGAGTTAAAGACAGACAGACACCGCTTTTCATAATAAACAAAAATCTAATTAGATCTTTGACTTTAAAAAGGCAGAGCAATTTTCTCACAAAAAGACCTTGTTACGCAACAAAGAAACTTTTTTTTTCTTTTTTGCTGGAAGGGCCTTGGGAAAGAGCAGGAAGCCTGAGCACACAAAACCAACATAAGCACTGATCTCAGAGGAAAATGAGTGAATATGGTCAAATACTCCTCATGTGAATCACAGCTCAACGTGCATAATGTGAATGACACATTAGCCAAAAAAGCAAACAGAATTCAGGCTACAAGGAAGTGTGAAACAGTTTACTGATGATCTCAATGTCATCTCAACGAGCTGATGACTTGCATATTTTTAATGCTTCCAGATGAGAAATATTAACAATGGAAATGTACTGCCTGCACAGCTGATTATGGGAAAGGCTGTTTTAAGAGTATTTGCTTGAATCTGTGAAAACTTGGTCCAGCACCAGAGGGATTTGGTGAGGGAAATCTGCCAAACCAAAGCTAAATAAAGAAAGACAAACACATGCACACATACGCAAAGAGCTTATATGCTGCATCATATCTTAGGTCTAATGTTTTCCTGAATTTGAAAGAATTGTTAATGTATAAACCGTGCAGAAAACAGAATGCTGACAAGAACGTAACTCAGTGGAATGGAACAGAAAATAGAATGAATTACCAAACCAATCTAAGTTGAGTCCCACCTGAACGATGAGTCCGGGGGCCATGCTGGTTAGATCCTCCTGCAGCGTGAGCTTAAGATTCTCGTCTATTTGATCTAAGAAACAACAGGCCACTTAAAGAATGACAGGTGTACAAAGAAATTATACACCTAAATGTTTGCTTTCTCATCACACACAACAACTGCAAATAAAAAACACTTGAGAAGCTTATGCCACTAACAACATATCAAGCATCTCCACATTACCACTAGAGGGCTGTGACTATTGACTACCCTCACACCATTGTGAAGTGCAATCATGGACAAAATCTAATGCTATTACGGTCTCACTCTGAAAAATTCTCAAAATATATTTCTACAAATTCTAATTAAATTAGTTATTTTCTGATTCCTAAACTTTCCTAGTAAATTCAGTGTCTTTACATTTTAGCAGGGACAAATATGCATAAAATGATTCAAATATTAAAGCCCATCACTTACCAAATAGACCTATATAGACCTCCTGAAGTGCGTGCACACTACAGAACTGATTCAGCTCATGGTGTACCTTGTTGAAAATCAGAGCTTTGTCGTAGTCGGCAGTGAAGTTTCTCACAATGTCATAAACTGCAGCAGAGTAGACAATGATGTTAAGAGAGAGATGAATAGGGCACATAAAATAAATGACAGTTATAGTCTGGGTCACTGCTAAAATTCATGTGGAGCAGGATAAAACATTTATTGGAGAGTAGGCTATGCCAAAGTGGCTCTTAGTGGGCCCTCCCACATTACAGGGCCCAGGGAAACGTTCCCAGCTGTACATCCCTATAACAACAGCTTTTTTAGAGGTTCTACATTATAAATGACAAAATAGTAATTTTACCTGCTGAGGGAACAAGATAGTTTACCACCTCAATGCGATCAAAGTAGATCATTACACCTCCACTGCAAAGCAAAAATATGTTGATATGTATGAATGAGTGTGAAAATCTACTCCAGAAAGCGATAAAGGAAATCTCACACAGGGTCTCTCTAAAAACAGCATTTGTCTGAGATGATCTGTAATAGAAGACTGACAATCTGTTTTATGAACAATGTATGAATGTATTGTAGTTTGCACTCAATGTTCAGCTGTATATAACAACTTAAATTTCAATAATATTTCACAATATTACTATTTGTACTGTAATGTTGATCAAATAAATGCAGCCTTGGTAAGAGACTTCTTTTAAAAACCATAAAAAAATCTAACTGAACCCAAACTTCTGAACAGCAGTGTACACATACGATAACACATTTGCCATTGGATATTAAGTACACATAACCATCAATTATTATCATTTCATTGTTTACAGCAACAATCTGAAAAATCTCTGGGATTTATTTTTAACCAGTTTTTCTGGACTTTAGCCAGTTTTATTTTTATAGATCAGTAGAGAGATGAGAGAAAATAAGAAGGAAAGGAGGAGGGAACAGAATTGTGAAATGTTTTGAGCCAGCTTTAAATGTCTTGGCTTAAACTCTATAGTAGATCAATTCTAGATCAAACTCTCAAGTGTCTGCTCATTAGGGCTGGACCAGAATATTCGATTATTCGGTCGGTGGGTTGGCATTCGATTTTCAATTTTGAGATTCGAATACCCTTCTTTTTTTTTTCTGAAACACCTGGCATCCCCCACGAAACGGTTCTCAACTTGTCTGCCTGGCTGAACATCTGCAACAGACCGTTCGTCAATGAAAGACGTTCGTGCTGACCTATAGCATGCATATATTTCATGAAAAATCTTCTATTATGAGCGCGCTTGCCGCACATCTACATTTGAAATAATGAACTTAAGCGCGCAAAAGACACGACATGTGATCAGACCCTCTGCTATCACAAAACCGAATGCGATGCATGCGTTTTCTTTCTGTCAACTGCCCCGAGATGCGAGCGAAAGTCTTGGATCAGCGTGCAGTAGCTCTTGTAGTGCAGACGAGATGCGCTGATGTGAAGCCGCTTTGAGAGAGTGAAAGAGAGAAGACGCGGTCCAGCTGAATCACTCACACTGTTTTCAAATGACTGATTTAATCTGATAGTTTGTGTGGATTTATTTACTCATCTAACCTACATGCTATTTTCAATAAAAAACTCGAAAGCGGCGGGAATGAGTAAAACTATGCGATATACACACAAATTCAGGACCTGATTAAATATAACTCTATTACACAGAGATTTGTGAAATAAAATTCCATGACTTTTACAAAACTTTTCCAGGCCTGGAAATTGCTGTTTTAAAGTTTCACAGCTTTTCCAGGTTTTTCATGACCATACGAACCCTATAAAAGCAACTGATGCACGCTTTCAATCACTAAAGATTGGTCCTCTCCTCTCCCTCCTCTAATCACATGCAGGATCCGTTACCCCGCTTTATTCCGGGACCTCTCAATTTACAAATTAAGCACTGGGCTACCTTATTAAATGTATTGCTCTTAACAGACCTGTGTGCTTTGTATCATTAGTGCAGTGTCCGTTCTCGGAGCATATAAGCCCTGCCCGCGTGAAGCGCGCCGCTTCCGGCTAGCGCTGTTCTGTAGTTTATTAAAAGTTTATTAATTCTGAACGTGTTGCATGTCCAAATTGCACCAAAATGCGACACTACACTCCCTTGTGTCCGCAGCAACACACCCGCCACGCGTGAAGTCATTGGATGAACGGTTATCGACATAATAAAAATGCAAACAGACAGACAGACGCACAGAGATTCCTGCTTTTATTAGAGAGAAGAATATGTTCAGCCCCTCCCTCCGAAGCTTCGAATATCCAGTGTTGATTACTACCGAAGCTTCGAAGCTCAAAAAATGGTATTCGGACCAGCCCTACTGCTCATAAATTATGTTCTAACACAAAGTTGCAACCTTCAGTCTTGGATTCTTCTTAACTGCTGACCTGATGTGTGTATAGGCTTAAACATTGCAAAATAACATATGATGTTGGCTAGACAGAAATGCAGTTAAGAGTTCACCAAACTTGAATTTGGTATGCAGCAATAGAGGAAACCGAATGCCGACGCTAATGTGGCTCTCACCCTAATTTTGCATGCATATGAATGGAACACAAAGTCTATTGTGACTGCACTTTATAGAAGGTATGATATATGAAAAATTGACCTCACCTTGTGCCACATGGAACATTCTTTACTTCATCTGTTTGTAGGGTTGTCTTTATAAAAAGAGAAAGGATGCAATAAGAAAAAGAAAACTATGAAGTTAAACTATACATATAAAGTCTGTCGTTTACCTGTACGGACTTGAATGTAGTAATGAACGGCAGCATCAGATGAAAGCCAGGGCCACTGGTGGTGGTCAGCAGAGCTCCACCTCTGAGAGAAGAGAAGCACACATCTATAGTACAAAGTAGAAAGTGACATGCACTGCAGCATCTGCTTGGTTCTGGAAGCAGATTATTGGAAAATGTTAAGCAACTGACCTGTAGTAAACACCCACATGTCCTTCATCAATCTTATGAAGAGCAGAAAACACTGCGGCTCCTCCTATGGCGAGGATCACAGAGGCAACTGCTCCCAATGTCATTCTAAACACAAAAGAAATACGTTAACCAAAATATGTTAATGTATTAACCCCACCCTCAAGCCATCCAAGATGTAGATGAATTTGTTTCTTCATTTGAACAGATTTGGAGAAATTAAGCATGACGTTACTTACTCAACACTGGATCCTCCTCTGCAGTGAATGGGTGCCGTTAGAATGAGAGTCCTGATGATAAAAAAAAAAACAGCTTTCAGCTAAAATACGATTTCTCTCTCCATAATATTGCATCCTCCAGTTAAAAAGTTGTCTTGAAGGTAAAACGCCTTATTGATGGATTTGTTTCTTACAAACACACATCTTTTCACTTCACAAGGTGTTAATGTACTGGAGTCAAGTGGATTACTTGTGGATAACTATGATGTTTTTATCAGCTGTTTGAAACTCTCATTCTTATGGCACCCATTCACTTATTTCCCATTTAAATACAGTAACAGCCATTCACCTCACGTGGGAAACATGTTGTGTTCTACTCTTTGCAGTTACACAATAGACAATCACACAAAAATATGAATATTTATCCCACAACAACTTAATAACTATTAACAATTCTTAATACATGTAATGTTTTATTGTAGTATGCTGAACAAATCAAAACAACCTAAAGTGGTTGCTGGTCTTAGCCAATTTTCCAGCCTGGTCAATTCTGTTGTGGATGATTAGAACAATTATTTTTTTGTGTGCGTGTTTTATAGTTAACAGCTAAACAACATTATTAGTGTGAAACCCAGAGAAAAGTACAGTCGTTAGAGTTCATGGCAGATTGAGAGAGCATGTGGAACACTGACATTGATGTGACATTGTTGCTAAGAGGATTGAGAAAACCAAGCACAAAGACCTGCATGCAACCGTCCGTCCATTTAATTGACTGTGTATTATTTAAAAAATCACAAACGAAAACCTCAGTTTTGTGAACCAGCACTACAGGGTGCAAAGTCCGTGTTTTAGAGACACAATAACAAACAGTAACGTTAACTTTGACTTAAGACACTAATAGTTCGTTAAATGCATGACTTCTGGCGTGACCAGAAGTTGCCGCCGGATGTGGCTTTTCTCTTCGCGTCAAACAAACTTATCGATACAGCTAACGTTACAGTTCTGTAAATTAGTTACTGTTTTGTCAAAATAACAAACATTCTCCCGGCGACAAGATGCCATGTTTACCAATAGCAAACATGACTAGCTAGCTTTAAAAGATATGTATACAGACAAAATACATTAGATAGCCTGTCAACGCCAGATTACAACACGGAAAAATTACTTTGTGGATGAATGCGAACAAATAGAGATGTTACCTAAGTACGCACTGTAACTCCTTCCTGATGTCCGGTAGAGACACCTGCGATCAATGAGAAAAATACAGCGACGCTCTTTTGCGTCTGACGTCACTACAGTTCAACCCACTTTCCCGCTGTTGTTAGAGCATCACATAGATATGTCTATGGAGCATCACACCATTAGATGGCGACAAATATCTTCCTATAAAAACCAATTGGCGCTGACCCTGATTTATTTGCCTCAGTTTTGTTTATTAGTAAGTATAAACTTTTGTAGTATTATTTATTATAGCTATTTTGACATTTTAAGTTATTTTTATTTAATATTTATTTTTATTAATTTTAGTTCTTCAACTTAAACGTTTTTATTATTTACATTTTACGTTTATTGTTTCCTATAATATTTATATATTTATTTCAGCTTTATTTCAGTTATCAGAAATTATATTTAATAGTTTTAGTTTTAGTTAAAAATAGCAACACTGTTATGACTGTAAAGCTTTTACATGAATTTTTGGAAATTAACATGCACATTATACTTACAAACTAATTACAATATTACGAAGCCACCAAGGAGGGCTACAACAGGCCTTAGGCTACAACATCATTTTTTAAACTGCAGTTGTCAGTTTCCTTTTAAGTGCTGCTGGTCTAAAAACATATTGGTGGGAAGCAGAGATGATACATCTGTAGTTGCAACATGCCTTCCAACGATTTTTGATCATTAAATGATGTTAAATATGGACACAATCAAACAATACTGATTTTATTTTCAATGTGAACAGAAGCATTTATGGGGCTTAATATCAGACACTGTAAAATGTATAACATTGGATTATATATTTATAATTTCTTTATATTATGAATTACATAACTAGAGTACAAACATTTACACAGAACAAACATTTGTGAAAATGAAACTTAAAATAGAAACTTCTTGTATTCCTATACAGACGGATGCTTCATGCAGAGTCCTTAAGTTTCGCTTATTTGTTTTTGAGGTTCAGTGGGATGGCGGTGGTTGTAGTAGATGACAAAAGATGCTCATCTGGTAGCATCTCATTTCGAGTGTTTCTTAAAGATGGAGATATATTCCTGTACATCATCAGGGGATCCCAGCACTACAGGAACCCTCTGGTGGATTGAGTCAGGTTTGATGTCTAGAACATTCATTGCTCCTGTTGTTGCCATACCACCAGCCTGCTCCATGATGAAGGCCATGGGGTTGCACTCATACAACAACCTCAGCTGGAGCCCGGAAAGAAACATGAAACCAGTGAGATTGTTGCCATAAATACACTTTAAAATCACTTTTAAACTCTGTTTCTCCTCACCTTGCCCTTGGGGCTCTTGATATTAGCAGGATACAGGAAAATTCCACCATAGACCAGAGTCCTGTGCACATCAGCTACCATTGAGCCCACATAGCGTCCTCCATAGGGTGAACTGCCATCCTGCCGGTCAGAGTGGGAATGTTATATATCTAGCGTCAGCGTTAGTTCTGTCAGGTCACGTGAGTCAAGCTTGCATCAGCTGACTCTCAGCTGATCACATCTACCTATAGGAATATGACACCTATCACGGCATCCCTACATAAGCGCTATTCAGTATTATTCAGCAGCTTGCTTGCTCGGAAGCAAATTACCCTCCTCCATCCCCAACTCCTCCTTTCGCCACAGTCAGGACTTGGCTTCTGACATTCCTGTTGAATCAGACTCCCTAATCTTGAGTAATGTGCTACACTAAATGTAATTAAGTACATTAATGATATCTGCTTGGTTCTGTTCTGTTAACCCTTGGGGGGTTATTATTGCTGCTCTCCCTGCTCATTCATGACAGGCTACATGGATGGGCAGGGAGTTTTTGCCCAGAACAGAACCATACCGCCAAACTAAACTGTATGCTAAGTGTCTATCATTGACGATAGAGGTCCTGATAGAATTACTGTCAGTGGAAAAGGCTAATTACAATGGCTAAAACTACTCACTGAGCTGAATTTTACAGATTTTCTCTATAATGTTCTACTGCACATTTAGAAGAGAGAAATAATTTCATTAAGTCAAAATTTTACTAAATATGTAACCATACTTGAGTGAAAGTAAAAAAATTTTTTTTTTACATTTAACTTTAACTGAGTACTTTTCACCCTTCAGATATAATGTTACAAAAACTAACTATGCTACCGTTCAAACGTTTGGGGTCAATACATTTTTTAAAGAAATTAATACTTTTAAATTGATTTAAAGTTACAATAAAGACATGTTAAAGAAGATTTCTATTTCAAACAAATGCTGTTCTTTTGAACTTTCAATTTATCAGTGAATGTATCACAGATTACACAGAAATATTAAGCAGCACAACTGTTTTCAAAATTTGATGATAATAAAAAAAAAATCTTGAGCAGCAAATCAGCATATTAGAATTATTTTTGTAGGATTATGTGACACTGAAGATTTCAGTAATGGCTGCTGAAAAATTCAGCTTTGCTATCACAGGAATAATTTAGAATTTAAAACATATTAAAAACGAACCAGCATTTTATACGTTGTAATAATATTTCACTATTTTTAAGTTTCACTTTAAGTTTTCAGTTTCATTTCACAATATTACTGTTTCTACTGTATTTTTGGCCAAATAAATGCAGCCTTGATGAGCATGATAGACTTCTTTCAAAAACATGTATTTATTTATTTATTTATTACATTTTTTCAAATGACCCCAAACTTTTGAACAATAGGGTATCTTAAGTCCTTACACACTGAGTCTGAAATTTTCGTATGCGTTTTTCATATTTGTCATCCTTTCCTATCAAAATGCTTGCTCCGGATGCGAAAACGCAGAAAATCGAACCTGGTCTGATTTTTTTTTTATGCCAGATGAAAGTTTCGGAGGCAGTGTGTAAACGTGATTGACACAACGTAAGGTTGTATTTATTTTTCAACGTGCGAAAATTTCAGACTTGGTGTGCAATGACCTTTAGAGTTAAGATCTGACTCTACCATGATAGTAAATGTAATGTTATTAAACAGATAGTAGGATGTTTCTCTAGCTCAGACCCTTTAGTGACATATTCTCAAAATCTGGAGCCTCTTACCTCTGGAAATTTCTTCTTTTTCAGATATTCTGTCACATCTGGGTAAAAATGTGCTGCATAGCCTTCATTCAGACTGTAGATCTTTCCCTTCTTCTTAATTTTCACATCCTGATCTACAAGTATAAACTCACCAATGGCCTAATGATGCAGGAGGAAAGAATGCAGAAAGATTAAGAGGTAATTCAACTATTCAAAGTTAAATAGGATATGAAGTATGTAACATAATTCTGACTTACAGGATCAAGCATAAAGCAGTTGACACCCTGGCCTGTGGAGAGAACCAGCATGGTAGCACTGCCATAAAGAGCATACCCTGCTGCCACAATGTCTCTGCCACTCCGCAAGGCATCCTTCTCTGAGGGTTCATCATCAGTTTCCTGGAGATCATGTGCACAAACAAACACACAAAAGCATTTCATTAGTCTTTAGATGACTGTAAAGAGATATGTTTGTACTGCAAACGATATGAAAGCCTGTACTGTACCTTTCTGTAGACTGCAAAAATGGTTCCAATAGAAGCTAAGCAGTCAATGTTTGAAGAGCCATCCAGAGGGTCAAAGCAAACCACGTATTTGCCCTGGGCAAATTAGAAAAGAGGCAAAAAAAGAGTCGGTAGTTTATTGGCCTGTACAGAAATACATCATCATTACATCATTACAACATTACATCATTAATAATATTATTAATATAAAACCTGTTATCAAAGTTAATAAAGTGACTGTGGGGTTTACTTTGACATTTTACTTTTACTTTAATTAGTCAAGGGTTTTTTTCAGGTTAAAACACCAACAAAACCAGTGATGCACACATTTACCCTTTTCTCTGGTTCTATAATGATGGCGTGATCGTTTTCTTCAGACACCAAAACACAGGATGTGAAGGAGGATTTAATCATGTTTATAACAAGATCATTAGACAGGACATCCAACTTTTTCACCTGGTCACCTGTAACATTTGTGCTCCCGGCAATTCCATAGCTGAGAAAAAGAAAAAGATAGAATTCGAACCTTATTCATGGAGAATTATGTGGTTTATATGCTTTCTTCACAGTGCTGATAACTTAGGAAAGAGTCGACCTTTGCCTCCTATTTCAACAAGAGACAAGGTCTAATCATTGCCTCAGTCTGTACTGTTTGTTTGCAAAGTAGCTGAAATGAGCAGACGCTACAACAGTACACTGGCATATAGTAAAATATGCATCAGTAAGATGCATCAGAAAAAGCTTTTTGCACAGATGGAAATGAAGTTTAAACTATTGGAAATTTTCTAATCAACAGGACACTAAAGCACATCGTATAGTCTGGGAAGTGATAGTGTGGCTGCACATTCAATGCCAATAAATAGAGAAACGTTTCCTCACTTTTTATACTATAGGAAGCAAAAATGACAGAAACGGTCTGAAAACCACAATATTAAAATGGTGGTAAAGATGCATTGGCAGATACTCACAGATTGGCAATGCCAGCTTTTCTGACTGCAGTGGAAATGGCTTTGATGGCCGTGCACAAGGAGTTTAGAAGGGTTGTAAGCTCACCCGTTCCTTTGGCTTTTCTGCCCTCTTCCAAGACAAACCTGGTGAGGGTCACCACATTAGTATCAAATGCACCTCTGTCTGACATGATGACTGACTGCTAAAGCGTGAGTTCCTGCTGATTCCTGTGGGAAAGTATGTATAAGAATTAAGTGTAGATATATGACTGGGTTTAAAGGGGGAGTGATGGTAGTTTAGCCAATTGCAGATAGAGTTAAAAGGGAGGAGTGTTTTTTTGCACATGTAGTGAATGCAGGTGAGGGCCTGGCCGAAGTCCAGAGTTTATCACAGATTTCACCCTGAGTGCAGGGGGACAGTCTCTTCAAAACAATGAAGATGATTGTATTAGTTTAGCTTATTTGATCTGTGATTGATTGATTAACATTTTGCGATGTAAACCTACTTTGTGCAACAAATTGCATCTAGGTCTCAGTTATAAGATCTGTGCTTACAAAAAAAGTATTAAAATGAATGGATGATAAAATCACTGACTATAGCTATTCTATTCTACAGAGAATTTTGCAACATTCATTCATCTGTTTACCTAAAGATCCACTTATGACATAGTTGTAGTGACTAATCATTGATTGGTAGTGCAGAACTGTCAGCAGAAACAGTTCATGTGCACAGGGTGTCTGTGAACCATGTGCAGTTCAAAGGTTAGTGTGCTTGATTCTGTTCTGAAGGTTAATTGGCCGCAAAAGAGTGCGGCAGTGAGATTCTTACGCAAGATTTTACAAACATGCACTAAATAACTATTCAGGATTCTTAATGGTTCAACTCTGATCTTTGCTGGTTTTCAGGGCTAAAATGATGGTACAATACAGTACAATAATAAACTTAATAATGATAATGATGATGATGATGATAATTCAAAATGATTAAAATAATATTTTACTATAAATAATCAAAAGCAGGAGAGAGAAGACAAGGATTTATCACAGCTCTTGATTAAATAGGCTACATGAAGTTGTTCACTGCTCCAAAAAAGACAATGTACAAGCTATTTCTTTCTTTTTTTCTTTCTTTCTTTCTTTCTTTCTTTCTTTCTTTCTTTCTTTCTTCTCTTTTTGTTTGTTTATCTGCAAAATAAATATCCTGTTTTTGTTATTGTATACAGTAACGATTAAACAAAAAACAGGATTCAGATCCAGTCTCGCTTATCGTAATCTGGTCGTAATGTTTAGTCTCTTAAAACTGCCCCTGTACCTTTAAGAGAGTTTTACAGTACTTCCGGGTTAGAGAGCTGAGTGAACTCATATATACAGATGGATCTAAAGATCCTGAAACAGGACACACAGCAGCAGCAATATATGTTCCAATGTTCAGGTATAGAATAGCAAAAAGTAGTATATCAGTTTATACTACAGAAACGATTGCCATATTATTGGCTCTTCAGTGGGTTGAAGAGATTAATATACCTGGAGTGGTCATATGTTCAGACTCTTTTTCAGCACTATCAAGCTTAAAGAGTAGTAAATCTTCAACTAGACAAGACATTTTATCAGATATTTTACAAAGTTTGTTCAGAATACAAACAAAAATCTCTTTTGTATGGATACCTGCACATATAGGAATAGAAGGAAATGAAGTGGTGGATCAAATAGCGAAAAAACATTAAAACATCCAGATATAGAATTTAATGTTCCAATGAGTAAATTAAAAATAAAAGGGTTAATTAAAAAAGCATTAAAAGATATGTGTCAAAGTAAATGGGATGGTGAGAATAAAGGACGACATTTATATAATATTCAAAAAACAGTTGGAAATGAGAGGAGAATTTTTGGGACTAGAAAGGAAGACAGCATAATGTCACACACTGCACTTAATCATTCATTATATAAAATTACATTATATATGAGTCTGGACTTTGTGTTAAATGTGATCTTCCCGAAACAGTTGAACATATTTTAATAGAATGTAAAGGATATGATAATGAAAGATTAAAACTTATAGAAGCGCTTCATATAGAAATAAATCAGATCTCACTCCAGAAATTGTTAAATAAAGATACGACTTTAGACTTTTCTAACTTTAGACATGTTTTACATATTATTTAAGTATCTGAAAGATACATAGTTAATAAACATGATTTAAAGAATTGCTACTAGTAAGTTTAATGTTTTTTTTTGTTGTTTTTTTTAAATTTCATTGCTCCACACTCCATCCTAGTAGATGGCGGTAAATGCACCTAAAGCTGGTTTGCCAACCGCCATAAAACGTCAAAGAAGAAGAAGAAGAATAGAGCTGTGGACAAATCCAAAACATTTGTGAGTAACGCATAGATGAAAACGCAACCTGCCATTGGTGCTGGGGTATTTTGATTTCTATTTATAAATCAGATATGGCTTTTTCGAAACCAACAGTTTTAATTTAGCCAACGTGTTCAGCCGCACGCGCAAACGTAAAGATTCTTTAGAAAATGACAGCGCAGAAAGTGCTTTATTGACCGCCGCCTTCAGTTTCTGTTATTTCACACATTATGAATGTGGCCTGTGCAGTAAATCGCATTGGACTGTAAAACAACCATGTGCTACTTCAGGACTTCATCAGCTTACGCCTGTTATTGACCTCAAGTTGGTTGTATTACAAGTGCACTTGACCTTCTTGCAGTTACAGGTTCAATATGAGATGACTGAACCTAGAAATTTACAATTGAACTAAGCCATTATAAATGCAAAAACAATAATGCATGATACGTTTGTTTCAGTACAGACAACAATGTTAAAAGATTTATTTTGCTTAATTTTTATAAATGTTTGTCTGGGACAGTTACCTAGGTCATTCAAACCATTTCAAAATAAATGTAGAGATTAATGTTTGAATATATAACATCTCAAAATAATAATAATAAAAAAACCTCTGTCCGTTCCTCGCGATTATCTTCTTTGGACCCAATGGCAAATATAGTGATACAGTATAGTGTTAGGCAATTTATTTAAATAAAAGATTAATTATTTTGTCAGTGCTTTTGCATGAAGAAAAACCAGTGTAGTTTTAAATGAATATAAACAGTATTTAAAATGAGATCATGTAATAGTCTTAACAAACAAATAGGTCTAAAACTTTTACAATACATTGTATACAATACATGCATTGTAGAAAATACCAATATAACTTCAAAGTTTGCCATTAGATTTCCAATGTCCTTCTAATGTCTTTGTCATGTCATACACACAGACAATGTCTTTGCATTTTATGTAAATATTGTGAATTTGTTAATGAATTACTTGTAGTAATTTTCAAAGAATAAGAAAAAAATAACAGATCTACCTTCTGAATCACTATCAGCCGTGATAATTTGTATTGTAAAAATGTTTTCTTGAAAATGTGTGGCTGTCCTGTTAATTGTTACATTTGAATGTAGTATTCATTATTGCTAGTTATACAGTAGCTGTTCCCTCTTTTGAATGGAAAGAAATACATTGTTTTTGTTTTTTCAGAATGGCCTCCTTTGGCTGGAAACGTAAGGTGGGGGAAAAAGTTTCCAAGACGACAGTGCAGCAGTTTGAGAAGGACTCAGAGCAGGCGGATGATGAGGATGTGGAGAAGGAGGGAGTTGATTGGCTGCACGTCATCAAACGGCGGCGAGAGGTGCTGCTGGAGGATTGTGCTGCTAAGAGCAAGAGGCTGAAGGATGAAGGAATGCTGCTCGCTGAGCAGGGCAGGTAGACGTTTGTTTGTGTGCTTGCTAAATCCAAATGTCTATTTCCAGCAGTCTTAACAAAGGGATGAATATTGCAAGTTTGGATGAGCGAGTAGGCAGCCAATGTTGGGGAATAGCAAGAAGTATGTACTGAAAGAACCAAGTGTCAAACAACATTGCTCCTACTGTTTTTATTTCTTAGTGACAGTCTAGCATTATATGTAGTATGCAGTGCCGATCCTAGACTTCTGGGGGCCCTACGCAAAACTGTGTCCGGCGGGGGGGTGATGAGAATGGATGAGACTCATTTGTCCGTCGTGTTTCACTCCGTCTCGAATCGTGCTCGCGGAAAGCGCTCGAGAAACAGTATCTCTTCTCGTTTTTTTATTTTTTAATAAGTAAGAGCAAGACACTGGACGACATTCACGTTACATGATTTGGCTGATTTGTAAGTAGAGAGAGTGACAGCGCACCACATTAAAAGAAACGATCATTTATGTTTTCAGAACTGCTGGCCAAAATTAAAAACTAAACTAAAATTAAAACATCTTTGAGAGCAAGGGGGCCCCCTGGTGTTTCGGGGGCCCTACGCAGCGTGCATATTCTGCGTATAGGGAGGATCGGCTCTGGTGGTATGTCAAAAAGTGAGTCAGTGAGTTGAAATTATGTAAAGATGTTAAATGTTTCCACAGTGTTTTGTGGGTGCACCATTGTAATCTACTCTGTGTTCTGGGCCAAAATTCACTTGCTTATGTACACTACTGTTTGAAATTAAGGCGTCAGCAAGAGGTTTCGAATGAAATTAAAACTTTCATTCAACAATGATGACACATTAAATTAATCAAAAGTGACAGTAAAGAGAATTATAATGTTACAAAAATTTCTATTTTAAATGAATGATGTTATTTTTTTACTTTCTATTCATCAAAGAATCCTAAAAAAAACAAAAAAACGATTACAGTTTCCACAAAATAATAAGCAGGGCAATGGTTTTCAACAATGATAATAAGTAAAGTTTCTTGAGCACCAAATCGACATATGATTTCTGAAGGATCATGTGACACTGAAGACTGGAGTAATGGCTGCTGAAAATTCAGCTTTGCCATCACAGGAATAAATTACATTTTAAAATGTATTAATTTAGAAAGCAGTTAATTTAAATCGTAAAAATATTACTGTTTTTAAGTTTTTCATTATTTCACAATATTACTGTTTTGCCACATTTTTGATTAAATAAATGCATTCTTATTGAACATACAAGATTTCAAAAACATGAAAAAATCTAACCGACTCCAAACATTTGAACAATAGCATATGCACATACAAACTGGTATGACAGTGATATCCTGGTTTTGACAGGGAGCTGTCTGTCTGCTTGATTTGAAAAGACAAGCCACATAATAAGATACTTGTTGGCCCATGGAAAACCTCTCATCTTACCTGATTTTCAGTAAGTCGCTGTTTTTTTTTACATTCTGGCAGCGTGTGCCAGCCAAATTCCTTCCAGGAAAAACTGACAGCTGTTTTGCCTTTACGGTTATTCATCTGATAGTTGTTATTTAAGCAGGTCAATGCATTGGCCAGCAACATGACAAAGCAGTTATTGTCAATGACAGAAACAGAGTTCTTAGAGTCATCAACAAAGAAGATAAGTGGCGGGTCTTACGGTGTCAAGTGCCACATTCATCCAGCAGATGGGACTGTGGGTTCGCTATGTACAATTGTGGCATGTGGATGTCACTTGTTTAACCTGTTCACCCAAAATATGATGGCTCATACAAAACTATTATATGGCTTCAGAAGACCTTAAATATAGTGCAGATTTTGTATGGAGTTTGATGCTTTTATGGTGCCCTTTTTGTAATTTTGGAACTTGACAGCCCAGACCCCCATGCAAATGAATTATATAGACATTTTCAATCACATTTCTGGGTGCTTAACATTAACTTACAGCCAACTATTTACAAACCCGATTCCAAAAAAGTTGGGACACTGTACTAATTGTGAATAAAAAAGGAATGAAATAATTTACAAATCTCATAAACTTATATTTTATTCACAATAGAATATAGATAACATATCAAATGATGAAAGTGAGACATTTTGAAATGTCATGCCAAATATTGGCTCATTTTGGATTTCATGAGAGCTACACATTCCAAAAAAGTTGGGACAGGTAGCAATAAGAGGCCGGAAAAGTTAAATGTACATATAAGGAACAGCTGGAGGACCAATTTGCAACTTATTAGGTCAATTGGCAACATGATTGGGTATGAAAAGAGCCTCTCAGAGTGGCAGTGTCTCTCAGAATTCAAGATGGGATGAGGATCACCAATTCCCCCAATGCTGTGGTGAAAAATAGTGGAGCAATATCAGAAAGGAGTTTCTCAGAGAAAAATTGCAAAGAGTTTGAAGTTATCATCATCTGCAGTGCATAATATCATCCAAAGATTCAGAGAATCTGGAACAATCTCTGTGCGTAAGGGTCAAGGCCGGAAAACCATACTGGATGCCCGTGATCTTCGGGCCCTTAGACGGCACTGCATCACATACAGGAATGCTACTGTAATGGAAATCACAATATGGGCTCAGGAATACTTCCAGAAAACATTGTCGGTGAACACAATCCACCATGCCATTCGCCGTTGCCGGCTAAAACTCTATAGGTCAAAAAAGAAGCCATATCTAAACATGATCCAGAAGCGCAGGCGTTTTCTCTGGGCCAAGGCTCATTTAAAATGGACTGTGGCAAAGTGGAAAACTGTTCTGTGGTCAGACGAATCAAAATTTGAAGTTCTTTTTGGAAAACTGCGACGCCATGTTATCCGGACTAAAGAGGACAAGGACAACCCAAGTTGTTATCAGCGCTCAGTTCAGAAACCTGCATCTCTGGTGGTATGGCGTTGCATGAGTGCGTGTGGCATGGGCAGCTTACACATCTGGAAAGGCACCATCAATGCTGAAAGGTATATCCAAGTTCTAGAACAACATATGCTCCCATCCAGACGTCGTCTCTTTCAGGGAAGACATTGCATTTTCCAACATGACAATGCCAGACCACATACTGCATCAATTACAACATCATGGCTGCGTAGAAGAAGGATCCAGGTACTGAAATGGCCAGCCTGCAGTCCAGATCTTTCACCCATAGAAAACTTTTGGCGCATCATAAAGAGGAAGATGCGACAAAGAAGACCTAAGACAGTTGAGCAACTAGAAGCCTGTATTAGACAAGAATGGGACAACATTCCTATTCCTAAACTTGAGCAACTTGTCTCCTCAGTCCCCAGACGTTTGCAGACTGTTATAAAAAGAAGAGGGGATGCCACACAGTGGTAAACATGGCCTTGTCCCAACTTTTTTGAGATGTGTTGATGCCATGAAATTTAAAAACAACTTATTTTTCCCTTAAAATTATACATTTTCTCAGTTTAAACATTTGATATGTTATCTATGTTTTATTCTGAATAAAATATTGAAATTTGAAACTTCCACATCATTGCATTCTGTTTTTATTCACAATTTGTACAGTGTCCCAACTTTTTTGGAATCGGGTTTGTACATAATTCATCCTAAATTAAAAATATAAACTGAGCACATGTTAGCAAGGATAAAGCTGTTTATTATGTCACTTTTCAAAGGAAATCTTGTGCTTTGTTTATTTCAAGTATAAAAAAGATTACATCTGTCTACACCCATTGACATTTATTCTTGTAATGACTTTCATGAAGTAAGCCCGAACCCGGCGGGAGAGGCCTAGACAGGAGTTCAGTGCAGTATGAAGAAGCTGAAAATTTTAGCACTCAAATGGGACTTTTGGTTTTAGCATATCCGTGAAAAGCTCAACCAACGGTCATGAAGCGCGACTGAGCTGAAAAGTAATACACTCCAATGCACGCTTTTTGCGTTCATTATTTATTTTCTAAGATAATAAGTAATTATGTCATTGTTTAATATGCACTCTCTTCTCTTGGAGGCAGCTTTTCTTAGATTAATCAATGTAGCAGGTGTGTCCGTATAAACCTTAGGATGATTCTCATCTCTTTGAGCTGAGTGAGTGTTACGAAATATGAGATGGAGAGGAAAAAGGGCTTCTTTCTCAAGTTTCTCATCCTTTTACCACTTAACCGGAACAATAAGTCAAATTAGGCCGCTTGTTTTCTCAGTGTCCAAAGAAAGGCAATAAAACGTCATAGCCAGCAAGCATTTGAAGAGGATAAATGAATAGCTTGAATTTACTGGAAGATGGTTTAGAGGCATGGATTAAACTCAAGCTGCTGTTATTGCGGCCTTACCCTGTAAAGCCTTAACAAGACTATGCGAGGTCAGGGTGAAGTGTCACTCTTCAATTTTACAACCTTTTAGCTCCTTCTTTTCTTCTCCACTCTTTTTGTCTCCGTCCTTGTTTGGATTAATTTGAGAGCTGTAGTCTGAAATGTTTTTTAATGGCATGATTAAGCAGCACTTTGGCTCGAACTGTGTAGTGCGCTGTAGGCCGCTGCTGCTCATGATGTGATTACCGTAGCACTATGCCAATATTAGTTGCACCTGCTTTTTCAGAGAAATTAAAGGAAGGCCAGGTAGGCTAGAAAATGTGATGTCAAGGCGTTGATAGCAGCTGGTCTTTGGTAGGAGGTTGAATTTATTTATTGCCAGATCAAGTCAAGTAAATGACAGGGCCACAGGTTTTAGTGTTTATGTATAATTACCCCTTTGGATCTGTCTTGCTAAAGGACTGGTTGTCCCTGTAGTGTTCTTTGGCTGTAGATTTGGTGATTTGCATTTGGTGTAAACAGTCTTTCCGTTGGGCTCATAAAATTGACTGAAAACAGCAGGTAACTGTATAACGAGTGTAAAATGTTTGACTGTACCTTTTGACTGCTGAGCAGAGAAGTTTTTTTTTTTTTAAATAATCATAATTAAAGAGAACCATGTAGGGATAAATGTTCTACTGGTTTTTGAACAAACTGTTCTTCCTTTTTATTACTACTGGAGATTTTGATTGTCTTATCATGCATAGGATGATCTTCAAAAAATGAACAAAATGAAGGTTTGCACACTGCATTACTTGTCCTTTTTTTTTTTACTCTTCGTTAAGTGTCCCATTTAACTGTGGAGGGTAAAAATAGCACTGTGTTACCAGGGAGTCCAAAGAGGGTTCTCTAGGCTCATCAGACCTTGGTGCATCCATTCATTGTCATGCTATAAGAATATGAAGTGAATCTAGACCTCAATAGATATATTTGAATGTATTGGAAATCTGGAACAAGTTGCCCACATTCACATATAAAGTTTGTGGAAGTGCGCACATAATCAATTTATATGTTTTACATATCAGGGCTCTAGACTCATTCTTCCCACTGGTCGCACTTGTGCGACTAACTTTCTCAGTTGGTCGCACGAGCACATCATTTGGTCGCAATTTTTTATTTATTTATTTGATACAACATTTGATTAATCAATGCATGCTGATGAACTTTTATCATACAACCCCAAATCAGAAAAAGTTGGGACCGTATGGAAAACGCAAATAAAAAAAGAAAGTAGTGATTTCTAAATTTACTTTGACTTGTATTTCATTGCAGACAATATGAACACAAAATATTTCATGTTTTGTCTGGTCAACTTCATGTCATTTGTAAATATACATCCTTTCCTGTCATTCAGACCTGCAACACATTCCAAAAAAAGTTGGGACAGGAGCAATTTAGGGCTAGTAATGAGGTAAATTGGTTAAATAATGATGTGATTTGAAACAGTTGATGTCAACAGGTGATTGTAATTATGATTTGGTACAAAAGCAGCATCCAAGAAAGGTCTAGTCCTTAGGAGCAAAGATGGGCCGTCGACTTCTCTGGGCTCGGAGGCATCTGGGATGGACCATCACACAGTGGAAACGTGTACTGTGGCCAGATGAATCAGTATTTCAGGAATTTTTTGGGAGGAATGGACGCCGTGTGCTCCGGAGCAAAGAAGAAAAGGATCATCCAGACTGTTACCAGCAACAAGTCCAAAAGCCAGGGTCTGTCATGTTATGGGGTTGTGTCAGTGCCCTTGGCAAAGGTAACTTGCACTTCTGTGATGGCACCATTAATGCTGAAAAGTACATAGAGATTTTGGAGCACAATATGCTGCCTTCAAGAAGACATCTTTTCCAGGGACGTCCATGCATATTTCAACAAGACAATGCAAAACCACATTCTGCACACATTACAAAGTCCTGGCTGCGGAGGAAGGGAGGGTACTTACTGGCCTGCCTGCGTCCCGACCTGTCTCCAACAGAGAATGTGTGGCGCATTTTGAAGCGCAAAATGCGACAACGAAGACCCCGACTGTTGCCCACCTAAGCTTGTTTGCAGGAAGAATGACAAAATTACACCTGAAACACTTCCCTTGGTGTCTTCAGTCCTAAACGTCTTTTAAGTGTTGTGAAAAGGAATGGCAACATTACAAAGTGGTAAATGCTTTACTGTCCCAACTTTTTTTGGAATGTGTGCAAGCTGAATGCAGGAAAGGATGTATATTAAAAATGACATGAAGTTGACCGACAAAACATGAAAATTTTGTTCAATTGTCTGCAATGAAATACAAGTCAAAGTAAATTTAGAAATCACTACTTTCTTTTTTTATTTGCGTTTTCCATACTGTCCCCTTTTTCTGATTTGGGGTTGTAGTTTATAGTTATATGGTAACGAAAGTGTTCAACATTTACTCGTTCTTTTTCAAAAGTATTATTTGTGATTTAAATTTTGTGAACGGGAAATCCTTTTTTTGCTTTCACTTTCAAATTTGCATTGGTGTCCTTACAAGAAAAGATAATTGTCTGTTTTGCTTATATCTATACACCTTTCACTTTTTGACTAAAACAAAAGAGATTCATTGTTATTCTTAATTAAAAAGCACAACAATAAAAATGTTACAATGACATACTAGACAAACCTTTATTACAAAAATGAATAAGATGACATGGCTGAAACACTGTATTTCATCACTTGTACACCCCCTCTAATACTTAACAAATTCAGCAAATACTCTTTACTTGTGACACGTTAGGGTTCTTTGGAGATATAAGTCCAACAAGCCCTTGATTAAACAAAGAAGAATTTTTAAATTATTCATCAAAATAAGATTTTTTTAAGATAAAATGTTGTGAAAAGGAACCCTCCTGAAAGCTAAAAAAAATGTTTAACATTACAAAGTGTATATTGAACCAAAACTTTTAAAGACCAAATTTCCTGCAATTAAAAGTTTACTGTCCTGAATCAACTCGGGCTTTTGGCAGCAGTGGAACCAGTTGGGAGGAACTAATGACTTATTCCTTGTAAGAGGACAATGCAAGTCAAATTATTGTTTTAATGTCAAAATATACAGAAGTAGGACATTCAAAAAAAGGATGTATAGGGCTTCGCGGTGAAGGAATTTCCCTTGCAATTTTGATGCTCAATACGGTATGCGGAAGCACATATATATATATATTATATATATATATATACATATATATATATATATATATATATATATATATATACATATTGTATACATAAGCATATATACCGCATATACACATATGAAAACATGATTATATATAAATATTTTGTGTTCATATGAAACAGGAAGTGTCGGAAGAGAATGCAATGAAATACAAGTCAAAGTAAATAAAACAGTTAGTTCTGATCCTCGAATCTGACTACTTTTCTGTTGATATTTCTTTTTTTAGACGATTCAGTGCGTTTCATTTTCCACGGTGGCGGTAAGAGACTGTCTTTGAGTGTCCCAACTTTTTCTGATTTGTTATAATGATATGGTTGAAATCATTTTAACTTTAGCCACTTTTATAGTGACCAGCAGAGCGTATAAGACAGATTTCGCTTTCCTTGGTAACGTTTTCACAAATAAAGTGTGAAGGACAGACTCAGGTAACACGCGCTTTATCTCTCTCATTCGCTGTCTGTTTAGGCTTGTTAAGTGCAAATTTCTGAGCCTTTACAAATCAGCATGGTACACATTGTTATCATTACTAATATCAGTACATTGCACTAAGTATAAAACAAGAAGGGATAACCTTACGACAAAAAAAAAAAAAAGGAAAATCGCGGTTGTTGCATTCCTCAGCGGTTTGTGTCAAAGCGCGTATTGGAATTGCGGTTATCGCGACAGCCCCTTTGACAAGGCTCCTGAAATAATCAGGCTTTCTTTAAGTTTTCATTTAGTGATGAGTGAATTTTTTAGAAAAAGAGCAGGAGAAATAACGTGCAAGTGTTCAGAGCCGGCAAAAGCTATGAAAAGAGTGCACTTTATCTCACAGATTGACGCAGCCTGCAGAAGTGACATGCATGGTTGTTTCACCACTAGAATTACCTACTGAGCCAAAGCACAATAAACTCATTTAACCTCTTCCAAGGCCCAATCTACAAAATAGAGACTTCTGGGAATCCATACTTGGTTCAAGAGACCAAGTCAATCATTTCGGATCCAAAAGCATCCAAAATGTTCTGGTGTTCTAGAGGAGGATACAGTGAGAAGTGTTTGGTACCCCAGTGACATTCAGTGGTAGTAAAGCTCTTCTATAGGGATGAATGAGTTGAAGGTTAGGGAGTTGTGCTTTATCAACGCTGTCTAATTCAACACTACTGTGTAAGAATACAAAAACTTGAAACAGAAGATGCTACCCTCCCCTCATCCCTGCATTATTGGGCATTTTTTCAGCATGACAATGAAGATATTCATTCTCCCAAGGTGAAAATCCTTCAGTGGAAGTATTTCACTCAGTCTTAACGCTCTTGAGCAGCTGTGGGGGATTCTGTAAACAGTGAGCAAAACTTGCCATTAAAGACAGAGCATTTAAGGAGGTCGTCCTCCAGGAGTTAAACAGGACAGATGTGAAAATTTGTAGAACTTGTACACTCAATGCCAAGAAGGGTAACAGTATACTTAAAGTTTGGAGGACATACTAGTACTAGAAATTAAATTTGCTGAATAAATCTAGGGTGTACTCATTTCTGCAGTCCTTCATTTAAACTAAATTGGCTAATTTACTTATCTTACAGAAAATGTTGCATATATTTTGCGTTTTTATAGTATATGTTTAATACATTTCATTTTGCCATCTTTCATGAATTATATTTGTGACATAAGAAAATACATATTTTATATTTATTCAGAGGGGGTGTACTCATTTATGCTGTGCACTGTATACCGACTAATAAATTACAGAATATTTAGCAAACACTGAGGAATCAAATAAATAATAACATAAAAAAATTAAGGAAAGCCTCCATAGCGTAACGTGAGGTAAACAGCAAAGATAACAAGCTTTTCAAAACGAAAAGTAAAACTAAACTGGCTGTCGCTGACAGGACTTGCATGTTTTTCTACAAGAATACCAACATGTTCACCTTCTCTGGTTTAAGAAGCGGTCTTTTACCTTAGTTTGAAAACCAAATCCTCCGTTGTGCACCTTCGCGCTCGTGCTGACGCGGCGAGTATAAACCAGGCTCTACACCTGAAGCGCTCGTGCTGAAAGCGCCTCTCTTCACGTGATCAGTGAAATCTTGACTCCTGCTACAATGTGCAGCGGCTGGCAGAGTGCGCTGTATGAAGCAGACGCTTTGGAGCAGCGCAGACCATGCACTCGCACAAGTGCGACCACGTCAATTTTTTACTGGGCAAATGCAACCATTTTGGTCACAGTCTAGAGCCCTGCATATACTATCTGAATAGGATGATTACTCAAAGTAGTCTATGTATCCCTCCCCATTTTTACTGTAGAAATGTAGTGTGTATCTGGAGGTATCAATGCATATTTCAGTCAATGTTTTTACATCTATTTGGTCCCACTTTATATTAGGTGGCCTTAACTACTATGTACTTAAATTTAAATGAATCACTTGGAACAATGCATTTGTGTACAATCATGTTTTTACATTGTACTTATATTTTAAAAAATACCTGCATGTAATTAGTTACATCTGTAATTAATTTCTGTAATTGCATTTATAAATATAGCTCTAAGCAGCAATTATGGGGCCAAGCACTCCAGAGGCAAAATGAGGAGCTAAGCATGGCATGGATCATCAGATCAACTGCAACAATGAGTAAATAAAGCAAGGTTAGGGTGATTTGAAGCAAAATGACTGAAAAATCATAACACTACTTCTGGTAATGCGATTTAATGACTTATCACTTTTGACCAATAGGTTATCAAATATATGTGGTGTGTTCTGTGTTAGCTGACAGTAGCACACAAAAAGTTTGGTGTCAATATGTCAAAGCTTTGTAGAGATACTATCTGATGATTATCTGATTCGATTTTGATGAAAATTTGACCAACGGTCGAGGGAGAGTTCGAAAAAGTAGGTTTTCAACATGAATCAAAATGGCGGACAGGAAGTTCGGCCCACAATGGCATAATTGGTATCTATGTTGTCGGCATGACCCAATGAATATTTTGAGACCAGTTTTGTTATAATAGACTAATGCAATCAAAAATTATTAGCATTTTTGGAAATTTCATAATTAATGGTTAATGAATGGTTTACTACTCTTGACCAATGGGTGGCACTGTTACCAAAATGATGTGGCATGGTCAGTGTGAGGTGACAATATGTAAGTTTGGTGTCAATATGTCAAAGCATTACAGAGATACAGCCTCAGATGCAGTTTGGCATCTTACCAGCAAATTCAAAATTTTGAATTTTGAATTTTGAATTTCAAAATGTACAAAATTCCACAATTGGTATCAATGTTCTCGGCATGATCCAAGGAATCTATCAACATCAGTCTCATTCCAATAAGCTAATGTAAGCAAAAGTTATTAGCATTTTTAGAAATTTCATTATAACTTTTGACCACAAACTTTTTGGATACCGTCAGTGCATGTTGCCGAAGACACATACTGAGTTTTGCAATATGTCATTGCGTTCTTAAAATATAGCATTTTATGACAAAATTCAAAATGGCCGATGCCCAAAATAGCTGACATGGGAAAATTGGATATGGTTCGACTCGGCATGATCCACCGAAACTAAAGAGACCAGTTTGTGATTTTTGGCCAAACCATTCAGAAGTTATAAGCAAAAATAGCCATTTTTCATATTTCCTGACCACTAGGTGGCACTGCGCCGAAACACTGCAGGTAGCCTTAGGTAATACTTGTCATACACCAAGTTTGGTCTCAATACACCAAACCGTTGCGGAGATATAGCCTCACATCCATTTTTGCATGCTTTTTGTAGAATTCGTTAGCGTGTTATTCGAGAACGGTTGGATGAATCAACTTGAATTCCATAACTGTTTGCCAGCATGGTATGAAGATGATCTGAGCCAATTTTGGTGAAGATCAGACAAACCGTCTAGGACGACTTTGAAAAAGTAGTTTTTTCGAATGATTAAAAATCGTTTTTCGACTCGTCATGAGCCAAGGAATTTTCCTTCTGTGCCTTACGGTTCAAAAGTTATTAGCATAAACATGAGTGAAAATTTGGACAAGTGGTGGCACTAGAGAGTTTGAGTTAGAGACTCCAAACTTGCTAAGGTTAATGTTGGGACTGTCCTCTATCAGTGTGCCAAATTTCACAACTTTCCCGCAAGCGATTCTATGGGCTGCTATAGACATCCAGAGCGGAAGAAGAACGCCAATGGATACAATAGGTGCCATCGCACCTTCGGTGCTTGGCCCCTAATTACACTGTTGACCCATTACAGTCTCAGTTAACTTAACGCAGTACACGTAGCAAGGTTTTTGTTATTTTTTATTATATAATAAATAAAAAGAAAACAGAATACAAAAAGATTAGAAAAGCTTGTTAGTTTTTTTTTTTCTTGTTTTTTTTTTTAAAGAATAGAATTAGAATAGAGAGAGCTAGAGTTAGAGGGTCAAATAAAGATGGAAGAGATGTGTCATGCAAGTAACCCTAAGCCGAACCCTAATCCTAACCCTACCCATATAGTTAAAGGGATAGTTCACCCAAAATAAATTCTGTCATCATTTACTCACCCTCAAGTAGTTCCAAACTTATTCTTATCTGAATTTCTTTGTTCTGCCGAACACAAAGGAAGATATTTTAAAGAAAGTTTGTAACCAGGCTGTTTTGGGGCACCATTGACTTCCATAGTAGGAAAAAGAAATACTATGGAAGTCAATGGTGCCCCAGAACTGCTTTGTTTCCCACATTCTTCAGAACATCTTCCTTTGTGTTCAGCAGAACAAAGACATTCATACAGGTTTGGAACTACTTGAGGGTGAGTAAATGATGACAGAATTTTCATTTTTGGGTGAACAATCCCTTTAAGTACATTTAGTTAATTAATATTACCCAGTACTTAAATGTATAACTACACTGTAACAAGGACACCTTAAAATAAAGTGTAACCATGTTTTGCAATACAATATGAACACAGTAAGTATATTGTACTTATTTTTTGATGCAAGTACATAGTAGTTAAGGCAACCTATTATATGGGACCTTTTGCAGTACAATAGTGCAGATGCTACGGCAGGTAACTTGAGGTGACTGCCTCATTCACATTCTCACAAAAGACTTAAATATCCTTATTACTTTAAATCACTTTTACATTTCACATATTGTAGCCATTATAGATGGGGTCAGTGATGATGCTCTGTTAAACAATGGTCCTGGCTAATGCTTTACACCAGTAAGTGAAAACCCAGCAGCCCCTGAAGAGGCGTGTTGCCCTTGGCGACTCTTATAATCAAGTTTTTTGGAGAATAAGTGGATTGTGATAAGGAAATTACATGGAGCTGGAGGAAAGTGGGTACAGGTCAAGACAGTGCACTCACTATGAGACTGCATTTGAAACTGACTTTGTGTTTTTAAAACTGAAAGGGTAAAATATGAGGTCTAGAATCGCCACTGCATATAAATGTTGTATTGTTATCCAACTGTAGTGTCATGCTTAGAAGATGCATTATATTTATTTCTAACCCAATATAACATGTTAGTTCTTGAGCTGCATGGGAGTTTTGAAAGCTGGATTTTCTCAGCAGTTTGCTTACTTTGCCATTTAACCCTGAGATCAATTAGTTATCCCAGTATTAACATTACTTTCACTTTGTTTCTTTTACTTTTTGTTGGGGCTTTTCTTTCTTATAAACTTCCACTCAGATCAAGGCTTACAGCCATTGTTACTGATTATAAACTGCTCCAGTTAACCTGATAATGCAACACTTTAACCATTTTAACATGTGAAAATAATTTGGATACGTATTTTACTTTTTGCCACGAGACTTAAGTGTAAACACTCAGGTTGGAAAAATTAGATTTTGATCTCACTCGAAACTTATCTTAATTACCTATTTGATCTTTCTCTTGGTGTGAATAATAAATCGCAAAAGTTGATTTATTACACAGGTGCCATGTGTGTGTGTATATACAGGTGCTGGTCATATAATTAGAATATCATCAAAAAGTTGATTTATTTCACTAATTCCATTCAAAAAGTGAAACTTGTATAATGTATACATTCATTCCACACAGACTGATATATTTCAAGTGTTTATTTCTTTTAATTTTGATGATTATAACTGACAACTAATGAAAACCCCAAATTCAGTATCTCAGAAAATTAGAATATTACTTAAGACCAATACAAAGAAAGGATTTTTAGAAATATTGGCCAACTGAAAAGTATGAACATGAAAAGTATGAGCATGTACAGCACTCAATACTTAGTTGGGGCTCCTTTTGCCTGAATTACTGCAGCAATGCGGCGTGGCATGGAGTCGATCAGTCTGTGGCACTGCTCAGGTGTTATGAGAGCCCAGGTTGCTCTGATAGTGGCCTTCAGCTCTTCTGCATTGTTGGGTCTGGCATATCGCATCTTCCTCTTCACAATACCCCATAGATTTTCTATGAGGTTAAGGTCAGGCGAGTTTGCTGGCCAATTAAGAACAGGGATACCATGGTCCTTAAACCAGGTACTGGTAGCTTTGGCACTGTGTGCAGGTGCCAAGTCCTGTTGGAAAATGAAATCTGCATCTCCATAAAGTTGGTCAGCAGCAGGAAGCATGAAGTGCTCTAAAACTTCCTGGTATACGGCTGTGTTGACCTTGGACCTCAGAAAACACAGTGGACCAACACCAGCAGATGACATGGCACCCCAAACCATCACTGACTGTGGAAACTTTACACTGGACCTCAAGCAACGTGGATTCTGTGCCTCTCCTCTCTTCCTCCAGACTCTGGGACCCTGATTTCCAAAGGAAATGCAAAATTTACTTTCATCAGAGAACATAACTTTGGACCACTCAGCAGCAGTCCAGTCCTTTTTGTCTTTAGCCCAGGCGAGACGCTTCTGACGCTGTCTGTTGTTCAAGAGTGGCTTGACACAAGGAATACGACAGCTGAAACCCATGTCTTGCATACGTCTGTGCGTAGTGGTTCTTGAAGCACTGACTCCAGCTGCAGTCCACTCTTTGTGAATCTCCCCCACATTTTTGAATGGGTTTTGTTTCACAATCCTCTCCAGGGTGCGGTTATCCCTATTGCTTGTACACTTTTTTTCTACCACATCTTTTCCTTCCCTTCGCCTCTCTATTAATGTGCTTGGACACAGAGCTCTGTGAACAGCCAGCCTCTTTTGCAATGACCTTTTGTGTCTTGCCCTCCTTGTGCAAGGTGTCAATGGTCGTCTTTTGGACAACTGTCAAGTCAGCAGTCTTCCCCATGATTGTGTAGCCTACAGAACTAGACTGAGAGACCATTTAAAGGCCTTTGCAGGTGTTTTGAGTTAATTAGCTGATTAGAGTGTGGCACCAGGTGTCTTCAATATTGAACATTTTCACAATATTCTAATTTTCTGAGATACTGAATTTGGGGTTTTCATTAGTTGTCACTTATAATCATCAAAATTAAAAGAAATAAACACTTGAAATATATCAGTCTGTGTGGAATGAATGTATACATTATACAAGTTTCACTTTTTGAATGGAATTAGTGAAATAAATCAACTTTTTGATGATATTCTAATTATATGACCAGCACCTGTGTGTGTATATATATATATATATATATATATATATATATATATATATATATATATATATATATATGAAGAGTTCATTTGCAAAAACAGAGAACTCCGTTTTTAACAATTTTCAAAAATCATGTTTTTTCATTGTGCATTCATCTCAATTAAACTGCAGTTTGGTTATTTTGATTTGGTTAAATAATAACTAAAAGATACAGATAACTAACACAATAAAAACATGATAACATAATAAAAAACATGATGTTTGAACATTTTAAAAAACGGAGTTATCTGTTTATGCAAATAAATTCTTCATATATATATATTTGAAGTGGATCAAAACCATTCATCAAAGTTGTCTTGTCAAGTGTTCTTGTCTTAGGACAACTTTGATGAACGTTTTTGATCCACTTCAAATGTTAACTACTATATGTCAGGGGTGTAAACTTGTCACCTCTCGGGGAAAATCGTGTAGATCTGTAAAAAAAAAAATTGAGGAGGGGGAGGAGGAGGGGGGGTCAGATCTGCGAGTCATCTGTGTCACGTCACCTGCAGCGTTTCTTTCCCCAGTTGGTAATGGCAGGAATGGACCCGCCCTACTCTGTCTCTGATTGGCTTACCTTGGGGCCTAACGGGCTGTCTCTATTTTCTTTATGCCCACGAAAAGAACTAAAAATACCTTGTCAGTTTTGATCGTACAGATAAGAATAAGGTATCATTTGAATATGCAAAGGGTCTACTTTTATTTCTGTATAGTCATAATAACAACGAAATAATGTGCTTTTCTAAAATTAATAAAATAAACAGGGTGCGTTCTCTGCCGTCTCTGTCACCTTTCTTCACAGACACGTAAATAAAACAACCTGAATCTCCGCGAATACTCGCCTCAAATACATGCGACATATATGTATAGAAAGGTTAAAATGTCTACTTTTAAATGAAGTAAGTCAAGTCCAAAACAAATATTCTGTTAAAGTAATCCGTATGAAACCGACGCGATGTCCAGTTTTCCCGTCTCAACTCGTTATATCTAATATGGTCACGCCCACGCGCCGTTCGCGCCTTTCAGATTCAAACATCCACGTGAGGCGCGCGCGAATGTAAACACCCACATCGCCTCCGCGTAACACAAACAAGTTCATCCCGGCTACTTTCTGTTTCTGGAAGATCTGCTGAGAGAAATAACCCAGAACTTCAAAATGTGTTTTTGTTTGTTTGTTTGTTTGTTACCTTCAGAGCACATAAACAATATACACTATGAAAATGCCAGGTTTTGTAATGTTTTTTTTTTTGTAAATAATTATCTTCTTCATTACTTCAGTCTTACTCCAAGTGTAACAATATACACTATACCATTCAAAAGCTTGTAGTCAGCATATAGAAATTAAAACTTTTATTTAGCACACAAGTAATGATAAAGACATTTATCATGTTACAAACTATGTTGTTCTTCTGAACTTTCCATTCATAAAAAACAAAACAAAAATATAGCTGCAAGCAGCGATGGCGGGCCCAAGCCGTCAGTGCAACCGCCATCCTGGTGGCATCACGAAAAAGGGGCACAGCTGGCACATGCATTTACAGTAACCCTCTGGCAGTCTGTTTTTTAGGGATACAGCAACTAAAGGGTTAATAATAATAATACACACACACACAATGCACACAACAATATATAAAACTTTGGTAACACTTTCAATAAGGTTTGAGCAGATATTAACATTAACTATATTAATTCATATGAACAATATTTATATAGAATTTTAGTCTCTCTCTGAAGGATCATCACTCACTGGCACACACACAAAGAACAACATAATGACTTTTGTACCACTTTTCAATAAGTTTTTAGTTTTTAACATTATGTAAGCTTAACATGAACAATATTTTTATAGCACAGCTTTGATTGTTCCTAATTAAAATGTCTGGTTAACTGTACATCAGTTACTGTACCAAGTGAATCTCATAAAGATTTTTTTACTTTATTTTGTGTGATAGCTAAAACAATGGTTGTTCATACTTATAGTTTCTAAATAACTACTAGTTAACAAACAAAAAATATAAAATATTAATGTTAATCAAGTAAAATGATTAATTTACTTAACATTAGTTTATGTACTGTGAATTAACATAAAAATAATATTTTTAATGTTAGATTAACTACATTAAATAAGATTAATAAATTATTTTAAAATATATTGTTCCTTTTTAGTTGCTCGTCAATGCATTAACTAAGTTTTATATATATATATATCAGTTTGGACTTGAATCAAAGAGGGGAAGCTTGCAAGAAAATAAATCAGTATTTATTTATTTAATTATTCATTTTATTTTATGTGCATTATAGCTTAAGAAATCTCCTAGGCATTATCTGTTTTCATCAGTCTTAGAGACAAGATATCCAAGAACCAGTGATTTGTAGGGCACTGACAACATAGTTTTATATAATTAGGTCTAGCAATAATTATCGTTAATTATCGCATAAGAATCTAAAATTTAAAATTTAAAGCTGTATCATGATCATTATTATAACGTATCGTGAGGTACCCATGCAAATTAATATTCCCACCCCTTTTAATGTTAGTATTAACTAACATTAAAAATATTAATAAATGATCTAAACATAGATTGTTCATTGTTAGTTCATGTTAGTTAATGCATTACATAATGTGGGTAACCGGAAAGTATTCAGACCTTATTGTAAATTTTTGCCAACACTTTTTATGATCTATTGCACCATTTGCTAATAATTATTTTAATGATCTATAAGTTCATTTGTGAAATAGTTTTGCCTGCATTACAGCTTAGTCTTCATCTGTGAGCTGAACTGTTTTACTGTTACATCCATGAGATGATGTAAGTTCAGATGTCATTTCACAGGATGTCATAGGTCAGTATCAAATGAGTTTCAAATTATTATTTGCAGCACAAAAATGTATAAGTCCACGTGTAAGATTTAAAAAATATATTTTTTATGTTGTAATTAATATTATTATTAACCTAATTATATAAAATTATGTTGTCAGTGCCTTACAAATTAACTGGTTCTAGGATTTATTTTGTCCCTAAAACGGGCAGAATAGGATAAGGCCTTAGAGACTTCTTAAGCTGTAATGATAAATAAATAAATACTGCCATTGATCTTTATTTCTTGTGGTTAAAAAGATGTTTAAATGTCTCTGTCTGTCTCTCTCTCTCTCTCTCTCCCTCACCCACCCCCTCACCCAGCTCCTCACTTCCACACTCAACACACACACACACACACACACACACACAGACAGAGAAACACCCATCCACCCCCACACACACCATAGTGCAAACACATCAGATGTCTGATAGATTTTTTTATTTTCTGTTATTCATAGACCTTTTGTAAAGTCATGAAACTAACCATACTTCTTCAGAATGACTTGTTCTATGTATGTAAAAAGTTTTGAAGTGTTTGGAAGCTGCACTTTAAAGATATAAAATGACTGCTCTCTTTTTTACTGTAACTTTAATAAATCGCCATTAATACACCGTTCAAGGTATCCTAAATCCGTTAGCAATTTAGCATCTTCAGTATCTTGGCATCATGTTGACAAAGTTTGGTGTGAACTACTTGTTTCTGCTTGGAGGAGTATGGCCTGATATTTCAAAATACCCACTGTAGCCGACTTCCTGTTGGTCGTAGCTAATGAGTGTAAATTAGAAAGTTGTAAGACCACGTGTATGTATCTTTAGATTTTGTTTATGTTGTAATTAACATGATTATCAGAATCAGAATGAGCTTTATTGGCCAGGTATGTACACATATGAGGAATTTGTTATAGTGACAAAGCTCCACAGTGCAACAGAATGACAGCAACGGGACAGGACACAGACAACAAAAGAACAATATACAAATATACATATAGGCAATGTACAAAATAGCAAAAACACTATGCAATACAGACAATCATGTGTGTCCAGGTCTGACGTGCAAATTTGAAATGGAAAAAAAATTAAATTAAAAATATTATATGTGTGGTGAATAAATTATTAACTTAATTATATAAAACTATGTTGTCAGTGCACTACAAATTAACTGGTTCTTGGATTTTTATATTTTTTTGTCCCTAAGACTGACAGAAAAAGATAAGGCCTAGGAGATTTCTTAAGCTATAATGCAAAAAATAAAAAATAATAAAATAAAATAAAATAAAATGACCATAATTAAATAAATAAATAAATAAATAAATAAAATAAAATAAAACGTATAATTAAATAAATAAATACTGATTGATTTTTTTCTAGTGATTAAAGAGATGTTTAAAAGTCTCTCTCTCTCTGTGTCTCTCTCTCTGTCTGTCTCTCTCACCCACCTCCTCACACTCACACTTAACACACACTCACCCATCCCCCCACATACACAGAGCCAGTGTGATCAAATGTCTTGATAGTTTATTAATTTTCTGTTATTCATAGACCTTTTGTAAAGTCATGAAACTAATCATACTTCTTCAGAATGACTTGTTCTATGTATGTAAAAAGTTTTGAAGTGTTTGGAAGCTGCACTTTAAAGATATAAGAAAATAACTGCTCTTTTTTACTGTAACTTTAACAAATCGCCATTAATACACCGTTCAAGATATCCTAAATCCGTTAGCAATTTAGCATCTACAGTATATTGGCATCATGTTGACAAAGTTTGGTGTGAACTACTTGTTTCTGCTTGGAGGAGTATGAATTTATTTACAGCTTGTTTCCCCCCGAAAATGACATTAAAAAAAAGATAGCCGGCTTCCTGTTGGTCGTAGCTAATGAGTGTAAATTAGAAAGTTGTCCGGCTTGATTAGAACAATTTATGTACCGAGTTTGGTGTCTGTAGCTAAAACTAACCCCCCCATTTTTGACAAAAGGTGGCGCTATAGAGCGCCTCTTCCACGCCCGTTTATGAGCTTTTTCCAGTGTCTAACTAACATTAATACTCATATGTGTGTTGAGTTTCATGACATTCTAAACATGTTATCTGCTTCAAAATCACCAGAAACAAATTTTCAAGTCTGAATACGTTGCCATGGCAACAGTATTTTAGATATCAATATTCCCTTCAACAGTTTTACATGGGCCGTGTTTTGACATTATTCTGATGAAGTTTGAAGCAAATCGATTAAAAATAAGATGCTGAATTCAAAGCATTTTGAAAATGACACACTTCCTGCTGCCAGTTGGTGGCGCTATAACTTTGACTCATAATAGTCACATATATGCACTCGGCATCATACAACGAACAAAACCCTGAAGTTTGATCATAAATCATACATATATATAGTGAATGTTATTAGACTTGCTTCCTCAACAGTGTGCTCTCACTCGTTCATCAAAGTTGTCTTGTCATGTGTTCTTGTCTTAGGACAACTTTGATGAACGTTTTTGATCCACTTCAAATGTAACTCGATATATATATATATATATATATATATACAGTGAGGAAAATAAGTATTTGAACACCCTGCTATTTTGCAAGTTCTCCCACTTAGAAATCATGTTCACCGAGGGGTCTGAAATTGTGGCAATCGTAGGTGCATGTCCACTGTGAGAGACATAATCTAAAAAAAAAAATCCAGAAATCACAATGTATGATTTTTTAACTATTTATTTGTATGAACAGCCCTGCAAATAAGCCGTACTTGAACACCTGTTGGGCGGAGCCTATCATGCTAGAAATTTGACCGGCTCAATGAGACCTATATGTGTACCGAGTTTCATATGAATACGTCCACCTCCAGTCCATGTGTGAGCTATTACATCCTAAAGTTTTCAAACTGCACCTGTTCTGAGGGGGCGCCGTTAGCTGCATAAAGCCACCTGTCCACCCCATACAATCAGTAAGAATCCAAGCCTACTAACATGGGTCCAACGACCAACAGAGCTTCCAACGTGTGTGCGACACTAGAGTTTTTGAGCAAAATTGTTAAGGCCTCCACAAGTGCCCTGGTTGAAAGGGCTACGGGGAAATTGCCAAGCAGCTTGGTGAAAAAAGGTCCACTGTTGGAGCAATCATTAGAAAATGGAAGAAGCTAAACATGACTGTCAATCTCCCTCGGACTGGGGCTTCATGCAAGATCTCACCTCGTGGGGTCTCAATGATCCTAAGAAAGGTGAGAAATCAGCCCAGAACTACACGGGAGGAGCTGGTCAATGACCTGCAAAGAGCTGGGACCACCGTTTCCAAGGTTACTGTTGGTAATACACTAAGACGTCATGGTTTGAAATCATGCATGGCACGGAAGGTTCCCCTGCTTAAACCAGCACATGTCCAGGCCCGACTTAAGTTTGCCAATGACCATTTGGATGATCCAGAGGAGTCATGGGAGAAAGTCATGTGGTCAGATGAGACCAAAATAGAACTTTTGGTCATAATTCCACTAAACGTGTTTGGAGGAAGAAGAATGATGAGTACCATCCCAAGAACACCATCCCTACTGTGAAGCATGGGGGTGGTAGCATCATGCTTTGGGGGTGTTTTACTGCACATGGGACAGGGCGACTGCACTGTATTAAGGAGAGGATGACCGGGGCCATGTATTGCGAGATTTTGGGGAACAACCTCCTTCCCTCAGTTAGAGCATTGAAGATGGGTCGAGGCTGGGTCTTCCAACATGACAATGACCCAAAGCACACAGCCAGGATAACCAAGGAGTGGCTCTGTAAGAAGCATATCAAGGTTCTGGCGTGGCCTAGCCAGTCTCCAGACCTAAACCCAATAGAGAATCTTTGGAGGGAGCTCAAACTCCGTGTTTCTCAGCGACAGGCCAGAAACCTGACTGATCTAGAGAAGATCTGTGTGGAGGAGTGGGCCAAAATCCCTCCTGCAGTGTGTGCAAACCTGGTGAAAAACTACAGGACACGTTTGACCTCTGTAATTGCAAACAAAGGCTACTGTACCAAATATTAACATTGATTTTCTCAGGTGTTCAAATACTTATTTGCAGCTGTATCATACAAATAAATAGTTAAAAAATCATACATTGTGATTTCTGGATTTTTTTTTTTAGATTATGTCTCTCACAGTGGACATGCACCTACGATGACAATTTCAGACCCCTCCATGATTTCTAAGTGGGAGAACTTGCAAACTAGCAGGGTGTTCAAATACTTATTTTCCTCACTGTATATATATATATATATATATATATATATACAGTGCCCTCCACTAATATTGGCACCCTTGATAAATATGAGCAAAGGCGGCTGTGAAAATAAATCTGCATTGTTTATCCTTTTGATCTTTCACTCAAAAAATTCACAAAATTCCAACCTATCATTGAAGTAAAACAATTGAAATTGGGGAGAAAATCTCATTGTGAAATAACTGTTTTTCTCCAATAAATGTTGGCCACAATTATTGGCACCCCTAGAAATTCTTATGAGTAAAATATCTCTGAAGTATATTCCCATTCATATTTAAATTTTTTAGCACACCAGGGTGACTAGGAGCATGAAATTGTCCAGCCATGACTTTCTGTTCCACAGGATTATAAATATGAGGAACACAAAGGCCAAATTCCCTTAATCATCCATCACAATGAGAAAAAACAAAAAAATATATTTCTGATGTGAAGAACAAGATTGTTGAGCATCACAAAATAGAAAGTGGTTGTAAGAAAAGAGTTAAAACATTGAAAATCCCCATTTCCACCATCAGGGTAATAATTAAGAGGTTCCAATCAACTAAAGATGTTAAAAATCTGCCTGAAAGAGGACGTGTGTCTATATTGTCCTAATGCACGGTGAGGAGGAGAGTTTAAGTAGCCAAAGACTCTCCAAGGATCACAGCTGGAGAATTGCAGAGATTAGTTGAGTCTTGGGGTCAGAAACCTAAAAAAAAAAAAATCAAACATCCCCTATATCACCACATGTTGTTCGGGAGGGTTTCAAGGAAAATTGTCCTCACTCATCCAAAAACAAACTCCAGCAAATTCAGTTGTCAGACACGACTGGAACTTCAAATGGGACTGGCTTCTGTGGTCAGATGAAACTGAAAAAAGAGCTTTTTGGCAGCAAACCCACCAGATGAGTTTAGTACAAACAGGGATAAAAAAGTACCCCATGTCCACGGTTAAATATACTGCTGGATCTTTAATGTTGTGGGCCTGTTTTTCTGCCAGAGGTCCTGAACATCTTGTTCAGATGCATGGCATCATGGATTCTATCAAATACCAACAGATAAAAAATCAAAACCTGACTGCCTCTGTTAGAAATCTTATAATGGGCCATGTTTTGATCTTCCACCAGGACAACAATCCAAAACAAACATCAAAATAAACACAAAAATGGGTCACTGAGCACAAAATGAATCTTTTACCATTGCTGTCTCTGTCCTCTGACCTGAACCCTACAGAAAATGAGTGAGGTGAACTGAAGAGAAGCAGCACCGTCATGGAGCTGTGAATCTGAAGGATCTGGAGAGATTCTGTATGAAGAAATGGTCTCTGATCTCTTATCAGGTGTTCTCCAAACTCTTCAGGCATTATATGAGAAAACTCAGAGCTGTTGTGCTGGGAAAAGGACATTGCAATAATTGGGTGCCAATAATTGTGGCCAACATGAAATAGTGAAAGCATTTATTTCACAATGAGATTTTACCCCCACTTTCAATTGTTTTACTTCAATGGTAGGTTGGAATTTTGTGAATTTTTTGAATGAAAGATAAAAAGGATAAACAATGCAGATTTATTTTCACAGCTGCCTTTGGTCATATTTAACAAGGGTGCCAATATTAGTGGAGGGCACTGTATATATTAGTGAAAGGGTGTGAAACTTGCTTTCAACAGTGTGCTTTCACTCAGTTTTTTATACATTAAACAAAACATTATATCATATTACCATATGCAGTTCAGTGTAGGACAGTTTCCTGTTTTGACCATTATGTGAAGTCAGCCAAATTCTATCATGTGAAAATGACACCCTATAATCCTTATCTCATTGATGTTCAGTAAGTTGTCTCTCATGAAAAAGTGACAGGACAGATGGCTTGTGTATCCTGTCAGTAATGTTGACATGTCCGAGCTTTTCCACTATTAGTGGGACTATTTCCTGGGTGACATTCATTTCGAGTTAAACTTTCCTGCCATACTTCATTAAGTGGAATGAAATGAGACCATTTGTAAGTTTCCATTGCAGAACTGATTTTACAGATGTCTGTACATGTGTAATTTAAGTTCTGAAAGTGCTAACAGTTCAAAAAAGACGGATTTTGCTACCAAACAACAGAAATAGCAGGATGACTTATTATTACCTAGTCAGCATATTCCTAATGCTGGACTCAACTTCAATTTCCATGTCTTGCTGATAAATTTGCTCTTTGTTATTGATTAGCATAATCTGTGACATTAAGACTTAATGCTTGAATATTATTAAATTCCTCAATAATCACATTGTCTTTTTAATTGAAAAATCTATTAAGTTTGAGATATTGACATCTAAGGCACAGTTACAAAGGAACAGACAAATAGTACTTTGACACTGCATAGTGTCACTTACATTAAGGATGACGGTAATTGCGCACAACATCACTCAGTTTCACGTGACTCCTGGCTCAACATGGCTATACATGCAGCGCCATGCAGTCTGTGTCCCAGCGTCCTCATGAGGGGAGGAACAGGGCTTCCAGACATCATAGTGATGACAATCTTTTTCAAATATTGTACCAATTTACCAGCACATTGTGCTGTGATGTTGCAGATGTTTTGCCTACTCAGTGCATCATTGGCTATGTTTACACTGCTAATTAAGCATTTTCCCCAATTCTGATTTTCTGCTCAAATACTTGTTGAGGGTATACACATGATCTTTAAAATTTGGTTCATATCAAACATTGGTCAACAATTCTATAGATGCTCTCATGCCACTTTGCTTAGGTCCAACGGTAAGGTGAATTTAGCTCACTGTGGGGTACCTTATTTTTCTCCCTGTGCCAAGTTGTCTCTATTTGCAGTGTTCTTAGTGTTATTTATAACGTGTATTGAGAAATCTTATATGAGGGTTTCCTTCATATACAGTAATGAATACCCGCATTACTTTTACAGCTCAGACTCAGTGTGTATTCTTACGATTTAAATGAGGTGGAGACTTTTTTTAAACTAAGTGCTTTCTCCATGTCATTTGTCACACATGTTTGTGGTTTCACAAAACCACACCCAAACACGCTTTTACACTACCACATGCAGCACATGGTTTTTATTGCAATTCGGAGAAGAAAAATGACAAGATATTTTTTTTGCAAACACTTGTCATAGTTTTCTACTAATAATATATGGTAAGATTGTGACAGAGCATATTTGTAATTTAAAACTTATAGCTGGCTGACCTTTGTTCCCAACATTGCCTGAGGTGTTCCAACATATATGATGCTGTTGAAGTTAATATTAAATACAGAAAATTTAATGTATAGTATCAATAAACAGTTTTGTTTACCATGTTTTGCACAGTCAGCTAATTTGATGTTACTCTAGTGTAAGGTATGTTTGAAAATATGAACAGGAGTACACCTTTCCTCATACCTACGCCCACTTTTGCAGGTAGAGTAACACTATGTACTTTTTGCCTTTCCGTAGCTTATGACGTATTTCACAATCACGTACTTGGAAAATATCTAGGGCTTTCTTTCTTCCCCTGTGGGTGCTTTGAATTCCTTCATAGGAAGCCCTTATCTCATCAATTACCACAGGTCTCATGCTTCCGTTTAACCACTGTACATTATTTGCATGATAAACAGACATGGCACAGCCTAACGAATCTAAACCAATTTTATGGATTCTCAGAAAAATGCCATGTTGTATTTGCCCAGATGATGTTTAACACTAGCTTAGTCTTTTTACTAGCTTTTGTGTAAATACAGAAGTTGGTTCTGTGAAGAGGAGGTGACTGCTTGATCTGGAGAATTACGGGAATTTGTAAGGACTTAAAATTCAAAATCTTCAATTTAATGTGGTAATGAGGTCTGACCCTCATTGCCAGCATTTCCAACAAGTGACATGTTTTGAAATTTGAACTCATTTCAAACTTTGTGACGTAGGTACAGTAATTACTTTGGTTTTCTTAGAAGGCTGCATGTTCTGACATTAAGCATTCAATCACACAATGTACCTGTACGTCTGTTTCAAAGCAGCTGATCAATTAACTAGCAAACAGTTTTCAATTAACAAGCCTTTTGGTTTCTTTCACAATGAAAAAAAAAGGCCTGATCATTTACTGTCAAATTGTCTATGCAAGATTAGTAGTATGCCAAGAACTTAAACACAGCCTAGTGTCAAATAACATTCAGTCTGGCTCCTTTTTAGTCCTTAAAGTTTTATTTTGGGAAAACTGACTCCTCATGTCCTATTTCCCCCAAGAACATTCCTTTGCACCCTACAACGTTTAATTTTATGATGTAAGTATCTGTAATATTTAAAGTCAAATAGCTCTGAATTGTACTACAGTTAAAGGCTGTAGACTGTTTTCTTTTGTGTAATGGTTATAGACATAAGAAAATGATTTTTTTTAAACCCCATATTCTGATGAGCTATCAAAACACTTATTTATACTCTTTTGTCCGTTAGCTTTTTCTGGAGGGAAGGAAAACAAAAGAAGACTTGCAGTTGCATGTGTTAAACCTGTTGTCAAATATCCTGTTTTACCCCATACATACCTTATGTTGCTCACTCTGCCTCAGTTGTTGTGAGGGTCTGTGTGTGCATACATTTTATTATATAATATAATAATTATATTATAATATATTATATATTTTGCAAACCAGAAAGCTCTCATGTTTATGCTTAGAAACATGTGTCTTGCCATTATAGCTAAAATTGATTTATTCTCCAAGTCTTGATAAGCCACTTAAAATGCATGCTTTGTTTAGTCATCGCAATTGCTTTTCTATTTACAAAAATTGACTGTTTTTCTGATGCTTACCAGTTAGCAGACTCGCTAGAGATGTTTGAATCATCTATTGTATCAGTGTGAATTTGCTTTTCATTCAGCCCAACAAATATTTGTTGTGCGCTTTGTACAAATAAGACCATTCACTGGCAATTAGTTTAGCTTTTTCGTTCACTGTAGGTGTTGTATAATAATTTAAATTCCATTTGGCATATGAATCCACCTTGCTAAACAGATTTTGCATGCTAAACATTTGGCCTTTGATAACAGTTTGATTGCAAGTGTTATAATAATGAAGTGATTTACTAAATGTGTGTAGCAGTGTTTGTGTTCTTGTATGTGCATTAAACACGTGTGTGTTTAAACATACTGTATTTGTTATGCATGTTTGATATTTTAAATCATTTACAGGAGTATATCCTGTATATGTGTTTGCTGTAGGAACTGGGAGGCATTGAAGAGGTGGGATGAGGCGATTCAGCTCACACCAGACGATGCTGTGCTGTATGAGATGAAGTCACAGGTAAAAAAGAAAATCTGCTAAGTTCATTCACAATATAAGATTAATTTTAATGTAAATGGTAAGACTGCAATAGTGGAATTTACCACAGATGTAGAGACGCACATCTGTTATGCTGACACACTATTTTCCTCTCTTCTCTCTTTCTCTCTGGCTGTTATTTTCATTTCCTCCTCCCCAAGTTTCACTGTCCAAACACTCTCCCTATCTGTGGCTTTATAACAGAACATTTTGATATCTAGGTTTTTTTTTTCCGTATTGTACCTTCTCGTCTCTCACCGTCTTGTGCTGTTACCACACAAACTGTGTCTTACATAGAGAACACGATGGACATACTGTATCTGTCCTTCACTCTAGATGGAATTATTATTCCTTGAGGACGCCACCGATTTTAGATAGCGATCCTGAATATGCAACCCACATCAACATAAATAAATGATGCCATTTAGCAGATGCTTTCTCATGTCTTAATGTAGGGAAAGCCCCGTTGGGTTTCAGTTTCTTGCACAAGAGCGCAGTGGTGATCTGACAAAGCTGTTACACTGTCATTAAGTCACCAGTTCATGAGTCACATTTCGGATCAGACACGGGATCCTTCAAGTTTGTAACCTAGATATGTGGTAATCTGTCTACCACCTCTGTATTTGTGACAAAATGTGATGAACACAATGAAATGTTATAAACAGTGTTGAAGGATTGCTGTGTTTCTTTCATTACCCTGTGTGACTAATAAAAAATAACTAAAATTATATGTTATTGATTGTTATTCACTGATTGATGGTTAAAATAATGTCATGAACAGGATCGTGGAGTTTGCTTCAGCTGGTGGTGGGCTGTTTCTAAAAAAATATGTTTACAGATCACATTAATATGTTAGCAGTTTGTAATGAATAGTAAACCTGTTTTACGATGATGAATGACAGCGTTAAGACCATAAAAGAAAGAAAAGCACTTTGACGACCCTCCAGGCGGGCTGCTCCCTCAACGTTAACAAGCCAGAGCAACGTCTTTATCCATTGTACACATGGGAAAATGTTTGTGAGCACCTGCTTTTGTACAAATCAGATGGTAACAGGATATATTTGTAAAACATTTGCATAATGCTCACAAAAAAAATCACAGAATAGATAATATTATTGTTAAGATGACAGAGCTGCTAGAGCAGATGGTGGTTTCAGGTTATGATGAGCCAAAGATGGCCATTAGTTTCAGTCAACAAATTACTTAATCAGCCTTTTTATCTGCTCCATCAGTCACCTCATTCACTCTTCTTACCTTTAATATCCTATCTTTCACTCTCTCCTGTCCATCATCCACTAGCATCTCATCTCAGCTTTAGCTCTCACAGTCAAGATGAGAGTCTGCTATCAGGACATTACAGTATCTTGGATCTGGCAGAGGCAGATCGACTCAAAATATCAGACAGTTTTTCTGTCGAGCATTTTCATCTCTTTGACATCTTACATTTAATTTTACACTAAACAGAGGGTATTGATAGCTTGAAATGGTATGTAATTAATTTTAGTTTCTCTTCTTCACTTGTTTATCAGGATCTTAGTTACTGTATATTTTGTCATTTTGACATGTCATTTTTAAATTGCAGGCATTTGAAATGATGACCAAATTCTGTGATTCTGTGTGAGAAAACAAAGACCGATTTTAAGCTTTAGACTTTCATGATTTCAACATATCTGCAATGTAAGCTCGTCTCAGGAATGGTCTTGAATTGCATCATTTTGATTTCTCCTTTATTTTACTTCACTAGTCTGTACAGAATTTGCTGAATGGCCCTAAATCGTGACATAGATGTTTGTGTACTTGCTTGCCTTACTCAATCATACGCACACACGTATGGGCTATAGAGCATGTTCAGTGACTTAGCTGTACAGTGGCCCAGTAGGCCTAGTGCACAACACAATGAAATCACCACAACACAACGCATAGGACCAATTTCTTAGTGTTGTGCTAATTTCATTGTGTTGCGTCTTGTTTCCATTCTGTTGTGCTAATTTCATTGTGTTGCTACTTGATTCCTTTGTGTTGCGACTTGTTTCCATTGTGTTGTGCTAATTTTGTTGTGTTACCATTGTTTTGTGCACTACTGGGCCACCGTATAGCTGTTTATTGAGATGAGTGCACACACAAACACACTTGTTTGCTCTCTTATTTCACTAAAATAGGACCGATTACATCCAGCTGCAGTCATTACATCCAGTCACTTAGTCTGTTCATTCTTTCTTCTTGTAACCCTGTTTTGTCTTTCCCATCCTTCACTGTCTTTTTTTCTAAATTTTCCACCCTCTATTATTTCTCACTTTTAAACTCTTTCATCGCTCTTCATCTTATCTTTGGCACAAGTGTCTTGGTTTTGATGTCTGTGAACGTTGTCTGTTGCAGTTTTGTTTTTCATGGCACAGATGAGTGTGAGTGAAATGACAGGTTGGACTTTAAAACTCCTTTAGACTGATTGATTTCCTGATTAAATTTTCGATCAAAGCAACAACAGTCAGTTCATGTTCTCATCTAGCACTCTCATTCAGAGATCTAACACAGACTCGGTATGTGGGTGTTAACTTCAGAAACTGGATAAAGCCTAAATCAAATAGTCTTTGCAAAACTGTGAATGTAACAGTGATAGAGCAGGTTTTACATTGGTTTTAAATTGGGTCTCCATTATAGTTTTTCAAAATGAATAGACATTCATACGTACATGCATATAAACATGTTTCTTTGCAAAAAACTGCATCTGGAAAACCTGTAAAGTTGTTTTTCTACATGTCATATAAAGATATAAAAAAAATGGTATGAAATTGTTTGGCATTATTTTAGTTAATGTTATTAAGTTTAATAATAAATAATATCAGTTAAAAATATATAACAAAGCATTGCATTTCATATTGGTTATGAATGATTGGCATCCATTGCATTCAGTGAAGCTTCACTAGAGGTTGAACATCTGTTGGTCATGTCAGAATGATCACAATTTATTGAGTTGAGTGCACATGAACAACAACGTAGACGCATAATTACCAGAAGAAAACTCTGCACTTTCTTTCAAATTGCTATTGATCACAATACATTACTGTGAATGTTGACTTTACACTTTGTTGCACCTAATGTGGACTTTTTTTTCTTCCTGCCTATAATAAAACTGTCCAGTCATTCCATTTCATTTTGAAAAAAAAAAAAAAAAAAAATTTGGACTCGTCATATAATTATGACTTCCGAACTCATAAGTGGGAATTTCCCAGAAGCACTTGAGCGCAGCATAGGTCAGGGATTCATTTCAGCACTGGCTGTCCTTATTTTCCCCTTCTTGTAGTGACCTTTTCCTGACTGATCACATGATTATATGAGGTGAGTCACCTGAAAAGAGTGATGATTGAGTGTGTCTCTCATTAGTAATCTGATCGCATTGAAGTGGCAGGTTGGCTCTGGTCTTACCCTGATCCATTTACAAGCAATGTTTCACAACAAGTCGAGTTTGCATAAAGTTTATTTTTTAATTTTCCTTCTCAATTTGTCCTTTCTTCTCTCTCACCATGTCCCCTGCATCTGCTTATTACACATCTGTTTAGCAGTGGCGCTCACCTCATCGTGAATCTAATATTTTTCAGCCTACCTGCCTGCAATTTCAGAACCAAACCTGCTGGAAACTAAGATTACAGCCCAGTTCTGTCCTTTAACTGCTGTTACTTTGGCAACACCCTGCCCTGTATAAAGCTGGTATTTACTTAGATTATTGGGCTGACCTGAATTTAAAGGCTTTAAGTAAATAAAACTCTATAATGGAAACATCTGTGATGTAAGAACATCCCTGTGTTGCCACGTAGTGCAGTGTTTGCTCGCTCGTTGTCATTATATTGTCTCTCTCTTATGGCCCAAGTGGATGTTTTGTGATAACACTTTATTGTTGTTTAAAATAATTTTTTTAATTACATCAGCTTGAGAACTGTTGTAACTGAGTCAATATGAATAGAGTTGCTCATTCTTGACATTAATTTGTAGACCAAACTTGAAGGCTAATTAACCATGGAAAACTGCAGTAACTTTTTAGAACAGTCATGTTTGGATATCTGACTGAAATTAGGTCTGTGGTGAAAATTATTTAGTTTTGTTCTTCTATAAATTATACCTAGTCATACCTCAAAGTGAATTTTAAAACTTTTGTTTTCTTAAAGAATGTAATTTTCTAACAGTGTGCTACAAAAGCTGTTGTAAGTTGCATAAATCAGATTGTGTAAAGGCTTTTTTAATTTTAATCCAATTTTTTGCCCCGATTTGCAGTCTGGAGGAGTCAGTGCACATTGCCAAAAGTACCAGCCAGTCTGAAGATTTTGGCCAGTTGGAGGAGACCGATTTCACAGATGGGCACAAACTCCATTTTTATCTCCATAGTTTCAGACTATGATCCCATTCAGTTGGAGGAGTCAGTTTTAGAGCTTATATTGTTTTCATTTGTCTTGCGTCTTCTAGCAATGAGGCATGTGTTCTGTGTGACTTTGTTGTGTTGGAAACAACTGGTATTCTGGTAGCGTGTGTTCATCATTCATTTGGTGTATGATTCCCAGTCAGCAAGTGTTTGATGCCTAGTCTTTTAAAGTGCTCCTGTAATGCTATTTGAAAGCTTCATAATTTGGTTTTGGGAATCCCCAAAAACAGGTTTACATGCATGCAAGGTCAAAACTTTAATTTTCTTATAATATGCATCTAAATTTACCTTATTTCTCAACGACTTTCAAATCATTAATTTGAAGATTCATCTTTCTAAACCCCTCCTTTGCGTGAGGCTACTCTGCTCTGATTGGTCCAATGACCAGTCTTTTGTGCTTGGTCAACTGCGTTACAGTGCATGTTCGAAACGGAATGTAGTAAAAACCCAAATAACAATTGTCGACATGTTATCCACACAAACAAGCTACAGCCTTTGAAGAGGGTTCAAGTTTTCATGGGATGTCCATGCAGAACGTAAGCAGGCATAATGCATATGTTAACTTTTGACGTGTGAACTTAATGGAAAGGGAATTAGAATTTTAAACGACTCAATTAAACCATTCAGAGTCGACTCCATCATTTGCGAGACAATAACTTTATTTATGATGCACTTTCAGCTTTATTTTGCGGACTGTTTACATTCACATACCGCTACGTTACACACTGCATGAAAGGTAATTTTCAAAAATCCATAATAAGGGCAACTTTAACATCTGTTTAGATTTTGAAATTAGTGTTGAGAAAACATTTCAGAATTGAGTCTGTCAACTTCTAACCTTGTAATGTGTAATCCATAGGTGTTGATCACCCTTCAAGAAGTGTTCCTGGCTGTGCAGTCTGCAGAGATGGCCACCAGACTCCGCCCCCTCTGGTGGGAGGCGTGGCAAACGCTGGGCCGCGCCCAAATAAGTCTTGGCGAAGTAGAACTTGTAAGTAGATGCAATTATGCCAAAAGTATAGTTAAATCTGCCCCATCGGGTCTTACCGTAAAAAAAATATAATAGAACCACTGCAATATTTTCAGACAGAAAATAATAACATTGTACATAAATGTGCATAAATGTGATATTTAGTCCAAAGATTAAATGTTTTTTAGATTCGATAAGCAGAGTTCCGTTCATTGATTGCAATTGGAGCATTTTTGCTGTTTTTTTTTTTTTTTTTATTAACGAACAGCGTATAATAAATGTTCTCTTTTATTATATCCAATCCCACAACATCAGGGCCCTAGGCGACAACCTGTATAGTCTAAATGAACAGCCGACCTTGGGAGTCGGTTTATTAGGTGATGAATTGTTTCCATACAAACAGTTTATTCAGCATTCTGAATCATCTCTTCCATTTTTAAGCGAACAGCCTGTGGTCTCCAATCCAGCATCCCTCCATGTTATGCTATCAGTGTCCTTGTCGGTCAGTATGAAGGGAATGAGTCCTCTTTCCACTTATCCATCACTCAAATTGAGTGTCATTGTGAGGAAATGTGTAGTTCAGTACGTCCAAGCCCAGGAGCATGGAAGATTACTTGAACAGGAACACTGCCACACCTTACATGCCCCGACCTGTGTGTGATTGTGTGCATTAGACCGACATGCTTAATGAAAGAAAACCTTGCAGATCCTGCAGTTCTCCAGCTAGTAACTACTTGCGTGTGTGTATAGTAATCCAAACGCTCATCGCACACACTGAGTTTGACATCTTGGCTAGAAATTGAATAAATACTTTACTATTTTGGGCTAAGCATGCCCTGTCAAGTTATTCACCGAAGAGAAAAATAACCTGAGGATGGAGGAGGACTCGGGTGAAATGTTAGGACTAATGTTTATGTTCTGTGATTTTTAAGAGGGCTGTAGTTTTTTGCTGGATCATGGAACACATTTTCTTAGAACTGTTGCAATGATAATTAACTTTTGGTTAAAAGGTTGTTCACAACAAGGATAACTATTTTCCCGCCCAAATCTTTAATTCATAGCACATGATAACTTCTCAAGATTTATTCAAACTTTGCCAGTGTTCATTCTCAAATGAACATGTGTAACATCAATAAGAGCTCCTGCATTTATTTTGCTCTAATGTAAATTATTAGTTTTAATAAAATGTATGTCTATGGGTCAACGTAGAGTTCATAGTATCAATGTGTATGCATTGTTGAAGCTTTTGGAACCATGCTGATCATTTGTATTAATTTTTAAATGAGGCCTGTCTGTTTTCAGTTAACATTTTCCTTGATTCTGAATCATAGTATCCACAATTTTAATCATGATATTGCATAATTTAACACATTCTTTAAAGAAAAAGAACTCATTTTAGATTGGGCAATTCATTCCAGCTCACATAAGATTAACATCCAATCAATTTTTCCACATTTTGAGCACATTTTACTGAAAATCACGCTGTTCCTGGAAATCTCCTGTTCATTCCAAAGGAATGTTCGATAAAGTTTATTTGAGTAAGAAATAAAGAGGCTGGAGAAGAAGTTAGTTTTTTTTTTTTTTGTTCGAGCCCTTAATATTTTAATAAATTCTTGCAAAAGAAGTGTAGTGTCATTTTAAAAGTACACACGTTTTTTGTTAATACAAAAAAGTTGCTGTTAATAATTTTCTTTGTCTGGAGTTATGACATTTTGATTAAAAATTGTGAGGTTAAAAAATGAAATATATGCATAATTGTTCACAATAAGATCAACAACATGCATTTAGAAAATTGATAGGATGAATTTCCCTTTCATGCCTACTTTTGTTGTTATAACCACATGAAAATGTCAAGTAACTTTTGTATTTGTACAAAAAAAAAAGAACAGTCATCTTACAGGATTCAGCACTTTCCAGTTTGTACGTTGGTCATTCTAATGGAGGAGGCAAGATTGAATGAGTCTATATCATGACTTCAGCACAACTGTTGAAATCATCTCTGCTAAATCGATCAGGACTCTGGAGGAGAAAAGGTCTCCCGAAGCCATCAGATGGCTTTATTCCTCATTAAAGGTTTTCTTCTTGACAAGGGCTAGGCATTCTTGGCTCCTGCTGACACTGGCTCTGATATTCTTCATCTCTCAGGCTGATACGTGATCTGGTGTTTCTGTTGAAGGAGTCGACCATTTCTTTGTAGATTGTCGAGTCAATAGGGCAATTATGAAAGGAAAATGGCTGGCTAAATCCTATTTATGAATTCATTATTTTCCCAGGGGATGAAGAGAAAGCAAATGTCGTTCTTTCTCTCTCTTTCATCCCCTCGTCCCCTGGGTAACACGAGCAGGGTGACTGATTCACAGCAGGAACTAGGCTTTAGACCTCGTACGGAGTTAAATGAACATGTGTTAGATCAGTTCTCCATAGACTGAACGAACTCTTCAGCACTCAAGCAGCTGTGATACTGTTTGCACATAAAAGCCATCTTCAGGAAATTATTATTTAGCTTTCTGACGGTCATTTTAATACTGTGCACACCAAATACTGAGTGTAGAATAAATCGGACACATGTAGTAGTTGTTTCATTCTTAATATGGTTTGCAGCTGCCGGTGTTTTTTTTTTTTTTTTTTGTATGCGATCATGGATGATGTGATTTGTTAGGGCTTATTATAAATTGAGCTGAAACCACATGCGTGTTTCTTTTTAGTTTATTTCTTAAAGTATTTTTTTTGTCAAGAAATGGGAAATGACTTGTGTAAATGAAGTTGTTTTAGTACATTTTCATTAGTTCCAGAAGGCTGCAGAGGTTTATTTTATTATGAGAACTAGCAGGGAGTCATGAATGCTCATTTGGTTTGATTGTGTTCATTTTGGAGTGTAAGGTATGTGCTCATGAAGTGCTATAGAGTCCATGCATGTTATATTTGTGCAAAACACAGCAGAGGGCAGAACTAGCATTCAGTGTGCCACTGCTTTTGGTCATCAAACATTTAAGTTCAAATAAAAACATGAAATAATTTTAATGAAACTATCTTGAGATAGCGGTTAGGTTAGAAGAGTTAGATTTAAAGATTAATCTCAAGATGTACATGTATTACAAATTTTGTTGGTTTTGTTGGATTTATTTATTATTTGTTTATTTTAGTGCTCTATAGCATAAACTTTGCTATAATATTCGAAGTATTCAAGTTGTTTTGAATTATAGTGTTTATTATATTGAAAAATATAATATTTTAAAAACGGTTGATATATGTATACTGGGCCCATCTCTATATATATAATTTATAATAACCTTCAAAAGTTTGGGGTCAGAATTTTTTTAATTTAAATAAGTTAATACTTTTAATCAGCAAAGATGCATTCAATTAATCAAAAGTGAGAGTAAAAGCAGAGCCTCAGAGGAATAAATATATTAAAATAAAATAAAAAAATCTAATTGTAATAATATTTCACAATATTAGTGTTTACTGTATTATTGATCAAATAACACATTTACAGTAAAATTAAATTTGTTAACATTAACTAAGAATGATAAATACTTTTAAAGCATTTATTATTTTATGTTAATTCCCACACGTTTAATGTTCCTCTGTGTGTTCCAGGCTGTACGGTCCTTCCAAGTGGCGTTGCACCTGCATCCGTCTGAGCGCCGCCTCTGGGAGGAAGACCTAGGCTGGGCCCTACAGCTCCGGGAGCAGCAAAAAGCTCTCTGTGAAAGAGAGAAACAGGAAGAGGAAGCCCGAAGGCTCCTTGTGGAAGCTCCTGAGCTGAAGAGTGATTATGATTTTGAAAGCGATGAAGTGATTGAGGCTTGCACTGCCATGGCTGATAGACAGAAAAAATATGAGGACCTAAAGAAAACAGCGGTTGTTGTGGACGCACGCGGGGTCGCCAAAGAGGTGATTGTCGAAGATGACAGCGAACCCTCTTCGTCCTCACAGAGTGTTTTAGTCAAGGCACGAGGACTCTGAGTGAAATGGAGGATGGTTTTGTGTCTCCTCATGTGTATATTGTTTAGATTATGTATGTATTGTTAAGTTTATTTGCTAATCCAGGGTTCTGATTGACTTCCTCATAGTGTTTAACAAAGTTACTATTCCCAGTGAATTTGTAAAGTGAGTACCAGATTCCAAGAAGAATTTGGAATGCTTCTGGATCATTTTCACTCAAACAAGAGCATAAATTCCTTCCTTTTACTGAAGCATTCTGTGGTTATTTCATAGTTTTAGCGCAGCTAAGTGTCGCCTTTTAAGTTTCCAAAATAGCAGAGCAATTTATGTTTTAAAGATTTTTACAACAAAAATCATCATAATTTAGAAGTAACTGGCTTTTATGGAAATAATTAAATTATCTGTCCTATTTTTCACCCCCACATCAGAACGCTCTGTTTGAATAGGTGTGACAGATTTTAGACTCAGAAGTAAACGCCCACTGCTGTGATTAAACAGATTAAACGTAATAAAAACAGTTACTTACATTTGTGTGGTGCGACATTACTGTTGGATCGGATCCAATATAGTCAGCACAGCATTGTCTTTTATTTTCAATCTTTCTGAAACTGTTTATTATTTTCTGTTTATTTTTATTTTCTGTTTGTAAATTCGTGGTAAAATGAAGTGAACTAAGGAACAAGTTCTCACTGACACAGTCTGGAACTTCTTTAAAAAATAAAGTTCATCCACTGTTTTCTAATGTTGGAATCAAAAGGAAGGCAATGCAATGACTGTGTTTTTCCACAGCTTGGCACTGCATTTTGTTGTCTTCTGAGCCATCTTTATTGTTTGGTTTCTGCGTAGACCTGCATTTGTCTCTTTCATTATTTATACTACGTGCGCAAATCGGTGGGTGGGGCTAAACAGGCAGTGATGTAGAAGCGGGCGTTGATCTTTTTCTGTGGAGGCGGTGTTAACCACACTATTACGTCATAAAGTGGTACATTCCACAAGCTGTCGTTTTGACAGACTGGCTTCCATATAAGCTGTTTTTATATTAATGAGAACGTTTTGAGTTCTGAAACTTACAGGATGTTTTTAGAATACAGTGACCTCTTGTATGTCAAAAGATCAAGGGAATTTTGATTCATGACCCCTTTAATGTACTGTCTTGATTAGCAGTGTCATCATTCCTAGTTGGCTTTGTTTCAGTCCTGTTTTATGTGAGATGTGAGCCCTCACTTGGGACCCGAGTGCTGTTAAAGCAGTGTGAATCTCTGATGTACCAGTGGGAAGAGCAAGATACACACATTTGCTCCATTATCTATCTACAGACTTTTGGAGTTTAGTTAGTGCTACTAAGAAATGAAGTAGGAGTAATGGATTCACGGGTTAAACTCTGGCTAAAGATCATGCAGGAGAGGAGAGAGGTCATGCAGGGAGGAATAGTAACCATTGTCTGTTGACTAAAAACAGACTTTTAGTTTGCATGCTTTATTATAGGATTATATATGGATTTAATGTGTTCTATGTGCAGGTAGAATAATGTGCTACAGGTTGGTGCAGGTTTTTTTTTTTTTTTTTTTACATAAGAATACCTAACATTAACATCATAAAAAAACAGTTTGTTCCCCTGGTTCAAAATGAAATATGCTTTACTCTGTTCTAAGTACCCCACAATTTCAGTTTGATTGTGACATGCCTTACATGTGTGCGTGAACTTGGCTGTTACTGCCACTGACCCCATTATTCATAGGCATTCATACACTATCTGCACTGATACTGTCCAGCTGCGTGCGTGGGCTGCAAACTGGGACATTTACGTCTCTAATGCTTTTTATTTGGCACCTGTGGGACCTGGCGGAAGCTTCCAGCATCCTTCTGCCTTCCGCTAATCCTTTGCTAATTGTTGCTTTATTCAAATAAATGAGGACACTAACGTCTTCATTAATGATGTTTTAGGGAGATGCCTGAAACTGATGGACTGTGGACTGTGCTGCTGTAGGACTGCAATGAAAGATCGCTTTTGTCAGTTCTCATTTATGTATATGTATGGAAACGGGACAGGTGGCAGTTTGTACGTCACAGCAAGTGCACAAATGCATGATTCATGCTGAGAATACTTGCAGTGGAGAGTAGAACTGATTTCTCTTCATGAGCTAATGAAATTATGAGATGTCTACAGTCGGTGAAGGTCTCCAGATCTGTCCGTACACATTGGTCATCGTGTAAGGATCATATAATGATACCCCAGTGAATCACGACTTATTTAGTTTGAACCACAAAAGCAAACGGAATGTCAGAGTTATATATTTAAGGATGTGGATACAATATGATGAATGAGATGATTTTATCCAAGAATTTAAGAGGTCTAACATGACCTAACCTGACCAGTCATTTATTCTTCTAAAAATATAATGAGCTCTGACCTTTTAAAAAAGTGGACACAAGGATTGCTGACACATTGGAAACATTACACTTGAAACTAAATGTTGGGTCATTATGGGTCATGTCTTTTTCCACATACAGATCCAATCTATGCTGCGAGTAGGATGAGTGTGCACGTCTTATGAATACTGGTCTTGTTTTTTTAATTTTGGACTTATCCCATCAGTAAATTGTTTATAATTTTTTAACAGATCCATTGTGTTCATTGATGTTCTCTGGACATAAGACTTTTTGCATCTCTGAAGTATATTTATTTGCTTGAATGCCAAATCAAGATAAAAAACTACTCCGACATAAATTTAATTGAGTTAAAAATGACATCTTTAGATGTCTTTCTCAAACAATTTCTCAAATGTTTTTGATTAGACATTTGCCTTTAATTTTGACAGCAAGTGGAGAATTTTATTTAAAACTTTATTCAGTAATACCTAAGTCTAAATGACAACATCCAATTTTGTAATAATCTGATATATTAAATTGATTTGTAATGCTTGGTAGGACTGGGAACTTTCAATTCATTTAAATGATTTCAATGATATTTGAATTATGTTATACAGTATATCTGCTATGCTTATATTAATATTTAAGAGTGCGACAACAAATACCATAAGATTTTTGTTTTCAGTTTTCTATTCGTCTTCAGTTCAAGAGTTTATTTCAGCATAAATAGCTGGCCATTGCACATTCTGGAGGGTCACATCAAGGGCAAGAGCAAGACAAGATTGTCTTTGTGTTTGAAAATGTGAAAATGAAATGGTGAAAATATACACAGTAATGTTGAATCATTTATATACACGCAGCAGATGATGGTGCTAAGTAGTTTAAATCATGCCTCATACTGTTTTGATACACAAGAATTGTGAAATAAAACAAAAACCATATAACTGCTTCAACATGAGTAGAACCATCTCAAACTTGACCTTCTCACAGAGAAGAAATAACTAGAGTCCACAGATTGTCTAAAAAGACGACAATAAATTAAAGCAAGACAGCATTCACATTTTAACATCACAAGTATGTACAGACGAACTCAACAGTTCTTCCTCGATGACCACTGACTGATAGTGACAGTTCAGATTTTCTTCAGTGGTTACAAGGATTTAAAAGTGCAAAACATACGACCTTAAAAGACATTCAGCATCTTAATAGCTTTTACGATTTCATCACCTCACTATACATTCTATCATCTACACATACTTTAAAAGAAACAAAAAATAGCAATAATGTGCTGTGTATCATGTGCTCTTACATTGTATGATGAGTTTTTGGGTACCGCTATATTTTGTGATGGTGTTACTCTCAGTAAACATGGATATGAAATTGCTTGGTTAATTCACAGAATATCGTACATATTATGGAAATTCCAAAGAATGTACACTTTAGCTACATCTTATGTAAGTTTGAAATAGTGGACAGTTGTTTATGCACCAATGGAAATTAAATGTGTTTTGGTCACCTTAACATAAGGAAAAGGAAATTTTAAACCACGAGTTCCAGCATGAGAAAAGCTAACAAGGCACTCTGGTTACTTGAACTTGTGACCTAATGGAGTTCTCACCAAAATGTCTGCAAAAAGGGAACTTGAAGCAGGGCAGTAGATATTTGCTCACATGGTCGTCCATCAAATCTAATCAAGATCTGCCCGGGTCAATAAAATCAGTCAGTCAGGGCCTAATGGAACTGTATTCATCTAATACGAAGGCCTTTTCTGCAGCAATTCACAACAGCTTACAATAAATTAAATACACATTTTTTAGAGCTCTGTTTCGCTGTTTAGAATATGCAGTCAGCATAACATGTTGCTCAACAAAACCCATTTCTTTTGAAATGCATTATGAGTTACTATCAGAAAATGAGGCCAGTTTGCCTCTCCATCCTCCTCTACTCTTTCACTCTTTCCAGAATCCCATCATGCAATTTTTTTTTTGCATGTGTTGATCCAGATATATAGCAACATTGTTTTTCCTACTTTAGTAAGTACTTTTTTGAGTCCTGTGCTTAGTCTTTCTCTTAAACGTTTCTCTTTAGTCTCATGAGTTTTTAGGAATTCTTTCTTTCAGTTTTTGCTCTTGAAATGTATTTCTCCTCCCGACACGTCGTTCTGCTGAACTAAGCGAGTTTTTCAGCATGCATCATATGCTTCTTTCTTGTAAGCTCAAAGTCTCATCTGTAAAGGTCACCTGCAGCGGCTGGTTCTTGGAACACTGCGCTTCATTTGTGTTGGAGTTCCTGCACGAATGTGATTTCACAAAATCCGTGTCCGTTTCCGTCCTGTTTTCTTCACTGCTGAGCTCTAACACCTGAGAGTCTCGCAAAAGGGTTTGCTCGGTTGAAGTCGAACACGATCTGCTCTGCACAGAGCCACCGCAGCAGCCCATTTCCTGTCCCGCGTCCATGGGATACAGGTACATCTGCGATGTGCTGATCACCTCTGGCGGCTCGGGCAGCGCTAGCGACGGCAAATCACGAGACATGACCGATGAGCTGTGGATGCCGTTACCGCAGTGGAACTCCGTAATGCTCCTCCCGTGTGTCCTCCCACCGATACGGCAGAAGAGGCACTTGATCTTTTCTAGAATCTTCTGCACGACTGTCTTTCTCAGCAGGATGTAGATCCAGGGGTCCAGAATGGGGTTGACAGAGGCAATTCGGATGGCTTTAAGGTCTGGGTTCAGCTTTGTTAGCATCACTACTGGAGAATCATACAGCTGGTTCACAAACACCCGCACCTAAACAGGAAACAAGACATTATATGTTTACTTTCTTTAGTTATCATACATTGATTTCTGACACCAACCACTATCTATTTGATACAGCAGATGAAGGTACACTGTTATCAGATACTGGTTTTCTCCTCAGGCTTTCCGCTATGAGTCAACACATAATAAAGTCATCAGCGTTCAGATCCTACATACAGATACAATCCCATTCAGTGAACATTTTGCGTACAACATCTCTCATCAGTAGATAACAATCAGTAGAGTTTGTGACCTTGACAAATTTTTGGGCTTTTCATCACTTGTCAATCTCAGTGCTTATTGAAATTGTACAGTATGTAAAACTGTATGAGTGTTTTCAACCTATGAGTGCTTTAGTATGAACAGAGCCAGAACCTTATCATTTGAAAAAAAGTGGCAAGAAAGATAAACATGTCACAAGCATTATGGGATGCATTTGTTTGACTGTATATTTTATCAATACTATCTAAATGTCATTAATTTGCATAAAGATACAGGAAAGGTATCCCATATGTTTAATGTATAAAAAACACAATATTTTTTGTGCGACTATAGCCTACATGTTGCCCAGTAAATTATACTGTAATTCATACTTTTCACTTTAATTTACAATTTTACTGTAGATACAGTTACAATGTATGGTATTGTGAAATTGATATGATACTATTTCACATAATTTTGTGATTAAAAAACACTCCTCCGTACCGTATAAACTACGTTTAAGTGACCTCCTGGACTTTTATTAGCAAACCATCTGGCAAACCAGCCTGCTTTGCGTTTTGTTTTGTGAGTTTTCCCACATTATTACATTTAGTGCAACTTCGTCTAAATCAAAGTACGCTGTCATTTCCCAGAGGCCACCAAACATCACTTACCACTAAAGGAATTGAGCAGATGAGAACGACAATGGACGTGGCTATGAGAACGATGACCATCTGGATCTCCGCGCCGGCCAGACGCGCGAAACTCCGCCTGCGCCTGATCTCCGCGACTCGCGTCTGCTCCGTCCCCAGCGAGGTCCTGCGGATGAAGCGCTTGTGCATCATGATAAGAGCCGCGCACACCAGCACGTTACAGAGGACCGTGGCGAGGATGAGAACGGAGCTGAAGCCCGCGTACATGTAGGAGAAAGTGGCCTTCGTGCTGTCGTTGCTATGCCAGTCAATGAAACACCAGGTTCCTGGATGCTGTTGCACCACGGATCCCAGTCCCATGCTGGGAAGAGCGCAGAAGAGTGCATTGGACACATAGATCACCGCGAGCGTCAAGCCTGCCACCCGCTGGTCCACGTAGTGGTCGTAGAAATATGCGTGATTGATGGCGAGGTACCTCTCGACGGACATGGCACAGATAATACTGAGACCTGCCAAGGAGAAGAAGAGTAAAATGAAGCCGGAATACTGACACAGCGCTGTCCCGCCGGGCCACTGTCCCTTCACATAGGTGGCAATGGTGACTGGGCTCGCGAGGAGAGTTCCCAAGAGGTCAGTTACGGCAAGTCCACACACCAGGGTGTAAAAAGTGGTCTCTTTTTGCTCTTTTCGCGACTTTCGAAGCACTACGATAGCAATCACGTTACCGACCACACCAAAAATGAACATAATGACCGGGATGGTGGGGTCCCAACCTTCCTTGCCACGACTCGTTCTCGTTTCGTTCATCTTCACTGTGTTTTCTCACATGCAGGTTGATGTTCAAATCAAAGCATGCGCTCAAGACGCATTGCATGAGATCCGTGACTTCCTCAATCGATGTCAAAGATACCACGATGATACCTTCCACATTTACGTTTCATGCGCTGTTACGCGTCTCCAAAATCTCCAAAGCGCGTCTCGGATTAGGATACATTTTGCCTCGCCGGAGTCGGGTACACATGCGGTCTTTCACAAGTCCTAAAGTTCAGTCCTGTGTTTTTGCTCGTGAGAGGTGTGTACTAGTTCACGGTTGCCCTCAGTCTCACTAAACCGACACGCAAGTTTTTCCTTGAGAGCATTCTACCAACTCCGCCCCTTGCGCGCAGTCTTGCACCCTCCTGTCACAGCAAGTTGACACATACATGTCTCTGCATAAAATATCTACGAGGCTAATATTTATCTACATAATTCGCACTCATTGCAATTTCTTCTTTTCGCCAAAATTATGCATGAGTCATTTAAGCAAAGATGTTTTTTTTGTGTCCCTCCTGAATGTGTAAACTTTCTGCTTTTATGTCGTACTTTTTATTGAACAAAATGGCAATGAAAACTACATTTTTTTATCCTCTCTCTCTCTCTCTTGGTTTGTCTGGTAAAATGGTGCTGCCTTCAAGAGTACAACTTAGCATAACTTGACAGAAAGGAAGTGCTACCACCACAATACATGTGATAAAACATGAATAGCACATTTTGCTAAGAGCCTAAAAAGGACAAGTGTTTTGCTTAAAAAAATGCAGTGACAGCAATGAAAATCATACTTTATTTAAAAATATAAATGATTTTGTAAACATAATCATATTTTCGGTCCTCAGCATGATTTAGTCCACTGAAGTTTTCTGTCTGTTATTATCATAGTGTTGTGATGACCATAGCTCCAAAGCCCTAGCATGCCATCCACCTCATGCTTCAGGAAGAAATAAAACAGCACATGGTAAGTGCACAAAACAATATGCTTCTGTTATTAAATCCTCAAGATTTACATGCTGGCTTCATGCTGAGTCTGGCCCCAGGGGTTAAGTAGTGCTATATAATTTATGCAAGACATGTTCATAACGGGTGGGAGCTGAAAGAAATATAGTGCTATCCATTTTATCATTGATGATGAGATTTACACACTTGTTATATTAGTTATATTAACAAATCAAGTGTGATTGGAAGGAGTTAGTAAATTATATTTATTATAAATTATATTTAGATATCCTTTTCACCCATTACAAATATTTTTTAATGATATCGATTAAAATATATTTGTCAGTGTTAGTTTCTTTAAGCACTTGCACTTTCTCACACTTCTGATTTGCATATGACCTGGACAGTTCGGCAAGGTTTTCTGAAGACAGTGACTCACAGCCTTTGAAATGTCATTGAACTAGTTGTTTCTGGATTGTTTGTTTCCGTCTTGTGGTGTACCTTGTGCTTACTGACGTCTGAGGTATGCTCAAGCTACGCCAGACGCAGTGTTACTCAAAGCCATGCGTGCACCAGCTACACACAACATCGATGCATGTATGAGATCTGAAAACAGTGTGGTTTTTGAGGTTTATATTTATATTTGTGGAATAATGCATTTCTGATGTTACTGCTATGTCGCTACAAAGGAAGTGTGCCTATTAGGTACACACAGCAAAGTTCACAGGAATGTCACGTACCATTTAGCTTGTAGAAATGCACAAGAAAGTAGTGATTACAAGCCCAGATCAAAAAATCTTAATCTAAATGGTTAAAGATTACACATTCAGTCTGAAAATAGAGCAGAAGTTGACACAGAGTAACACGCACCAGGTAATGTAATGTTCTAAGAGCATCTCTTTTCAATGCTGATTTACAATGCAAGTATATTTTAAAAAAAACTGCACTTGCAATATTAACATATTATACGTTTGTATAATGTATTATACGGTGGCCTAGAAGTGCAAAACAAATCACAATTCTGAAAACAAAATAACAAATTACAAACGCAAATGCAAATATAAAAAACAATATAACAATTCAGAAAACACAACAACAATTCCGAAAACATTATAACAAGTCAGAAAACACAATGACAAATTCGAAAACAAAATAACAAGTCAGAAAACACAACCACAAATCCGAAAACAAAACAACAAGTCAGAAAACACAAGGACAAATCAGACAAACCGGAAGAGGTAGGTATAGTTTGAGACAGCGCCATTGGTTTGGGAATAGATTACTCACCGCTGACTGGATGAGACATCTGTCAATCAAGGTACAGGAAGAACCAGAAGAAGCACAGCAGAGTCAACAGAAGCATCAGCTCCAGTGGTGCAGATGGTAAATCATGAGTCATGTCTGTTTGATGCGATCGACCAGTGGTTCGATCCTGCCTTTGGCCGAACTTTTTTTTTCTCTCCCTTATCAAATCTCATATCGCATCGTAAAGGCATTTATTTTCAATAAAAATGAAGGAAATAATCAAAAAGTTGAAAATAAAGTATCGGGTAGGGTTAGGGTAGGTGCAGAGAGGGCTTTATATTGTACCAATAAGGCGGTATCCATTTAATAATTTGAATTAAAATTATAATTTACACTCAATACCTCATTATTGCATACTGTTTTATAATGTACTACAATACTGAAGTGCAGATAAATGCCACTATTTGCAACAAGTAACGTTAGTATACATAGCAGAACATCCTATTTTAAAGTGTAAAACCCTACTCGATACTTTATTTTCAACTTTTTGATTATTTCCTTAATTTTTATTGAAAATAAAAGCTTTTACGATGTGATATGAGATTTGAAAAGGGAGAGAAAAAAAAAGTTCGGCCAAAGGTAGGATCGAACCACTGGTCGATCGCGTCAAAAAGACATGACTCATGATTTACCATCTGCACCACTGAAGCTGATGATATAACAGACTCTGCTGTGATTCTTCTGGTTCTTCCTGTACCTTGTCTGATTTGTCATTGTGTTTTCTGACTTGTTGTTTTGTTTTCGGATTTGTCATTGTGTTTTATGACTTGTTATAATGTTTTCGGAATTGTTGTTGTGTTTTCTTAATTGTTATTTAGTTTTTTATATTTGCATTTGCGTTTGTAATTTGTTATTTTGTTTTCCGAATCGTGATTTGTTTTGCACTTCTAGGCCACCGTAGTATTAAGATCTGAAGTTGCCATTACGAGAAAGAAAGTTGCAATGTAACAGCATTTAAATTTCAATCATGTGAAATTAAGAAATTAATACAAGCTAAATTTACAATTATGAGAAATTAAGTCACAACTGAGATATATGTAAATACACATTTATGAGACATAAAGTCATGATTACAAGAAATAGTCATAATTGTGAGATATTTGTGGGATAAAATCTAATTTTAGAGAAATAAACTCACATTTGTGAGAAATAAAGATGCAATACCTAGAAATAAAGTTATTAATTTAAACACACAATTATGTGAATACAGGCTGCAAGTACCCCCTTTTTTAAAATGGATTTCCTTAGATACCATGGCAAAACAGGTCAAGTGGAGAATGACATCAAATGGTCCACAAGCATCACTCTTATAGAATGTCTGTGCAGGCATTGAATCCAACACTCGCAGTGCAGCGGTATTTGAAAAACATTGATTCTGTATTTAATTATTGTCTGAGACGATCGATGACCCTCCATCACACATCATGTATTTAACTTTCTGAGCGTAAATTCCCGCTCAGTCCACTGGTACGATTGATGTTTAATCTGCAGTTAATGAAACATAAAACCTCCTAAACGACAGCTTTTTGTTGATTGAGCTGTCTGTGTTTGGAAGGGTGGTGCAGCTGACTAAGTGGCTGTATTACATTTTCAATGCTTCTGTGACCAAAGTCAATAAGCAGTAATTAAAAGTCATTCAGCGGAGTGCATGATGGGTATTTACTTTATTCTGGGGAAGCTCCGCTTAGAACGTATTTTATTACCTTCCCAGAGAATGAGCAGACATGAGTCAGTGTCTAAAATATATATTAAAGTTATCTCCAGTTTGATGGCCTCTATTAGCAAATTTGAATATTTTCTTAGTGGTGATGGTCTGTTTTTTTTTTTTTTTCCCCAAACACATGATGTAGTTTGTCTAAACAGTTCTTAAATAGCTATCCCATCAGCACTCAAGGATTTCCACAAAAGCTTTTAGTGGTCATCTTGACTTAATGACCTTGTCACATTAACAGTCATTAAAGGATTTCCTTCATTTTGCGCTCAGTACTTCAAAAGGTCTTCATTTAAGGGGTTTTTAAGCACCATTCTGGGGTTTCTCAATTCTGCTCTCACTACTGCACATTTTGCATGTCTCTCTTGGAGTAGAGCTCCTAAACTGGGTGTGTCAGATTGTTGAGACATTTGAAATGAGATAGTACAAAAAAATAAAGGGGTCACTGTATGAGTGACCTCTGACAGAGAAAAAATCTCTTTCTTCTAGCATTAGTTGAACATGTTTCATGATATTTATAGATGGTACACATACTTGAGCTCAGTCTTTGTGGTAATATAATCCACCTTATTTTTAACGTAGGAGTGGGTGCCGCCATTTGTAAATTTAATGTGCGAGGTGTCATTCACTTCGTCAACATTTCACTGTCAAAAACAGTCTGTTATGCCGCTTGATATTGTAAACTGATATTTGGTATCATATAATTTTAATTCATTATTGTAATCATAAACACACCGGTTTGTAGCACAAATATTACAAATATAAATAATTAACTTTTTTTTTACAGTAGTATTATACATAACCCACAAAACTACTCAGCCAATCCACAAATTCAGTCCACAAATGTGCATTTTCCCTAATGTGAATGTTTCCATGTGAAATTGCAACATGCTTGTTGATTTTTGATAAAAGGGTGGGGTGTGTGAATAAATTCAGAAGAAATAAACAATTTTGTCAGGGAACTAAAGAGGAAGGAAGCAACTGGGGAAATGAGCAAGTGTTGGGGTGTGTGCGCGCTGTGGTTTTCAGTCTCTTTGTGAATGTTGGAACGGCTTTGTTTAGTGAAATTTTAGAGCACTGTTTTTATGCTGCTTGCCTGGATTATGCATGCTTATATGCATATGCTTATGGCTTTATTGAAATTTTGTGTCAATACAATAAATGGCAATTAAATATAAGTATTTGAAGATGTACTGTGAATCACCTTACGTAACTATGATGCAACTAAAATAAAACAGAATGGCCTTAGATGCAAAGATAAAATGTAAAAGCACTATGAGCCACATCGCTGGAACAATTTAGATCACGTCCTGTTTTGCTCTCACCCTGTGTGAGACCTGATGTGACCACTTCCTCCGCAACTTACAGTCTATATTCATGTATTTGAAAAAGTGAGCTTGGTAAACATTGCTTTAAAACGCAACACAGGGAAAGGGTAAAAAAGGAACTGAGAAACCGTTAACTGACAACACACACACACACACACACACACACACATGCACACAGAAAGAGTGTGTTCTGTGTCTTATCCTTTGTAAACTAGAATGCGCAGGTAGAAGAATAACACATTTGCTCCAGTCAACTGGAGAATCTGAGTGGAATTTGTTGTAAATATGCATCTCAGTTCATATCTGTGTGTAAGCAAAGGAATTTTGATTGATGCCCCTCTGGACACCCCCCTCCCCATCCCTCTTCAGAAGAAAAAACACAGTCCTACATCATGCTGCTTTAACTGGAATCACCTCCTTAGAGGAGATGAGACATGATCTTTCTCAAAATGTGTCACAGATCACATTGTCGTAACTTGAGTGTTCTGTTTGTTTTTAATGTATTTGAAGGGGTCATATCATAATTGCTTATCATATGTAACTCACAATGATTTGGACTAGATTTTAAAAGATAAGTAAATTGCATAGTATTTCTTCAGTGTGGATTCGCTTCATAAAACCAAACAATAAATAAATAAATAAAAGAAGTGAAGAGAACAAGCCTGTTTCTCAACTCTTGATACCAGTCAGTGTTATTACTGAAGTGATATTTATGAAGCATGACCACCCCAGCATTCATGAAAGAGTCAGACACATTTTGAGAAGAAGCCAAGTCAAATAGCTGTTCACCCTGGGGTGCATTTCTGCTAAATAACTGCTCAGATAAAACATCCGATTACTGGAATTGTCGTCCTAGTTTGGAAAACATTACATTACGGTGTCGTGGTATATAGAGCCAGTGTGTACGACTTAACTGACTGTTTAAAATCCAAGTATGGTGTTTAAAAGAGAGGAAATGAACAGAGTTATGATTTGGCACTAGAGACACAAGAGCGAGAATACATATCTCATAAATCATCTGATGTAGTTTGCATGAGCATTGGAATGAGCTTTATCTAATAGCAGAGTCAACATATGTCACTTATTTAATTCAAATGACCTAAAATGTCTGGTGTTTGGTTTTGTTTTCCTATTGATGTGCTCTCTAGAGTCCTCAGACATTATATATGTACGCATATTTGCACTGCATTGATCGTTCTCTGCAGATCTCACTTCCTCGCACACCATGATTGGTCAATTATGTACAATGTCTGCACGCTATTGGTCAAACTACTTTTCATCATTACCTTCAGCAAGTATTTATCCCGATCAGGAGGATATGCCCAGAAAAAAAGAGGACGTATGGTCACCCTTGTATTTCCATTAGAAATGCAATAATTGTGCATAACAATATTGTACATAACAATAGTTGCTTATTTGTTTCTTTCATTAAATATGTGCTGTGGGCAGAATATGTGCCGTCATGCAGGTGCATCACATCAAGTTTGTGTTTTTAGAAAGTTATGGTGTATTGTGACAGATTTAGTTGTGTTGTTCCCTTTGGCAGATTGATTTTGCTGCTGTGGTGAGACCTGACAGAAGCCCTCTTTGTTCTTCCTCTGTGAAACTGGGGGTAAGTGTTTACAGGGCAAGCCTCAATCTGCCATCAGTCCCTCATCATTCCATCGTCCAAATGAATCCACAAAAAAATCCCGTGACTGTCTCTGCCTGAGAGAGAGAGTGAGAGAGAGAGCTCAGCATAATTTGGCTTGTAGCAGAACAGAGTCAGCTAAAGTGGTGAACAGTTTATAATTAAGGACGATGAAACACTTATCAACAGTCTGCTAAAAGAATTTTAGTTGCGCATTATAAACCTGGTCCAGAATTAACACATGCCAAGTACTAAATATGAGTAAAAGTGATTTAGGTGAGTAAGTTGAGTAAAGAAATAAGTGGCAATCTTTTACTTCACTAAATTCTAAAGCATAATATTTCATTGTACCTTAAAGCCTATAAATACACACACATGCATTTTCTCATGTTATTTTCATAATTCACTCACCATTGTCGTTATGGATTATAAATATCAAGTCAACATTTCACTTCACCTCTCGATTTATCTGAGCCAGCTGGACAGAACGGCACATGAAGTCAACTGATAAAAGAAAACTGGTAGTAATTGTTTGTCTCTCACATTTAGATTAGAAGATCTGCAGTGAGACACATTGTACTGGGACATTTTCTGTTGCTAATGAAAACAACAGCATGGCTTGTTGTTAAAAGTACGTTTTGACTCAAGGCCAAATTGGCCATACTGTGATCAACACAGTTTGAACACAACCTACTCACAGTTGTCTTTGTGTTCGAGGGAGTGTTCATGTGTGCACACTACACTTGTCATCTGTCATATTGTGTGCTGCTCAGTGTGCATATGTTCAAATATGTCTGTGAGTGTCTTTTTTTATCAGTGTTCCACCTCTCTTCTGGTGCAGTTTGTCGCTTCATGCTTCCCATGCTGTTGGTAGAGGGAGGAAGTCACCAGGGAACAGTTTCAGAGCTAAAGGATACTGGGACTGTGGTATTTAGACCACACTTGACTCATTGACCTGCATTATAGACTGCTCGAGTCACGAAATCCAAATCAAAGATACCAAATGACAGCAATTCCTAGGCAGGGAGAACGGGAATGTATGTGTGTGTGGGCATGAGAGAGATTATTCTCACTGTTCTCAGCATAGAATCTACCAATTCAAGCAAATGCACTTTATTCTCTGAACTTTACATGATGTTTGTAGAATGAACACCTGATGCCACCAAGCCTTCACTGCTCTTTTTGTTTGTTATTGCTCACTCAGACCAGCTTTACAGAACGTCCCATAGGGATGACTTGGGGATTTCCATCAATAGTGCATGTTTAAGTAAAATGTGCTTATGAAGAGGTAAAAAATAAAGGAATATTTTTCTTCCCTCTATGGCTGGAATAAAGTGCAACATTACAAAGCATTTATACTGATTTTCTTTAAAGAAATTAATCAAAACTGCACAGAAGCAAAGTTAACTGTCACAAGAAAGCTCTTCCTAAATTCCACACTCATCCAGAGTCCATGTCAGTACACTCTAAAAATGCTGGGTTAAATACAACCCAGCGCTGGGTAAAATATGGACGAACCCAGCGATTGGTTGTTTAGATCCAGCGGTTGGGTTACTGCCCAGAAGGTTGGGTTAAACATTTAACCCAACTGTTGGTTGAAAACAACCCAGCATGTGTTGTCCAATATTTACCCAGCACTGGGTTGTATTTAACCCAGCATTTTTTAAAGTGTAGATGAGGGAAGTGTTGCACGTTTCCAATGTCAGGTCGATGGTATTCCTGAGGCCAACATTACTTGGGAGAAGGACCGTGTTGTGCTTGGAACATCTGATGACAGGTAACACACAGTTCTTACTGTCTTTCTTTATATTCTTCATCACAGGATTGCTCATTCATTTTACTCTTTCTCCACAGGTACACAATTCTCCCAAGGGGTATTCTGCAGATTACAGGAGTTAAGAAATCAGAAAGTGAACAGAAAATTAATGTAAGTGAAAAGAACTGTTTAAGAATGTATTACTCCATGGATTGATGATCTCTTTAGATACTTTTACCTCCACTAAGAGCTTAAAGGAATAGTTCACCCAAAAATGAAAATTTTGTCATCATGTACTCACCCTCATTCTAAGTTTCTCTCTTATGTTGAACACAAAAGAAGATATTTTGAAGAACTTTAAAGGACCAAACAGTTGTTGGTCCACTCCCCACTGACTTCCATATAGGGAAAGAAATACTATGGAAGTCAATGGGGACCATCAACTTTTTAATCACCAGCATTCTTCAAAATATCTTATTTTATGTTCAACATAAGAAAGAAACTCTCACAGGTTTGGAACGACATGAGGGTGAGTAAATGATGACAACAAGCCAGGTCTTTAATCATTTTGAATAAGTAATAATTTACTTTGGAGCATATACATATTCTTACTGATGTTTTTCTCAAAATAATTTTTAAAAGTTGGAGAACTGAAGTGCCCCTCAACTTTTTATAATATTTTTTAAATATAAAAACGTCAACTCCAATCCTCTTTAAAACCATTCACTCACACATGGCTTCCATACATTGATAATATAGAGAACAGCAACAGTTGCTAAAGTATTGGTCAGCAACTTTTGTTAAAGGTGTGGCTTAGTTCTTTGACTGAATCCAATAATTAATAAATATGACATAAAAAAATAATGTTTTCGAGACACCATTAATGATTGTTTACTTCATTCCAGTTCAGTAATTGCTCATGACAAATTTAAAATCAAACTCTTTGAAAACCTAATGAAAGGCAACACTTTTTGGCAGATTGTTGAATGGCACTTCATGCTTTTTGAGCATTAGACATTTAAAAAGAGCTCTCAATGCAGTATGTTTTCATCCATGGTGATACATTCAGTTACACAATAGCTGACAGGTCTCTGCAATTACGATTCACCAAGAGGCTGAAGTTCCCATAACTATGCTGTATTTGCAAATGCTCTCTGACTTTTTTATGAAAATGATAAGGATCTGAGGCAGGTGTTGTCAATGATTGCCGTTCACTTTGTTTAGTTGGGTCATCTGATTTAAATTCAGACTGAGGGCTTTTATCAATTCAGAAGACCATGACTGTATTGAAATCCAATGCATGTTGTAGTTGGAAGATGAAGATAGTAAAATACACCTGTAATATTTATTACAATAAAAAAGAAGCAAATTACAGTTTCATGGATGTTAAGACATATTTATTGGTGGTAAATTTTCTCAGTTATAAATAAATAATTCTGTAGAGGTAGGGATAGACCAGAAGGTGGGATATCCCCTCCATCCCCCCTATGCAAATCACACCCTGTATATATCTATATACTGTATATCTGATGGTTAGAAGGGCTCATGGGTCATCCATAAAAATCCTCTGTACGTCAATATTTTGTGACCCCAGAGCTAAAAATGAGGCAGAGAACCAATCTGAAGTCTAAGACAGTACATCGTGACAAGAATACACAGTACAAAACTACTCAATATGGCAGCCATTGTTACAGCATGTCATAAGCATGACAGCTATGTTGTTTTACAACAATAAATAATGACTGACGACACAATAGCTTATTTTGACAGGCGAGCAGGACACATTTATTTCAGACATCCATAAAATGGCATACTACAGAGCATCTGTGTGGGTGGATGAAGGAAAATATTCTATAGGGAGAATTTATAGTTTGACCTCTTGAACCAAAACCATGTGGTTTCTAACACACTATCACACAGGTCTGTTTGGATGCTTGTTATGCAAGAGCTCAGAAAGATTGTATGTTTATCTGGATGTACAGATTGCAGACAGCAGAATAAAAAGGAATTGCTGTGAAATTTCAGTGTACAAATAGACACTTTAACATGTATGAAATTAATTTTGGTGTCCAGCAATGTTCAATATATTAGTTGGCAAGATGGAGGAGAAAGGAATATGTAAACATGCAAAATGAAATCAGCTGGAAAAATGAGGGGAAACACCTGCAAGCACTTCCTAGTAATAAATGAACAGAATATGTTCCATAATAACTTTAAAGCGATAAGCACACATTTTAACAGTAATTCATGTGCTGGATAAAAAGCAGGACCATATCTAATATTGTGAGACGTGTAATATATTATGGAATTTAATGCAATGGCCGGTGTAGTATAAATATGAGGAACGGTATGTGCTTCTGTGACACTTTACAGATAAGGAACATTATTTGAGAGTGATAACACAAAACAGATGGCACACTGAACTCCCTCATACTGTTAGTGCATGTGTGTGTGTGTGTGTGTGTGTGTGTGTTTGAAAATTCAATGATAAAGGTGTGTTGGTAGCTGTGAGATAAATCCTAAGTCACCTTTCAGGCATTTCCCAGGAGTACCTCTGTCTCTGTCGTTAATTGTCCGTTCATTGCTCTCCTTCCTTCTGTTTTGATTTGCTAATTTTCCCCTATGCATTTGTCTATTAAAGCAGCCCTGTGTGGTTGTATTGTGTTTGTGCATATGTGTGTGAGGGAGAAAAACAAAGAGGGAGGGTGTAAATATTAACGGACTGTCATTTTTTTTTATATATAAATGAATAAATCTTTTGTTTTCTTCATGCATAATTTTAGGAACTTGGTAAGATCCCAGGCTTTCATAGTTTGTGCTTTGCAGAGAGAACACTCATAAAATAAATTATGGCTTAAATTATGCCTGTCATCTCTGACTTTCATGTGTGTTTTTAACACAAGCTTTAGTAGAACAAGTCTTGACAGTTGCCAAGTATTCTCCCCTGGGCAAACTAAAAACAACACAGTAATCACCAACTCAACCCCTGGAGAAAATGTGAGTGTGTGTGTGTATGTGTATTGTGCTGGCGACTCTGTGTATGTGCACATTCATACTGCATACTGTATGTGTGTGTGTGGAAAGTAGAAAGCAAAGGTGGTCATTGAGGGACTGTGATTGGGAGTGTAAAATATTTCAAAGACATTACTGGAGACTTACAGAACATCAACAACAACCAGACTGTCAAGTTGTCTGCTAAAGCTAGCTAAATTTAAAAACATGAATGATACATTGAGTAACTAACTAAAGAAGCTGCTTGTCAAGATATCATGTTGATGCCTGCGGGTTTTCCAGAGATACCTGGATATTTCATTGAGTAAAAGCCGTTTGAGGACTTTGAACATCAAATACACACAGGTTTCTCAAAGAGTCTGCATTTCTTGTGGAGCACATTAGCATTTAACATTCAGCATTCACATTCATGCTGACAATATAAGCATATTTAACACATACTAATTATTTACTCCAAAGCTAAATGGATCATTTTACTAAAACAAATCAAGTTAAAGCTGAAGTGTCATTCATTTAATATTAAGATACTTCCTTCTATTCCAGTTTATTTTTCGTTGGGGATACTTGGGCTGCAGAAATTGTACCCTAAGCTGTAAAATATATATTTGCATATGCCATAGTCTTGCATTTCCACTTTTGTTTATTTTTCTGGGAATTTTGGAGAGCTTGGACATTTCCAACATAAAATCTGTTGTGTCAGTTTCAGAGTTAAGCAGATATGAATAGAATTTAACCACATGAACTGCCACAAATTATTTATAAAGTCCTCATTTGTAGCTGCTATTGATCTGTTTACTATTTCCCTGCTGACTAGTCATTTAATAACTTTTTGAAAATTCTTCTCATATATTTTTCCATTAGTATATGCCATATAGGACTGACATGAGACAGTCGAGACAGACTTATCTCTAACAGGAAGGATGGCAGGAATTGCTCTCTGCTACTGTCTATATTGCTATGATATGCTCACTGGATGAAATCAGAAGATTTTTGTGCATTATTAGCACCATTTTTTGCTTATTCATTCAGATTCATCTCTAGTCAATCAAAAAAGTTTAATAAAGCTATACATAATCTCTAAACTGACTGCAGTCAAACACGCTTCATGTGTTTGAGTGTTTGCGGTACAGCACGTGTGGACTTGTTACCACTTCACCCAGTGGCAACATGCTCTCTGCTTATCTAAATATACTGAAGAACAAAAGAGTGAGCGACAAATAAATAAACTTTACTGATGCAAGCAAACCACAATCAGCATCACACATACCACCAGCTTCTCTCTTCTCTCCCTCTTTTCTTTCCTTTTCTTTTTCTTATACTATACAACTTTTCTTTCTTTCTTTCTCATTAAATAAGTTATCTACAGACCGCAGCTTATCTTGCTGATAACATGCTGTCAGAAGTGTTATGCACGTGCATCATCAGATATATATATATAATTCAAACCTGATAAAACCTTATATCTTTTTTAATAATTACTTCAAAAATGTACTGCTTTTCACATTAAAACAGCATAATTTAAATGTTGGTTTGGCAGACACTTGATTTGTTGCTGCTGCTTTTGCACTTGTGTGCAAATAGCATCCAGTAGATTTCCATTCTGTAAAACTGGAATTTGCTGATCAAATTACTGATTATGTAACGTGTTTGTATATATGTGTGTGTGTGTTTGAGTGAATCTGTGATTCATACTTGTACAATAAGCCCAGAGAGACATTAAGAGCTAATATCAAGAGCAGTTTGTCTCTCATGTCTAGTCTACATATGGGAAACACTCATACGATTATATTTGAAAAACACTTAGACTCCAAAATAAGATTTTAACTCGTTGACTGATTAATCCAAGAAAGATTACTTTCTTTCTTTCTCCAAGAAAGAAACTATTCTCAAAGAGCAATTCATTTCATAGGATGGGATTATATTTCCCAAAGCGCATGGTCTCATGATGATTGTAAAGTTGCTCAAACACTGTATTTGCCCAAGAGTTCATTATTACCTTATGCTCATATTCGACTCTACTGACATAACCTTCTGTAAGTGTATGTGAAATACCAGGTCATTGAGCACTACTGAATCTGAGGAAAATTGTGTTATCCTCCATCTGTCTGAACACGACCTCACATCCTGTCCAGCACAGGTGAGCTTCCCGCCCCCCTGATGTGAGCTAAAGCCCTTTTCCTGCATGGACTCGTAATTTTCTGCACAATATCTGCTTCACTATTCTCAATTCAATCAGGAAACATGTCTGAAGAGTAAACAAGAAAAAAACTGAAGCTATCTTCATTAACCATTAACCGTGATAAAAAAAAAAAATACAGAACATGTGCAGCGACAGTCAAACCAAACGGTCCAAATTTTATTGCTTCCTCCTGTTGGTAAAAGGCTGCCAACTACTTAGCTGTTATCAACCTTTTCTGAGACAGTAATGATGATTTGAGAGGAGTTACAAAAACAGTGAAAGAAAGAGAATAATTGGGTCCCTCCGAGACCAGACATCTGTTTTTCGCTATCGTCAGTTTTCTGTCACATAGAAAACACCAAATTTACTTTGGACTGCAAATATATTACTCACAGGATGATTACTACATTACACAGTTTCCACTGTTGTCATGACATCTATGTTTTTAGAGAGTTATCACTTAATACTTCTGTCTAGATATTTCTAATAAGACGTTGGCTTACTTGTGATGGCTAAAAAAAACTAAACAAAACAAAAACTGACTTGTAAGGACATTTTAAGCAGTTTTCATCTAAAGGCTTATTAATCGGCTAAGTCTTGTTTTGTTCTAATAATATGAGATTTTAAGTGAATATTTTAATAATTTAACAACAAATGTGCATGCTCACGTTTTCTGATTTTGGATTTTGGACTTTGGATACGTGGATCATGCACTTGTAATGCACTCAACTGTTGCAGCTTTCCTTACATATGACAAAAATGACCTTTTAAACAAAGATACATACAAACCTAATACAAAATGGGTTAGAATAGGGCATAACGCACCTATTGCTTGATCTGGGGTCATATTGGTTACTGTTGTGATCACTTTGTGTAGTTTTTGAAACTTCAGATGTTGGATTGCTATACACTAACATTATATGGACTCACAGAGATAGTTTATTTGTCAAAAAAAAAAAAAATGTTAATTTTTGTTCATCTGAAGGAAGTCATGTACATATGGCATAAGTGTGAATAAGTTTTTTTTTTTTTTTAGGTAGAGTGTCTCTTAGGGTATATGGTACCTAAAATACATGTTGTTATTTTTAGTTTAAAAACCATAGACTGTAAGAAAAGATGGCTGACATGTCTCCACTTCCTTCCACTGTAGAAAAGTGAAGCCAAAATGTCCCAAGAAGATTGTAATTTAATTTGCAAGTAATCTTGAAATGTACCCACGGTATCAATGTCCGACTCGTACACCGTTTTCATAGCATCAAATAATTAAAGGGGTCATCGGATGCCCATTTTCCACAAGTTGATTTGATTCTATTGGGTCTTAATGAAAAGTCTATAACATACTTTGGTTAAAATTTCTCAATGGTAGTGTAAAAAAACACCTTTTTTCTCCTGTCAAAATCAGCCGTTTTTTTTTAGTCCATGTTGCTTTAAATGCTAATGAGCTCTGCTGACCCCGCCCCTCTCTACCGTGGGGTGATGAGCAGACTGTAAATTCCAGCCGCGAAACTGGCTAACTAGCACATTATTACGAAAGGTGATTTGCAAAGATTCATAAAAAACCCTTATACTCACTTCTTCTGTAGGTGAGGCTGGATAAGAATGATTCGTGCGAACATGGACGCATTTAGGCAGCACACTTCATGTAAACCATTACATCAATGAAAGCTTCCGTGTGTCCACATTCACAGAGCAGCAGCTGAATACAGTTGTCAGCCCTGTATTTGAGTGCTTAATACAGTTACATAGTTCACAAGCAAACTCACATCTGTAATTTTTTCGGGACTCAGTCACCTGTCAGTGCAGTGGTTCAGTTTGTTTTTCTTGACCTTTTAAAACTCGAAAAATGTTTGAGAATTAATATAAGGAAGTCTCCCTAGAGGGGGAATATTTTTTTTCTAATAATGCTTAATGTTTTCTAGTTCGTTTATAATTAGATGTAAACAGTAGATGTCTACATTATGCCCCTATTTAGAATGAGAATGAGTTCAATAGTAGAATTGTCTTGCCTGCGAGTCTGCTATTTGCCGAATGAGACAAAGCACTTCCTGTTAACGCAACCCACTTCCTGTGTTCAAGACAGGGCGAAATATTTAGCCAATGAGAATACAGAAACAACATCTATTCTAGTTCATCAAGGCTCTATTAGTGCTGCTAAGCTTGTGTATCAACAAGCAAGCTTGAGGCTATATTTCAGCATCTGAGGGCATGAGAAAAGTCTGAAAGTCACAAAGATGGCGTAAATATGTGAAGGAACAAAGTAGATTGCGGCAGAAATGTTGCAAAATGCAATTTGATGCATGACTAATATTTAATTACTTACTTATTCAAAATATTAACTATTCTTTTATGCCATGGTTTTGTTTTTTTAATCTCCAGAAAGGCAATAAATATGTTTTTGCATCAGGGATTGGCTTCATCCTCTTTTGCGTCATCAGTTATCTAACCCTTCCTCCCTGTTCAGATCATAATCCTGTAGTGAATCGGAGTGTCACATAAAGTGAATCCATAATTTACTTTTTGTGTCCTCAAATATGTCTAATATACAATACACACATACTATTGTCAAATCCTTTAAGTCAATTGAATGGCCTGGTGGAAGGAGTCAACAGGAACAAATAGAAACGACTGTTTATGTCAGTTTACATGCTTCATTCCAGCAACTGTTGCAGTGTTTGAGTTTGTGTGATCAGTATCTGCACCCCTGAGAAAAGTTGTGTTTTTCACAGCGAGGTGAGATTAGTTAGTCTGTTATCCACTAAATTACTGAACTACACAAACCAAATAGCATTTTATCTCAAAGACATTGCTCTCACACAGAGGATCTGTCAAAAGTGACTGTTGATTTGTATGTTTTAATTCAAAAAGGACAGTTCACCCAACTTGACAATTCTCACCCTTATGTTGTTTCAAAGTTGTTCTGAATGATGGCTAGGGGCTGTCAAGCTACCAAAAATATATAAAAGTGCCATAACAGCGATGCATATAACTATATAAATCCCAGGTCTTTTGAAGCCAGAATGAAATTTAAGCTGCCATAGTTCTCCAATTTCATTTATATCGAAACAACTCCAGAACACTTAAAAACAAGTGCATCAGCCATACGGACTCTACTTTTAAAGTTTAAAGCCACTTTTTCCATTTTGAGTGAACTATACCTTTAACTGAATTTAATTAAAGCTACAGTTCACTGTAAATTCACGTAAAAGATTTAGATATTATCCGCCTACTTTAAATGATGTACTTTATCTCAGATTCATTACCTGAATTCTTTCTGTTGATTGAGTTCATATTTCAAAGACCATATTTGATAAATGCAAAGTCATGGATGTTCAGCACAGGCTCTACACCACATTCAGCTCAATGTTTGACAGACATGTGTTTAATATGTACTTTTCAGCATTAACATCCCTTTTAGCAATCACATGAACATTAACAGTAGCAACAAGTGCCGAGACCTTTTCCCTCTATGATTAGTTTAAACACACATGGATCTTGTTTCATGTATACCCATTTAATACCTAATATTCACCTAAAACTATGGATATGTAATGTAGGGATTAGTACATTTCCCTATATTAAATTCCTGTAAAAGTAAATTAATTTCCATTCAGGTTCAGTGAATAACAGAGACAGAGATTGAACAAGAATGGATCTGACTAACAGTGTGACTCAGTCATGTCATGTTTTTAAGGGTAAACTAGTGAACTAATGATTTACATAAGGACATGGTTTCTAGTGTATGTATGAAATGGAATGTTTCAGCAGCAGGCTAAATCAGTGTGCTTTCAGATCTACAAATGAAAGAGGCTTTTTTCCTTTTAATGAGGGGTAATCAAAGATATGGTCCATTAAGGAGTTAATTTAAACCCTGTTTCTTTCTTAGGAACAGCACATGGGGACAAACATGCACGCTTAATAGCCTCTCAACTGCATAAATATTAACAAGGACGTGCAGGCCATTAATGGGTGAGCATTCACAAAACCTCTTGATGGTTAAATATTAAACCTGCAATGTGTCCAATGGTCTGAGACAACTATTAGCCTATATATACAACTTAAATCAACAGTTTTTTTCTCTGATATATTATAAAATTACATTCTGTTTCCTTGATGCTATGCATAAAATATATACTTCAAAGAAAAGTCACCAGTAATGTTTTTTCTAAGGCACGTTCACCAGGCCCATAAGTTTTTAAGATGCTTTGTCTCAGATAAATTTTTATGGCACACATCAATTTTAGTAATGTTTTTAGATGCACTAGTCCACAAATGTGAATTATTAAGTATCACAAATCTTTATTGTGATGAAACAACAACTTTTAGTAGAAAACTTTGTGAATCTTAGGAGATTCATGTAAGATTTAAAATATTTCAACTGTTCTAAAAAATAACATTATGAAAACACTTGGTCGGTGGAAGCCATAGTCCTTCATCTCCATAGTCATCACTGTATAGATAAGTATATTTATGAGTCATTCACCAAGTTTTATTGTTTTATCTAGACAAGATTAATTGGTAGTATATGTCTGATTTTTCTTCCTCTTTGTCTCTTAGACAAAATCTCTGAACAGTCTAGTTATGAAAATATTCAGGAAAAAGTGCCTGTTTAAAATGACTTGGTAATCCATTTAATTGGCATGTAAGATTAATGTCGCTCTGGACAACTGCACAAAGTTTGTCTTGTGTGTTCATGGAAAATACAACAAACAATGAACCTAACAAAATTAATGGGAAAACAAACAGCATGTTCAGAGGTTAGACTCCCTGCATGGAATAGCCTGTGTATGTATACAGTATATGTGTGTACCTGTGTTCTTGTTGGATTTTGTTGGTATGTGTCCCAAACGAAGGGGTTTTGAGAATTTACTTGTCATGTGCCTGGCTGGAAGCTGTGTTCACACTGCAGAAACCCTGGAGGTCTTTGATCCACAACAGTATGGGAGATTGCATGGGTCAAGAATTACATAATTCTGTGAGTGTGGTCTTTCTTTGAGGCTTTGTACACATTTAAAGCCTTAAAGAAGCTTAAAATAATGATTTGTTTGGAACAGGCAAGTACTTTAGTCAAGGACTTGCAGTTCTTGACTGGCACTGCATTTTAGGCACTTGCATGTGAGTACAGTATGTTACAATAAATGTCATTGCTTTTTTCTGATTAAATTTTTTCCTTTATTTAAATATTTTTGAATTTAATTTGATGTCGTTTTTCATATATGAGGTGCAAAACATATTTTTTTAATAGTGCTTTGTATAATACTTTTTGTAAAACATTTTCCATCTGAAACATACACAAATACTATGACATTAATTCAGATCACCTGAATTACACAAATCATCGTATATGTTGGTTGTTAAAAATGCATTCTTAACTCAAAATGTGCTCTACAGCATGTCTACATGACAGACATCACTGATTATGAGTTCTATAGTCTTTTGTTGTGTCGTGTCTTGCGTCCGGTGTAGACACAGTGTTAAAGTGATATTGTTACGTGCCGTTATTTTTTTGGCAAAAATGCCATGAGAGAGAATTACGTATAATGTATTTTAGTCCCATATTTTAGGAATACAGCTGTGTTACGTCAGGAAAATACAAACTAAGAGACTCAAGGAAAAAAAAGTACTGTATGTGTTTTATTTAGCTGCAATGAATATCTTGGGAATGGAGAGGTAGCACATTTATATACTCTATTCAACTATTTCAGAGCTGTGTTTAGACTTTGCTTTGATAGCAGTCCAGAGCACTGCGGGTGACCTGCTAGCCTTTGTCAGATATCATGTCATCTGGGAATGCTGTTATTTTTCAAAAGCACTTTATCAACCACTGACATTTGGCCCAGGGAACATAACATATAACATGGAAAACAGCTCACTGATGACCTGAACTCAGACCTCAGAAAATCATTCATCAGGAAGAAATGACCTTTTGAAACATGCTAATGAGATTTCTCTCCTGGATGTTATTAGACTCCATATTTTAGAGAGGCCTCATTATCATGCTTGCTGCTGATGATTAGCTAAGAGAAAGATTCTCTGCTTTTGATTAGGTTTATATTAGAGTTGTTTTCTTAATAGCATTGTCTTTTAATTTATGACTTCATTAATATTTGCAATGATCAAGATGACTAGAGCACATCTGCTAAAAGAATTAGAAAGTGTGGTGAAAAGCGAGGATGAAAAGAAGAAATGTATGTGTCATCAGATGAAACATAAGTCTTGTACACTAATGCCAGTTTTTCCTTGGTGCCACACAGTCTAACTAAGAAAAACACACATTCTTCTGTTTGTGTTTTTATGTTCACATGAATGTAAACTCTTTAAGAAACACAGCTTGCTTCTCTTATGAAAAATATTATAGACACGTGTTGTCTATGGGTCTTTGTCTTCCAAACCCAGGTCCACATCACATCTACATAATATGATGTGATATCAAATATGGTGTTGGAAATATAAATGTAGACTATAAAGTGCTGCAACTCATTTACACAATTATCAGCTTATCATTTTAAGTTTGCACTCATTTTTGGTCAAAGCAGCTCCTTTGAAAGAAGCTCTTATTCCAATCAACCTGTAATTAAGTGTGCATTTTTATCCTGTAACATGAGATTGTGAATTTTCCACTCCTTTTTTTTGTGAAAGTGAAAACAGTGCAAGTGTGGTAGGAACAAATGGCTATAGGTTACAGCTATACAATAACAACTCTAAAAATTGTTGGCATTAGAAATGTATTGTATGTGCATGCGTGATCTACAGTATATGTGTACATATAATTGCATGTTTCTATATTATGTCAGCTATGTTTTTTATATATATATATATATATATATATATATATACAGTATATGCATCTCAGAGCACACAGGGCTTCAATGCATTTATAAGTTGTCCAGTGATTGACCAATACTGGTGTGCTTACAGAATCACTTAGTGCTACATTATCTTATTATCTAAAAAAAAAAAAAAAAGCATTGCACATAACAAGGGTGCTCCATTTCCTGATCTGTTTTTTTTTTCTCCTAAAAAAATATAATCTTAATTCACAAACACTATCAAATGTTGCTTGTGCAGTGGCAGGATGTTTGTTATTATAAAAAAGAATAATTGTTAGAGTTATCCAATCTTATCTGTTTTGGTTGTATTTAAGATGACAAATTTGGTATAATGTGATCCTGCTGTGCTAAATGATTTAGTGATGACTTGAATTCCTTGAGATATTTCTCATCATTACACATCAAGTGAATGGGTTGCAACAGTCTATTGAGCATTTCTATGGTAGTTATATTAAAACCTAATTTAAACTAAATTGAAGTTGTTGCAGTAATGTGGATAAAGATTCTGTAGTTTATAATTTTGTGATAATTAGTAGTTGAACACAATAAATCTGAAGCAGAACTCGCTGACAAAGATGCAGTAATAAGTAGGTTTGAGAAAAGCAGGGAATGAGGGATGATTAAAAGTAATTGGTGAGTATCTGCAGATTTAAGCTAATAGAGAATGATTAGAGAAAAGGTGTTACTTGGGTTTAAACACAGGTAGGGACATATTAAAACCAATCAAACCATACGCACCATTCTCAACTCCACTGTGAAATTGCCTGTTAGAGCTCATCAGTTTTTGATTAGAAAATACATATATAAATATTTGTCCTTATTTTATGTTGTAAATAAATTAATACAAACAACACACTGGTTTGATGATATAAAAAACTGAAAAATAATTATATAGTTTACACAGTGTAAAAATAAAGGCATTCATAAAATTAATTAAATTATGTTAATTGTAAAGGCTTGAGACATTAAGGCTCTCACTTTGGAGTGTATAGATACTGGTTGTTCTCTCTCTCTCTCTCTCTGTGTGTGTGTGTGTGTGTGTGTGTGTGTGTGTGTGTACACTTCCCAGTGCCATCTGCAGTGGCTCACGTCAGAGCAAATACGTCAACGAGCATAAACATAGACAGCACCCCTAATAAATGTAATTTATAAAGGGAAATAAATATGCCCATGCATACTTTTATGGATGAAAGCATAACTCAAAAACATCTGATTACTGTGCATCTGTAACCCCTCTTGGTTTGTGCGTTCTATTCTCTCAATAAAGACCACGCGGATTCGCGGAAGCAGTTTTGTTCACCACATTCATGTTAGTGTTTACTGCAAGCTGGAGAAAATCTGGAAAAGACATGGTAAGCACCAAACAGACAATAAATACTGCTAATCCAGTCACAAAACATCCTTCTCAACAGCTCGAGTGAACTGAGAAGATGGCTGGCTGACTTCACACATTATACCCTTCTAGCCTGTAGGTGTCTCCCCTTTTTCCAAGATGCATTATACAAATTAACAATGAACATAAGATTATTTTTTAACTAGAACAAACATTTTATAACCAAAACAAGCATTTTGACACCATTCACACTTAGTTTCTTTTTTCTTTTTTACCCTGTTACACACACTGGGTTTGTCCATATTTTACCCAGCGCTGGGTTGTATTTAACCCAGCATTCATTAGAGTGCATCCAGTCGCAAATGAGATTGTTAGAAATATTGGTCAGAATTATTAAATAGTCTCTTAAATCCAAAATGTCCATACCAAAATATACGGCTATGGGTCAGAGGCAATGCCTTCTCCAGCTCACATATTTAGGGGAGTAGTTGATGGAGTGGAGTCAAGTTTTCTCCCGCAACAGCTGTCATTCATCAACTTGAATGTGTGAACATGACATCTAGATAATGAAACAATTTCTTAGTGGAAATGAAGTCTTTTAAGTTTTTATTTCATTCATGTTTCATGAGGGAAAACTCATATGCATCATCTGGGGCAATTCTGAGACTTTCAATTTTTGTTAGTGAGTTTATCATTGATTATGGGTTACGGGTGAGGTTTCACTGAGGAAGACAATTTTGACTGACTCGTGTGTTTATCTCACTCAAATCAAAGCAAAATATATTGAAACAAACAGTTCAAAACTACAAATGCTACTATTACTTCTACAAATAATAATTATAAAATTAAATTAACACTACAAATTAATCAAAGAAAACAAATAATGCTTACACTTGATATTATGCAATTTCTGCTTTGTAGATTGCATTTAATATATTACACGTAATGAAAACATTTGCAGTTGGTTTGTAAAAAGTGAATTATTTTGTGTTAATTCAGAAAAGCTATAAGCAATATTTATTGATCCTAATGATCTTACACTCATTCACTGAAATAACTGTTCTGATATATCACAACCATATATGTTGTCACATAAAATGGGGGGCATATGACCAGTGAGAGGAACTTTTTGGACCATTTTTCAGGTCAGTACAGCATGTTGCTATATAAAAAGGTTACACCAGAGTGATGGAATTAAAAAAAAGAATCTGCATGTCTGGATTGTGGCGGAATTCAGGCACAGTGTTTTTGTGTTCCACTTGTAAATATTTGACCATTATGCCACGTCTCGGTGCTTTGCCACTGTCTTGCGCATGAGCGTCCCATTTCTGAAACACCTGTCAAATTTAAAGTTGCACCTGTGTTTTTTAACCTGCACTGTACTGGAAGTTCTAGAATGACTTACGTCACTTTTAATGCAAATAGAACAGCTTGCAGCTTTTTGGTAGAGTGAGGAAAAAAATCCAATCTGAGATGTATGTATGAATGTTTTTACGCACTTGAAAACAGAGGCAAGTTTAGTGAGATGAAACATACAGTGAAAACAAAGGATAAAAATGGGAATTTCTGGAGGTAATACAAGAGATTACATTTGCATGTTTGGCAAGAAATAAGATGCAGCTTGCTCAAGAAAGATTTAGGAACCCTACAGCGTGGTATTTTGACCCCTGAGATCCTCGGGAGTGTTCCCAAGCGTTCCTGGCAGAGTAGCTGTCCCATGTTGGCCTTCTTGTTGAACAAATACTGTCCAAAAAATGCTGTGGTTTCACTGAGTACGCCAGTGCAACTGATCTTTCTTGGCATTTCCCTTGGCAAACAGATGGGCATTTTGAAGGTATTTATTAGCCAGACACCAGTCTAAAATCCAAAGGATCTAGCAAGCCACCTGTCATAGCTACTGATGCTATATATCATGCCAATATACAAGATCTTTGAACTGTTTTTACGATGTGGAAACTGCTTATAAGTCATTGTGCAATGATCTTGCAATTGTTTACCAGATTCTAAGATAGCTGCTAGTTTAGTCTGTGGGTCATAGAGAGGTTTAACATTTTTGAGGGAAAGACATCTCAGGATTTACTGATTATCAGAGCATTTAAATTGATTCCTTTTGCTGGATCGAACAAGAATGAAAAATGTTGGGTTGGGAAACATCATACCAGCAACAAGAAGTACAAAAGAAGTTGGGGGGGGGGCAATAGTGTACATTTAGAGTGTTTCTGAGAATTTAAAGTGTCCCAACTTTCTTCCAAACTTTAGTTAGTCAGACGGTCTTTCCCCCAAACAAAGGCCTGTCATACTCTACATGCTATCATCAATGGGTGTCAATGATCTCATTACAATTTGGCTGAAATCGTTTAAAACGATTCCCGCTCATCCACACATTTGAGGCCACCCACAACCAAATCCACATGCAATGTCTCGTTTCACAGCTAACTTTTAAGGAATGTGGGCTTTTGCAAATGGCAAATGTTCTCCAGTTGAGACCAGTTAGTCTCGCTAGATTTCCCGATCTAATGCCTGTGAGTTGAGTTGAATGTGCAGTTGGGTGTATCTGTGCACACATGTTTTGTTTGTTTAAGCAGGCTGTGTGTTTTTAGGTGCCATAGTGGGAGACACATTGCCAGCCAATATGCTCAGTCTGAAATTGAGCATACTTTATGCTTGGCACAAAGCATTGTACCAGTGTTAACAGAAGCTGACATGGTGCTATTAATTCAGCAGTGATGCCCAATCATCTGTTAAGAGCTTAATTCTAGGCGGTTTAACACACTGTTACATGAATAACTGGCAAGATATGTGGTGGTCAGGCAGTACCAGATTGTGATGATGATGACAAATAGTAGGTATTGTGTGTCATTTACTGGTAACTGTTTTTATGTTTAGTTTAGTTTTTTCTGAAAAGGTGTAATACTGGAAACGTGGTTTGTAGTAGGAATGCATTTGTAAAATAGCAGCAGATTGTAACTAAGCTTTTCGGTTTAAATGGTAGTCTAATTCTAGCTCGTTAGGGCAGCCAATAAGAAATAATAGCTGAAGAAAGGACGATCATTAGTGAGTTGAAGGGATGTTTAATTAGACTAAAAATGTGTTGCAAGTCCTTCTTGAATTGAGCTTGTTGATGTGTTTCTCTCACCAGCACATGAAGTCTTTAGGTAGGTGTTCCATATGTTCTGCACAAGCTTTATATTTAAAATACTTAACAAAACAAACTGCTATATAGAAAGTCTTGTCTTGAGATTATAGAGGAATGGCAAATTAAAAAATGTAACCGTTATTTTGATTTTGCGTAAACCACACTTAAAAACAGCTGCTTTCCAGCTCAGACTAACTAACTATAGTGTGGGAACAGTGAGAGCTCCTCATGAGTGTGTGTGTGTGTGTGTGTGTGTGTGTGTGTGTGTGTGTGTGTGTGTGTGTGTGTGTGTGTGTGTGTGTGTGTGTGTGTGTGTGTGCTGTGTCCAGACCTGCTGATGCTTTTCCTATTATTAACAAATGTACTTGTACCGCTTTGCTAATGGACAACACTGCAGTACAACATTGGCCTATTGAAAAGCTTTTCATGGTAAATTTGGATGAGTAATATTCCAGAATATAAACAAAAAATGTTTTGTATGGGTATTCATGTTATATATACAGCATGTATTATTTTACCTTGATAAACCAGTGATAATATGTAAAGCCCTTTGTAAATATAGCCACCAGAGAAAGTTTTTAAAACCGGCGACATGTTGTTTGTTTTTACTAATATCTCCCTTATGGATGTTCTGTTCTATGTATTATGAGGGGATACTTTATCACAATCATAATTATCCTCATTCATGAGTAACGTGTTGTGGACTTGCTATTGATGGTGATCAAGTGGAAGTGTGCAGGGCAATAAATCACGACTGTATGTTTTCTTTTAAAAAAAATGTCTGTAAATGATACTGAATGGTGTCCAAAAGTATAATATATTGGATGTCCTTCAAAACTAACAGAGGGTCAAAAAAGTGTTTAAAAGCTTTGTAAATGTTTTGTATAAATGTCTCAGACATCACAGTGATTTACAGCTTAGTTGCTGATATCTGGCACAGGGGCTGCATCTCAAATTTCTGTTTTATGGCTTTGTTGACTTATGTGAATTACAATCATGATTATGATGTGAACCAGGTCCAGAGAACTCCTATACTGTACCAGCATTATAGAAAGAGCATTAACCAAACCAGACCGTACAGACCCCGGAAGTGTCTCTGCAACCATGACATTTGGTTTGATGGATAGATATAAATGTGAATTGCAGTCATACCATAGTTCCTGTAGACGATGGAGTGTGGCAATCAGCCGTATCAACAGTACCATTATGATTGTGCAAAGGAAATTGCACAATTTCTTATGCTGATCGGAACCATGCTTATGTAAAATTTATTGTAAAAATGTGAACTGTCTCCATTCAAGCGTCATTACTAAATATGAGAAGAGATTTTACTGAATATTAAAAAATACAAGGGTTAATACTATGAGTAACACAAGAATTCTGGGCTAGAGGCAACAAGTCTGTGGTGGCATTTGCTGACCTCGTGTTTAAATACTATAGTCCTTCTCTCCTGGAAGTACTTGTAAAATCTTCAGGGACTTCACTTACTGTTATTGGTAGAAAAACATCTGTCTGCTGTTGTCATGAGACCACAGCTTTAGTTACTGGATGTGTAAATGCTGAAGGATACATGCAAATTGTGTGTGTTGTGTTATTATTTTCATGTTTTTTAAGTAATTTATTCACATATTCATTTTATAATCATAAGTCATTCACAAGATTTATTATTTGATTATTTTTTATCATTTATCATTATATCATTTAAGTATTTTTATTGTTTATTCATTTATTATGTTTCAATATTTTATATTTCTTATAAAATTGTCCTTGCTTGTGCATTTCCTTTGCTCATGCTTGTGGGGTTTCATGAACTGTTTTGTCTGTATGAATAAGAGATAAATAAGGGGGAATGTTTATGGAAACCCAAGGTTTATGGGATGTTGCTGTGAAGCAGTTTTGGTTTAACAGTACATGTTGAATTTGTGCTGGTCAGATGAAGTTTGAACATTGATACATACACAACTAAGATTGTTCAATAAACTCTGTTACTTTTACCATTATCACTTCGTCTCCTGCTTCTGCTCTTCTCTGGTTTTTCTCGGTCAACTTCTTGACTGACAGAAGACTGATAAACGCTCATTTGGGGTATTTTTGGACACCAGACAAGACTTGCTGTTAACAGGGTTTGGGTATCGACAGCTCTGCTGACTAGTTGTTCTGTTACTGGACAAACTGATATTTTCTGATGGGATCTGGCGTCCGGGGCTGGATCCTAATTATTATCTGGCGTGGAGACCCAATCTAACAATGCTTTTCATAGATACTTTTCCTTATTGAGTGCTTACTTTATTGCAACAGAGATTAGGACTTGTGCTTACAAGCAGATTGGAGAATTCTGGAGAAATCAAATAGAAACAGATAAGCTAAGATAAAATCATAGCACTTAATTGTTAAAAAAAGTATTTGTATTTAAAAGCCATGTAAGCACTTTTGTGTCTTTTTTTATATAAACTAATGGCACCATTTCATCAGATTGCTGTTCTTTTCACACTACACGTACAGTTTTCTTCTCTCACATCTCTGATTATTCAAATATAGCAATAATATTTATTTATCTGTTTTATTCGTCTTTGTTTAGCATCAAACTACAGTTGGCCTCAGTGTTGTGCACATGCTCCGAACAAGAGTTGATGCACAACGTTTATTTAATCCTTCAAATATTGAAATAAATGTGTCATGTACACTTGGACAGACAGATGAGGGCTGCAGCTCAACTATGCAAAAGCCTGTAACTCAATTATAAGTGCACATCTAAACGTACTTAATGTGAATTCCATTCAACATGATTAATAAGGTTCAATCAGGCTAAATGGCTTGATTATCACAAAGAAAAAACAAATGTCTTTACATTTGAGTGATCATGCCTTGAACATCATCAATTGATTATAAAATAGGGATGGACATGGGTTGTGGAGAAACATTGCAGACAAAAGCTGCATCTGAAATTGCATACTGTCTGAGGTACTTCTGAATAAGTAGGCTACTTGCTTCGCAACCTTCGCAACAAAAGTATGTTCTGTATGTAGTATGAATGTAATTCACTTGTACTACAATTGTCAAGTGATCTACCAGCATCAGTTGCATTGAATTTGGGCATATATTACTCTTTTATATACTGTATTTCACCTACTATATAGTACAAAAGTATGTATATTTAGATGCAGTCGAATAGTTCCAGACCTTCATGGCCACCAGAACTTTAAAGATTTTTAATTTACATCATGGGTGGCAAACTGTTATATCTTCTACAATGGCAAAAAAAAAAAAAAAAAAAAAAAAATGTTCCTTACGTAAGTGTTTTAAGCTTTGGCTATTGAGCAATAACGAATAGGACAATCATTATTCAAGGAGTCTGGCACTATGTGAAAAGTGCTGAAGCTATCATTTGACACTGAAGATTCACAAATTAAAAGATTTAACTTCATTGCGAATTTAAAACCGTAGATGAGCTGAAGAGGTGCGTCCTTATACTCAGTAAAAAAAAAACTAAAAAAAAACTTTAAAAGAGCCATAAACTATGACTGAATAAAACATGACTCATGACACACCCCCTTTATACAAACAAAGGCTGTTCAGACATGTAGTTAAAGACACTGCCTACTGACAAAGAGAAACTGAGTCTGTTTTGACGGCTTACCAGAAATTATTACTATGTAAATTTTCCCCCCTGAATTACTGTGCTTGAATAAGGACTTGCGAGAGGAGAACGTGCAAGATAGAATGATAGTGACACCTTGTGGAGCATTAATAAAACGTTCCACCAGTCATAAGATACTACAGTTATGCCTGGCCAGACAATATTTCTGTAGCGGCAGGGCTGGATCCACATCTAGGGGGTGGAGATTGGTAGGTTTAGGGGTGGAGATGGGTGGGTTTAGGGATCAGGGGGTGGAGACAGCAGGGCCGTGCAGAGACCTTTGGAGGGGCAGGTGCTCAAAGTATAAAAGGGGCACATGAACACGGCTTTTAATAGGGCTGTGCTCCTTGCTGATATGTGTATCGAAATGGATGCTTCTGTATTGATACAGCAGCAAATGCCATGACGCAGGTTTGAAAAAGAAACACAGAACAGAAAAGACCATTTTAAGTTTAAATGTTAAAGATTTTTTTTGCACCTCTTAATTACTCTGGAATGATATTATTATTATTATTATTATTATTGTTGTTGTTGTTGTTGTGTTTACAGGGTATGGTGGCACTACTGTTGTTGTTGTAGAAAAAAAATATTCCTGTCTTATTTAAAATAGAATTCTATTTTAATTCTGTTCTGAATTTATTCATTTTCTGAATGATAATGATTATAAAAACAGGATTGATGAGTATAATTCGGAGGACGAGAAAATCAGTATAAGCCTGTTTTAACAGGGTTGTGATAATTATTTTTAAGGCACTCTACGTTTTTTAAATAAGTACTGTAATAATAATAGTTCAAATTATGAATAGTTTTTAGTCAGATAACATAAAAAAGACGAGGCACCTCGACGCGCTTTAAACTTTTCCCAATTAAACAGCAAGAACGAAAGAGAACAAGCACCTTTGTTTTTATTGCTGTGTGTAGAACTACGTTAGCTGCATTTTTAATATTTAATATTAATTTTAATAAATGTAAATTCATCCCAGGAACTTTATTCAAGCTCGAGCAGGTGTTTTCACATAGAGGTTTCTAGATTTAAATTAAAGAGACATGACCTGACGTTTTATTCGTATCCAAAATGAGGAGATATGAATATCAGGAGAGCTGAACACTCTCGTGCAGTGCATATTTCATTCATACTCGAAGCTAGAGGGCGCTCTCGCGCAGAAACTTAGGACCTGCAGGAAAGCTGAGCTGAATAAAAAGCAAGCGTATTTACTGATGAAACGTGAAGACAATAAACACACGATTGCGAAAATATATGGTTTATGTGTGTTTTTCAAGTTATCTCCAGGTAATAAATAAATAAACTACATGAAAATTGTAGTACTGATTGACATATCATTTAGTATAGAAACTATAAAATATATTTCCTGAATTATTCTGTGATAAAAATGGGAAAAGGGTGTTCGTAGTAGCCTTTATAAACCAATCATAAAATTGTCATTAGGAAAACATTGAACAAAAATATTGTAGCCCCTTGCTGCAGCTAACCTTGCTTCAGGTTACACACAGCAATATAAACAACAGCTGTGCATGATCTCTTCACGCCGTTCTCGTAAAATAATAATAATTCAATAATATAAGTTTACAAGCACACCACTCCGCTGAGAACTCCACTTACCGGCAGCCGCGGACGTTATTGAAGGCATCCTAAAGGTGTCTGAAGGTGAGGGATCATCCCGGATGAGATTGTCAGGTGAAAGGTCATCATTTGGATAATTTAATTTACGGCTAAACTATTATTAGTTAATTTTACTAATAGTTAGATTGGGCAGGCCTTCACAAAAGGGCGTTTAATTAAAAAAAAAAAAAAAAATTGCCTTGACAAAAGGGCACTTTGGGTATCAAAGGGAAAAGGGGCAGGTGCTCAAGCACCCACCGCCCCCAGAATGATCCGTGTATGACATCAAAGTACCGCGAGAGCGATAAGAGAGCAGATGGATCCTTAAGCTTTCGAATTGATGTCATACACTGATTATTCTGCGCAGCGCCGCTTCAAGTAGAACACACATCTGTAAGGTGGGAGGAGTTGGATCTGGATACAACCTCGCCCCCTGGATCTTGTGTTCTGCAGTGAGGACCATATCATGTTGAATAAATAACAATCTGAAGCCTCTTTGAACTAGACAAGTAGGACTCAGGAGATGATCATGCACAAAATGTAGTCTAAGAAACTGATGTATTTTAATAATTAAACAAATATGTGCACCCCGAATGATCAAACGCATTGTCTTGTGCTTGTTTTGAACTGGCCAATAAAGTATTTTTGTTTAAGGGCATGATTTGTAATTCTGTAGGCTAGATATGCCGTGAAAAGTTGAAGCCAAACGAGAATGTAAATACGCTGTGACATTGTGTGACACCTCATCAGAACACTAGAGGGAAGCACAGTACTGATTACGCTCTGATTCTTGAACAGATTAAGTTGAGAGGCACACAGATCATCTTGTTGTGGTTTGAAATAGCCTAAGAGAAAACTTCTTTCTGTTTCCATTAGTATTCATATTGTGCATAATACATATAAACATTTTCTGTAGGAAAAATATGCATAGTAAAAGTATTTTGTAAAGTTGCTTCATAAAGTTTCAAAAATTAACTGGTTGTATCAAAAATATTGTTTATGACAGAATCAACCAGACAACATTTGATTATACCAATTAAAAAATAATAATAATAAGGATCAAGTATGTACGTGCATATGTATATGTGTGTATATATAATGTTGTATTTTTTGTCATTTTTAGTATTTTTTTGTTTACTTTATGCATGCATGTATAATTTAAAAAAAATATTAATTATTTGAGTACATCAGTTTGAACTAATGAGAAATGTCCTTTGTCAAGCTGAAATAAAAAGGTTGCTATATCTTATTTTATTTCAGTTAACATTTATTACAGATTTAGTAATGCAAGTAATGCATGTTTTATGGTTTTAGTTTTAGTTAGCTATAACAACCCAGATGTGTCCACTTTTCACAGTGTAAAAATTAATATCTACATTTGCACTGTTGAACCCAAACCTCTTTTCATCTTTAAAAATGTGTAATGTATTGGATAATGACAGTGATTCAAAATATTATTTTATATTAATTATCTTACACCTCTATAATTGCTCTCTAACTGCATTTTATATTTTCCATCTTTTACCTTATTTGACCCATTTAGCGCTTGTTAATATGACAGGCAGCCAGTGTGTACCACTGTGTAGATGGCAGACTCAGACAGAGCAAGGCACTCTGTAGAGACAGATCAGTGAGAGGTCCTGCTGACTCATCAAAACACCACACACTTATTCAGTCCAAAAACTGTCAAGCTGCTTGCCCTGCAGAGGAAAACAGACTTTCCTGTAATTTGCTGCTTTTCACAAGCTGACATAATGTCATGTTTATCACAATAATTACACTGAGATCATTTCATTTTCTGGTGCATTTGACCACAATGCTGCCACATGACTGCTTAAGTTGCTGTGTGTGTGTCTTCCACAAAAGTCGGAGTGTAATAGGAGCATGTGGGCATTAGGGTATGTGCTTATACACTCAGAGTGCCCCCTGTTGAGTTAGTGTCAAGTACACAGAAGGATTTGCCAGACTAAGACTAGTTCTGCTCTTCATTACTTTGTTAATTCCAAACTAAAAGTTGTTATAAATCCTCATAGGAATAATCTGTGTTGGAGCTAACTGTGACGTTATTTGCCATGTGTTGCAAGAAAGTACATGTATGTGAGTTTCGTACAGTAAATGATTTTACTTGAATTCATTTGTGTGTGTGTGTGTGTACTTGTTTATGCTACATTGTGGGGACCAAATGTCCCCACAAGGATAGTAAAGCCTGAAATTTTTGACATTGTGGGGACCGGCCTGCGGGGAAAAGAGAAAAAAAATAAAAATAAAAATAGTATATGATGTTTATCTGAAAGTGTAACAATACAAACAGGTTTTCTGTAAGGGGTAGGTTTAGGGGATAGAAAATATAGTGTGGTCAGTTTAAAAGTATGTGTGTGTGTGTTGTCTTTAATTTACTGTAAATATCAGTGTGGAAGAACTGCATTAGTGTGGAAGAAAAACTTTAAAATTGAATGAAATTATAGAAGACAGTACATTTGTAAGCACATCTGTGTAACTTTTCATATCATATCATATTTTGTCACCGGTCACTCATATGCCAGACTTGGCATTTCCATAGCAATGATGATTGTTTAATCTTGTGCCCCATGCAGTGATGGGCTGATTGTGGTCCCATGGCACAGCTACCATGGCAACAAATGTCGTTGTCATGACAGAAACCACTTAACATAATTGTTGCTGAAATAATTTCATTCTCTTCCTTCACTCTATTCCGATTTCATTCCCCTTTATTGACTCAGGGAAACGTAATCTCCTTATTCTGTTTTAAATTTGAACACTCTCTTTCTTGACTAGTGCCATATAAATACACAACCATGTGTTTACACACACTTTCAATATTAACACGTCAACTAACAATATTAACATTTCACTTCTTCTTACATATTCCATTCTGTTACTGTACATCACACACCCTTCCGCACTTTATCATCACACTACATTTAACAAAAACACCTCTGATTGGTTCACATGTGGTCTTATGAATTATTTATAACAGGCTTCCACTTTTCCAGATGTAATATACTGAATGTTTGATGTGCTGAATCATGCCCCACTTCCAGTGCTCAAAACTGCAGTGACTGACACACTGATTTATCTTACTGAAATATTTGCACATAGATAACAGGTTCATTTGAATCAGCTGCAGGAAATGCAAAGCAAAAGTTCATAAAACTAGACACAAATCAAATTCTCCATTGACAATCACTAATGAAAATAACACTGAATAAACCTAAACTTAAGTACAAATACATAAATTGCTGTGTTTTTCAATCTTATATACAGTAGTAATCTGCGTATGAGTGCTAAATGCACAAAATCTGCCGCACAGCTCCAGGTGAACCCCAATGACACAGCTGTATTACAATGCATCCACCTTTGAAACGGGACAGTAAAATATGTGCAATGACTCTGCCTAAAATGACATCATCAAGACGGGACAAGGAGGAACACCCTCTTCTGCATCAGTGGGAAGAGCACAGCAAAATATAGACAGACATTAGTCTTTCAGAAGCACATAAAAACACACAAATATGTTCCTGGAAATATGTGTATATTGACTACTGTAGGCTATATAGGTGAATTTCACCTGAATCTCAACCTGTCAAAAACATGCCCAGGTAATAGCCTTTAAAAAACAAACAAACAAAAAAAACAACAATAATAAAGCTATTTTAGCACCATTCGTTTCAACATGACGACATTATTTTCAACTATTTTGCATCATAAATTAAGTACAACAAATACCACTGATGTAGCCTATAAAGGCTTTATAATTTATATATAATTCTTTCCACATTAATGAGAATTAAGGGGGCTTATTTTATGCAAGTAATGTCTATAGGCTATGTGTGTGTGTGTGTGTGTGTGTGTGTGTGTGTGTGTGTGTGTGTGTGTGTGTGTGTGTGTGTGTGTGTGTGTGTGTGTGAAATACACAATCCAGTGCAAAGAAAACAACAGCCCAAATGTGAGATTGGGAACTCATAAAAACGAAATTACTCCTGCAAAGTTTATTCAAAATATAAAGAATATAAATACTGGTAAATATGAATTATGTTGTATTATTGAGATACTTTAGAAATAGGCTATAGAGTCACTGTTTTGACTTGTTTTTCTATTCATTTTCAAATAACTTCATTGGTATGGCTGTTTTATATCGTCAATGCTGAACTTTTATGGATATTGACGCGCAATCCACATGTCAACAAGTTAGTCCAATGTTAACGCTAAATCCTGGACATCCTTTAATTATGTAACGCTTTTCAAGGTACCGATTGGTCTCGCGCAGTTTGATGATTTGCTGCATGACATCAGCTGGAGGAGAGGAGAGGCAGCAGCGGTTCCTCATCACTATGACACACAGTCTGAGGATATAAAAGCCTGGGCCACTCCTTCTGCGCCCGCTGCACGGCTTCAGAGAGCAGCTCACTTCAGGTTGCCGGACAGAGAGCGAGTGAGTGAGTGAGTGTGTGTGAGTGTCTGAGAGAATGGCGACGCTAGTTGATCCAGTAGATCCTCCAGCACTCTTCGGAGGTGTCAGTAGCATCAGGAACACGGCATCACCCACGGCCTCGACACATCACTTCGACGAGGGCAAATATCACCTGCTGGTGGTCATCGGGGAGCTGGTCACCGACGAGCATCTGAAGTGTGCCATTGCGGACATTGAGAAAGGTAGCTCAGCTGACACGAATAACGTGCAGTGCATTAGTGCTATTTATGCCATGAATCTGTTTTAAATGATGCCTGGACGCGTATGCCTTCTGCAGTTACCTTTTCATGTTCAATTGTCTAACCTTGAACTCTCTTTGGGGTTGAATAGGTGATCTGAATGAGGGAATCTAGCCACACATTTCTGCTGACTGCAACTTTCATCGTGTTATTGGATTTCTTTGTTGTGAGAATATGTAGGATGGAAACTGTAGCGCAGCCCCTCCCTGTTAGTAACTGGCGAGCGCACTGCATGTCTTATCAAAGCCATCGCATCGCGCCACCCCGTTTCCCAAAGACATCACCATCACCATCACTGTTTTCGCAGGGCGTGCAGCTCTATCTGATGATCCAGATGTTGTTTTTGGCCATATGACGAACTTTAGTGTCTGACTTGTGTCGTGAGCTAGGATGATTCAGCATGCATATTTATAGCATGTCGATCAATAAGGCGTATCGCTTGTTTTGCGCGGTGGAGGCTCGTTATATGGAGCATCGATCGGCTCTGCAGTCAGGATGTGCACCATCACCTTGGGTTTGCGTGGATTTTTGATGTGGCGCGCCAGGTCTTTGTCTCCTTAGCTCGTGTTTTTCTTACTATCTTCTTATCTTGTTTTTGCGATTCATGCGGGAATCACCTTAAATAACCACGAGAGTTATTTTCATTAAATAATTAATTCAGTTTATCACTGAATGAGTTAATCGTATTAAATAGATAGCTGTATCTAGCAAAAGTAGCGTTGAATGGCAAAAGCCATAACTTTTGTCCACTTCACCAGACCTAGAGACATTGTTGCTGCGCATCCCGATTTATTTCCATCCTCTTACATTCTACTCACTCTTTTCTAGTAGCCTACGACACCGGCTTGTAGGCGTGGCGCGGTCCGCACTGCAGTCCCTACGGAAAGTCAGAAGGGCCCGCGTTCCTGCCAAAACGGGCGTTTCAGTTAGTCGTGGGACTCGATTAATTTCTGCGAAGCGGTTCTTTTCAACGGTTTGTTAAAATAAAATTAAATAAATAAAAACAGATTCGGCTGCTCTTTACGTCTGGACGTAATTATGTCGTCACGTGGTCCTACATCTAATGGATCCAATAAAGCAATATGTAGGCAAATATTGCGTTTTTAATTCCATCTTATTAGTAAGGGTGTTTATTGTAGCCTAATTGTATGTGTCCCAGTTGAGCTTGTTACAATGCAGCCATGATTCAACTTATACACAAGTCTTTCTAATCTAATTATAATTTACATTACAAAATACTATACATTTACATCTATTGGCTTAAAAAGTTCTTGCACTTCTGAATAAAATCCTATTAATTAAAAGTTTTGTGTATGTGTAGATAAAACTGTCATAAATGTATTTCCAGTAGGGATACGCTCACTCATGAATCATCAAGAAAAATAAGAACATAGAATTATCACTCTTTTCATCTGCTCTATCGGGAGGGATCACTTTGATGATACTGAATAATGTACGATTTTTCAGATTTACTTGTTACCAGATTCACCTTACTGGAAGTTTCACTGCTGTTTACTGTAATAAACAAAACCATAAAGTCACCATTGTAATAGCAGTATATTAGCTACTATACTTGCCTTGAAGGCATACAGTATGAATTGAGTGTGGTATGATGAACAATGTGAACAACCTTCTTAACGTTTTACCATTCAGAGGCAGATAGCACTTCATTCTAATCTCGAGAAATGTCCTCTTCAACACATCATTTCTCTTCTGGCTAACCATTGATCACAAAGAGAATTAGCACAGACGTCCACTCTCAGAACATTTCATAGATATTTCCATACATTGATTGACTTTTGGGTGTAAACCAACAGAGCATAGCATTTAGTTATGTGAATTTAGTGAAACGGGGCTTCAGTTCAATATACAGGAAAGATCTGAAACCCAATCTGATTTTGATTTGAATACCTCCCCTTTTAGACTGATACAGTGTACAGTAAAGTATGTTCATGATCTTTTCATGATCTGTAAAAAGTGCAACACTTTTCATGTTTTCACATTTTTTCCCTCTGGTTTGCAGGAATTCGTTCATGGGACACAAACCTGATTGATTGTAACCTGGACCAGGAGTTGAAGCTTTTTGTTTCTCGACACTCTGCCAGGTTTTCAGCCGATGTGAGAGGTAGGCTGAACATGATCCTTTAGCCAGCTCAAAACCCTTCTGTAGCAATTTATGATAACCTAATATTAAATATTTAAACACTAGCGGGCCCAGAGTTCAATAGTGGTACATTCAAGAGCAAGGATACTGCTTATTTTTTCCATATAAGAATTAGCATTACCATGACTGAGCAAAATCTCTCATGTTACAAAATCATTAAAACAGCTAGAAAATCTGCTTCAAAAATCTACTGTCTATAAATATAGACAAGAAGAATTCCAGTGACATAATTTCAGTGCCAACTAAATCAGCTTGTCGGGGATGAAATATGTGACAATCACGGATCGGTGCCTGAATTTATATCTGCATTACACCTGTTTACATTTCTTCCATATACTTTGCTCTGTGACTCTTCTGAACATCCCTATCACAACAGCAATATGTTATGTTGCATAATGTCATGCTTCAGCTGTTAAGTAAAAGTGATTCTTAGCAGTTTATTAGCACTTAACAAACATTGGTGAGATAACGACAATTATTAGAACTTATTAGTTTCCCTATTTCTTTCCATCTTTAATCCTCATCTATATCTGGAGTAAAGTCATATTTTCTTTTACATTCTGTTTTTTTGTGAGTTCTTGATGAATTCTTTTGATGAAGATAAAAGAGGTGGGTTTAGACGGTCTGCCTGAAGCTCTGTCTGGATCAAACCCTGTCCCTGGTGTCCCCTCCTCTGTCCTCCCTGCACACTCGCTCTGTCTGTCTGCCCCTGGATCTTTCATTTTCTCTATTTTCCTCTCTCATGCTGAATTGCTGCAAGGGATGAAACACTAAGATAATTAGCTAAAAAATGAATGACAATGGTTTGTCTGCTTTTGAACTCAAGGCTTAACACATAGGGCTTCAAATGCAGTCAGACCTGAACAATAGTACAGAATTTTTCACAACCCAGCAGGAAATTGTGGGGGTTTAACCATAATGGAAATATCTTCCAGAGAGACACTCAGTCTGCTAATGTAAGCAAATGATGAGCCAACACTGACCTTCAATGATTGAAATGTAATCTGTGCTTGAACACACACACACACACACACACACACACACACACTATAGCTTAATAGCACAATCACTTACACTCATCACTGTCTCCTTGATTATATATGTTAGTACAGGAAGCACTTGAGATAGTTCCGGTATTGCCGTTAGGCAGCAAAGCTTATTACTTTGTTGAAATCATCAGAATTCACTGTGGAATTCTTATTTACTCATCTGAATGGCTGTCGGAGGAGGACCAAACATGAATATATCATTGGCTACTAATCCCCCTTTAGGATAAACATGACACATGTAGGTGTTGGTTCATTTCCATAATCAGATTTATTGCTCGATGGGTGGCTTTAGACGAAGCTTTTTAGAAAATTAACAGAGGAATTTGCATTCTGCCGCTTTTGGCCATTAAGCCTTTTAAGTGCAAAGCCATTAGCTGTCCACCACAGACAAATACCTAGTGGATGTCTTGATAATTGCTTTAACCCACCAGCGTCCCCCTCCTTTTTTACAGCAATTCCAATTTTATAACACTTCTTCTTACTTTCAAAGGATTTTAATTTAATTTAGTCTCTAATAGTTTTCAGCGTACAATACAAGAGAGTTGTAGGATAATTATCTGTTGAACTCTCCTACTGGGTTTTTCTCGGAGGGCAAGACAGATAAATGGGGGCAGGGAGAAAGTGGGTTAGTAGCAGGGAGGAGGCCAGACGTCGGAGGCCTGTGAAGAGCACAGGAAGACTTGAGACTCACATACACACATATATTTACATTTATTTATTTAGGAGATGTTTTTATTCAATGCAGTGCATGGATAAGGAACAATACAATCAAACTGTCAAAAGAAAACATACTGGAGTATGCAAGTACAAGAAAGCAAAAACATGGTTATTCACATTATTAACATGGAAATAGATCAGCCAAAATAAGAAAAAACAGAGAGGAAAAAAACAAAGGGACAAACAGGAAATCATCTATTTTAAATTAACTCCTTTGTACAAAATACCATCCCAATGCCTTTGAAATGCTTGGAGCCCCAGTCAGAATCACTAACAGAAGATGAATCACAGTGTGAAACTCGGAAAAGAGATTACAGTAAAAAAAAGATGAGGAAGCACTTGAAAGAATGCTTGAGAAAGAATTATGAGCGAGGTAATATTGTGTCTGTGAGGCTCAGGAGATAAAAGGAACATGGAGGATCCCTTTGCTTTTGAGGTACTTCAGGGCCTTTAGAGGATAAGCATATGGTACCTAAACTTTGACTTTTTCGTTGCTTTGAGTCGAGACTGAGGCTTAAAAATGTGCCTGGAGGTTTAAAATGAGATCAGATATCACAGTCCAGCAGATTCACACAGCTTCAGACAGCGCAGTATGTAATCAATAGTAATGAATCAGCTTATGTAATGTAATCAATAAGCACTTAACAAATGATTGCACTGTCTACTGTATTTATATACTGTCTGTTCACCTGGAATTCTGTGATATTATTAATATTAACAGTATGGTATATGAACTGGCAATATTATACATTTTTATGTCACATTATGAAGTACTAATGGTACTACTTTGTTAAAATAGGTATCTTTCAACAACTTGACAATTTAAAGGAACAGTTCATCCAAAATTTTGTCATTTACTTACCCTCATGTTTTTCCAAACATGTATGAAATAAAATATAATAAATATATAATAAATATTTCAATACAGTTCATAGTAAAGTCATACTTTCCTGTGTGTGTTTGCAATTTTTTTTTGTACAATCAAATCTTTGTTTTGATGTTGTTTGATTAATAATAAATAAGTATAGGAAAATAACATTTTATGTCATTGTAATATATGAGTATAAAACTGAGCCTAAAATGATGTCTGATATGCTTTGATGTTGGGTCTATAAAGTGATTAAATATGCATCTCATGACGCTTTTTCTTCAACGTGCCATTTGGTCAAAGAGATTTCTGCTGCAGTAATTTTTAGTGTCTGTGTTGTGTTTTTGTTGATGAGACTATGGGACTAAATGTTTTTAAGAGGAACTGTGATAAGTGGTATTGATATTTCTAACTATTCGTATGTGTGTTCGAAAGGGCTCTGCTATATCCTGTTCAAAATCCTATTTTGGCATTAAAAAGGACAGGGCAGAGATTTGGAGAGAGCCAAAGTGAGGGAGAAAGTCGAGTTCATGTTCATGGCACTGTGTTTGTGTGGATGCTTGCTTTGTTTGTGCGTTGTGGGGAGTGTCATTAGATGAGGCTGCGTGCCCAAAGGGTGTTCAGTCTGTATTAGGTTCAGAGACAGTGTGAGTTGAGATCAGGACAAGAGGGGTGAGGACGGGGTTGGGTGAGTGTCGAAGAGCAAAGCTAGTGGAAGTTAAACAATACTGCGGCTGACACATGGAATGGAAGTAGCCCAGCTTTTAGATGACAATCAAATATGGCTGTGTAGCTTACTAAGAGATGTAGGTTTATAATTGTTACATATCTACAACATGATATGGTTTGTTTTAAGGTGCCATAATCAATTTCAGACATTTTGCTGACTTCTGTCTTTTATTCTATCTTCAACCACATGCCCTCTCTCAAACAAAAAAACGTAGCAAATCTGAACATGTGTAATGATTCACTTGAAAAGAGGATTTCGGATTTGTTGTTTTCTGATGGACAAAAAAAAAAGTGGTCCACCACCTGATTTTTATTTTTTTGAGTGCAGGGTAGAGACAAGTGTCATAGAGACAGATTTGATCCATTTTGATTTGATTTGATATGTGATATTTCCAAAAACTATACCAATAGCACTTTTAAAATCTATTTGACAAAATGAAAAAGAGTTCACCCGAAAATGAAAATTCTCTCATTTACACACACTGACACAGAAGGAGATATTTTGAAAAAAGTTTAAACTGTATTAACCCACACAATGCAAGATGATGTGGTTCAAAACAACAGTGTGGGGAAAAAACAGCAAAACATTTTGATGTCAGGTTTAGAAAATCAAGGTATGGTGGGGGATCATTTCATCATAAAAGCTCCATTTTACTCACCCATGTGGATAATTGTTGATGGCAGTCACTACATTTTCCAAGAGCAGAGGAAAACTCTGCTATCGACCATGGTGTAATTTGTCCGAACTTTAGTTCGCACCACTGATTCTAATCACATTTTTTCTCTTCACCTCTTCGGAGTTCCCGACAGCAGCCATTTTGTCACATAAATGGGCTTCCCCCCCAGTGTGAGTCTGGCCCTAATGATGCTGCTTTTCTGCTTGTGTGAGTCTGGGTGTGTGTTGGACAGCTGGAATAGCATTCATGACAGGTTACTGCCACCTCAGCCGTTTTAACGGACCTGCTCTGATTTAGAGGAGCAAGGAGAAAATAAATTAGGTTAGAAGAGAATCATTTATTACCAATACACAGATGTCTATGCTCTGAAGAGTATCTGCAGCTAAAGTAGAGCAGAGAGTACTGCAGTGAAATGAATGCAACACCTCAGAACACCCCTGTGGAGAAGAAATGAAGCCACAGTGTGTTCTACATCAAGTATGCTCCACTTGCTATGCAGATGTCAATTTCAGCATAGTCAGATGCATTATAATTCTCTATTTCTATTCCATAGCTCCTCCCTTCCATCCCCATACTGAAAAAAAAGCAGATTCTCCCAAAGGAACTCTAAATCCCACTACTAATGATCAAAAAGAGAGTGGCCCATATTGGAATATGGAGTCTCAGATATGCTGTATACCTACTTAAAAATGGCGTGTTCTTGGGGGCAGATGCACATAAAATTAAAATTAAACACTTTTAACACTAATTAATCACTGCCCTTAGGAATAACCTCAGACATTCAATGGTTGTTTCCATGGTTGGTCTACAGTATTTCTCTGAAATGTAATGCATATATAATATAATGTAGGTTTCATTTGTATACAGAAATATTTTGTGGAGAGCTGTCAGAAAAAGCAAAAAATGCAAGGAAAATAATAGAAGGAACAGATACAGGTACAGTGAATATGGTGAGATGAGGGAATATGGAAAGGAATGAATTCGGAGCATTAATGATGACTCAGCAGGTGGGAAACACACTGTAATTACTTACACTGCATGAGAGAGCCACCTGAATTTATGCACACACACACACACACACACACACACACACATACCAACTCGCACAAACATGCTCCATCCTAAGGAGAACAGTCTTTAAAACCCACACAGAACCTATAAATATATGAAATAGGATGATGAGAGACATACAATAAATATGTTTTTATAGACCTCTCTGAGGTTTAGGTAAGATATTGGGTCACATTCACTAATAATAACTGCATACAGCTGTGCCTTTTTTCCAACAAAGATTCTCATGCAAAGTTTCCAAATGCATATGCAGTTTTTGTCAATGTCACTGAATCCAGATTATTCTAAATGAAGGGAGAATGTGCCTGCAGTTAGTAATTAGCATAATACACCCTGCCAAATCCAGGATGGGATTTGGAGTTTGCAGTTCAAACTTATATTTGAATCATGAAATCTGTTAGAATGTTTGCATGCAGGTTTTACACACTTTAGTGAATGAGACCTAATATCTGCAATGTAAACTCCTTTGTGCACCAAAGCATGTCATTTATCTACAAGGATTTTTTACAACAAATTTTGGCTGTGGTGTGACCAGGCATGTAAGAGGTTTCATGCAAATGGAAAAATTGTGAGTGTCCTCTTGTATTTTAGATTTAGACCTTGAAATTTTAGATAAATAAGGCCTTATTCTTCAAGCAATTTTCAGCACCTATGGAGCGCCTGTTCACTGAACCTTTACAAACAACCTCAGAGGGGGGATTATGAGACTATAAACAATGATTGCTGAATGAGTGATGAGGCTGATGTTACAGAAGGGGCTCATAGACTCTGCAGTAATAGCAAACACTCTAGTACTGACAGTGACAGAGTTGACCGATTCCTGCAAGCTTACAGCTTCAGTGCTTCTGGACAGCTTGATGAATTTATAATAGGATTGATTCACCCTGACCCAGAGAGAGATTGGGAGATTTTCACTTGACTTTATCGAGAGCCATTTGGGCAGGAGATGGGAAAAAATATTGAAAAATCAAAAGCAGAAATATACTGTCAATATAGTCACATTGTCAAAGGACATGTGTGGAGAGGATGTACAGAAAAAAAATCTCCATTAGCAGAGAAAAGGGAACACACAGTGGAATACTAGAAGCTTTTTCATGTTCCACCCATGAGATGATTGAAAGAGAAAGGATGACAAGTTGCTGGAGGAGGGCAGATGTTAATTGGATATCTGTGTCAATAGAGCGTATGGAGAAATGAGGAACAGAAGGAGAAAGTAGGTGCATGAGTACACACTAGGTAATTAAGTGAGAAAAAAACAACCCCCTGACCATCATAACCATTTTGACTGCAAATTTAACTTAAAACACAATAAGGCAAAAATGCATAACAAAAGGAGCTGAAAGAATGGTAGTGAAAAGAAAAGGATGACTGGTCTGCAGTAAAATTACAGACCAAATAAACTTACCAAAACTAGTTCTGTCTCTGTCTTTGTGGTTCCTTAAGCAGCAGCATTTGTGTTTTGTGTTAAGCGAAGACAATTCTTTAAGTATATTGGTGTATTCATAATATTTTGCTAATTCAGTGTACAACACAAACCAAAGCATTTGAAGATCCCCGTGCACAGTTTGTGCACATCACACTGAGCATTAGTAATGTGTCATTTTATTTGCAGGACAAAAGATTCTGCATCATAAAAGTAATGTGTTGGAGACAGTAGTGCTCATCAACCCTTCAGATGAAGCTGTTAGCACTGAGGTAAGCACCCTCTTTCTATATTTCTATAAATATATCTAGATGTCTGCCAGTTAAACATATTTTAAAACTATTTTAGTTGTCTGGTTAATACAGAAACAAATATGTGGGGATAAGAATAAATGCATGGCAGCTAGTATCTTATAGTATAGGACATCAGAGTTATAGTATTGGCAACAGTATCAACAGAAAAGTGTTGACTCATCTAATATTACAAAAACAATTACATATATTTTTTACACTACAAAGATAAATCCTTTTAAATATTTTAATTCACTAATATGCCAGTACATCAAAGAGTTATGTATGCACTGGGTGTGTCACAGTTGCAGACAAACTCACAACGCACAACACGCTCATACACACAAAGCTTTGCTCGCAAACTGTGACTGCAGTTTGACTCTGCATTAATAATATGGTAGAGCACTGCAGGTCTGACCCTGGCAGACTGCCCAGAACAGTCAATGGCTACAAACTGGAAAATGCTGGCCCTGATAGAGAACAAGAAAGAGAGAGGAAAAGAGACAGAAAGCCAAAGTAATACAATTCAGCAATACAAAAGATTATAGAAGATGTACTTCTGTTAGCTGGGTAATTCAGAAATTGCATGTAAATAATTTAGGATAACCTTCCTGTGCTGTGTTGGTTTTGTTCCAACAAATGCAAGCCATGATTAATTAAAGTCAAGTCAACGTTTAATGAAGATTATAATATTTTATAAACTTTATGTCTACACTCAGGTACGTCTGATGGTCTCAGACACAGCCCACCATAAGCTGATTGTCCTGGCTGGACAGTGTTTTGAAAATACAGGCGAGCTGATTCTCCAGTCAGGCTCCTTTTCTCTCTTCAATTTCATTGACATTTTTACAGATCAAGAGGTAAGTGATTGTTAGATTTTGCTTCTGTTTGCTATATTTACCAGTGCTTTAAAAAAAAGAGATTCTCAAACAGCCAACAAATGCTAAAACTCAACATGCACAGTAGAGTTCTACATGGTAATCTAAATTCAAGTAAACTTGTTTAGTGAAATGTTTCAATTCATTTGACTCACAGATTGGAGAGCTTCTAAGCACCATACATCCAGCCAACAAAGCCAGTTTAACTCTTTTCTGTCCGGAGCATGGTGACTGGAAAAATTCGAACCTAGACAAACACAACTTGCAGGACTTCATCCATATGAAGCTAAACTCCCCAACCATCCTTCCAGAAATGGAAGGTCTTTCTGAATTCACAGAGTACCTGTCAGAATCTGTAGAAATCCCATCTCCTTTTGACATGCTTGAACCCCCAACTTCAGGAGGGTTCCTAAAATTATCCAAACCATGCTGTTATATTTTCCCTGGTGGACGGGGTGATTCAGCACTGTTTGCGGTTAATGGCTTCAACATGCTGATTAATGGTGGATCTGATAGAAAGTCATGTTTTTGGAAGCTGGTACGACATCTGGACAGAGTGGATTCTGTTCTCCTCACACACATTGGAGATGACAACCTTCCTGGTATCAATAGCATGCTGCGGCGCAAAATAGCTGAACTTGAGGAGGAGCAGTCGCAGGAATCCACAGCTAACAGTGACTGGACAAAGAATATGATTTCACCTGATATTGGAGTTATGTTTGTCAACATGCCTCAGAACCTAGAAAACCTTGAGCCCAACTGCAGGATTAGGAAAAATGCTGAGGAGGCATCTCTCATGCTGGAGTACCTAAACAAGCTGTCTTTTAAGCCTGAACCTCTGCATAGGAATATTGGGAATACAGTAGAACCAATAATACTTTTCCAGAAAATGGGGGTCGGCAAGCTTGAAATGTATGTTCTTAGCCCAGCAGAGAACAGCAAGGAGTTGCAGTACTTCCTTAAAGAATGGACTGGTATTGATAAAGACAAAGCCTCCATCTTGTTACCAAATGGAAAAGAATCAGAGCTCCCAATCTCATATTTGTCTTCCATCTCATCACTGATTGTGTGGCATCCTGCTAACCCATCAGAAAAAATCATCCGTGTTCTCTTTCCAGGCAATTCCACTCAGAATAATATTCTCGAAGGCCTAGAGAAACTTAAACACTTAGACTTCCTCAAACATCCGGTGATCACACAAAAGGAGCTTGCTTCAAATTTTGCACCAACACTGAAACAAGCAAAGATGAAACATAAGACAGATAGTAAAGAGAGCCTGAAGTCCACATCAAAGCCATCCCCAAGCAAAAATCTCCACAAAGAGTCCAAAGAAGAATCCCCTGAAAAACTAAAAACACTCAGTAAAACTGACTCTGTGGAAACTCAGGAGCCGACACAAAAAATAGAGAAGAAAGAAAAAACACTTGTGAAAAAAGTGAAAACAGGAGACAAGGACAGTAAAAGCAAGATTGAGCAAACACCCAAAATTGACACTCCAGAGAAAAAGAAAGTTGACATTAAACCAAAAACAATAAAGAAAGATATAAAGAAATCCATGGAAAAAAGTGAGGCTGATAAAAAGGCTGAAAAACCCACACCCAAGAAAGAAGAAAAGGCCAAAAAAGAAGAGAAGGTGAAGAAAGAGGAGGTGAAGAAGGAAATTAAAAGACGAGATATCAAGAAAGATTCCCTATTAAAGGAAAGCAGAAAGGACGAAAAGAAAGAAACTCAGAAAGATGAAAAAGAACCTAAAAAAGATTTGAGGAAAGTTGGTGGCTTGAAAAAGAATGCCCCTAGCACTCCTGAGGTGAAAAAACCTGCACCTAAACCAAGGATTGCAGCACGAGGCAAGGGCCCTGGTAGTCCTGCAAAATCCAAAGAGAAGGCTAAGTCCAAGCCCATCAAAAAAGATGCTGGTGAACCAGTGGAAGCACCTTCCATCTCAAGTGCTACTGCTGAAGAACCTGCTGTTGAAGCCAGTGTAACAGATGTTCTTGAGGCAGAGAGGTCACTGATGTCTTCTCCAGAAGACCTCACTAAGGACTTTGAGGCTCTGAAAGCAGAGGAGATTGCTGAAGTTGACGAAATCCTATTACAGACCAAAATAGATGATTCTGATCAAGGAAGGTTGATTAAGCATGAAGAAATAACTCCTTGCAAAGAGTCTCCAGAAGCAGCAGAGTCCCTGGATGAAGGAATAGCAACCACAGAAGCTGAGGAGGAATGTGGTGGTACTCCAGGGGATCTAGAACCCAATCAAAAAAGCAATGGTACCAGTGAAAAATTTGAAGATGAAGGAACAGGTTTGGAAGAGTCATCTGAGATAGGAGACTATGAAGAAAAGGGAGATACAGAGGAAGTGGATGAGCAAGACAGAGCATTATCTAAGTTAAAAGATGATGGAGAGCAAGAAGAGCAGGAAACCAAGGAAGGATCAGATTACGGTGCAGAAGACCCACAATATAGACATGACAAAGAAACTGAGTTGCAGAGTTTTGATGTAACCACGCCACCAAAGATCTCTGCACCGGCATCTCCTGCTGTTTCTATTCATGATGAAACACTACCAGCAGATTTAGAAAGTGAGGTTGCCTCTGATGATGAAAATCGAGATGAGCCTCCAGAAGAATACACAACATCTGGACACACTCAGTCTACAATTGAGATCTCCAGTGTTCCAACACCTATGGATGAAATGTCTACTCCAAGAGATGTAATGAGTGATGAGACAACCAATGATGAAAGTGATTCTCCTTCCCAAGATATTGTCAGGTACGGTATGGCTACAGACAATGAGAGAAAGACCCTTTCACCTCTCCCAGACTTTCCTGAATTAGATCACTCCAAGAGTGATGCCACTGAGGGGCATGACTATCATGCATCAGCTTCCACCATTTCACCACCATCTTCACTGGAGGAAGACAAATCTGCCAAGGAGTTTTTAGCTAAAGACAAATTCTTTCTTGATTCAAACAGGCTCAGTGCTACCAGTACAACTTTGCCTCTTGTCAGGTCACCTTCTGGTGACCAAAATGTGAATGTTGACCATGTTCTTGCAGGTGTATCTTCACCAATTGAACTGGGAACCACATTAGCAGGGATGTCAAAAGGAATGGAATCATACAGTCCAGATGAGAAAACCTTAGAGGGCCCTTTATCTCCTCAGTCCTCAGGTCACACACCTTACTACCAATCCCCAGTAGAGGAAAAAGCTGGCACTCTACCACTGGACAAAACACCTGAGTCCCAGGGTCCTATTATTGTTGACATCACAAGTGACAAGGAGTACTCTCCCAAAGAGGCTAGTCCTATTGATGAAGCAGTGCCTGTGTCGCAAATTGGAAATAAGCAATCACTGAGTTATGAAGCACATTTATCAACCAATTTTGAGCTTGACCACAAGACCCCAAGCCAGACTGAGAACAATGATAAAAAGTTAGCAACTGATGACAGTTCTTCAGTTACATCTGCTACATCTTTGCCACCGACTAAAGTAGAGAGCCTTTCTGATGCAAATCCTTTCACAGCATTTAAAGAGGACAGCAAAATGTCCATATCTGAGGGGACCACATCTGATAAGTCTGGCACTCCAGTTGATGAGGTTGTTGCAGAGGACACATTTTCTCACATTGCCTCTGCCTCAACAGCATCGCTCGCAACAAGTTCTTTACCAGAACCTACAACAGATGATGTCTCCCCATCACTTCATGCTGAAGTTGGCTCCCCTCATTCCACAGAAGTGGATGACTCTCTCTCTGTCTCTGTTGTTCAGACTCCAACCACAATGCAAGAAACAGAAGTTTCCCCATCCAAGGAGGACAGTCCCCGGCCTATGTCGATCTCCCCTGATGTTTCCCCAAAAATGGCAAAATTGAGAATGCCACAACAGGAAACAAAATCCCCTGAGCAGTCTTTGTCAGTTGAGTGTGGACAAGAATTCCCAGAACACTCATTTGCATTAGATTTCAGCAAGCAGTCACCAGATCATCCATCTTTAGGAGAAATGCAGCATACAGCTACTGAAAATGGTCCAACAGAAGTTGATTACAGCCCCTCAGATGGAACCAGTGTCATAGCAGAACAGCGCAGACCCGGCGAAGATGGGGAGAAGGCAATGCTTTTCAAAGAGTCTGATAGTACCCAGGCTGCTTCAGTTTCCCCATCAGATGCCTCTCAGTCCACCCCATCAGTTACAACACCCTCCCAAATTGGGGAGCCAAGAGAAGATTCTCCAAATATAGGACATTTCTCAGAGTCTGTTACTCCAAAACAGTCACCCCGCAATCACTCCCCTTTATCTTCTGACTCATCTCTTGTTCTAGGAGGACCAAACACCTCACATGAAGGAGCAGATAAAGATAAACCTAGTCCCAGCTCATTCTACAAAGAGACTGGTATGGATAAAATAGAGGACAGACCAAATCTGGAGAAGACTCCTCCAAAGACCGGGTCACCCTCATCTCCTACGGTGTCATCTTGTTTTTCTCCAAAGGCAGAAGAGCTGAAACTTGGCTTAGGGACAAATCCCTTCACAGACTCAAAATCCCCCACCAGTCCCAAAATGACATCTCCAGCTCAACATTCTCTTAGTTCCAATCAGACAGACATTCAAGAGAAGTTTTCCAGCAGCTCCACAGCATATTCCTACATCTGTCAATATGGGGAATCTACTAAAATTTGTGATGGTGGGTCCATAGGGCCAGATACCTCAAAAACAAGCCCTTCTCAGTCACGAGCAGTTGTGGACTTGTGTTTGGTGACCTCCTGTGAATACAGACATCCAAAGACAGAGCTTTCTCCATCCTTTATAAACCCAAGTCCTCTTGAGTACTTCATGAATGAGGAACAAACTCTGGAGGAGGAAAAGCCGCTTGCTAGGTCTGGAGGAGGACCACCCCCACCTGGAGGGAAACAGCAGAGCAAGCAGTGTGAAGAAACTCCTCCAACTTCTGTTAGTGAATCAGTGCCCTCTCAAACAGACTCAGACGTTCCTCCTGGCACAGAGGAGTGCCCATCAATAACTGCAGAAGCAAATATTGACTCTGAGGATGACTCAGAAACATTACCAACAGATAGGACTATCACTTATCGTCATGCAGACCCACCTCCAGTCACGCCCAGAGACCCTGCTCCTGCCCCTCCACATCCTGATGCCTGCATGGTGGATCCTGAGGTTCTTAAGGCTGAAGAGGCATCCCAAAAAGATGAAAGAAGGAAGCCAAAAAAGAACATCAGCAGCAAGACTAAGTCATCTGCAACAAAGAGCTTGTCAAAAACAAGTGCCATCAAAGAGTCGAAAGTGTCCTCTCCAAAAAAGACTACAGAAGATAAAGATGCCAAAAATGCTACTAATACCTCTGCATCAAGGGGAGTGAAAAGCAGCACTTCAGGTAACTCCGGTTTAATACTCACAGTTTAAAAACTTGAAAAATACATGTATACTATAACACCTTAAAAAATACATGAAAATATAAAGAGTTGTTTATCTTTGCTTTTAATATCAGAGATTTACTGTTTATGTTTATATATGTGATCTTTTTATTGTTGTTCAGGAAGCACTAAGTCCATCAGTGGAACATCAGTACCTAACTGTCCTCCGATGCATATGGACCTAGTTTACATACCAAATCACTGCAATGCCAAGAATGTGGATGCTGAGTTCTTTAAACGGATCCGATCCTCCTACTATGTAGTCAGTGGTAATGATCCAACAGCACAGGAGCCCAGTAAGGCAGTTCTGGATGCTCTGTTGGAAGGAAAGAGTCAGTGGGGAAATACTATGCAGGTACCATTATTCTTACAATTGTCTGATTCATAATTCATATATATATATTAGTGTTGTCAAAAGTACCGACCGCAATACCATTTGGTACTGAAATTTTAGAAACGTCCATTTCCCACTAAGATTTGAGCGCTGTTGAGCGGATTATTAAACAGCGCTGATTGGTCATTGTTCACGCGCTCAACAGATAAGTCTGTGATTGGCTTCAATGATCATCGCTTCACACTCTTCACCGAGCACTTCATTGATCATTGAAGCCAATCACAGATGTATCTGTTGAGCGCGTGAACAATGACCAATCAGCGCTGTTTAATAATCCGCTCAACAGTGCTCAAATCTTAGCGGGAAATGGACGTTTTTAAAATTTCAGTACCGAATGGTATCGCGGTCGGTACTTTTGACAACACTAATATATATATATATATATATATATATATGTGTGTAAATTAATGTTGCCTGGCATAAGATGACTTTGCATATCATACTGATAGGTCACACTGATTCCAACCCATGATACAGAAGTTATGAGGGAGTGGTACCAGGAAACCCATGAGAAGCAGCAAGACTTGAACATCATGGTTTTGGCAAGCAGCAGCACTGTGGTTATGCAAGATGAGTCTTTCCCTGCATGTAAGATTGAGCTGTGATTGTCATGATTCAGATATGGTAGAGGTTGGATGTTAGACAGCAAACAAATGAAAAACCTAGTACACACATTCACAAAAGCAAATATTTTGGATCACATTCCATATTCTCAACAGAGGAACCAGTAAAAATGTTTCTTAGTAGAATTATCTAGTACTTTTTGAGGTCTCAGGTTGTGAAAATGGCTTGGTTAGTCATTGTTGACCACACAAAGAACCGTTTTGGTGTGAATCAGACCTCCTTAAACACACAAACAACCAGCAGAAGCTAAACTAAACTAAACAACTGACTAAATACATACAGTATTCGGTGGATGAACAATGTACTGAGCAGCTCCAATAAAATTGACAACAAACTACAAATTTACTCATTTACACACAGATGATGAATGGATCACTGAAAAAGAACATCTTAAATGGTAATGTTTACACCAAAGGTTGAGGGATTGTTTTAATGCCTTAGAAAGTTAAACTGAATGTACAACAAACATAATGCACTTAATATGAGGACAATTAAATGGTATGTATGATCCACAGTAACATAAATATATCATAGGATGCAAAAGCTACATTAAACTTCATATTCCAGCCACACTGAGTTGCATAAAATATGAATGTGAAGCTTGCTACCTTTGCGAATAAATGCAAAATAGAACAATGGTCTAACCAACTTAAAAATACTCTCTGAAAAAAAATAATGCCTGAGAAAACGTGAAATACCATAAGTTTTACGTAAAAAATGTTATAGTAAAAAAAGAACAAAAAAACCAAACATCTCATTCCTCTTCTTCCTGGACAAGCAAATACTTCATTAATTATATTGTCACAGCCCATCTTTAGCTTGAAATTTCACAAATTTCACACCAGCCTTTTTTTAATAGGGTAAAATATTAAATGTTTGAACTCCAAAAATTGTTATTCATCAATTTTTACTAGTTATTATTTGCATAATGTATTTATGTTAATGTTTTTATCTGAGCAATACAGTCGTTATATTTATTTGCTTTTATTTAATGCTTAAATTATTTATAACTGTAAAGTTTCCTTTTTGGGCATTTCCTATGAAGTTAATCATGAAAAGTGATCTTTAAAATTCAAAACTCTTGTTGATTCAGGGTTGTCAAAGTTCAACATTATTATTATTATTTTTATTGTTTTATACCTATTGTTTTCTTCTTTTACTCCAAATGGGGTTGATTATCCTTTTAACTGAACATTTCACTCAATGTTGAGAGCTCTTCTGTATGCACTGTTCATCCAAATCTTATTAATCTATGATTTTTATTTTCTTAGCTTGTTAATGTTGCCAAGAAGAGCCATCAATATTGTGTTACATTGAAAGTTGAGAAACTGAAAACTTTCCTTTCCTTAGGAATCTTTTATAAAATTGCACTGTACTATAATTATAAATAGCTTAGTGACAGAGTGAGTGGTCGGATGATATGTGCATGTGTAATGTATTATCCTTGACATTTCTCTGTGCATTCTTTCACTAAGAGGGGAAACTCACTCTTTACTGCCAACAAATCACTGCAAGGATATGACAAATAATTCATGATTCTAAAAACATAAACATGTCACTTTTTATCAATAACCATACAGTCATGAAAATTTTACCATCTTATTGAAGGTTGTCAAAGAGATTTGAATTATAATCATTAATTCCTATGATGCTACCACAGTATACAGATTTGACAGTTTACCAGAATCTACATGACAATACAGGATTATGCTATAGGTTGTTAAAATATTTCAAAGCAATAACTGCTTGAAATATTTATACAACACGTCAACAAATTATACTACTGGGGAACTTAGTGCCTTTGTGGCACAACACTTTTCAACAGCTCAGTATAACAGTAAACTTGATATGACATTTAACTCAGAACTCGACACTTCTTAATTCCATACTAACAGCAGCAATTGTTAACAGATTATTCTAGCCACATGCTTCAGCAAAGTGCTCTGTTGTTTATCCGCAAGACGTCTATGTTACTAAATACAACACACACATCCAGTCTATCACTCCCCTCTTTCCTCTGACCCACGGTAACACTTCACTTTCTCTCAAAACTTCTCAATCCCTCTGGTTCTCTTCGCTCACCTTCGGGTGCTAGTAAGAATATGTCTGCAGTTGTGTACGAAATATATATATCTTGTGAACATGCATCTTTCCTCTTTTCATTCCTAATCCCATATCTAGAGGATAGTCTCAGTGAAAGTATTACCTTGTGCTTTTTCTGATGTTTGTGTGCGATAACTATGGAGTGTTTGATGTAAAGGGTAAACTATACTTAAAAAGAGGGTAAATTAGTCCGCAATAAATAATTTTGTGGAAAATACCTTGTGTACTTTTTTGTAGAGTATGCTAGTTCACACAGTCCACAAAATGTGGTTGTGTTTTTGTGTGTGTGTGTGTGTGTGTGTGGATTTGTGTGCTTGTAGTTGCTCACAGGCATTTCTGAGAGTTTAACTGGCTACAAAACAGGCCTGAAACCTAGGGATCATGTGTCTGATTCTGGTTAGAAGTCTGGCTCTGACCAAATTTAGCCAAAATAAACAGGATTTAGGCAAGTAATTTGTGCATTCAAACTTTTGACCTCAAAACAAATAGAGTAAAACATTGAGCATAACTTTAATTAACTTAACTTTAGCTTGTAATTTAAATAAAAGGATAGCAATAATACATGCTTCTATACAACAGCAAAAAACACTAAAAATGTACTCTTGAAAATAAGATGCATTGCTGTTATAGTAAATCAAGACTGGTCTGCATTGACATCTGTTTGACCGAGGGAACACAGACTGGTCACTGGCCTGGCAGTCTACATGCCATCACTGCCCTTATGCCACGGAGGACATTAACTAATGATGACTTGGGCACTGCAGGCGTTTTTCAAACCCAGACAGAACCGTAGTGGTAAATCAAAATGGAAATGTCTAGCGGCAAAAGTACCAGAGAAATAACATTGGCTGAAGCTCAATGTGAGAAGTCCGGGTCACAGCATGCTATTACTTTTATGTATCTGAGTATGATGTCAGCAGATCAATGCAGGTCAGATGGTTCATGGAACCTAAAGTGACTTTAGAACAACTGTGTGCTTTAATGTTAAAGGAGTAAAGGAAGTATAAATTAAATATCTATCTATCTATCTATCTATCTATCTATCATATAAATCATGTAGCAAACAATCTCACCAATAAAAACTCACTCATAACAAAATTACTTTGAAAACACTGAATATGATAACATAGCAGGATAACAGATCTTTAAGGTTCTTGGATTTTTTTCAAGCAATGTAGTAAGTGTATCACACATTTCTTTTAAACTTAAACATAAGAGATACAGGGAAGTGGAAAAATGAATTATGTAGTTTACTGTGCATATTTTGTTTTTATATTCAAAATGTAAAAATGAGTAAAATAGGCTTTTATTAAAGCTCTGTTTGACTGAGTGACAAAAGATTTCATGAGATTTTAAAGGAATTGTCACTGAATGCAAGGCAAAGAAAAAATATTCACAATTTAATTATAGACTTTTCAAAATGTGAAATACTGTAGGTATTGAGAAATGCACACAACCAACCAAAACTGTAATTGCTAAACAACATTAGATTCATTGGGAAATGCTAGAGAAAGAACTACATTTAGACCTGTACTTTGGTCAATCACACTATGCTTTTGTTTAAAAAAAAAGAGTCACAAGAATTAACAAGAAATACACTGGTAGAGCTGCAAAACTCTTTGTTTCGAATGGTATTGTAATTTCTCTAATATAAGGGAACACAAGGCAGGAAAAATAAACGATGTCCTGAATTTATAGCCATGTTATTCTCATAGCATCTTCTGAACCCCTCCATCTTGGATCTCATCAATAATCCAGTGCACTTGAGAGTCAGCCTCCAATTGGGCAGAAGACGGTCCCAGCTGAATGGGGTGAGGTGCTGTTGCTAAGGAAACGCTCAGCAGAGTCCCACCAGGACCACGCAAGGACTCTAAGTATAACATAATCAGTGTTCTATTACTGTCTATCTTTAACATCTTACATATATCACACACGAACACACATTTCATATACAAGTACATAAAACAGGCTTCTATAGTTTTATAAACATTATTACAAAAATACCACAAAGTACTAACCCCTAAATAAAAATGTATTGCATTTTGAGTCACTTTCTAATAAAGGACATCTCTGAATTTTCTCCAAAGGGAGGTTAGTTAGATTTAGCTCACATCTGAGAGCAAAACTGTCCCTATAGCTACACATTAACATGTTTACTTGCAGATCTTTCCCTCCATCTTAATAAAAAAACAAACATTCCCCACTGTATTTGCATTGTCAGCACTTCAGCACAGAACTGCAGGCAATCAAATCTCAATTTATTATCACATCCAATCAGCTCATAAGTCTTTTGAAACATCCCCCTATCTAAAATGTATGGTCATGTCATGCTGTCAGCTTTATATGCTTTACATATACATCTTTATTTTTTGTCCTACTCTTTGCATATACCTTTGTATACCAGAAAACATGGAAATATCCACCCATCACAATGAGTTATCATGCAAGAGCATGTCCAGCTTTAACAGAGAAGATGTCCTTGGCTACAGCCACAAATTCAATCCCTGACAATCCTGTACAGTCATCAATCCCAGAGCCAACTTCAATGACCTACACCCCTTAAAATAATGCTCATCTAAGGATTTATCTACAACACAAACATCAAAATCTACAGGGTCACACAAAAGGATTCTGTGACTTTTTATCTAATAAATTGCATTTAAATCAAGCTAATAATTGTGCAACTCACATGATGGCTCTAGACATGACATGACAGTCTCAATACATGACGAGACAGGCAATAATGTAGATCAAACCTGCCTTTACAAAATTTCCCAACTGAACAATTTGTCACACATGATGTATTATTCTGGCATATGCATTAGAACAACGCTGTCTCACAGCCATTAATGATGACCTTTCAATGCAGAGAAAAGAAGCTGGGCAATTATCCAGCTGATAATTGATTATCTCCTGCTGTGTGGTTAGAACAGCTGAGCGAGGGAAGCAAAGACACACATTTAGCTTTTTATTTCCTCACTAATAGCTTCATTTCATTGTAATACAACACAACTACAAACAGAAAGACTGTTCAGTCTAACTAGGGAATCTATGTCTCAGATCAACGTCCTATTGTCTTCCAACTATCAGTGCTCATATTAAAATAATTAATTGAATCATCTTCAATCAGTGATAGACAATCTGTTTGTCTCCGTCAAACATGCTATTGGCTTAGTTTATTTAACTCGAAAACAGTTCTGTATTCCTCCATTGAAATATAATCATTATCTCAAAGGGGTGTGTAGTCTGTGGTCAATAGCGCCATCTGCTGATTGTCATAACAGATATACTGTGTAGTAGTGTATACTGTATATCTAGTGTTAGAGGTTATTATTTGAAGTTGACATTCTTATGTGCAATTATTTATTCTAGTGTATTTATTTTTTTAAATATGTTTTATCTATTTGTTTTTCTCTTTATATTTCTTTTTATTTATTATTGATGTATTTATAATTTTTTTGGCCTGATTATTTTAGTAGAATATTATTGTGTTTTGTATTCTGATTGTGTATGTATTTTATTGCTTTGCATCAACCTGAGTCACATATTGTTCTTTTAAACAATATTTCTGTTGTATGTAGCCCCTGTGAATGTTATGTGCATGCTAAACAAATTCTAGTGTTAGACGTAGGGTGTAAATTACCAGTAAAAAGAATGCAAAGCGTTTTAAACCACTGTTGGAAAATGTCTATCCACATTCACAATCGAAACATGGTCTAAAAATGAATATGCGTTTCCCTGTCTTAAAAGAAACATTATTACATACCGGTTGACAGGACAGTGCCACATTGGAATGTTCCATTTCGAACTCAAAAACGGGGGTGCCGGGGTTAGTAAAATACTTTTAATTGTTTGTATTGCTAATAATATATACCATTTCTCAAATTATTTTAAAATTAAAAATATGTGTTGTTCAACAAATATATCTAAATAATTCTACCTGCTGAAATATTCATTCTTGTATTCAGGACTGATAGAAAGTGTACACTCTGACTGCTGCGAGAGTTCAGACCATAGACTGGTTCAGACAGACATGGCGCTGCGAGGACTGAATGCCTGCGCTCGTATTATACTGACCGCAGTGCTTCGAGGAGCCATTAAATCAGACTGCTTAAAATGTCGACATGGAGGTAATATGCGCATAACTTTGATATCTGTTTAGGCTGGCTTTAGCCAGCAAACTGAAAACATACTATAGAAAGTGGCGTTAAAAGTCAGGGCCAGGGTCATTTAAGAAGTAACGTTAGATGAGCTATTCTAGCATAAACACACACACGGACACACACACACCCCTAAGTGTAGAGAGAATATATATCGACTTGATTGTCGATTGATGAAAATGTATGAGGACTGAAGAATTTGTCACTGACTGTCCCCCTTCTTTTCATGTGTACCTTGTCGTTTTTATTTACATTAACGTTATCTGTCTGTGTTACTGTCCTTCTGGAAATAACCCTTAAAACGTCAAACCCTTAAGTTTGCTTCCCAGCCTGATCAGGCAAAAAGTGCCCATAACCCGCTAAAAACCAAATTAGCTAGTTTAAATTTTTGTTCAGCAGGGTTTAAATGTGATGAAGGTGGTCAAACAAATGACAGCTCCTCTGACACAGCTTAACATTTGGGGTTTCCAACAATTGCAAAGAAACTGACTTGTTTACAAATGCTCTTTTTTTTAGCTAAACGTTATCTCTTGTCTGAAGATGTGGTGAAGCTGCAGGATTTTCAGCAGAGGAAACTTGCTGTTGCCCACCAAGTGTCAGGATCAAAAGGCAGGCATCATTTGGCATGATTTAAATAACTTTGTACCACTTTCTGGTGTTTGAATATCATTACTTTAAAGGTGCACTCAGTCACATTAAGAAATTAATAGAACTTCTCAAAAATGTTTAAAAACATTAATACCCACATGAGATTGCATTCAGACTGTAGTCATATCAGAAGCTGTTCTATTTTACAAGAAAATGGGTTGCCTCATAGGGGCCGATGCGCTGAGATCGCATGACCAGCTGGCTACTACTTTATTTATCGCATTATCTCTGTTATCAGATAATTTGACTTGTGGAATTAATGAATCATGGCTGGTAGTGATGCATGGTGCTATTGCAATATTCATGCCTCACATGTCCGCAACTGTCCTATTGGCCAGAGCAACATAAACAAAAGGCAATGAGTGCACCTTTAATTGTCAGTTTCTCATTTACCCTGAATGTCACTTTTTTTTTTTTTTTTACAGGTTATTACTTTGATACAGTAAATCAGAAAATGGAGAAAAAACAGCTAATTTTAAAGGATGAATTGAAAATACTTCTGCATTTATGCCAGTCTGCTGAAGATGTTTTTATGGCGAGAAATGCTATGTACAGGTAAAATTGCCTCAATAATTTATGTAGGGAAATGGACACTATTTACATTAAAGATGTTTGTTTACCCAAATAGCAAATTCATAGTGATTTAATTGCATTCAGCTTAAAATTCATCTGAATGTTTTTTTTAAATATTTAATATATTAGAGATGATTTAGATGTCTGCATATGGATATGTTTTTGTATATATTATAAAATTGTTCTCTTTTCATTTCTGTCCATTCCAGGTACCATGAAGAGAATCGTAACATGGCATTTGGGGAATTCAAGTTTGGCCCTCTTTTCATGAGGTTATGCTATGAGCTGGGTTTAGAGGAGCTGGGAGCCAGAACTCTGACAGATCCAGTATGTGAAAATGAACACAAATTTTACACCTTGACTATGGACATGAATTGTAGTGAGATTTGACATTGTCTTTCCATCTTTTTTTTTTTGCATAGGTTCTCAAAGGATTCTTTTCGGACTCTACGTCCTTTAATATTTCTATCGACATGCTTTTCACTAAACAGTGTTACAAAGGTAAGTTTCTTCTCCTTATCTCTCCGTTCTGCTGGAGTATGAAACAATCAGTAAGATTTGTATTGTGCTTCCATTGCCCTTGCTGTTGGCTAAAAAAAGTTGTATGAAATAAAGAGCTGAAACATCTGAAAATTTTTAATATTTGAAAAGCCAGTGAGATTCATGAGGGAATTGATCAGCTTGATAAAATACTTCACCAATGCAGCTTCCTATCTGCAAATATGCAAAATGGTCTGTCTGTTGCCATGGTTTCAGTCTATGTGATGTGGGTCACTGATGATGTTCTCACAGGTTGCCTGGAGGTGGTGGGAGAAATGAAAAAACAAGGAGTGCCATTCAACAAAGACACCTTCATGCTAGCCTTTGCAACTTGTTATAAACTGGTAAAGGCAATGTAGAAGCAAGTATTGTATGCTAGTTGTATTAAAGCCATTAAGAATTACCAAAGAGTTACTTGAATCCCAGAAAAGAGAAACTAATTTCAGAACAACAAAATGTCTACAATCTTTCTAAACGGGTACAATGTTTTGGCTTGTTTTTTGGACAGTAGCTTCTCACCGTAATTTCAAGTAATGTCATGTACAAAATAATTTAATAAGTATCATTTATAAACTATTTCTGTATCTTGGGATTGACAGAACACCTCAAAGTCGTATCATATCTGTTTGACCCTGTTGGAAGAAGGTCAGACAAAAGGCAGCCTCATTCCTCGACATGCCTACTGCTTTGCAGCTGCTCTTGCTCTCAAACAGGTAAGCTGACTGAAATAGCTATATCTAATTTCAAATTAAAGGATAAATGTATGGTATGTAATGCCTTAAATTGAGTAGGTTGGTGTAATATCAGATTTTAGTTGTTAAAAGGCATTCAGATATTGTGTAATTATCATTGAATCACAGACAATGTTGCATCTTTGCAATGTTGCATCTTTGATATACTAACAGTATGCTATGTTATATACAGTATAATATAATTTGACATGTTAACAGTAAATCACTTCCTTTTCATTTTACCTGATATATGTTGTAGAATGATATAGAGAGAGCCCAGGCATTCTACTCTCAGATAATGAGCACGGACAGTCGGCTGTGCCAGAACCTAAGGGTAAGTGTGTGTGTGTTTATCTAAATCAGTCTTTGAAAGAGCGTGCATATGTTAACTGCTCTGTTTTTAGGTTCTTATATTGGCCATGAAAGGATCCATAAAAGAAGCAGTCTCTGCCCTCACAACAGCCCTAGTGTCAAAGACTCCAGTGTTTGTGAAGAAACCAGAGTTCTCTCAGGAAGTGGTGAGATATCAGATACACCAGTCAAGTTTGGACACACTTACAGTTTACACCTCATAATTATTACTACATTTAATGGTAAAGACATCAAAACTATTAACTAACACAAATGTAATTATGCTATTACCAAAGTTAGCTATGTAAAACAAATCAAAACTCAGACTCATTATATTTGGAGGTGTACCCTGGGATGCATTTTAAACGGTCCAATTCATTCATTTAAAAAATGAAATGAATTAAAAGTTTAGTTTTGTAAAGACACCACAGTTTACACTACCATTCAAAGGTTTGGGGACAGTATGTTTTTTTTAAAGAGAGTAATACTTTTATTCAGCAAAAATGCATTAAATTGGTTTATACTACGGGGCTGTTGAATGCTTGAATCTGATTGGCTGACGAACGTTCTAAGGTGTGCAATTATTTTCAGGGAAACGCACAGCGGACGTAGTTCCAGGCACCGCATTACATGTCCATATCACTTCGCCAAATGATTTTGCGATATTTCAAATGTCCTTACAGCCTAAAACAGCAAAATAACCAAAACCCACAATGACACTGGCCAAACAAATAAATATAGTAAACAAAAGGATAAAAACGACAGATCATATCCATGTTTTTGCCACAAAATTACATTTTATTATGTATGGAAAGCACATACTCCATCTCTCCTGCTCTCTCTCCCTCACAGACAGTTTGCACACACGTTAACATAAGCGCTAATGTTGTTAGCGCTACTCTTGACGATTTTATCAGTAACATAGTTTAACAACTTAAAAACTACATGACTTCTCACAAGCGAGGTAACAACAACGGCGCTGTTCGTGAAGAAAATTAACTTTGTTTCACTATAACTAGAGACTTTGCTGCCAAATACTTTTGAGAGACGCACAGACTCACAGAGGTAACGTTAATCTCTCTCTCTCTCTCTCTCTCTCTCTCTCTCTCATATAACTTAATTATTAACTGAATTAACTGCATTAGTCTGCTATCAACGGCTCAAGCCTCCGTTACGGTTTAAAATGACGTTTTGGAATTAGCAAGGGAGGTCGTTGGATGAGATGCGAAAGAAATAATTCTACTCACAATAGCGATTTAAGTAGAAAAACCGGACGAATGCCTTGAAATATATGATCTGATCAAGCATATAAGACTCTTGAGGTGTGGCAACCGTAGTATAAGCGGAATAATTGACTTCGGTCCGCTTCGCGTCGTGACCGCATCACCACCTCGGATGTGCATTATTTTTCTAATAATTCAACGGACCGAAGTCAATTATTCCTTACTTATAATGTAACAAAAGATTTTTATTTAAAAAAATGCTGTTCTGAAGGATCATGTGACACTGAAGCCTGGAGTAATGACTGCTGAAAATTCACCTTTGCCATCACAGGAATAAATTACATTTTAAAATATGTATAAAAATAAAAGTTATTTTAAATTGTTGTAATATTCAACAATACTGTTTTACTGTATTTTTGCATCATAAATAAATGCATCCAGAGCATAAGAGACCTCTTTCAAAAACACCTTACTTTTGAAGATGAAAAAAATCCCAAACTTTTGAACAGTAGTATACTTTATATTTGTCTACTAAGCTAAATTCAAGCATATAAAAAAACTTTTTCTTATTTGTCCAAAAACTTGACAGGTAATTCATATAAAAACATAAATATGGAACATCAGACCCTCAGCTTATAATACAGAAGCCAAACACGTATTGTATGAAAAGCAATGATTAGATTAAACCAGGACAGATTGTAAGTCAAAGTCAGCTTTATTGTCAATTCTGCCACATGTACCGTACATACATTACAGAGAATTGAAATTGCATTACTCTCTTACTCCCTGGTGCATACAGATAACACTAAACACTAACAGTAGAACGCAAAAATACAGATAAGTACAAATCAAATATACAGTATATATATATATATATATATATATATATATATATATATATATATACACACACACATACATACACACCAGATGTCAGAGTTCAGTGGTGCGTGGTGTAAGAGAGGGGAGGGGGCCGGCAAGGACGGGAGGGAGTTCAGCTTCCTGACAGCCTGATGGATGAAGCTGTCCTTCAGTCTCTTGGTCCTGGCCTGTAAAGCATGTTTTAATCCGTTTCCTCTCCCATTATTGTCTCTCTCTCTCTGTCCCTGTTCCTTTCTGCTCTCTTAGGTTAATGTATTGAAGAACAAAAGTGCTGGTGGGCTGTGGGAGGGGAAGGTTGAGCAGGTGGTGAGACGGTTAGAGGAGGCCGGCCAGATCACCAAGCAGACCATCGATGATTTCTTGTGTCACACTCCCTCTAGTAGGATAAGGCCTCTGGGAATATTGGAGCAGGAAAGAAAGACTAGCCGAAGGACTCGTAGAACTCTGCAGTCCGCACTACTGCTAGAGTGAACCCATAGAGAGTTCAAGACTCAGATTTAGTGTATTATATTACAAAAGCAAAGATGTATTCTTGACCTGCACACTCTGAAGATGCAACCAATTCAAGCTGAGGCTTTGGCATCATCTACCTCCTCCTGTTTTGTGCCAGCTACGGTTACCTTCAGTTGAATCACTTTAATAAAGTGATGTTTTTCTACTTTAAGATCTTATGCAGTTTTATATTCCTTTTTGAGAATATAGCTTTGAACCCTCTTAATTTCCATAAGAGTATTTACTTATCAACCCTGTTAGTCAACGCACAATACTTAAAAGGTTAATAAACACTAAAAAAAAGTGTTTGTATGTGGTTAAAGTGTCATCCATGCATGAGATGTATAAATACATATTTTATTTTTTAATAAATACTGTGTTAGTGTTGATGTTTAAACATGTTGACTGTCCAGAAATTTGATATCAAAATGCTTATACGTGACCCTGGGCCACAAAACCAGTCATAAGTAGCACGGGTATATTTTTAGCAATAGCTAATTGTATGGGTCAAAATTATTTTCTCAATATTTTGATTTTTTTGCACCTCAGATTCCAGATTTTCAAATAGCTGTGTCTCAGCCAAATATTGTCCTATCCTAACAAACAATACATCAATGGAAAGCTTATTTATTCAGCTTTCAGACAGACTTACCCTTATGACTGGTTTTGTGATCCAGGGTCACATAGGGTGAGACACGTTTCCCCAGTTGACATTTGAATAAAAAAACAAAAATGGGCAAATTAAATAAAATTAAGTATTACATTTTTTATAGTAAAGTTAATTAAATTTTGAAATTGATAATCAAATTTTATTTGCGTTTTCATTCAAATCTGATAATCAGGCTTTTCAGTTAATTCAAGTATCTTGAACTCTTTGTTTGAGTTAAACGGTCTTAAAGGGACAGTTCACCCCAAAATTAAATTCTGACATCATTTACTCACCCTCATGCCCTTCCAAACCTGAATGATGTTCTTTCTTCTGTGGAAAACAAAAGAAGATATTTTGAAGAATGTTGGTAAGTTTTGGTTGCCTTTGATTTCCATTGTAAGGACAAAAAAAAATTGTACCACAGACCAATGTTATACAGGTTAACAACAAAGTGAGGGATGAGTGAATTTTCATTTCAGATGAGTCATCCCTTTTATATTTTATTCAGTGGCATCTTGTTCTGTTGTTTTGTATGTATTGCAGTTATTGTTCACAGAACAAAGCCACTAGTGTATTGTGCAAATAAAGTAATCGCCCAACGTGGGGCTCGAACCCACGACCCTGAGATTAAGAGTCTCATGCTCTACCGACTGAGCTAGCCGGGCTCGAAGCAACACTATTTGAGGTTACATGTTAGGTTTCCCCGCCAAATCCCTCCGTCCAGCCAGCGATCAGACAGGCGCTAGGACCGGCGGGCAGTGCAGCACAGAGGCTTATCGCTGTCGATGTGCGGTGATCCGGACCAGACCAAGTCCATGTATGTAAGCTAGCCTAGCGTCACCAGCAACACAACGCCCGCGAAACACGCTCATTTTCGCACGGGTCTGTCCACACTAAACTCTCGCAGAGGCGTCTTCCTCATCTTTCGCTCGATAACAGCCGGTCTTGAAGCTGAAGGTCAAGGTGGAGGCCGTTATTTAATGTGAAAGGGTGTAGATCTGTGCGCCTACAGAGAGAGAGAGAGAGAGAGAGAGAGAGGCTCCAGCCACACAAGATGGAGTGCCAGTGGAAACCCGACGAGCAGGGACTTCAGCAGATCTTACAGCTGCTCAAGGAATCACAGTCCCCCGACACATCCACGCAACGATCCGTCCAACAAGTATCCTTTACCTCGCTGTTTGTTTAACCAGACATCTGAAGGGCAGTGAACAAGGGGATGGCGGAGTTTGAGGAGGAGTTGGACTGTGATTAGCTCAAACGTTACTATGTACTTAAGATCTGAAACACACTGGGTCAATTAGGAGCTGTTTGTTTATATTTTATCTGTAGATTAGGGTGGTGTCTGTATGGTGACAGTAGGTATCGCTGTCTGTCACTCGGTGAGTGTTTACACACCCACACACACTATTATACATCATTTATTCATCACACATACTTATTTACATTTAAAATTTGCACCAAACATGTACATACATAATGGTCTATATTATATATTGTGTTTTTGCTTTTTTTTTGTACATTGCCTATTTTGTGTATATATATATATATATATATATATATATATATATATATATATTCTTTTATTATCTGTGTCCTGTCCTGTTGCTGTCATTCTGTTGCACTGTGGAGCTTCTGTCACTATAACAAATTCCTCGTGTGTGTAAACATACCTGGCAATAAAGCTCATTCTCATTCTCTCATTAACTCATAGTGATAGTTCACCCAAAAACGAACATCTGTCATTATTTACTCACCTGTTATTCCAAACCTGTATGACTTCGTTAGGACATAAATTAAGATATGTTGAGAAACAGTGTCCGTACAATGGATGTCAATTGGAGTCAATACCATACCGTTTGGTTGACATCATTCTTCAAAATTTCCACATGAGAAAGAACGTCATACAGGTTTGGAACGATAGAGTGAGTAAATGATTTCAGATTTTAGATTTTTGGGTGAACTATCGCTTTAAGCTTTTGATCAGATGGCGGGTCCAGCTGTTGTGTCAACTGCACAGCAAACACAGTCTCTTTGAGATTATTTATAAGCAATCATCTGATCTGCTGAACGTTATGCTTTTGGGCAAAATCTAGACTAGACAGCATTGCAGGCGCGTTTGAAACAGTTCATATTGAAATGTTGTCTAGGTAGGTTGCTCACTATGTTATGAGATGCAGATTATGATTGGACGGACCTCCAGCTGCAGAGGAGCGAGTATTGTTATCATGGTGTTTCTGGTACATAATCAGATGCAGCTCAGACAAAGACATCTGACATTCTCGATGTTTCAGTCTTTATAAGGGGAGAGTAAGATGTGTCAGTGGGTATGACGCCCCCTTAATCTTGCAAATTATGCGTTGTTTTTTGTCCATCATGTACAGCTGCCCCTGAAAGGAGCAGATAAGAAGATGCTACACGTTTCACTAAAAATACACTACAATCCTAACATGTTAAATTACTTTGCCTAAATTTCAATTGAAATAAATGTTACAACATATAAGGTATAGCCTATGTATCATATAGTTTGTTGAATTACCAGTAATTTATTTGCCTAAAGATTAGCTAGTTCCAAACCGGTATGCTTTTCTTTCTTTTGTAGAGCATAAATGAAGATAAACGGTAGCTGTGGCGTCAGATTTGTGGGTTAAGATGTGCCAGTGGCTACTAAAAGTAACATCTCCAACAATCAAATCCTTGAACTCTTTTAAGAAAATGTGAATAATGTGCTTAAAAATAAAAGTCTCGGAATGAGACTGCTTGTTATTAAATAGTTTTTTGTACATTTCCTTTATATTTGTATTTTATTTAGTAAATCGTTCACTTACTTCTCAGTGACTCAATGTACCTCTTGCTTTTTTCATTAGACTGTATTTCTGTGGCCCTGAGTGAGTTAGTTCTTCTGTGCGCTTTCTACACAATTCTTTCACATGCAGATTTATTGAATTATTTTTTCATTTTGTTACAGATTTAGGCTGCAATATTGATATTTGTGTAGTTTTTAGTTAATAGTGCAGTGAATTACCTTATGTCCAAAGTGTAATTTCCAATCCAATAAAACCATTTTCATATTTACTTTGTTAAATTATATTCACACATCATTTGGGTATTATACCATTGGCGAATGAGACCTGAATGGCTCATATATTCATGAGTTCATTGATGTATTCGTCCATCTACTATAAAAATCAAGCGGTTTGTCCATTAAGTACGTGCGCAGATGCACATTTCCCCTGCTGTTTGCACTATCCTCTATCTGTGGTCTGTATGCCTTTTCTTAATGTGCACCACAGAAACTTGAGCAGCTCAATCAATACCCGGACTTCAACAACTACCTGATATTTGTGCTCACAAAGCTAAAGACAGAAGGTAAGATGTGCATGTCGCCATTGATTGATTGTATTACACTTGATTTATAGTTTTAATTTGAGATGTGACTAATTCAGGTTTATTATGGTTATGTGATTTGTTCATTAGAGATATCTGGAGTCACTTTAATTTAAAAGCTTTAAGTGTGTGATAGCGTCAGTGAATATAACCCTTTAATTTGTATGTAGACACACTGTGTGATGGGAGGCAGTGCAAGTAGGTGCAGGAAATTGCCTGTTGTCTGTCTGCATTGTGGTTCTTTGCAGTTTATGAGGTTTGCCATGACAGTTTTGTGTAGTATATTAAGAGATGAATTACTAGAAAATAATGGATTAGATATGAGGGGAAGGAGTTAAGGTGAGCAGAAGGTAGTGTTCAGTCTCAGTCGTGTTTTCTGAAGCCAGTGGCTGTATAGATGCTGTGACTTCAGGTCAGTGGTAATCTGTCAAGTGCACTGGGAGCTTAGCTGCACTGACCTTTTGAATCTATGTCCTCTGTCAGGCCCCAGGTCACAGAACATGTCTAGAAACAACACTAGTTCATCTACCAGTGTTTCTCACTCTTTTCCCCTGAAATAGCCTGAGGTCCATTTAAAAACAGAAGGTTCTTTATTAAGCATCCACCAAACCAGTTCAGAGCTCAATAATAAAAATGATTTTCCAGTGTGGGCTGTATATTTATTTATTTTAAGCAAATAATTATATTATATTATATTAAACAGATTTATTTAAAAACAGAATGTTCTTTATTAAGCATCCACCAAATCAGTTTAGGTTTCAACAGTAAAATTAAATTTTTTATGTGTGGGATGCAGTTTTTTTTTGTTTGTTTGTTTGATAAAACAACATATTTTATTGGTGTCAAATATTGTATTATATTATATAATTATATTATTTATGATAGAGTTATATTATAAAAACAGATGGTTCTTTATTAAGCATCCACTAACCTGTTCAAGGCTCAAAAGCAAGGATTATTATTTTTCCTGTGTGGGCTGTAGATTTTTATTTATTTATTTTTTTTGTATTTTATTTTCAAGCAATTTTTAAAGCAGCACATTTTTTGGAATTGACAAGATTGTTGTCATATTACATCATTTCATCATATTTAAGGTTGTATTATTTTTATTTGTAATCTAATTGTATTTGCATTCTTGTAGTATTTGCGGTATAGCTATTTCTGTTTATCCCTGTGGTTGTTTGATTCTTTCTTTCTTTCCTTTAATGCTGTGTCTTGTGCCCAGGGCTGTATTTTCTACCCAGTCTGAAAGTAAAGCTTTTCATCCTTCCTTTCTCATAGATGAGCCCACTCGGTCTCTCAGTGGTCTCATTTTGAAGAACAACGTTAAGGCCCATTACCAGAACTTCCCAAATGGTGTGTCTGACTTCATCAAAAATGAGTGCCTGCAAAACATTGGAGACTCCTCACCGCTCATTAGAGCCACAGTGGGTGAGTATGGACCGACAAAGCATTTTCTGTCTGGCTCTGAGCCACAGCTTTTGCCATTATGACAAACAATATTATGCCTTTGGGGTCTGTGTCTGGCTTTGTGTTGATGCTTTCGATGTAAGATCATTTATTGACTCTGTTTGAGAATACACTGTGTTTTTTAAATTAGCCTTTTGTGATTAGACCGTAATGAGGAATGCAGTGCTCTGTTTCTGTGGTTAGGCATCTTACAAAACACAGCATAATATATATCGTTCCTCCCTCTTTTTGTTTATTTGGTTTGAAATTTTTAAAATTAATATAATTAATAAAATTAATATTTTCCCACACAGTGATGAGTATAGTTTGTCCACATATTATGATGTTTTGATATAATATGATATCAAATTTGCATAACAGCTTGATTTTTGTTTAAACGGTTGTTTCTGGTGGTTGGTCATGTGAACTGCAGTATAGGCTGGTCTGAATGGTGCATTATTGTGCATATGTTTGTGTATATGTCCTCAGGTATTCTGATCACAACTATAGCCTCTAAAGGGGAGTTACAGAACTGGCCGGAGCTTCTACCTAAACTCTGTTTACTGCTGGATTCAGAGGACTATAATACTTGTGAAGTAAGACACACACACACACACACTTTCTGATGTCCTTTCTCTCCTTTCATGTTTCTTCTCATCAGTCTCGCATTATCTCATGTTTCTCTCTCTTGTTTCTTCTCATCAGTCTCGCATTATCTCATGTTTCTCTCTCTTTGTCCCTCTAAGTGGAGCTGTGAGATGATGCATGTTGCTGACTCATTGTAACTGTAGTGTAAGCCTAGTTCAAAGCTTCATCATTTAAGCCCTTGGCAGTACAATTGAGGTTTGGTGATATAATATGTGTGTCCACAGGGAGGTTACTCTGCTTGGCATGATGTAAAAGGATTTTTTTATTTTTTATTTGTCTGGATGTTTGGTTTAATGTTTTGCTGAAGATTGTTTCATGTAATATCTTAATTTGGATGATTGTTTAATCAACGTAAAGTAGTTGTAAAGTAATTACAAATCTTGGATCCAAATTGGACTCTTTATTTTCATAAAACTTGTAGGTGTTTTCACAACAGTGGAATATAGTCACAGCTGACACGCTAATGTCCACTGTACAGCACAGCCTTATTAAACGGTTACTGCAATAATTTTCAAAAGTTTGTGGTCAGTAAGATTGACTGATTGATTGATTTTAAGAAAATTATACTTTTTTATTCAGCAAGGAAAAATATATAATCAAAAGTGACAGTAAAAGCATTGTGATATTACCAAGATTTCTATTTCAAATAGTTCTTTATTACTTTATATTTATCAGAATTACTGTAATTGAATTTGATAAAATGTAAATAAGTTCTGTGAGCACATAAATGCTTATACAAGTTAAAACTCACTGATTTGTCACGATAATTAGGTAATAATATTGATAATTCTGACATAGGTTGGATGTGAATGCACCATATATCCTATATTTTGCACTGCTAGAATGCTGTATTAACCCGTCAGAAGCTACAACCGGAACAATCAGTTTCATAAATTTGGAATAACAATATATGCATCATTCAGTCTAGTAATGTGGACAAAGGCAACAAGTCCTTAAAATAGCCATTTAATTCCAGAGTGCTTTGTAGTCACTAGAGGCTGTACAGTGTTAGTATATTAAAAGTGTCTATCTTTGAACCATTATGTGTGTACTCTGAAAATGAATGGTTTGTCTTAAAGCTGAAATGAAGAAAACACTGACCATGTTAAGCGCCCATGAGTTTAAGAGATGTGCTCTATAAAAAACATTATCATTCTTAAAGGGATAGTTCACCCAAAAATGAAAATTCTGTCATTAATTACTCACCCTCATGTCGTTCCAAATCCGTAATACCTTTGTTAATATTCGGAACACAAATTAAGATATTTTTGATGAAATCCATACATTTTTGACCCTCCATAGATAACAATGTAACAATGTAACAATGAAATGTTCCCAGGCCCAGAAACGCAGTAAGGGCATCGCTAAAATAGTCCATGTCCATCAGTGGTTCAACCGTAATCTTATGAAGCTACAAGAATTATTTTTGTGTTCAAAGAAAACAAAAATAACTACTTTATGCAACAATTCTCTCCCCTGAGTTACCGTCTTCCGCCATTAATGAGAATACCACAACAAAGGCCTTACGAGTTTGGAACGACATGAGGGGGAGTAATTAATGACAGAATTTTCATTTTTCTTTAATATTATTATTATTATATATATATATATGTACATTTGGAGGCAAGTTTCAGCCCCCGCTGTCATTATCTACACAGTAACAGTAGCATCCATTTAGATAAATCTGTTTTGCTGATGCAAGCATGTAAAACTCCTTGAGCCCTGAGCATCTGGACTCAAGGCTAAGAAGGTCTTGGCGTTAGATCAGTACATATACCTGTGCACATACAAACCTATCTCTGCTTTGATGTTACATATTAGGTTTGCATTTTGGATGTTAAAATATGGCTGTAAGTTCTATGACTTCCAAGGCAGTGTTTTTGTTTGGGTTGAGCAGACATACGGGGCCGTGAACCCTGGTTAACACACTAACACACATCTTGAGATGCTACTTTTATGTACCTTTTATTTAGTAGTTGAGTAAATTCTGTCTCATACACCCACACAGGAACAAAGAGACTGTGAACTCAGTGTGTGTGCAGTACAATGCTCTGCCCTCTGTGACTGCGAGACTCTTGAGAAGGCTTGTTAGCACAGATTGAGGTCAGCTATTTTCTACTGTGGAGATCAGATGTGATCACAATTGATCATAGACACATCTAGAGATGGTGTGTGTTTTCAGACTGTCGCGTCCTTCTCCTATGCACAGTGCTCTTCAGAAGTCCCCATTGAAAATCATAGTGAATGTGACCATTTTAAACCTACAAATTAAGCTTTATGATTTTGTAGTGTTATGACATAAAAAGAGGAATAGATTTGTAAAATTCCACACTATTTTTAGGTTGCTAATCAAATGTTAGTAAATTAGTGACATTTATTGTAAACTGTACAAAAGATTTCCCCATAAAGGAGGATGTTCCAAATACCAGTACTCTGAAATTGTTTTAAATTTTCTCAATTCAGATTGTAATTTGATCATATCATTTATGTAAAAAAGTTATCAAATTAGGAAACCCCACAAAATAGTTGCACATCTGAGTCCCATAGTATATCTATACATTTTTATTTATTTATTTATTTAACTACACACTACACTACTGTTCAAAAATTTGGGTCAGTAAGATATTTTTTTAAGAGCTAAAACTTTTCTATAGCAAGGATTAATTAATCTGATCAAATGTGACAGTATAGCTTTCTGTTCATCAGGGAATCCTACAAAATGACCATGGTTGCCAAAAAATATAAAATTTGTAAAAACAATTCACAATATTAGTGTTTTTACAGTATTTTGAAATGAATAAATACAGTCTTGGTGAGCATAAGAAACCTCTTTCAAAAAAATTATAAAAATTATAAATATTAAATATTATAAAAAAAAATATATATTTTTTTTTACAAAATTAGCCCCCCCCCCTTTTGATTAGTGTTTTTCCTAGATTTTTACCTCATTACTGTATTACAAATACTTTTTCTTATTTTTGATGTCAAATTACATGCATATTACATTTCTTGGGGTGTGTGTGGAATGTCACACCCTTTGCCTGTAGTGATTGGCAAATCCTCAGACAGCATGTGGTCTGACTACGTATAATATGCGTCTATAATTAGTAGTGTGTATGCACCTGAAAAATGCAGTTACACCAAAGTTACTTTGGTAGGAAACTCTCACACACCCCACACTGTCTTCAAATGGCATGCTGAGTAAGAGACTCATAAGTCTGTCCTCTACAGCCGTGAATGCTCACCTCTAGCTCAACTGTTTGTAGCATGCTGAGTGCCAGGCCAGAGATATTACAAGGGGAAGGAGATGGACCACTCATAGATAAATGATTAGGAGAAATGTTAAGGTCGTAATATGGTCACAGCAGGAATTAAATTCTGCCTTAGTTAATTTACCCTAGAATGTGCATTACTGTATACGTCTAAAAATCACTTTATTTTAGTGTTATTTAGTCTAAAGAAAAATGTATAATGCCACTTGTAAAATTGTATTGCTTTTTTAAATATATTATTGACATAATTTAGACAAACACTTTTGGATATTTCAGTCTTTATCTTTTCAAGTTCAAGTAGATTTGCTTGTATGCCCATTACCTACATATAAAATACATGAACAAGGAGCATTAACAAGATTGAACTGACTTGGCTTGAAGGAACTTGGTCATGAGTTTAATTCTGAAGGCACATAAGTGGTAACATAAGCAGCAGACAACCTAGCTATGTGTGTGTGTGTGTGTGTGAGAAAAGAAGAAAGCATCCATCCACCGCTGTGATCCTCTGGTTTGGTTGTGGTATGTGGGTCCTCATATTGCTATATGAAGTCTGAAGAAGTTGAGAGCCATTTCCAGAATGTCAGGGATGACTCTTTTAGCTTGGGCATAGAGTGGTTTTGCTCCCTGTAATGGGTTTAATTTGCAGGGATGACATATGTTTATATTAGGGGTGTCAACTTTAACGCGTTAACGCATGTGATTAATCTAAAAATTTTAACGCGTTAATATTTTTTTAACGCAAATTAATCGTTTGATAAGGTTTGACCCCAACTTCTTCCCGTCATCGCAGCGCGGAAGGTTATCTATCAGTGTGTGATGAGGGTACAGCGACTGTGGCACAAGTGTTCGTGGGCTTTTTTGAGAATACAGTGGCGGGAAAAATTACAGAGCCGAGGGTTTTGGTTTTTTGGGCTAACGTACTTTTATAATCTACCGCGGCCGCCCAAAGTTTATATAGACAAATAAAAACTAAAATAGATCCTTTTACTAATGTGTATATCATACTTGGAATGTATACCTGGCAACTTCAGAACCGAGAGGCGCGTGTAACATCACAAACAACGTGAGTTTCAGCCAGAACATACAACACAGCAGAAATAAACATGACAACAGCCACTATACATTATATAAAATAATAAACACACGATTACAATAGGATATGGTTTCTATGTGATTTTCTTGAGATGAATATGTAACTTACATCTGAAATGCTCATTTGTGCAGCGATATAAATGGCTATAAAAAGCATATTTTAACAATAGTAAACGACCAAAGTCCACATGTGATCGCAAAAGGAAGTTATTACAAACACTCGATGGTGGTTTGAAGTGAGTTCTGAGTAAAAGTGTACTATTAATCTCATAAATTGTCTTATGATGCTAATATTAGCTCTAATGCACCTGCAGAGCAGGTCCAGTTCTTCTTCATAATGCATTTTGTCATAATACTTCACGTAAGGTCGCAAGAAAATGTTTTGTTGTATTTATTTAGAAATACTTTTGATAATAGTTGGGTAAATGTATCCTGGGATTGAAGCGATGTGGCTTGGTAAACGTTTTATTGCCAGTATAAAGACTGATAATGGCTGAATAAAAACAAAAGAATAATAAGGATTATGTCTCATACCTGGCAGAAGTGTGAAAGGTTATGTTTCCTTAAACTAGTTTGTCATGCATTTCTTTATTTCAACACATTTACAGGTAAATCCTAGTATTTTAAATTTGTGATTAATCATGATTAATCACAGTCCATGACTGTGATTAACGCGATTACATTTTTTAATCGATTGACAGCACTAGTTTATATGGTTAAGATGTTCCTGACCTTTGAATCATAGTGTATTGCCTTAAAGTGGCCACAGTCCACACTGGCCGATATATGAGCACACTGGTGCGGAAATGCTTATGAAGGTGATAGTAATAATTACTAATGTGTTTGTTGTACAGCTGGTCTGACCAAAGGCCATTGTTTGTTGTCAAAGATTTTTCTTGTAAATAGTTGTTGATAAATTAAATTGTAATTATGCAGTTAATTTTAATATTTAATGAAATCCTAGACAATGTCTTTGCATTTGTATATATGGACATAGATATAATATATATTGATATAAATACATATGTAGATACATAAATGTGTATATATTATATATATATATAATATATACTGTAGGTAGATAGATAGATAGATACATACATACATACAGTGGGGGAAAAAATAATTTGCTCCCCTGCTGATTTTGTACGTTTTCCCACTGACAAAGAAATGATCAGTCTATAATTTTAATGGTAGGTTTATTTGAACAGTGAGAGACAGAATAACAACAACAAAAAATCCAGAACAACACATTTCAAAAAAAGTTATAAATTGATTTGCATTTTAATGAGTGAAATAAATATTTGACCCCTTCGCAAAACATGACTTAGTACTTGGTTGCAAAACCCTTGTTGGCAATCACAGAGGTCAGACGTTTCTTGTAGTTGGCCACCAGGTTTGCACACATCTCAGGAGGGATTTTGTCCCACTCCTCTTTGCAGATCTTCTCCAAGTCATTAAGGTTTCGAGGCTGACGTTTGGCAACTCGAACCTTCAGCTCCCTCCAAAGATTTTCTATGGGATTCAGGTCTGGAGACTGGCTAGGCCACTCCAGGACTTTAATGTGCTTCTTCTTGAGCCACTCTTTTGTTGCCTTGGCTGTGTGTTTTGGGTCATTGTCATGCTGGAATACCCATCCATGACCCATTTTCAATGCCCTGGCTGGCTTCAATACCTTGGCCCTGACGGTACATGGCCCCGTCCATCGTCCCTTTGATGCGGTGCAGTTGTCCTGTCCCCTTAGCAGAAAAACACCCCCAATGCCTAATGTTTCCACCTCCATGTTTGACGGTGGGGATGGTGTTCTTGGGGTCATAGGCAGCATTCCTCCTCCTCAAACACGGCGAGTTGAGTTGATGCCAAAGAGCTCGATTTTGGTCTCATCTGACCACAACACTTTCATCCAGTTCTCCTCTGAATCATTCAGATGTTCATTGGCAAACTTCAGACGGGCCTGTACATGTGCTTTCTTGAGCAGGGGGACCTTGCGGGTGCTGCAGGTAGGGTTGGGTACCGAACTCAGTACTTTTAAGGGTACATACCGAATTGCGTCGGTACTACCGAGTACCGATTCACATTAAATCATTTGGTACCAAATTTCGGTACCTGAGAACGCATTTGGGCGCATACGAGAGAGAGAGAGACCCTGTGACATAATGTCACCCCTGCAAATCTTTAAAACACAACACACATGGCAAACCGAAATGTTCTGAAGTGTGCTTCCATTTCTAGGGTCATATGGTTTCCATGAAAATGCTGACAGGATAGCGGAGTCCATTCATAAAAACGGAATTTACTCTATAGCGCGGAATGCCAAGGAATTTGTCAATTTTTGGATGAATAAAAGAAGGTCTGTCTCTTAAATCGCAATATGAACTAGTGTGTGTGAATATTAAAACGCAAAAAGACAGTTTAAATATGAATCTTGCATGTTCCGTTAGCCTCGGTATGTTTGAATGGCAGAGACGCGGTTTTGCTTACTACAAAAATACTGAAGCACACGTGAACTCGCGGTGATTTTCGACCTCTGCATCTCACTACATGAACACATGAACTTACAGGCTGTGAGAGTCACTTCATGAGAATTTTACCGTTTCATTTGAGAAAATTAGCATCATATCATACTGTATACACACAGAAACTTCACGGCAACCTGTCAAAATAAAAGTGCGGTTTAACATGTAAGAGAAATATATTACTCTTGTATTACTTTTGTACAGTATAATGCACGTCTTTATATATTCCATTTACTGTCAAATTTAAATAAAACAATTAAATGATAAAAATAATTATTACAACTACATTAACCACTTAATTGTAGAAAAAATACAATTATTAATAAAACTTTTTTAAAGGAATATTCACACAATTTTTCTACCATGTATTAATTTTAACAGTAAACCTCTGTTTGTTTGCCAAAAAATAAAAGGGTTTCATTTTCATTTGATTAAAAATAAATGCTTCATGCCATCATTTGATTATCAGAAAAAAATAAAACAAGAATTTCTGAAAAAAATAAAAAAATAAAATTGTTCAAAATGTTGAAATTGAGAGTTTTGGACTTATTTTTTCACTGAAATAAATGTTTTTGTTATTACACAGAGAGTAAAGTACCGAAAAAAGGTACCGTTGGGTACCGGTACCGAATTTCAAGTACTGATACCGGTACCGTACTGGTTCAAATGTGAACGGTACCCAACCCTAGCTGCAGGATTTCAGTCCTTCACGACGTAATGTTACCAATTGTTTTCTTGGTGACTATGGTCCCAGCTGCCTTGAGATCATTGACAAGATCCTCCTGTGTAGTTCTGGGCTGATTCCTCACCGTTCTCATGATCATTGAAACTCCACGAGGTGAGATCTTGCATGGAGCCAGTCCGAGGGAGATTGACAATTATTTTGTTTCTTCCATTTGCGAATAATCGCACCAACTGTTGTCACCTTCTCACCAAGCTGCTTGGTGATGGTCTTGTAGCCCATTCCTGCCTTGTGTAGGTCTACAATCTTGTCCCTGACATCCTTAGACAGCTCTTTGGTCTTGGCCATGGTGAAGAGTTTGGAATCTGATTGATTGATTGCTTCTGTGGACAGGTTGCCTTTTATACAGGTAACAAACTAAGATTAGGAGCAGTCCCTTTAAGAGACACCTGGGAACCAGAAATCTTGCTGATTGATAGGGGATCAAATACTTATTTTACTCATTAAAATGCAAATCAATTTATAACTTTTTTGAAATGTGTTTTTCTGGATTTTTTGTTGTTATTCTGTCTCTCACTGTTCAAATAAACCTACCATTAAAATTATAGACTGATCATTTCTTTGTCAGTGGGCAAACATACAAAATCAGCAGGGGATCAAATACATTTTTTCCCCCACTATAGATAGATTGATAGATAGACAGATATTAGCTGTTGTTATATAGTCTGTTTTGACCAGAGACTTCCTCTGTTATTTTCTCTAAGCTCTCTAGCTCAAAATGTACCATCTCCAACCAAGTGCAAGCTGACAGTGGAGACAGTTGCCATAGCGACAGCAGAGCCAGACAGCTCGTTGCCACGGCGCCGTTTGTGCTCGTGACCTGATTAGATTCCTTACAGGTGGAATGTCTGTGAGATCAGGAGGAAGCTTGATGTGTTGGGTGGGTCCCTCTGCTGCAGGGTCTGGCTTTGGCATTGTTCTCCATCAGATTTTTTTTGTGATATTTTGTGGCAGTGAATTCTATATTTACATTTATTCAGTTAGACGATGCTTTTTTACAAGGTGACTTATAAATGAGCAAGGCAATAAGCAGTTCATCTTAAGAAAGCACTAGCAATTCTAGGTTTCAAATATTGTCCAGAAAAGTTTTATTTATTATTTATTTAGTTTTAAATATATTATGTCTGACATAATATATTAAAGTATATTTTATTTACTTCATAGATGAAAATTTGTTAAAATTTCAGGAGTCATTTGTGATGGTCATCAGTTAAAATAAGCTGAAAATAGGGATGGGCGATATATTGCATGCGATAGTCATGCGCATCTCGTCAGTAAAGCCGGTTCCTTGATTAGCGGTTAATCTCCATCACCTGTTTTCAAATGGAGCGGCATTTAATACACAGAGCCGTAGATCACTGACAAGCTACGCATATATCGACTGATATATCGCCTTCGATATGAACGCGATATTGCGTAGCTTGTCAGTGATCTACGGCTCTGTGTATTAAATGCCGCTCCATTTGAAAACAGGTGATGGAGATTAACCGCTAATCAAGGAACCGGCTTTACTGACGAGATGCGCATGACTATCGCATGCAATATATCGCCCATCCCTAGCTGAAAATTACTATTATTATTATTATTATTATTATAATACATTATTATAAGAACCTGTTTAGGCTCATAGCCAGACCTGTAGTGCCCACTGAACAGATTAGTGACAAAGAAACCCACATTACTCCTGTGACAATTTCAGTTATTACCTTGATCATGTATTTCTTGTGTTTGTTAAAGGGGTCATTGGATGCCCATTTTCCACAAGTTGATATGATTCTTTAGGGTCTTAATGAAAAGTCTATAACATACTTTGGTTAAAATTTCTCAATGGTAGTGTAAAAAACACCCTTTTTACCCAGGTTCGGCTGGTATTTCATTCATCCAATTTTAAATATTTAGGCACAATTATTGATGACAAATTTTCGTTTCAGGAAAATGTGGACCACATACACAAGAGAGCAAGACAGCGTTTAGGTCTGCTCAGGAAGTTAAGTAATCTAAGTGTCAATGGGAGGGTTTTGACTATAGTTTATAGATCAATGATTGAAAGTATTGTTTCGTGGTATGGTAGTTTAACATTAAACAGAAGAATAAACTAACACGAGTAATTAATGAAGCAAATAAAATCATCGGCCAGAGACAGAGTACAATGGAAGAGCTGTTTTCACAATTTATGGATTAAAAAAGGGAATTGCAGTGTACTCTGACCAGACTCATCCCCTCCATCCCTGCTTTGAGGCCCTTCCTTCGGGGCGTAGGCTGTAAAAAGAACATATATAAAAGGTCTTTTATCCCATTGGCGGTGACTGTTTTAAACCGAATTCTTAAATGAAGTATATTTTGTGGCTTAGTGTGTGTGTAGGCATATACATACACGTATTGTGCCTTGTTTCACATGTTTTTTACTAGGGTAATGTGTGTTTCATGTGTTTTAGAGATATGTAAGTGTAGGGCTGGGCGGTATATCGAGTTTGTACGATATATCGATATATTTTTTATAAGCGATACGGTATGGAGCAATGCCGTTAATATCGATATACAGTAACTTAGTTTGATACTAGCGCATCTGAATAAATATCTAGGAAGGACACAGACTGAACTACTGCAGAGAAAGTGCATAATACAATTTGTTCTAAACGTGACAAGCTTTATATGAAGGGCTTTAAAAAAACTTGTAAGATATAGTAGCCTATCCACCTTATTTTTCCCGTAAGAGTGGTTGCGGCCATTTGTAAATTTAATGTGTCTGGCTTCCGGTCTCATCTGCATCCAGCTATTTTTAGCTGTGCAAAACAGCTCTTTTTGCTGCTTGATATTGCAAATTGGTGTGTCTTTCCATATTATTTTAATGTATTATCTTAATTATGAACACACAGGGTTGTAGTGCAAACAGTTTTACCATTTACTGCACTTTGTTATTCTTCTCGTTATTTCTCTACGGCAGCTAACGAACCGGACATCTTGCACATTCGCAGAAAACGGCTTACTTCCGCGTTGAAGAATAAGGTGGATAGTTTAGTTTCAGTTTAAAACGGCTCTGACAGAAAGGCTGCGTGTGCCGCTGACAGAGATGCTACTCGCACTGTTTAATGTGTTTGAGATGAGCTGTTTTCCTAAATGCATACCTTGCATTTCACAGGTATATTCTCCATCTGTAAATGTTAGAAAGCCATGGAAATATTTCCATTTTGCTGTCAGAAGTGAATGAGCTTTTGCTTTGCGATTCTCCACTAAACTTCAGACTTCATTTAGAACGAGCACCGCCGCGCGCATGCGTGCCAAACAGACAGTGCACAATGAAATAGGAGCGCAATAACTCTGACTAAAATATTTGCTGGAATATTTGTAGTTAATAAACAATAATGTGACACATGTAGAATTTTAAACCTACAAGTAAGTGTATTTGTATGATAGCACTAACGGTAAAGTGTAATGGGGAAATTAAAATAGCCTTTTTACTCAATTAGTCTGTGCTTTTTTATTATTTTCATTTTTAGTTTAAAAGCATTATTTTTGTTTTTAGATTGCAATGTTACAATGTTAGAATGTAATGTGATTTTTAACCATTTTTTGCACATAATATATGCCTACATGCTTACATTCACTTTGTTTGTTTATTTGTTTTATCCAAATACAACATACCGAGATATATACCGTATACAAATCAGCCTAAAAATACCGAGATATGAATTTTTGATCATATCGCCCAGCCCTATGTAAGTGTATGTATATTGTTTATTGTATGGTTTATGCCAGTGTCAAATATGAATTTCTGTCCAGAACCTCTGTACAGACAATAAAGTAAAGTAAAGTAAAGAGCTCTGCTGACCCTGCCCCTCTCTTCCATTGGGTGACGAGCAGACTGTAAACTTCAGCCGCGAAACTGGCTAACTAGCACATTATTAGGAAAGGCAATTTGCAAAGATTCATAAAACAGCCTGATTTGAGAAAGGGGATTTTAAAATAGGGATAAAAAAAACAAAACACTGGGTGGATTTTTATCATTATAGGATGGATGTGTACACACACTTCCAACACATTTATGTTCAAACAACTTGCAAAGTGAAATTTGCATCCAATGACCCCTTTAAAAGGATAGTTGACCTTCAGTTGGTCCTCATTGACTTGCATAGTGTTTTTTTCTCCATACTATGTAAGTCAGTGGGGACCAGCAACTGAAGGTTAACTATCACTTTTGTTATTGTATCCTTGTACATTGATTTCAGAGGTTTTTGTCCGGTTACTTAAATATTATCATGTCATCTCTGCCATAGCTTCCCCTACAGTATTTCCCATGTTCTGCTTTACGGCTTCACTTAAATTAACCTACAGCTGTTTTTGTCTGTCTGCTTTGCATTACATCTGCATGTCACATGCAGTGTACAGAGTCCATGAGCCTGCTGTTAGCTTGAGGCAACGGCAAAAGTATTCTACTTTATTTTTTTCAGCAGCTCTGGCTGCACGTCAAGCCAAAAATAGAAATGGACTGAAGGCCTCAGTGTCACTGTGTGACAGTTACGACTGGTTAGGTCAGTTTGATTGATTGTTATGGAAGTGTTCTAGATTAAAAATGTGAGGTTGTTCAGTGAGAAGGGGAAATATGTATGTTTAGTCTGTGTTACATTCCTGCTGTGTTTGTCTTTTCAGGGGGCTTTTGGAGCACTGCAGAAAATCTGTGAGGACTCTGCTGAGATCCTGGACAGTGACATGCTGGACCGACCACTCAACGTGATGATCCCCAAGTTTCTGCAGTTCTTCAAGCACAGTAGCCCCAAGATCAGGTAAGATAAACATGCGTTCCTTAATGGAACACAAATGTTTGAAACAGTGAGGAAATGTTATTTGTAACTATTTCATTTAGACAGGGACTGTCATGATATCAGATAGGGGTGGGTGATATGACCAAAATCTTATATCACGATATGAGTAATTTTATTTCACGGTAACGATATATATCACAGTATAGTTATTTTTGCTCTTTATGATATCAACATTTTTTATACCATAGAAATTTCATAATTCTCGTCACCAGTGTCAATATCACAAAAAAGAATACAAAAAAAAACTTCACTGAAGACAAGTAAAAAGTCAGCGATTAAATAAGAAACAAATTACAAGTGATAGGACAAAAATTTACATAAATGATTTAGTCAAGAGCAGTGAGAAATTTTAACATGAATGTCAGAAAGCAGTAATATTGGACTGCTGTCACTTTAAGAGCTGCACGGATCCATTATATTGTTACACATGTGTTTTCTTTCTCAGCTGTTTGCTTTCACTTATGACCTTAATTAATATGTTTATGAGGATACTTGCAAAGATGGGCATTTTTAAACACACACGTGTATTTAACTGTCCATTTAACTGCTCGAGGCCTATAAAGTGGCAAAAATAACTCCGTTCAATACTACCACACTCTGAGAACCTCCTCTCTGACAGCACTCAGAAACGGTCTCTCAGACAGTGCACGCATATAGCAAAATGAGTTCTCTTTCACTGCTGATTGCATTTCAACAGCTTAAAATCTCTTGTTTTTAAACCGCAATGCTTAAAAACACATGCAAACGATAAGATTTCATGAGCATGTAGCCAGCAACGTCACGTGAGCGTGTAACCGCAATAGAGAAGAAAGTCCAAAATCTCTACCAGTTGACAAATTCCTACCTGTCAATCAAGTCTCCTGGAATATCGCCCACCCATAATATCAGATTTTCACTTTTTCTTTTTGTGTGTGTTTTATCGTTTTTGAACAATGAATCACACTCAAAATACAAGTGTAGGGAGGCAGAGGGAGAGTTTGTAACCATAACTGCACAAAATGAACTCACTATTGATCAGGGCTTCCTGTAGACTGGAGTGGTTAACACCCTGTCTTTTTTCAAATTCCAAAAAGTTCCAACACTGCATCTTGATTTTGTCTGTTATCTCCTCCATCATTATTTTTGTGGAAGTAGTAGCTGCACACTGTGTTGTCGTCGACTTTTTCTGTTTTAGGATGAGTGGCGATGCAAAACCACCAGCTACTGTGGTCCATACAGTTTCTAGTGCTGCACTGTTTACAATATAATCGTATGTGTAGTATTAACATTGTCGATATTTAATTTTTTAAATATCACCGTTATCGTCAATACCAGTATATTGTGACCACCCTAATGTAGACTACTACTTGCTGAGCAGACTTGTTCAGACTTGTTTGATATATGTGTGGTGCTTGTTGTCTGTTGTAGGTCTCATGCCATTGCCTGTGTGAACCAGTTCATCATCAGCAGAACACAGGCCCTGATGTTGCACATAGATCCTTTCATTGAGGTACCACCTATAAAACCGGCCACCTTAATAGCATGTGTTCACCCAAAAATGAAAAATCTGTTATGATTTACTCGCCCTCATTATTCCAGATCCCAGAATTGTGATGCCAGTTTAGAGGAAGTAGTTTCATCGTTTAGTTCTGAGAAGTGAAAATGTTTTGAAATGTCTTTGTGCCGCAGAACCTGTTTGCACTGGCAGCTGATGAGGAGCCCGAAGTGAGGATGAATGTGTGCAGAGCTTTAGTCATGCTCTTGGAAGTCAGATTAGACCGTCTCCTTCCTCACATGCACAACATCATTGAGGTTAGATCACGCCTTCTGCAACCCCTAATGTAACTAAAACTCTTAATACATGCTTGCTGAGAGTAAGAACTTTGATCTTGATTTATCTTCTGTCTTCTATAACTTAGTAAATGTTTTTTGATAAATGTGGTCAGATCACAGAGAGGCAAAGTGAAGCAACAGCAGCCTCTTGTGGACTTTAACTAGTTTGGTAAAAGTAGACTCAGTGAGCCTTATTTATTAAACTTAAGCAAAATTAATTTCTGTACGTAAAAAGTATTATGTACAATCTTTTTTTTTTTTTTGTTGTGAAAATTTATTTTTGAACAGTTTGCACACAAATATGCTCTGTTCATGTTTCATTAATAAAGCCCAATGCTTTTATACTCACAACCCCTTTTCTGTTTTTCAGTATATGTTGCAGAGGACACAAGATCAGGATGAAAATGTCGCTCTGGAGGCCTGTGAATTTTGGCTCACACTTGCCGAGCAGCCTGTGTGTAAGGAGGTTCTGTGTGGACACCTGCCTAAGTGAGCATGTGCAAACACACAGTGTCCTTTTGATTAAAAGAAAAAACCATCAACTCATGTAGATGCATTTAATTATAATACAGTTCAGCAACAGGACAAAGCTGCTTATTTGATTATTATCAGGATCAGTCATGAGTTTTTCTTTTTTTTTGTCACAGATTGACACCAGTTCTTGTGAATGGAATGAAGTACTCCGAAATTGACATAATCCTGTTGAAGGTCAGTTTCTCTATCTGGTTCTAAAGCTTTCATATGCCACCCTAAACATAAAAAATAAAAAAGTAAAACATACTAAATAACAACTGTGATTTGCGTTCATACACACAGCGAACATGTGATTTGGTTATAATGCTCAACCACATTTAAAAACCCACATTGTCAATTTGTTGATTTGTTTACATTTGTCATATGCAAATGAATAGCTTTTTATTTTCCATATCTCAGCCTGTCTTTTAGAGAGTTATAAGGGACCTATTTAGCTAAATAAATACAGAAAGCATTTTATCAAGAATACATTAGTATTTTAGATTTATTTTGAAAGCATGTGATGCAGAAAAAAAACAATTCTAGGTTTATGCCAAACAAGTTTTGAAAATAGTTGTGAGCTTGTCCAAAAAAATCTCTAAATATGTTAATGATTTCCAGGGTGATGTTGAGGAGGATGAAGCGATCCCGGACAATGAGCAGGACATTCGCCCCAGGTTCCATCGCTCACGCACTGTGGCCCAACAGCACGAGGGAGGAGACTCCATTGAGGAAGAGGAGGATGATGAAGATGATTTGGATGATGATGAAACCATCTCAGACTGGAACTTGAGTAAGAAACAGTGTTTAAAAATAACAGACAAAGCCAAGTCTTCAACTTCTTTAAAATGGACGTGCATCGAGACATTTGCTGTTGTCTTCATTGTTTTCTCTGGTGTGTGTAGGGAAATGTTCTGCAGCTGCACTAGATATCCTGGCGAATGTTTTCAGAGATGATTTGCTGCTGCATATTCTTCCTTTACTAAAAGAACTACTGTTCCATCCAGAGTGGATTATAAAAGAGTCTGGCATACTTGTACTGGGAGCCATTGCTGAAGGTATTTAAAAATTTCCTGTGAATGCATTATATAGTTCATTCATTGCATAAGCATTAGCATTCAAAATGGGAAACTTGGACATAACACTACTGTTCAAAAGTTTGCAGTTTTGTATATGAAGTTCATAACAGTATTTATTTGAAACAGAAATATGTGGTAACATTATAAATGCCTTCACTGTCATGTTTAATCAAATTAGGGCATCTTTGCTGAATAAAATAATGAATTTCTCTCAAAATACAAATATATCTTAAAGGAACCGGTTAATATACTTTAGTTTACAGTTGGGCTGGGTGAATAAATCGATAACGATAATTATCGCAATATAATTTTCCTCGCTAAAATGATAACAATAGTTTGATAAAAAAGTTTGATATAATGTTTATGCACCAAAAGCGGAACGAAACAGTGCTACTCATTTGAAGTGCAGCACACGGACCGTTTATCCACTCGGCTCAAAGTTCAAATGGCAGCGTAGCACGAGCTCACTAGAGCAGATGTGTCAGAGATTGTCTTAATATTCAAAAATGTGAAGTGTTTGTCATGTTCTGACCATAAAGAGTCGTTTAAAACCACAATAAATGGTCTGGTTTCTACAACTTTCACTTTGGATCAAAAATCTGCCTTTAAACTTGAAATAATTTTTTTTTTTACATTTATCGTGATAATTATAATGACAGTGTTCATGTTACACATTATGCATTACTATAGTTATTTACTATACTAATGAAAAAACTGTAATTATAAGCAGTTAAAAAAATGACACACCAAGTTTTAGTTAATTATAATCATTATATTAATAAATAAGGTGTTTTTAACACCTTATTTAGGTGTCATAAGGTGTCTTTCTTTGCTTTAGGCTGTATGCAGGGGATGATCGCCTACTTGCCAGAGTTGATTCCTCATTTGGTACAGTGTCTGTCTGATAAGAAGGCGCTGGTTCGATCCATCACTTGCTGGACTCTAAGCCGCTACACACACTGGGTTGTTAGCCAGCCCCCCGACATCTACCTCAAACCACTCATGACTGAACTGCTCAAACGGATACTTGACAGCAACAAGCGTGTCCAAGAGGCTGCCTGCAGGTGAGCATGCGTCTCACTATTGTGCTGCTGGAAGCATACGTGTCATCTAGTTTAAATAATATTTTTGTTACCTGAGGTGTCTTTTTAGCTTTTGGCTTTTAACTCTTTAAGTCTCTGACTCTCACTTTTCATCCCACAGTGCCTTTGCTACCCTGGAAGAGGAGGCTTGCACTGAGCTGGTGCCGTACCTTGCTTATATTTTGGACACGTTGGTTTTTGCTTTCGGTAAATACCAGCACAAGAACCTTCTCATCCTCTATGACGCCATTGGGACTCTGGCAGACTCTGTGGGCCACCATCTCAACCAACCAGTAATTGCACAGTGAAATGCACACAAACACTTTGTGTATCAGACACACATCTTTATATTACACTAGAGGTAGTATGTTACATGCAAACACGCACTGAACTTCCATACAGCATTCTAACTGATATTAAACCTCATGGAATCTCACAATATTTATCGTAAAGAACAATAGCTCTATCTCACACACAAATATTTGGTTTGGTAATCAATTTTATTTACAATGACCTATTTGTAATTGGTTAAAGTAACTGCAAAATAAATGTAATTCTAATTCTAAATACAACATTTATCTGTCTGCCATGTTGGATTGTTTTTTTTTTTTTTTTATCTAATAAACACATGTATGACTACTGTACATTTGTGCTTTGTGTGCAGGAATATATTCAGATGCTGATGCCTCCATTGATTCAAAAATGGAACCAGCTAAAGGATGAAGATAAAGACCTCTTTCCCTTACTGGAGGTAGTTATCTAACACTCCATTTATATAAAATACCGTTCAAAAAAATTGTGGTCAGTAAGATTTTTTTTTTTTTTTTTTGGAAGGAAATTAATAGTTTTAGCCAGCTAGGACACTTTAAATCAGTCAAAAGTGACAGTAAACTTTTCCCACATTGTTATAAAACATTCTATGTCAAATAAATGCTGTTCTTTTCGACTTGCTGTTAATCAAAGAATTCTGAAAAAATGTATCCACTTTAAAAAAATAAATCTTACTGAAAAAAATACTTACTGAACCCAAACTTTTGAACAATAATGTATGTGTGCACAAATAAATAGCGGAGAAAAAAACTATTTCATCAGAAGTCACAGGAATTATTAATAGTGTTCTGAATCCAGCATGTCGATGTGTGTACCCGATTATGATTTAAAACAAGATCTTCATAATTCTATGTTCATTCCTCTTTCAGTGTCTCTCATCTGTGGCCACCGCCCTGCAGAGCGGCTTCCTGCCATACTGTGAACCTGTCTACCAACGCTGTGTCAACCTAGTCCAGAAAACACTCGCCCAGGCCGTGGTGAGAAGCCACACAATTACACACACCCCCTCATCTCTCTGTACTACTATCAGCTTAAAAAAATACTACTGTAAAAAAATGTTGCAAAATGAGAAACACTTTAGAATCAAAACAAGGCTTGTTTTATCCATCACAGTGAATATCACATGATCTCTTTCTCTGTATCACAGCTCCACCAGACTCAGCCTGAGTTTTATGAAGCTCCTGATAAAGATTTCATGATTGTGGCTCTGGATCTGCTCAGCGGGTTAGCAGAGGGTCTTGGAGGGAACATTGAACAGCTAGTTGCCCGTAGCAACATTCTCACTCTCATGTACCAGTGCATGCAGGTAACTATAGTGCATAGCAAGGCATTGTAGCACCAAGGCATGGCATATTTAACCTAATATAATAAAAAAAAATATATATATTTTAAAATTTAATAAATTCCAGCCGTTACTTCAGTCTTCTGTGTTACATGATCCTTCAGAAATCATTCTAATATGCTGATTTGCTGCTCAAGAACATTTCTTATTATTGTCAGTGTTGAAAACACTTTTGGGTCTGTATCATTGTATGTTTGTGTCAACAAAATGCGACAACGAAGACCCCGAGTGCCACAGTGAGACAAAATTACACTATTAGTGGCAGCTGTTTGGCACAAAGTGGTAAATGTATCTTTGGAATGTGTTAGGTAACGACTGAGGTGGACAAAACAGATTTTGTGTCAGATAATTTGCGTTTTCCATCATCTGATTTTTGTATAATGTATTTTATCCCTCTGGATTTACCATTTAATCTTTACGTGCACAGAACCACATTTGAATTTGCCTGCTGCAGATGTGTTGCAAGAGATGCAAATAATGCAAACTCCCAAAACAATTTATTTGTGGACGAGTAGCTATGAGAAATGTAATGCGACAGTGCTAATCTTTTGATGGTTGTATTTTCTCAGGATAAAATGCCAGAGGTTCGGCAGAGTTCTTTTGCTCTGTTGGGAGATCTGACCAAAGCCTGCTTCCAGCATGTCAAACCTTGCATCGGTATGCAGTTAAACATACTCACTGACACTTTCTCAGTTCGATCCATCTCTGTTGACATTCAGGCACTTAAACCTTTGTTTGTTTGTTTGTGCTAATCTCTCCTCTCTAGCTAACTTCATGCCTGTCCTAGGCACAAACCTGAACCCAGAGTTGATATCTGTCTGCAACAATGCAACATGGGCCATTGGAGAAATAGCCATTCAAATGGGTGGGAGTTCCATCATCATCTTCAGTTAGTAATTTCACTCATTTCATCATACCTTCAAGGTTAACATGCTACTTATCTCTCTGCTCAGGTTCTGAGATGCAGCCGTATGTACCGATAGCTTTACAGCAGCTTGTGGAGATCATAAACAGACCCAACACACCCAAGACACTGCTGGAGAATACAGGTACCATCTGAGGGGTGCTAGACCAGGCTGACCCCTCACAAGAGGTTTCCACCCTATCCTTTTCCCAAACTCTCCCGATCCGCATTCCGCAGTGCTTATTAATCTCCATTCAAACTCCAGGAAGTGGACCTTACAAGGTTTGATAAAGGTTTTAGGAAACTTGATATAAAAATCTTTACCGGTGCACAGTAATTCTGGGCAACTGGATAATGAATAAGAATAGGGTCAATTTTATGCTAATTTTTTTCTATATACAAAGTCAGTGCCCTCAGCATATCCTGTCTTTAAATATGAATATAACAGACCTTGTAACAGTCCAGCCGTGGTACTGACTGAAGTGGATTAATAAAACCGTGAGTTCCATGTTAGCGAGTTGTTCACCGTAATGAGGTTACAAGCATCAGTCAGTGAGATATTATAAACAATGCCGAATGTAAACCAACCTTGAGAGGAATATTAAGACCTGCTGTCTTTGATTTGAACATTTTTACTTGAAGATTTGAACCTTAAATAGCCATTTTGTTCCATTTAATTCAGAAAAAAAGTCTGAACTCAGATCTAAATCTGTTTTGTGGTGTTTAGATGAATGTATAGCACCTGTACCTCGCAAATTATTTCCCAGTTACACTCCACTCTGATTGGACTGCTCAAATTAAAGCTCTAGCCTGAGCCGTAATGGCTGCCGACATTTTTTATTTTTATTTTTTTAAATGAGGGTGAAGTGTAATGCTCATAACATACTCCCACAGAAACAAGGGTACTTGTAGATGTGTTCCTGTTTGTCGATTTATTTCTGTTGTTTTAGTTACTTTTCTTTTTCAATGTGAATGCATATCTGCCAATAGATGTTGAATGTTGTTTAGTTAAGGACGGCTAACGTTTGATGCAGGATCGCTGATGTCTTGATTATTCATGTTGCAAAGACTAAGTCCTTTTAAAATTTAGACGCAAGCATGTAGCATAGGCAAATCCATACTGACCATTTTACGTCAGTTTTACGTTCGAGTCCAATAACACACTACTGTTCAAAAGATTGGGTTGAGTAAGTATTAAGTAAATTAATACTTTTATTCAGCAAGAATATATTAAATTAATCAAATGTAACAGTAAAGACTTAAACATCTTTTACACCTAAGAATGTAAAAATGCATCACATTTCCACAAAAATATTAAGCACCACATCAGTTTTCAACATTGATGATAATAAGAAATGTTTCTTGAGCACCAAATCAACATATTGATTTGGGAGTAATGGCTGCTAAAAAAAAGCTTTCCATCACAGGAATAAATTACATTTTAAAATAGAAAACAATATTACTGTTTGTTTGTTTTTTACTGTATTTTGATCAAATAAAGCATATGAGACTTCTAGCAAAAACATGAAAATATCTTACACACCTCAAACATTTGAACAGTAATGTATCTCTTCTTTATGGTGCAGGTTTTACATCATTAATGTTATGATGTTGAGTTCATGTTCAATTTGTGAGTATTTGATCATCTATTTAATTGCTAATTAATATAACAATGGTGAACAGTGCTTAACTGTGTTTCAGACGCTTTGAATCAGCTCATCCTGCACTGAACTGCGTTCTCTAATGAGCCAATCATCTGCTTTCTGCATGTCTCATTGGACTGTTCATAAATGCCTGTCTTTAATGAGAATGTTGCATAGTTTTGTGTCTCTTAAACTTAGGTCTCCCTCCTCTGTGCCTCTTAAGATCCCGGTGGAATCTAGTCCTCTCCATGTAGTTCGCTTGGCGTAATATGCGTTTCTTAAAGAAACAAAAGAGACAGAAAGAAAGACAAGACTTTTCTGTTCTACTGAAGAAATTTTTGTGAGTTTAAGGGAGAAAATCTTAGAAAACAAGATTGTTTTCTGTAGTCTTCAATCTGTAATACAGGATTTGGGGGAAAGGAATATGCAGTATTCATATTATGGTCACACACAAACGCTACATGAATTTGGCGGACACTTGAAACCGAACATGAACGTTTCACTGTAACTCTGAGCTGTAGAGGAGGCGTGTTTTCTAAGACTCCTCCCTTAAACGAGATCTATGTTTTTTAGTGTCATATTTTACATTTGACCCTGTAGTCTGGGGCTGTGAAGAGCACTAGTGAAATCTTGTGTTTATTCTCATACACAGATTCTGTTGAGTTCTGTTTCTGAGTTGTCTGTTTGTTTGTTTGTTTGTTTCTTTTTGTTTTCTCCTCCCCCCCTCATTCGCTCATGTCTTGGTTGGCGTTTGGTGCTGTATAACCGTGATTGCGTTACCTTAGCAATAACAATTGGTCGTCTTGGTTACGTTTGTCCTCAAGAGGTGGCACCCATGCTACAGCAGTTTATAAGACCCTGGTGTGTATTATTCAATCTTTTATTTCATTCATTTCCTCTTTCTGTCTATCTTCTAGCTTTTCTCCCTATGTTTCTCTCTTTCTTTCTCTGTCACACTGTCTCTCTCCAAACCTTGTCCCAGTGTTCTTGAAAAGGCTCCTGCTTTTCCTCACACCTCACACTAGTACAGAAACATCCAGAATTTTGTAAACAAAGCATAAATTTCACTAGCATAATATTTAGATTTTCTTGTGAAAAAGACAAGGCCTGTTCAAGACATTTGAGAGAAGGTATCCCTCTCTTTCGCTCTATCTTTCTCTCTGTTCTGTATGATTCAGTCTAAATCATTGCCAGCCATGTGACTAACCCTGTCCCTCTAGGTCTTGTCGTTTAATTTGCCTCAGTAGCACCTTCATGTATTCTCAATTGATTTATTTCAGTTTTCACTTCTGTTTTCGTCTTTTATTGTCACTATCTAACTACTAATTGAGTGCATGGGGTAATATCAAATGCTTGCTGGTTTCAAGAAATGGAAGCGCTAGTTAAATGGATAAAATGAAGAGAAATGGAAAAGCTTCTTTGAAAATCATTTCTCCTCCCCATTAGATGCGGAGTCTTTTAGCAGCATGATTCTATCCCAGAATGCCTGCCCCAAAATTTGCACTAGTTTAACGCTATAAACTAGTACATGACAGAATACATGGTGCTATATAGACATTGTATTTGTCTTATAAAGAATTCATGTAAGTAGCTTGATTTACTACAAAAAGCAGCTAAAGATCTTTATAAACATTCATAATTACTAAAGAAGGTGGATTGCATATGATTAAGAACCAATAATATTAACAATAATAAAAAAACATTAGTATGGGTTTGTCAGCAACAAACTGAACTACATTTCGGTTTCAACAAGAGAATGTTTTATTCATAAAGAAGAGAAAATTTGTGTTTCTCGATTGACCAATCTCTGATTTAAAACGTTTGCTAGTCTCAAGGTGCTCTGAGGTGGTAGTCATGATATTGTGTTGATTATTTGTTTATCCACATGCAAACTAACCGCACAGGCTTGTTATTTGAAAACTGGTTCTTCCCTTCACTAGGTGCACCTCTCTTCGCAATATAAGAGACAATGAAGAAAAAGACTCTGCGTTCAGAGGAATCTGCACCATGATCACGGTCAACCCTGGTGGTGTGGTGCAGGTAGGACACGTTATTCTCACTGATGTCTCTCTGAGTGCTTCGATAATTGAAAACGATCCTCTTTGTTTTCTTTACCATTTTATAGGACTTTATATTTTTCTGTGATGCTGTAGCATCCTGGATGAACCCAAAAGACGATCTTCGAGAAATGTTCTACAAGGTAGAGCGCTGTATAAAATATTTTATGCCAGTCTGTGAGTTGGGAAAACCTTCAAGATGATTATGGATGCATGCTTCATACTCAAGTGTGTGTTCCCTGTTAGATCTTGCATGGGTTTAAGAACCAGGTTGGAGACGAGAATTGGAGACACTTTTCTGACCAGTTTCCCCTTCCACTCAAAGAAAGACTTGCAGCCTTCTATGGGGTGTAGATGTTACCTGATTGAAGAGGTACATTTCCGTGAGATTTTCTAAGCTAGCTAGTCTGTTACAGTTTTTCCCCATGAAGTGTATATTCATGCTTTCCAAAAATTTGCTTCACAGTTAAAAGTTTATTATATAAAAGAAAATGTCTTGTGTGCACAGTAAATTGCAAAATATATATAAACTGTCGTTCAGAGGTTTGTGACCAGTAATTACTCATTTACATTAGTAATTTGGTTTCATGAACAAACTTGGCTAATAGTTGGATAATGTTATAATAGTAATAGTAGTAACACTTTTTTGTTGTTTGAATTAGGTTACTGATATCTACAGTACCGTTCAAAAGTTTGGGATCAGTAAGATTCTTAATGTTTGTTTTTGTTTTTAATGGAGTCTCTTATGCTCGTCAAGGCTGTATTTATTTGATCAAAAATACAGAAAAAACAGTAATATTTAGAAATATTATTGCAATTTCTAATATTGGTTTTCTGTTTTAATATACTTTAAAATATAATTTATTTCTGTGACGCAGCGTTGAATTTTCAGCAGCCATTACTCCAGTCCTCAGTGTCACATGATCCTTCAGAAATGATTCTTATATTCTGATTTATTATCAGTGTTGAAACTGTTGTGCTGCTTAATATTTTTTGGAACCTGTGATACTTGTTACTTTGATTCTTTGATGAATAGAAAGTTAAAAAGAACGGCATTTATTCAAAATAGAAATCTTTTCTAACAATATAAGTCTTTACTACCACTTTTTATCCATTTAACACATCCTTGCTGAATAAAAGTATATATGTATATGTGTGTGTGTGTATATATATATATATATATATATATATATATATATATATATATATATATATATATATCCTTTTTTTTTTTTTTAAAGGAAAAATATACTGACCCCAAACTTTTGAATATTAGTGTATATTGTAACAGTTATTTTTAACTTTTTATTTAGAGTATCCTGGAAAAAATTATATTATGATTATAAATTATGATTATAAATCAGCATATTAGAATATTTTCTGAAGGATCATGTGGCACTGAATTCTAGAGTAATGATGCTGGAAATTCAGCTCTGCTTCACATGAATAAATATATACTAAAATAGAAAATTGCAATAATTTTTAACAAAATGACAACTTTTTCTGTATTTTTGATCAAATAGATACAGCCTTGATCAAAAAAACTTTAAGAAACATTAAAAATCTTACTGATCCCAAACTTTTGAACAGCAGTGTATTTACTAATGATACTGTACATGTAAAATCATTCTAATCTGATCTCTTTCTCTCTTGTTCTGCAGCTTATTCACTATGGGAGAGGATGGGAACCTCTGATACCCAGGGCATATGTTGCCCTTTACCTGGGGGGAAGGGTGGTCTAGCAGGGGTGGGAGCCATACGGCCCACTGGACCCCTGTAGACGGGGTGGGAGGGAAGTGTTAGCTGAGGCGCTAGTCGACGACACCTCGCCAAGCCAAACCAAAATAGAGAAGAAAGCTTTTTCATCATGTCATAACAATCAGCCATGAGGGCAAAAAACTAAATACAACGTTAGCATTCATTCACCAGGGCACTTAATGTAACGGGACATCCAGGGGTTAAAAAAACAGTGACACGAAGATATGTGTAAACTCTGTAGTGTTGCACTCCTGACATAGGAAAGTGCCTGGAGACAAGCTCCGAAAGCTTCTAAAAAAACAGGTTTTGTTTATTTTCTGGGCCGTATCATTTAGAGGGGTGGGTGTGACGTAAATCTCAACTTGGACACAAAGCGTAAATCCTATGCATGGGGTGATGTAGGGTATAGCTCGACTGCATGAAAGTGTGCAGACCGTGTTTTGTGTGCCAGCTATGCACAGCAGTAGACGGTAAACATTTAAAGAAAGTAAATTCTAAAAACGTACCATATTTTAGGGGCTCCGTCTAAAAGGTAACACAGTGTATCTCTAGAAATGTAAGTCCTCTCATATCATTGATAGTAAAAGGTTTTCATCTGTGAAGATGAAGGAATAAAAATCCATTTTATTTTTTACTTTTTTCTAAATTCATCTTGGTAAATTAAGTTAGCATGCACAAAGCGAGAGGGAACTATTGCTCTGTATGAGGCTTTAATGTTCTTCGGTCTCACTTTCTGATTTCCAGCGTGCTTGACATGGATCCAAACGAGTGAACCCGAAACACACATTTTGTTCGTTTTTGAGACATCGGTGATTTC